>CM073590.1:69739894-70959394 GCA_037074705.1 Zhengitettix transpicula | reverse complement strand
GATCCTTCTGCAGGACTTATGGTCTCACAAGTTGGGTTAGGATGACCCTCTTTCCACAGCCCTTGATACCAAGTGGGTTAATCTGACCTCTGATATTAGCCACTTAAAATTTATGAAAGTCCCTCGATCCATTTATAGGAAACGACCCAAATTTCTGAGCCTTGTTGGTTTCTGCGACGCTTCACATGAGGGATACGCGGCCGTTATCTATTTACGTGTGTAGTCGTATTCGGGGATTGCTAGTTTGTTGCTATGGGGGCTAAAAGTGGCGCCATAGAAGGACTTGTCCATCCCAAGGTTAGAGCTCCTCTTGGCTCGGCTGGTAGAATCCCTTAATCCCCGTTGGCCAAGAGTACGGGGGTTCAAACCCAACATTGAAGTCTCAAGGCCTTGGGGAATGCATTTGTTCCTGGGGGCGCGATATCCAATGGGTTAGCTAACCGCATAACCCCTGGAAACCGGGAGATAAAACCCAGATTGAGAGAGTCGTATTTAATCTCTTAAATGAGAGGAAGCATCCTAAGCAAAGAATCAGCAGGTTAGAACGCTTTAAAGACTTACTTCCTGCGAAGCGGGGAAGCGGTATGTCGGCAACGGCATATGTACTATATTCTCACTAACACTCTGTTATGCCATTACTCGGGTGGGCGACTGGATTCGGCGTACATGGTCATCCGGGATGCCGCTACCTGAATTTACCAGAAAGCAGTCTCCAGGGGAGACTACACTGCGCCCACACCTAAAACTGATCGGATTCCTTCTAATTCCACGGATATGGGCAACAGACTCATTAATTCCGGTATCTATGCAGTACAATATGCTACTTCGACCGTTACTAGCCTCGGCAGTGTGAAGAGTCTCACTAACACTACTACTGTGAGTGTTTGCAGAGAATTCCTGGATGGAGGGGGCATGAAGGGAGAAACAACAAATGGTGGGAGTGGCGTGCAGTTCTCATGTGTTGGGAAGCAGGGAATCTACCTAATATCCTATATAAGCACTGGAGTCGACACAATGACGGGTCGGGGGTTTGCCATAACATTCACTAGTAAGAGTCCACTCAAGGCGATCGTCCAGTCTACGGAGGGTGGCCAAGCTCAGTTATATGAAGACGAAACCGCATGACTGTAGTTTTCTGCTGGGTGGGAACGCAACCTACCCAGCGCAAGGAGATAGCCACTAGATAACTGAACTGACAGTTGAGCGGTGGACTCGGAACCTACTGCGATTCTGGAGGGAATGTAAACTTCAAAATGCAACTCTTCCCTGGAAACGGGGAGATAAAACCCAAGTTGGGGGATCCATATTAAATATTTAATTATGAAGAGGTAGCATCTGGGGTATGAAAATCAGTTTTTAATCCGCTATTAAGGACGTTCTCCCTGCAAAGCCGTTCGGTATACGCGGGGAAGCGGTGTGCTGACAACGGAACATGTGCTAAATACAAACGATCAATCAATGTACTACCATTCCGACGACCCCGACGTTGTTGTTCACGGACTCAGAAAATGTCTTACATTGGTTTTTCACCCCCGCTCTTCTTCTGAAAACATTCGTGGCCGACGGTATCATTCTCGTCAACGAGTTGGCTCCCGACGTCACATGGGCGCATGTGAGAACAACTGACAACCCAGCTGATCTTCCTTCGCACGGAATGTATGCTTCTAACTTCACGTAAAGTAAGAATTTAGATCTGTGGCTTCGTCGTCCTCAGTTTTTGAACACTCCCATCGAGATGTGGACTCCCCCGTTTCAAGGTCGATCGGAGTCTTCCGATCAGTCAGAATTCAAGTTCTCACTGTGAGGGTTGTGACTAATGATTCAAACTCCGATTCACTGCTTCCCGTTGTAGAACCATACTCTTCCTTTATAAGCGTACGGAGAGTATTCGGCTGGGTACTCTACTTTATTCACAGCTCACAGCCTCATCCGAAAAACTCTACAGCGTAACACTTGTCCCTCGGCCGCTCCAGAAATTTCCACCGCTATTCTCAAAATAGTATAGACAATTCACATCTGCTCCTTCCACACTGGACCCGTCAAATTCAAAAGAGACAACTGGATTCGAAGTCACTACGTCAACTCTCCCCGCTTCTAGACTCCGACGGGTTGATTCAGGTGGGCGAGAATTTGTGTCACTCAGATGCAGCTCATGGAACTCTATTTACCCGAATTGAAACAATACTAAATCATCGACCGTTGTGTCCCTTGTTAGAAGACCCGCCGAAACATTGACCTCTCACCCCAGGCTATCTTCCGGTGGGCGGGCCGCTGTTGTCCGTCCATGAGAGTTATGTTCTGACCCATCATCCGCGACATCGATCGGAGTCTCCATCAAAAACTGATAAGTGTTCTGGCGACGTTGGTCAAAAGAGTACTTGAATAATTTAATGGAGCGACTAAAGTAGTACACAGGTTCTCCCAAGGAATTCCCTTGTGGCCTTCCTAAATGGTATGTCAGCGCCCCCCATGCCTCTAGGACGTGTCGCCTCTGTGCTAAATTGCGACCAAGTCAAAGAGTCTCCTACAATAATTCAAGACAGGAATTTTTTGTCATTATTGGGAAAAAATTTACTTTTTTTGGTGGGTGGAATGTTCAAGCCATCACGTGAGTTTTAGTATGAATAGCCTCCACCAGGTGTGTCCTGGTAGTGAACTGTTATGATCAGGTGTGTTTATTGCGTGCTCAGCTTCCGAGCAGTTCACTTGCACCCGCAGTGATTGTATGTCCAGCTTTCAAGGAGTTCGCTTGTGTCCTCTTGTTGGCCGAATCCGCTGTTTCCGTATCGTTAGTGCTTTTAATTCCGAGAACTTGTCCGCCTTTATTTCAGCTTTAGATCAAGTGAAGCCTCATTTCATTGAGCATCCGTTTTTGATATCAGTGTTTGAAATGCGGGATTCCGTTACCGGCCGCAGTTCATTCTGAAGCGGCTGAAATGAGTAAGCTGTCTTCACTAAGGTATGAATTGACCCTGTGTTTCCATAGCTTGCAATCATTATTTGCGCATCCACGTGTAGTGACTTCAGGACCACGTGAGTGTCGAATTTGGGCGTCGAAAGTCCATTGCTAAACCTTCCTTTCCGAGTTAACATAGTACATGCATTTATATGCTTACATTCAAAACTCCACATTCCTAACGAAGTCAAATAATGTCTTTAGAAATTAAAATTTTTCTTAACTACTAGAAATTCCAATTAAAATATTATCAATTTTTAATAAACTGTGAATGTTACATTACATATATAAACTTAAGAAAAGACAGGATAACCAAAATATTAAATAAATTAAAACAAGAAATAAGTCTTTGGACAATAAAGACAGTATCAACCAGTTATACGATTACCTTTTGCAAATAAATTTTTTTCACAAATAATCAAGAGATAATTTTCACCTGATGGGGTTCCAAAATTCTGGAGGAAGCGTTATATGAACTGATATTTGGTTTTAATTTATTAATAATGATTTACTGTTGTATTGGCTGAATTATTTATCAAAGGATAATTATCAGATAATATTAAATAATCAGTCCTATTCATGTCGAAAAAATATCTGACTTTCACAATAAATTAAGTAAACATATCCTTATGTTAGAACATTAAATAAACGACATTACGTCATTATGAAAGACAAAAATACCTATTACGTTAAGTCAAAAAGATACCCCGAGAACTATTACCTATCCACCGGGAGAACCAGGACGGAAACTTCCGCCTAAAGGTGAGACGTCATTTTGGTGGATAAACTTAGGGAAGCGGGCTGCCACCACCAATAACCAGCTCGTGGAGGATGCCAGGTACTGTCTAGGTTTTCAGCAATTCGTGCTTTTGGAATGACTTAAGGGCGAGGCGTTCAACTCTGTGAAGGACAGCCGTCAGTCCTTCCCTTGTCACCTTAATATCAATGCCATTCCATAGAGAGTACCTTACACACAAGAATGTAAGGGTATCTTCCGCTGTGGCTGCACGGATCTTCTCCCCTTGCCTCATCATAAACGGGTCTTCTAGAAACCATAAGTTTCTGGTATGCACTATCTGGTAACCACAAGCCCGTCAGAAGGCCAGATGCCAGTATTTCGTCATTGATAGTGACATACCATGACAGCTGTCGTTTCTAGAACGGCTTTCTATGTCATCCGCGAAAGCCAGGTATGATATATTGGTCCCGCCTGGAAGCCTAAAACACGACATGCTCTCCAGCCGATCCAATAATGGCTCGAGAATCAAATTGAAAAGCAAAGGTGAAAGTGCGTCTCCTTGCTTACGCCTCGCTGGAGGTCCTATTCAATTGGCCCTTAGGGTGGGATACAAGAGTTACCACTTCCTTATACCCCGTCTCGATTTGGTCAACTAAGGGTTTGTGAATCCCCTTTCGTCGAAGCGCATGTCCTATTGCCATGCGCGGGACTGTGTCGATCGCTTATCTACGTCGAGAACAATTTTCACACTCCCCCGACTCGAGTATTTGTACGTTGATGAAGCAACCCACCTCCCCTAAGAAACCCTTCCGCCTAGGGTTCAATTCGACCATACTTCTCACCCTTTTTATCAACGATCCCCCAGAAGAGCTTACTGAGTAGGCAAGAGATCGTGATCGGGCGATAACTGGCTACCTTATTTGCGCCTGCCCCATTTTTGGGGATGAGTGTGGTCCAGTGTTCCTTCCATTTGGTCGGCTGAAGACCAGATGCCAGCAAGAAATTAAAAAACCCGGCTAACAGATCTTTGTTTCGGGACCCTCATAGGTCACCCTTCTTAATCCCATCAGGGCCCGGAGCTGCGGATTTCTTAATCCTACCTAGTCGCGACTTCAATTGGCGGAAATTGGTCCACTCCAATTGCTGACCCTGCGATATGATTTTTTAGACAGGTAGACCTAGTCCCCCAGAGATCTTTATAGATTGCACCAATCTTTAACCTGTCTAGCTCTTGGGTACGTGAAAGCATGAAAACCGTACCCCCGCGGACATGATTCGCAAGAAGACCGGAATTCTTCTTGAAGAATTCCTGTGTACGTGCAAATTTTTACCGTCTCTTTGCATACTTAGATTTTCGGTTGTTCATTTTTGTCGGCTTATCAGGCCGTGCCCTTCGCGCGGTATCGAATACCTGGAGGGCCATCAGGTATTCGATCAGTCTATCGTAAATGGTGTCAAGATCCATCTGAGTGGTCACTCCCACCATCCCGACGACCTTCAACTGTTGCAATACCGCGCGGCCACCCTCAGGGCCGACTGAAACTTCCAAATCTTTCAGACGGTCAGATGTCCTTCACACCACTCATCCTCAGAAATGAGGGTGAGGGGATCTACTAACAATTGTGGTGGGTCCGCGTCAGCATCCATTCCTTCCCCTCTTACGGGAATGAAAGACATACAATCGGACGGATTGTCGATCGGACCATTCAGATCGACATTGTGCGGATCTCCTTCCAAAGATGTTGTCGATCAAGTTTGGTCTCGCGGAGAACGACTACCAGCCTGTATATCCCTAGGACGTAGGATCCTCCTAGGACGCTCCTGTTGATCAGCGCCCTCCGGTGTCTGTATTCGACCACACGGGGCAAGCGCAACAGGAGGACAGAGTGGATGGGGCAGCCGAGGCGACAGAACTACTGATACCTTTAGAGAGACGAAAAATCGCCGGTATCTTTTCCGAGTCAAAAGTATATTCATTAAATGAAAAGAATTAGAATTTATTTCCTTTAGTCTAAGAAGGATAAAATTTCTTCTTACTCTGAATGTGTCAGAAGTACTCTCGGTATCGTATCGTGAAACATTAACGGAACCCTAAAATAGTCTAAATTACTAGTGGTGCCGTAAGAAAGTAAAAAATATTTTCCTACTTTAAATACTATCAATAATTTATATAATTCTACCCCTTCCACCACCCGTCCCCCCTCTATGGGCGGTTTGGGGTTGTTTTACAGATCCAGTGTTTTGAAAACGAGCAACTTTTTACGGAAATATGTGGTCGGCAATATTGGTATAAATCCAGAAACATTTCCGGCAATACATACACATGGCCCGGCAATATTTCAGTATAGCCGGGCAATGCTGCTAGCATTTTAAGTACTGGCCGGCGTGTTTCCGGTGACATCAGCCCTGTGTCGAAAATACGAAAACATTGCCGGGGCACAATAGTTCCCCAGACCTCACCTAGAGGTCTATGTAGTCAATCAGATTGTGGGAACAAGATTTCTGTATATTAAATAAGTACTGATGTACACCCACATAAAATGCTGAATACGAAGACGAATTAATTCCAACTTTTATCAAATTTAACGTTTATTCAATCAATAATAAATTGCGGTGATAAAATACAGTACACACAAATTCGTGGCTGAACCGTGTCGTCTTCGATCAAAAGCTCTTCTCACTCTCTCTGCTAGTTGTTAGCAACCAGCGATATTAATTACAAATATCGCTGATTGCCGATCGGGCCATACCTCATCCGTAAACACGGAATTTCGAATCTCCGCCAAACGATCGGTTAAGTCTCCATAAGATTGTGGGGACACTATTTATGCACATTAAAATGTGCATCCACATAAAATGTAAGTTTAATATGAAATGATTATTTGAATTCCAGGTTTAATAAAATTTAACATTTATTCAAACTTCGTAAATTACTTTATGGAGTCACGGCAGTAAAATTTTATACACAGAATGCGTGGCCGAACCGTGTCGTCTCAAATCCTAATATCTTCTGCTATTTTTTTCCTTCGTTGCCAAGCAACCAGCGGTACTAATTACAAATATCGCTGACTGCCGATCGGCCCACACATCATCCGTGGAACGCGGAAAGTTCTAATTATTTTTTCATGTCATATCCTTACAAGCACAAACCATTCCATGCAGTTATGGGTTAAAAAACTACAGAGTGAGTGACACAATTAGTATGGAGTGTGTGTGTGTGTGTGTGTGCGAGAAAGAGGGAGGGGGGTGGTTTGCCACTTAGCGAACGGGTGGGTTTGTGCTCTTGAATTATTTTGTTTTTATCGTGGTAAACTGTGGATTTTGGAAAGAACAGACCTCACAAGAAACAAGTACAACGTTTCTTCCACAGATTTGTGAACATTCTCAAGTACATAAACAAGAAACCAGGAAACTTCTGTGTTCTGCTGTATCAATGACGATAGGAGTCAAGTGTGTAGCAAGAGTCAGTGTCACTTTGAATATTATGAGCATTCCGTTTGTGGATTTTGATGTGTACCATTTCCAAAAGTAGCCTTGGATAAATAATTGGGTTCAACGTCTAGGATCTTAATTTTGAATCCGTTTATATTGTGTTGTTTTACATATGTGTTTGGTAATCACAGAATGCTTGTCGTTAGGTAACTTATAATTTGATGTGTGTTCTTTGATCCTCGTCTTTAGAGCCCGTTTGGTCTGGCCAATGCAAACAGAATTGGAATCACTGTAGCCGATTTTGTATGCTACAAAATGCGTGTCCTCAGATTGTGGCTGATCTTTGCCGTTCTTGATAAAACGCGAAAGCGAATTTGTGGATCTATAAATAATACCTATATTTTTCTGGTGTAATAATTTCGAGATTTTTATGTGTAATTCCCTGTAGTACGGAAAAATTATCTTAACTTTGGGAACAATATGAGGTTTGGTAATAGGTGAATATAAATGGTGTTTGAGTGTATTATTAATGTTTAATAAAAGAATATGGATAACTATATTCTGTGAGAATATTGGTGACGATGGTCACGTTCTGAGAATGAAAGGAGCCGTTGCATAGTACTACAGCCCTATACTATCATAGTGGATGCTATCCAATGAAATGGTTTGTGTTTATTTTTGGTGGTGCGGCCTCGCACAGAAAAGAGAGTTTAGAGGAAGTGCTGCCAAATCACGGAAACAGTTGTCCGCATGCGGGTTATGTGGGTCGCCAGAGGCAGCTGCGTTTTCAATCAACTACTGCAACTGCCATAGACTTTGTGCCGTTAATCGGATATTTCATAAGTGCCCTATCACTCCCACAAAATCTCCCGGTATATAAAAATTTTGTCCACGGAAGTGAATCTAAAATTAAGGGGCAAGTTGACTTTGATCACACATTTCACATGTGGTGTTTTGCATGCAACGATATATAATACCCAATGTATCTCCAGTACAAACACACAAAGTCAACTGTATAAGCAATACGAAATATATTTTTTCAAATTAGTGACGATACCGAGACTGCAGTATTAATTAAACTACGTTCTGAAGCCTACTTCACACTCAGAATAATTATCCTTACTGATAGTCGGGCCAGTCTCGAAACTTAATTATTCAAAACTAATAATGATTCCCAAATTCGCGCAATATTTTGAAAGTCGTATATGTGCTTCGTGGAAGCCGCTCGGCAACTTTAGGTGTTGTGAACACGTGTCCGAGAGCCAGCGTCACAGTTTCCATGAAGTGGCCGTAATTATCCCGTAGCCTAGCCTCGCTTTTCTGAGAAATGCAACCAAGGCGAATACGCTCAAACGGAACTTGATCGAAGTCGTATACATATTGTAAGAAATCAAATTAATGGTCGTTTAATAAATGAAAATAAAAGATTAATAAACTTTACAAACAAAAGATTTATCAATAATTTAAAACAATTACAAATTTAAATATATCTCAGTCTCTCAGGGTCATAACTGGGTTTGATAATGGCGAATCATTATATTTATAATCTTATCAACAATTTACAATTAAAGAAAAAGAAAGTTCCTTGGCAATTAAAATGGAACAATATTTAATTGTGAACGAAGTTAAACTAAAAAGATTGACTCTGATTGACAATTTTAACCAATAAGAAGAGAACGAAATCTGACGGCTATCTTTTAATCAGGTTTACATAATTAGTTGTTTGTATATTGTTACTCACGGCTGCCCAGCATTCCAGGATACCTTTAATTTTTGAAAACACTATTGCGGGTTTTACACTGCTACTAAAACTCACAGATTCTAAATCAATATTTTTATATGTCGACAGGAACCCGGATGATCCACCTTCGTCCTCTCGGTAGTCCGCTCGCCTTGGGCAAATTCTGCGATTCGTCGTTTGGGTTATCTTTATTGTTCTGCTAACTCTGGCCGGCTATGTGCACAAAAACTGAGCAGGTTTTGTCGTCATGTTGTAGAGAATGTTTATTTTGTCCTGAGAAAAATGTTCGGGGACAAATGAACTCTGTTGGATGCTAATTCTCAATATTTCTCTGCAAACTGTATTTCACCTTACCTTTCTGCTAGCTGCTCTATTGTCTCCTATTAAGTTACTACTTCGACGACGTCCCACCGCAAACTCTATCTCATCAAACCTTGCGAACTGCATCTCACCATATCATAATACGAACTGACTCCTCAATATCTTTATGTGACCTGTATCTGACCAAACCCTCCTGCCAACTGACTCCCGTCTCGCAATTTTTTAGCGCGCATACGCCATTTTGCGGGCCTTCCGACAAAGGAAACAATGCTTGGCTTGTCTATTGTTGTTATGTTCTGGACCGCCGTCACAGAGGATTTCTCTAACAATTTAGATTTTCCAATTCACAATTAATGTCTTAATTAATTGGCATTACAATATATATCTGTTTGTTCCGTCACAAATATCAATTGATATGTTATGCGTTTAATAATGGATATAAAAACGATGTTTGAATACTTAACATATTTTTGTTTTCAATTGGAAGACTGTTAGAATAATAATTACGTACCTTCTTGAAATAATTTGTGATTATGAGTACAGGAAAAAGGCAATTTTAATTTTTTCGATAATTTTGTTATTACGTTAAAAATAACGGTATTTTATTTTATGTGAATTATTTAATGTTGATTTCAATAAATCACTGTTTTAAGTTTAAATTAAATTAATTGGACTAAAATAGAGTCAGTTTACGACGTAAATTAATTGTAGATGGTGATTTATTGAGGTAAAACTTGTAAAAAAATGTCAGAATATAAAATTTTGTTTAAAATTATATATAAAACGAACGTGCTGGATTTTTAAATCTAGTAAAGTATTGCCTTATAGTGCCGAGACAGTCTGAGTGGAATTTCAATGCTCCGGATAAGTTGATATGACTCTATGTTGGGCGTAGCTTAGCGTTCGAAAACCAATCAAAATACATCCCCCGAAATTTGAATTCAAATTCGTACATCTGATCCGTTCTTGAATTCCATAATTAGCATTTGAACCCCTACTTTTAACCATTCTTGGAGTCTTCGACAAGAATTTGCCACGCACACTACCCGCTAGTTAGACCGGCAAATTATAAACTTAATTAAGTCGAGTTATGGAAGTGTATTTGATTGTGATTAGTGAAGGTATTTGCAGTAACAATTTACGCCGTGGAAACTTGAGCATCCCTCGATTCAGTTTCAACAAATTACGTAGGCGATCGCTGCTGAAGGCAACGAGTATGTGTTCAATACAATGAAATTTGTGAATAAATTCAAATTAAGAATTTAAAACATTTAGAAAAAAAATGAGAATTGAAAAATTGAATTTAAATTTTTTTTTTTATTAAATCAAGACAAAGACAGCTTATAACGTTGAATTATAATTTGATTTTTCTTATAACTTTTGTTGATTTAAAAAATTATTATTAAACTCTTTAAAGTGTTGCTCAATTAATTAATATTAGAAATATTACATAATTTTTTTTAGATTAAAATTTGAATTCCTATTTAAAATAATTTTCTGGAAGTAAATTAAATTTCGCAAGTCAACTGGATTTAACTATTATGTTTTGTTTTAAGCAATGTTATTTCATTTTGAGAAATCTTAGGTTTATCTGCCTCATTGTAGCAGAAACTTTGCTCAAATTAAACTAATTGGATTTCATTGACTAATATTATTTTATTTTGTATCTTTCTAATTAAATAGTCGAATATTAACTTATAGCAAAACTTTTCAGAATTTTAAAATTTGAATTCAATTTTGATTTAAATTTTGAATTTTATAATTCCAGCAAAATAATATTTTTTGTTTCTCTTAACTGATATAAATTTTTTTTAAAATTAGTTTGAATATCCAAGCCACTAAAATTGTTGTAATGAATATTTTATTTAGATTATGCGCCTGTGATTCTGTGTGGTTTATTTGTTGAACTACTAGTTTTTTTCCAACGTAATAAATATTATATTGTTTTGAAAAGATGGTCCGAGCCAAAACTGTCTAAATTTAATAATGTTAATCGTGTATATGTGCTAGTTTAATATATTAATTTCGAAAATACCTGAAAAAGATATATGAAGCAAAAATAAAAAGCGTCTGTATAAGGGCATCAATTGTTTTATTAATTCGAAACACGTTAAATTAAAACTTAACCATGGGTTGAAAAATTCTTTGCATTGCACCCGATTCCAAAAAAAAGCATAAACGCGAAAGTATGGGTGGATACGCTTATTCCTTACACCACTACTATCGAAGAATTTAGGAGAAATTCCTGGAACTATACTGGGGAAGTGAAGTCCGACGTATTGTGAAAATAGCGCTCATTACCGCAAGGTGGAACCGAGCCTTTTAGGACCAATATTCAAGTATTCCGAGCGCAAAATATCGGTGCTACTGATCTTCGATCCCGCAATTCCCGACGTTGTGACAGTGAACTTCTTGATTAGACACTTCCCGCCGCAATTACAAAAATTGATTAAGGCTGAAAGCGATTGCCAATTACATTTGTCGCGGCTATGTTGCTGCCGACCTTGAACCACACGCTAATAATTACTGATCGCCAATTCGGAAATCAGAATTTCTAGCCGGTACGAAACAATCGGTTGAATCGTAATTTTTACAGAATAATTCCCATCACAAGTAATGTGAAAACAAATCGAGAAAATTTGTCAGCAAACGAAGAAATGAATGCTGATATCCATGATTAGGAAATACCTCCAATCCTGAGAGTAGCACCCGAGAAATAAATCGAGAACGGAATTCGAGTTCGTGAAAGAGTGGTAATATTCCCGGTATTTCCATTACCTCAAGGGAGTAGAAATAATTGTTGTAATGAATCTCTTCCTTTACTTACGTTTATCCCGCACCTGCATAAAGGTACAAGGCTTCCAGAAACGTTGTGTGGTATTTATATTATCACGTCTTTTGTATCTATTTGGCTATTTTTCTTCTTATTATTTATTTGATTAATAAATTAGAAATTTATATTTTTAAAGGTTCTTTAAGGGTGTAAAAGGGTGTAAAACAAAATCATAGAATTAATCAAATCGTGAATTTACCATTTTTAATAACTGGACAAAAGAATATTGCAAAATAGTCCAAAATATATAATTAAAATAATAGTTAATCATTGTTAGTCGTTACAAAGACAATTATTGTCTTTGGACGTTATTGTGAGAGATCTTTGTAATAGAGTTGCTGTGGTAGTTGTTGGCGAGACGTAGTAGGAAATTCATGTGTGAAAGCTGGCTAAGTGTCTTTTCTGCAGGTTCGAAACCTACATATATAAATGAGGGTCACTTAATCTCAATGTTGGACCAATATTGCAGAGACATTATTACGAAAAATATAATTTCGAACTACAATGCAT
This sequence comes from Zhengitettix transpicula, assembly GCA_037074705.1. NCBI lineage: Eukaryota > Metazoa > Arthropoda > Insecta > Orthoptera > Tetrigidae > Zhengitettix > Zhengitettix transpicula. The sequence goes on along the minus strand of CM073590.1, from coordinate 70,946,862 downwards.
AAAAATGGGTATCTCACCCAGCGTCCAAAGACCAGGGCGTTGGGGTTGATAACGGAGGTGTATTAAATGTTCCAGGGGTCAAGTGATGTGGTCGCTGCTCCCAGGCTACTGTCGCAGATCCTGTGGCTGCTCCCGTAGTATCCGCGCCGTTGGACACGTGCACATTTGTCAGGGGTAATTACAAACCGTAACACCCCTTTAAAAGCATAAGAAGGGATCTGAAAAGGGGGATTCGGAAAGGTAGAGGAACGTAGACAAGGCTTAACTAGGGCCCCCGGGCTATGGTTTAAGGATCCTACCCGGAAATTCGCCTAAAACTAATGCAGGGAAAACCCTAGAAAAACCTGCATCAGGTAGGTCGGGCATTGGGTACTTGTCCCACGCCCTTCCGATAGCGGGAGAGGAGTTTGCTGTGGGGACGCAGCATTCCCTTCTCCGTGCCTCGATCAGTTTAGGAGGCAGCTGGCCGACTATTCCAATGGGAATAGCGAACAACTCTTACCGTATGCTCAAGGTCTGTGACCCCGGAACATACACCTCTCAGAACAGGCCGAGGTGCCTCGACTTGTGGGAACCTTAGTTCAATAAAAAAAAGTTTGCTGTGGGGTAGGTCGGGCATTTTGTACTTGTCCCACGTCCTTCCGCTTGCGCGAGATGTGGCCTAAGTGAGACTAAATTTCTTCATGTACTTTCGGAGTCATAAATACTCCCGATTCCTTAAGAAAGTGTAGAATAATCCCGCTATCTTGAGGTTCCGGTACTTAAGAGTACAAAATACTCTCTGTAAATTTGAATGTCTTTAAATTACCACCCCACCTCCATAGGCTATTAGGGTTCCGTTGTTCTGCACTGTTTGTTTCGCATCTTAAGTAACATTACTACAAAATTTGGTAGAATCCACTGCACGTGTTTAAGAGTGTGTATGCAGAACATTATTTTTCCCTTCTACCCCCACTCCTAGGGATTGAAGCACAACTTAACTAGCAAGATGAATGTCATAATTAAACTCATCGGCATCCATAACCCAGGATTCGTAACCTATCTCGGTTGTTTTCGCTTTATTTTACGTTACGCCCTTACACACATACCCCTAAGGTCCCCTCCCCTGTCGAAAAAGGTTGAAAATGTACAATTTTGTACAACAAATCGTTGTACAAAAAAAAATGGTGAAATATGCTCCAGGTATGCGAAACATACACAAGTTCACAAAAAACAGTCAATTTTATTTATTATAACATATTACATCAGATTAGATGAGGATTACAGTAATAATTGTTTGTATTTTTACTTTTTGACTTGTAAAAATGGAGAAGCCTTGAAAAGAATCATTCACCCACGGCACGCAGTGACATCACCATGTCAACTGAGTAGTTGCAACCTTCACACATTGTAACGCTAGTCAACCAAAACGCTTTAAATATTTATATTATATTATATTACGTTTCCCGGCCGCACTTAGTTGTCGCAGTCTGCCGTTAGGTGGTAGCAGCGGTGATCGATAGTGGAGTTAATCTCCACCAGGCCCGTGGTGTCCAGAACTGCTATCACCACTGCCCTCACGTGGCCAACACCAGTGAGGACGCATCAGTAGGATAGTCCTGATGGGGCTCCACCCTCGCCGTCGTACTATTGTTAGGAGATTTCTACCACAAATGAGAATAGCTACAGTTCAGGGGTGCTTACACACATGTGCAGTTCATGGACGCGACTATCCCATCGTTCACCCACGCTTCCCTTCATTTTGAACCATCTGATGGGGTTTAAGGAGGTATAAAACACATGGAGGTAAATAGGAAGAGAGGTTAAATAAATAGGTATAAAAGGATTTTATATATCGTTGTATATAGGTATGGTTTGAAAATAGATATGTAATTGGTAATACATATAAAGGTGTATTTGAAAAACTCTTATAGATATGAGAGGAAGGTTGATGGACTGATTTGTTTTGGGATAAAATATCAGTTAGTCAAAATATTATTGTAGTCGAAGAAGACATGATACATTTCCAAGGAGATCCTAAGCGCCTTTAGGGAGATGGTTCGCAGCGTGCCCCTGTCTGTAATACCGAGGCCACTCAAGTTTTCCCTACTCTGCTTTGGCATAGCACCTTGTGTGCCGATTACTATTGGGAACACTGAGAATTCCCTGGTCCCTAGTTGCTCCTTTAAGGTAGTTTCCAGAGTATCGTACTTAGCCCGCTTTGACCGGAAACCCCTATCCAAGGCCTCTCCTTCCTCGAGGCAGATTGTTACGTCAGCTACGAGGACCCTTTCCCAGTTTTGTATGACGAGGTCTAGTTGGAGAGCCTTGTTCAGCGGATCCAGGAGTTACGGTTCTTTTGTGACTGACGTTTTTCCGGACTTGAGAATCTTCGGTTCGATCAGACCCCTGATGTCGTTGTGACAGACAATACGGAGGGACTTGGTGTTCATGCAGTGGCCGAGGATGTGGCCCAGTGTCTCTGGTTGTCCCTTGCATTGTCGACATTACGTCCCAGGTTTTTGTTGCTCTATTAATGGTCACTTTATTTCCACCCACGTTGGCCATTAGCTTCAAAGCCGTTATATACGCTGTGGTTTCAGCAGGTGTGGCTTAAAGAGCCACTCATTCCCTTTCCTATCATTTTTAAAGGCATGGACGGCTTTACCTTGAGCGGTGAGTAATGCTCATTTTGCGAGTTCCTTCGCTTTGGCTTAGGATCCATCAATGAAATTGACAAATTCAATGGGCCATCCTAGGTTTGCCGTGTGTGCAAGATTTTTCATTCGGCCTGAGGTCTGCGCGAGGACACGTACTGCTGGGTCGTTGTGGTTAATAAATCTCCAACCCGCCTTGACTGCGGTCGACGTTATTGCTATTTCGAACATAGGGAACTTGATGTGTTGTAGACGCTCAATGAAATGGGCTGAGTTTTTGATGTGATGTTATCATTTTCCAACAAATGGGCCTAGTCTCTTGGTCAAATTCTTCGCAAGGTTGTACCAATGTGATCAAAAAGTAAGGTGAAATTGTCATTAAAAACTCCCGGGTATTAGGAAGGCAGGTAAAATAATTTCCTAGGTTGGTAGGACTGTCTGTAATATTCGCCAAGCATCTGCTTCTTAAAAGGTTTAATTATCTCAAAGTTACACGTGTTTTTGTAAACAACCAAAAGTGAATTTTTCGATTTTTGCAATGGGTGATTTTGTTGAGCAAAGAACTTGCATCAAATTTTGTTTGCGGAACGAATATTCTTGTGCGGACACTTTGCAAATGTTGCGGAAGGCCTTTGGTGATCAAACTATGGCACAAAAAAACGTTTATAAGTGGTACAATGAGTTCAACGAGGACCGAGAACGCGTTGAAGACGAGCCGCGCTCTGGACGACCATCACCGTCTACCGACGAGGGCCACGTCCAAAAAATTAAAGATTTTGTGCTTGAAAATCGTCTATGGACAATTAGAGATTTCGCTTATAGTGTTGGTATATCATTTGGCTCCGCCCAAACCATATTGAAGAATGTTTTGTGTCTCAAACGCGTCAAGTCTCGATTGGTGCCAAAATCGCTCAATATTTTGGAAAAAAGCGTCGCGTTGATGTGTGTGAAACTTTGCTGTCTGACTGTCAGGACAACTTGAAATGCATCATTACTGGAGACGAGACTTGGATTTACGCATACGAACCTAAAACCACCGACCAATCCAGCGAATATCGTGCAAAAGGTGAAGCATGACCGAAAAGACCACGGCAAAGTCGATCGAAAATCAAGGTCATGTTGACAGTTTTCTTTGATTATCGTGGTGTGGTGCACTATGAATTCCTTCCGCCGGGCCAAACTGTCAACAAAGAATATTATTTGAGCGTTATGCGTCGTTTGCGTGAAGCTATTCGTCTTAAACGGCCGGAATTATGGGCGAACAAATGTTGGTTCCTTCATCACGATAATGCACCATTTTATACTGCATTGGTTCTTCGTGACTTTTTTGCCAAAAACTCGACTAATATCGTTCCTCAACCACCGTATTCGGCTGATTTGGCTCCGTGCGACTTCTGGCTATTCAGCAAACTCAAAAGGCCAATGCGGGGACGCCGTTTTGACACGATTGAGGAGATAAAAACCGAATAGAAGAAGGTCTTGAAGGCTATACCGGAAAAAGACTATTCCGACTGTTTCCAGGACTCGAAAAAGTGTTGGAAAAAGTGCGTTTTATCGGATGGGGATTACTTTGAAGGGGATGAAATTGATTTGGAAGAATAAATGAAGAATTTATATTTTTTAAATAAATTAACCTTACTTTTTGTTCACAGTGGTATGTTACTGAACCAATGGTGCTAACTTTCGGCCTCTCAAATGAATGTCAGTTTTATGAATTTTCGGTAGTCCATAGATCCTCGGAGGTGACGGGGCTACTTGTCTAAGCCTTTTGATAATTTCTGAAGGAACAATTACACCGGTAAAGTCTTCAATCTTTGATTACACTGAAGTCAGTAGAAGAGGGAAGGGCAAGACTAGCTTCTGCGAGATCTTACGACCATATGTTTGTGGTTAAGATATTGAAAACTACTCCCCGTAATCTAATGTAATGTAATGTAATGTGAAAAATACTGCCGGAACCATAAGAGTCAAAAATCTCGAATCTCCTAAACATAATGGAATTGTTCGTCGATTATTTTAGTCATCTAGAAGACGAAACGTCGTGCTTAGTAAACCCCACCCTGTTGGAAACTCGAGAACAATTCCAGCAGCTTATTCACCGGGAAAACCTACTGAAATTAATACCTAAACATACACCCACTACGTAAGAAAATCAATATTCTTGTAAGGGTACTCCTTTCCCATGCTGAAAGTGTTTCTCACGATGTTGTTTGGGTATAGTTTAAAACTCTATCAATATGTTTGACAACGAAAAATATATATTCGACAAAATGTCGGTCGTTTTTGCATGTTTTAAAATGTACATCCTGTTCCTTGGGATGGTAGTGGTATCTTTCAACAAGTGTTTGTCAGGAACATGTAAACTAAATTTACATTTATGCAACATAACTTTTAGTCACCCCAGAGGCGTCTGTTGGTTTCTGTAAGCCAACCCCTGAGACCAGATTTTTCTACCCGTCGGTCAACTTCAGAATATTTATTTTCAGTGCTTTTTTTTAGCAAAGAAAAATTAAATGTTAATCTCAGGGTATATAATAATTATCCAATTAAAGTGCATTATTAATTATATATTTACGTGAATATGTGAAACATCATGTGCCAAAGTGACTTTGGTCACGTTTAATATTTTTTGTTTTTTTTTCCGTATTGTATATATATTGTAATGATCAACAATTAAGGTTATTAATTTCATTTAAAGAATTTGACCCACGTTGTGGTGACATTAAATGTAATGATCAAAATGAAAAGGTTAATTGAATTAAAAGATTATAAAAAATTAACAAATAAAATAATTTATTATCAATTTGTGGCTTCCAAAAATTAAAAACAATTACAATCAAAATTTAATATATTTTATCTCAAGGCTTTCACTGGGTTTGATAATTAACAGAGAAAATGATTTAATGATCTGATTAACAATTCAGTTTAAAATTTACTTATAACAATAAGTCGATAAATGAAAGAAAGCTAAATGAAAGTGAACTAAATGAAAGATGAACGAAATCTGACTTTTTTCCTTTTAGTTATCGTTCACAAATATAATTATCAAAGTTTTGTTACTCACATATTGTTCGACTGGTACCAGCATTCTTTTGTTGCTTCAAAAGTACACTATAATGCAAATTTTATTACATTGATTCTAAATTTCCTCACAGATTTTATATATGAAGTCGAAATGCAATTACTCAGCTCCCAGGAAACTCGGATGATCCTCTCCTAATTGGTCAACTATCGGATGTCGTTTTCCCTCAACGCGAAATTGTTCAAGTTCTTTATAATAAAGCAACCCTTGCTTCACCGTTGGTTAGTTGTTAGAACATCTCTCTGTCCAACTAACTGCTTGCTTACAGGAACTAGCGATTTGCAGATTTTAGTCTTTTACTGATTTATTTATCAATCTGCATTGAACTGCTAAGTATCTCGGTGGAGGTTTGTTTTTAATGTCTCTCCTCTAGTGGCTGATCGTAGACGTCGACTTTTGTCTTTCGCTCCTTGCCGTAGACTGCAAAACTAACTATACTTTAGCGCGCGTAATCGTCATTCCGACTCCGCAACAAAGAAACAGAGCCCGCCGCTTATTGTTGCTTTGCTCGCTCATATACCGTTTACAATTAATTTATTCGCTAACAATTTAAATTATTTAAAAACAATTAATGACTTCATTAATTGACATTACAATATATTGTAATAATCATACGTTTTTCAAAATAAAAATATTATTTATAAAGAACAAACAATTTATTTATCAAACATTAGTAATTATACAATTTAATTTTTATAAAATGGATCTCAATCTCTCATGGGTCTTTACTGGGTTTGATAACGGACAGGACATTTAACTTAATCAAATAACCCAACATTTATCTTGAAATTAAACAGAAATATTTAATCGCCTATACATAGACGAAATTAATGATCGACGAAATTACTCTACAAGATTGATTCTAAATTTAAAGAGTTTATTTTATTGACACAAAAGAAAAAAACGATATCTGACTGTATCTTTTAATTCTGTTTACTCATATTAATACCATGAAATTTCAACTTACGATTACTCAGGAAAATTTGACTCGCTCGTACACACACACTTTATATACTGGACGTTTAAACACTGACTCTAACACACACTGTTGGTTTGATGGAAGCTGGTTCTCCGTTCGTGAAGGACATCTCACTTGCTCGTGGTGAAACTACTCGACGCTGGATGCAGTGTCCTGGTCTCCTACCATCGAAGACAGTGGTCTAATTTTGATATTACAACAGACTTCAGCATACAAAAATGTTTATCGTTGAATAATTTTGCTATTTCTCTCGCAGAATGTCTTTTCAACTGTCCAGGCCATTATCAGAAACAATGCCTGCCTTAACAGATTTATTTTGCGACAGGCCACCCGCACACGTCCATTGTTCCGAATTCTCAAGACCTGTCCTAAGTAAACATTACAAACTGTCGCTTCGCAGTCTAGACCATTTATCAGAAACAATGCCTTTCCTCCAAGGCATTACAATATATATATATATATATATATATATATATATATATATATATATACATAAGGTGAGGCAATTAACTCGCACTATATATAGGAGTTAAATACATGTCGAAATATTAATTTCCTTCATTTATTGCAATATATGTTGAAAGCAGCAGTTAGTAATCACTATACGAAGGTTGCCATCATGATTTTGCACACATTAAATGATATAGTTGCTAATTTATAGATTCGTATGAGCTATTAAAGGGGAGTTGCCCTAAGTGGATTACCCTCATGTAGCCTATTGCCCTAAAAAAAAAAATTAAGGACCCTTCCGCATCCCCCCTTTCAAATCCCTTCATATGCTATTAAAGGGGAGTTGCCCAACGTGGATCACCCTCATGTAGCCTGTTGCCCTAAAAAAAATAATTAACGTTTCCTTTGTAGGAGAGATACGAAGGGGCTACCTTTGGCGATGCCTTTTCATCCCCGTTTTTGAACTAAGGTTCCCACAAGCCGAGGTTCCTCGGCCTGTTTTGAGAGGTGTATGTTCCGGGGTCTCAGACCTTAGGCATACGGTAAGAGTTGTCCGCTATTCCCATTGGAATAGTCGGCCAGCTGCCTCCTAAATTGGTCGAGTCACGGAGAAGGGAATGCGGCGTCCCCACAGCAAACTCCTCTGCCGCTATCGGAAGGGCCCGACCTACCTGATGCAGGTTTTTGTAGGGTTTTCCCTGCATTTCTTTTGGCGAATGCCGGTAGGATCCTTAAAATATAGTCCGGGGACCCTAGTAACCCTTGGCTACCTTCTTCTACCCTTCCGCATGCCCCCTTTCAAATCCCTTCCTATGCTATTAAAGGGGAGTTGCCCAACGTGGATTACCCTCATGTAGCGTGTTGCCCTAAAAAAAATTGATGTGGAGGGTACGAAGGGGCTACCTTTGGGGATGACTTTTCCTCTCGGTTTTTGAACAAAAGTTCCCACAAGCCCCGAGGCACCTCAGCCTGTTCTGAGAGGTGTACGTTCCGGGGTCGCAGACCTTGGGCATACGGTAAGAGTTGTCCGCTATTCGCATTGGAATAGTCGGCCAGCTGCCTCCTAAACTGGTCGAGGCACGGAGAAGGGAATGGTGCGTCCCCACAGCAAACACTTCTCCCGCTATCGGAAGGGCGTGGGACAAGTACCCTATGCCCGACCTACCTGATGCAGGTTCCATGGTTTTCCCTGCATTACATTTAGGTGAATGCCGGGTAGGATCCTTAAAATATAACCCGGGGGCCCTAGTTAACACTTTGCTACCTTCCACTACCCTTCCGAATCCCCCCTTTCAAATCCCTTCCTATGCTATTAAAGGTAAGTTGCCCAACGTGGATTAACCTCATGTAGCCTGGTGCCCTAAAAAAAATTGGTGTGGAGGGTTCTCAAACGGGAAATGCTGTCTTTTCGGAGCGCTTTTTATATGGCCATGGTCTGCGCTGTCTTGGGAGTTCCTGGTTCGTTGTTGTCGACCTTCTTAGTTCGTTGCCAGGTTCTGTTAATTTCTATTTTGGCTTGTTTCTGCTGAACAGATTGGAATTTAAGTTGAGGGCTGAGATGAGTTCGCATCCGGTCTTTCATTCCTGAGTGTGCAGGTATCCATGCTAGTTGGAGTCTGTTTTGGAGTTTGTTTTCTTCATTTGTCTAATAAAGTTAATGCTTCCGTTTCGTAAGTTAGGATTTCGTGGCTTGCGTAAATCGGTTAGTGTGATGAGGTTTTTAACTTTGTATTTCTTGGCGATTTTGATTGCCATTTCAATTGCTAGGATTTCTACTGAAGTAGCTATTTGTTCTTGTAGATTTTTGTATTTCGTTAAAAATTTATGGCACTTGAGGTTGCATTTTGAGTTTTCGATGCAGCGGTGAATATTTGTTCGGGGTTATTATGGTGTGCTGGGACCTATACTCTATCAATTATATACAGCCGACATCCCCACAACAGCTGACACATATATAGGCACTTTTGCTGACGACACCGTCTTCCTATCTCAACATACCGACCCACACATGGCCTCCTCAAACCTTCAAACCCATTTATCCCTTCTTCAAGTATGGCTCAATAAATGGCGGATCAAAGTCAATGAAGCAAAAAGTACTCTAGTCAACTTTACATTAAATCGATCAGAATGTCCATCAGTGTCCCTAAACAATATAGAAATTCCAAAATCAAACGAAGTTCGCTATCTGGGTCTACATTTGGACAAAAAACTAACGTGGAAAAAACATATATTAAAATAAAGGAAGGAATCCGACCTGCGACTGAGAAAAATGTACTGGGCACTGGGGAGAAAATCGTGTTTATCGCTTGAAGACAAAATCTTACTTTACAAAGCTATAATAAAACCAATTTGGACATATGGCATTGAGCTATGGGGCTGCTCTTGCAAATCCAACGTCAACATCATCCAACGATTTCAATCGAAAATACTCAGAATGCTTGTAAATGCACCTTGGTACGTCAGCAATCGAACATTACATACGGACCTCGGAATGCCAACCGTTCAAGAAGAATGCACCAACCGGAGTGCCAGCCACTTCCTGCGTCTCCAACTTCACTCAAACGAACTAGCGTCCACCCTGCAACATGACCCTCCCTACAGAATACTTCAGAACAAGAAATGGACGAATGACCTGAAAGCAGTATAAGTTCACAATCCGGATAACGTCATTGGATGGGTATCCGCTCACGTTATTGTATTATTGTGTCATCACATTAACTCATGGAACATGTACTATATAGTTCCGATTGTTAATTTTCTAATAAATTAAAAAAAAAATATGGGTCAACAGTAGGTTTTGTAGGCATAGATTAGCCTTAGTTTTAAGGAGATTTTTGGGTATGAGAATGTGTGAGGTGTCAATAGGTAGGTCAGCAATTTGGTGGAATGGTAGGAACAGAGTTGTGGATAATTTTTGGAGGTGAAGAGAGTAGGTGTCGGAGCAGGTTATTAGCTATTGTGTGTAAAGATAAAGGAAATGTTGTATTATTATTTAATTAATTGTTTTGTGCTCCAGGAAATTGATTATACCCAGTTATCTTTGGGACGCTTCGCAGTCTTACGTCAGCACTTTTGTTTTATAAATTATACTTCCAACGAAAAATCTTGAATGAGGCCAAAATTAGCAGAAATCGTTTCGTTGAAGTAGATGGTTAGGTGCCTGACCATCGCATTTGTGACTTGATAAAATATATATAATATGAGAATATAGGCATTTTAAGAAAAATAATATATAAACGGAGATAATTTGTTACGAAATCTGGTTCGTGCCGTACTTGTTAAATCTAGCAATAACGTGATTACATGAAGGTATTTAAGCAATGACTTTGTTTGCAGGAATGTCACATCCTCGTAGTTCACGCGATAAAGCATCGTGGTCTACACAAATATTTTCCATCTAGACGGTTGGCGTGCGTGTTGATATGTGTCCACGAAAGGCGCACGTATGCTGCTGAATCACATCCTGCAAGGCAGTTTCCTGTTTAAGCCACAGTCAATAACGCACCTGCGAAAAAGCTGTGCCACGCACAACTATCCTGATCGTGTGTGCTGAGCGATGCGTGTTGAGTGTTCAATGAACGCGACCCTCATTATGCAACTCTGCACGTTTCTTGTCAGAACAGGTAGTCTGTCACTTCAAATACTAAGTATATTTCAGGAATTTGGGAACACCACACTTCAGGTTTCTCGTTTTAACTCGCCGAGCCTCTTCATCAAATGCGGTACTCAAGTAATGCGCACTTGGGTAGAAGATCGGTAGAATTTAAAAGGAATGCATTATTTAATTTCAAATAAAGTTTCTTTTTGCATTATTATAATATAAAATATAGTTAAAAGAATTTAATTGATACATTTTAATTAATGAAAAATGCACATTAATTTTACTCTTAAGTGTATGTACAGAATCGGAAAACATTTTAATAATAATAATAATTTTACAGATGATTATCAGTTATATGTCCTCCATGTAGTACCCCCGAATCTGCACAATCAAGTTTGACATCATTCTGCCGACTGTTAGCTTATGAATGTATTTCAATTATTAGAATATGAAAAGAATGTTTGAAATGAGAATATATTACTTCTGCATAAAATATTATAATTACATGAAATAGTCAAATACAGACAAAATTAAGTAATGGTGTATATACCACACAAAGTTTCTGGGATTCTTGTTCATTACGTCAGGCGACTGGGAAAAACACGAGAGGCAGGAGCAACAAAACCGCACAATTTCAATTTGCAAACTCAAAACGAGACGTTTTACTTCGCTTTTGACCTGACGAAAGGCACAAGGATTCCAGAAGCGTTGTGTGTTATTTGTCTGAATTTGATTATTTCATGTAATTATGAAAAGAAACTTTATTCCGTAATATACTAATGAGACGTTACAAAACCATCGGCTAAAGTTTTACAATTTCTTTCGAAAACAAAACAATGACTACTGGGATTTTAGAAAATGATGTCTGCATCGTAACAATGCATTAAGTAATATGCAGTACCTCAAAATTCTTATGTCGTCGCCGACATAAATGTCGGCAGATTATCAGACATTGGCAGATGTGCGGAAATGTTTAAGGTTAAGGATTGAATCCCAGCATGGACATGGATGCATTCTGCTAGTCATGGCCACGTGCCCCTACAAAAAAAACGGAATGAGCCATGGATATATATATATATATATATAAAGAAATAGAAATATAAACATTATAACCACTGTAAAAATCCTGCTAGCAGACATATATTCCTCTATTCCAGAAATTTATGAACCATTCTTTAACTAATTAGAGTTCATTACCTGCAATGATGCCGAATCGGTCATGAATAATTAAATTTTTAAAATCAGCGTTTAAACAATTTAATACTTAACATAGCCATAATATTTTTACAATAACGTAATCTTATATATTCTAATGGAAATATTATGGTGATATATTTTCCTATTTTACAATGCAGATATTTTTAATTCCAATTTTTATTTTGAAATTCTCTGTTGTAAGACATAAATTTGACGCGGACGTTATTCGTATTTTAATAGATTTGCTGAGAGCAACGTACTGTATAGAATTATTTTTGTGGGCTGGGTTTTTACGTTAAATCAAAAAATTATTGACCATTAGAGAATTTGTAATAAGTTTATTACAGTTAATCATGAAAAACCTCTTATCTCAGGCGCCTGTGGTTTTTTACGTAGAAGAGATCTGCTGCCCTTACCAAATACGTACTGCTGTTCTGTGTTGTGTTGCTTGCTGAAGCTTTCGTACCGACATCTCCGTATCTCACAGCCGGCAGAACGGGTTAAACGCAGTGATGACTTTAGTCAGGACCATTTCAAGGCGTCGACTCAGGGGTTGACCACTGGCTAAGGCGTCGGTCTCCGGGATTGATTGCTGGCAAGCCGTCGTACTAAATTGTGTGGCTTCGATGAACTCTTCACTAACAAATTGTGGCCCCTTTCTCACGACGATTCTGCCTCGGACTATATCAGAGACAACAACTTGGAAAAGTTTACAGCAGATATCATGAGATTTGTAGATCGGTGACACTTAAAACGTATACACGTAACGCAATACGGAGCCTCTCATAATCACATCCACCAGCTGCGGTGAGCGCAGAACAACTGTCCAGTTTCAAAACCTTATCTCCGTTCCCTCCATTACAGCCTCCCATTTTTTTACTTTTTTTCATTATTAGAAAACTTCGTCGAAATGTCAGTTTCACTGATTCTTTCATTGTTACAAGAGTTATAGCACGCAGCTGCAGTTCCGTAGTCAACAATGGCCAACAATTCTGTCATGTTGAGGCCAACAATCGAGACAGGACACGAAAATTACTTGGATGGAAATATTTATCTCCTCGACCCCCACGCATACGTCGTCCACCATTTCACAGAAAACAACTCCCGGCATCCGTCCGCCAATGCACGATTTCGAATTCTCCAAACCACAGCAAACAACACTTCCGAGACAAAGCAAAACTAAACCAAAATACACGCGTTACAGTACACAGCATTTTGGCAGGGTGATTACTCCTTTCTTTATGACATCAAGAAAGGGCCAGAGGACACACGGTCAAGAAGGAAGGGGTTAAAGTAGTCATGGTGATTGAAAGCTCTGACAGGAAACGAAACGGACGGACTCCATTAATTTTATGAGACAATAATGCTGAATTAACTGCCGAATTAACGGTTTATTGGGGAAATTCATATTATTATGACATAGACCTCTAAGAGTCATACAACGAATTATATGGTGTTTTGAAAATTATATGCCCACAAAGCCACAATCGGAAAAACTTAACCGATTTTACGATAATTTGGTGGAAAATTACATAGAAAATTCCGCCAAGAGGGATGAAGGAAATTGGGAATATTCGCCAGTCAACCTAGAACGGTCAACCAAAGCATAGGAAATTTGTCTCAGTTAGTTGGATGAATAGTTTTATTCACCCCTTCCCGATACCTATAAATTTGTTGAAGTTTTACTTATGTTGCAAGCTGCCACCAACACAAAAATTAAATCATCTGCACTCACTTCAAAAGTAAGAGTAAATTCTAAAACTAAGAATATACATCAGCAATTGGAAAAGTATAGGACTGGTGAAATATCTAGGATGGAGTTTAATCAATCTCTTTCGTACAGAAATATATTTTTCTAAACTGTCATTAATTAAATTGTTCGTCTTACATTTTAGTGTGTTTTTAATAAATAGAACATGGCCTGAAAATAAAAATTTTCGATGAAAATACATTCCACTTCACTTTATTCCAGTATCTGTTCGGGAATGAATCAGGTAGTTCTGGGAAGGAATCGGGCGATGCCCGGAATCACTCATGGACTGTCGCTCCAGTTTAAATGCTCTCGCCAGCTTGAGGTTTTCTGGCGTCCAAGACAAGTTGATCTAACGAATTGTTTCATAGATAGAAATCCTAAGGTTTGTCTAAGGTGGTTTTTTCAGGCCTTGAAACGGTCCTCCCCTAACAATCCGTCAGTCACATAAGACATTCACCAGTAAATCTCGAAAAACGTGTCTATAACGTGCCTAATTCCCAAAAACCCTCATGCTTCTTATTTGTAACGGTACGTCTAGAAGGCGGATATGTATAAAGTCCCAATAGACCGTGTCTGTAAGATGTGCTTGGAGAACATAATGTTCTGTCAGTAATAACATTAAATCGGCGGTATGGCAACTTTTCTCTTGTTAAAATATGAGGAACAATTATATATTATACATGTATATATAAGACTTTAATATTTTAGCCTTTCCAATTTATTTCAGTATTTGTCCGTATTCCTCAATAGAAGAGTAGTGCAACTAATAAATCAAAATCCAATCGACTAAAGAATTTGTGCGAACTAAATACCTCATTATTGCAGAAATAATGTGAAGGGTTTGGTTCCTTTCTGCAGACAGGTCTGGCGCCACTGAGGAGGAATGCGTGGGCAAGGGCGGTTCAAAGACGTGGGCGGGCTGGAATGCTCAAGTATGCGTCACACGTCCGTTACTTCCACAACGATACTCAACAATTTTCTCAAAACCGATTGATATCACAGAATAAATAATGATTTAACTAGTTTTATTATTTCTCCACCATTTTGAGTTTTCTGAACTTGACAGATTTCCATATCATCATTCACCTACTTGCTTCCGAAACCGACCCTCGTAGATATTAGAATTCTGAATGAAATTTACACGTTTGTTGTTATTAACTCATTCTGATGCTAAATGTTGAGACAGCTGTCCACCTAGGACTAGGCCGCATTTAATAACTTTACACCCTCATGAGTGTACGGACTCTCGTACTATGTATCCGAATGTTATTCTCTAGCTGATGACGAACAGAGTTTCTTTACTGTTCGAAACTTTGGAGTAAATCGCTCTACGTCTGTGTTCCTCTGCTCTCCTTCTGGACGATTTATTTCAGCGTCACTGACACCTACTCTGAAACACCAAACTTGATGATTTACTTCTATTTTGCTTGCTTCGCTTCTTAATTTGGTTATGTCTGCTGTTTTTCCACTTTCTTACTCAAACAGTGGAATACCCGAAAAAGCTGTATTATGATATTACCTCACCATTCGGCATATTTACAAAACTTGTAATACGTTAATGGCAACAGTCACAAATATTGTTGTGATCTATTTTGGAGGCGATTAATGAATTATACTTCTTCCCCTGGGTGTTACAATTTTTTATTTTTAGAATTGTTCCAAAAAATACCTCCAATTACGTCTTATTTTGCATTTTAATCATCTGTTCGTGGCTTCCATATTTCAAATATCACCATTGTAATAATATAATTTGTTTGTTTTTTATCAGTATAACACAACCAAAAAATAATTGTTTATAGTTCCATTATTTTGTGACTTTCGTCTCAAAGGTAAAAAGACGTGGAATATTATTCTTCAAAATGATCTAAATACCTCACTTATCACGGTTATATCGGGGTAATTTTTTACGTAACTATATATGAGACGTAAATTCTGTTGTCACGAAAAACTCTCTCTATTTGGTCATATGTTACTTTTTATTACACACATTCAGAACTTAACAAATGTAATTAGACCTATACGTTCTAATTTCTTTTAACGAACCACGCTGTCCATTGTTAACTTTATGCTTCATGCTCTACACATTTCTTGGTATTTCGATTGCGATGAAACTCTGGTGAGATGTGCGCACCCACCCGAAGGTTACTGTATGGTTTTAGAAGCGTTAAGAAACTCCCAAGATGTGAACTGAGGTTAAATTTAAAAAAAAACACAGGTTAAAACGTCCGATATTAGCGTCGATTAATTATTTTTCGGGGTCTATGTGATTAATACTATCCATCCAGATGTATATAGTGTATAATTTTAATCCCTTAACGCATGGGAAGTCAGCAGCACTAAGGGAGGGGGTGGAGAGGCGTTACATGTAATAAACGCGAAAAACCGCGATTGGTGTCAAATCCATGGTTATAGATGTCAATGAGTTTAATTCTGACATTTACCATACCTGTTATGATGTAATGAAGGTCCTAGGAGTGGAGATGTAAGGGGGTGAAACAAATTTCCGCTTACAATCTTAAATTCCTGGAACAATTTCTACCAAACTTTACAAACACTGAGGGGTTAAAACACACCTACCGCCTCTATGGGTGGGGGTGTAATTTAAAAACATCCCTAAACGGCCATTATTAGCGTCGAATAAAATATTTCCGCGGCCGCTTAATTTGATACTGTCATTCTAGAATTTTTATGTGTCTAATTTCTACTTCAAAAAGGAAGGAAGGGAAGCACCCTTACCGTACGGGTGGTGCTGGAAGGGGTTTACTTGAAAAATAACGCAAAAAGACCGATATTATTGTAGATTCAGGGGTTATAGGATGCGCTTTAATCATGGTGGTTGATGGTATTTTATGTTCCTCTAGTTGAGGTGGACGCGGTACAGAAAAGTTACTCGCAGTAGTTTTGACCCTCTTAAAGTACCGGCTAAATTTTTGTTTTTCTTAGGGTACCAGCTATATTTTGGTGTATATTATGTTAACGGTTGTATTTCTTTACTCGTTTAAGGTATCTGGAATAGTTTTAGTCTTTATTAAGTTATCATGTATTTTTTCCTGTTTTAATGTCGTGATTTTTGAGACTTTTATTTTATGTAGTAGGAGGGTTCCCGAATACCGTCCGTCATCATGATGATTTATTTTAAGCAGATGACGAGGGGTTAGGTCGGGTAGGGTACCGTAAATGGATCAATTTTATAACACTGGCGCTATTGGTCCTGGTTAAATTAAATGTTTATCAATAGGTTAGTGTCTAATTAATTCCTACTCCAGGTTTTTTAAATAAACACCAGGGCAACGCCGGCTCTCAGCTAATCCTTTTATAAATTTCGTAGTTACTAAGTACGCAACTCTATTATTTAGCAAGATAGAAGAATGCTGGGTTAACCTTTTTTATCAGAATTTATATGTCTGCACGAATGTCTGTTTTACTCTACGTTTAATGTTTGTAAAGTGAAATACAAACATTAATTACTCAAGTGGTACTATTAATACATGTACGTGGGACAAAAATGGATAGTATATATTTTGGACAAATAAATTGTGAAAAATTGTCGTGAAAAGGACGTGTTTGTGCCAGTTATTACCGTCATCTTGAAATGAATACCGTAACAGTTGTGCGTAGTATTACCACTATCTCATCCTTCTCTGTTTGAGTTTACTCATAATAGTTTTATAGAAGTGTTATAGTATTCAGGAAAAATGGAAACAGAGAAAGTAGAGCTTGAGTTACACATTCTGTTCATACGAATATTTTGTAGAGCATTAAAAGCAGAAGTCGACACACAGAAACCAAATATTATTCACTAAGGACCCACTTGACACCTACAACAAACGTTGTGTTGTTTTTTACAAAATCACTTGCTCTAATTGTAATTTCTGTTACATAGGGCAAACAAAACGTTCCCTTAATACACGTGTCAAGGAACATATATCTAATATCAAACTTCATATTAATAAACGTCTGTGGTATCTGTAGTATCCAAACATATCATCAATTCTAAACATACATTTGATTGGCAAAATGCTAAGATTTTAGACATTGACACCAGGTACAATTCCAGACTCATTTCAGAGATACTTCACATTAAATCCAACATCACAGCTATTAAGACACAATGAAACTCAATTATTGCTATGATCCCTTATTATTACGCTAAACCTCATGTTTTCCCATTGTCGTTACTCCCTTATTGTTGCGCTAACCCTTCGGCTATCCCATAGTCGTTGCGTTTTCGAGGCTTTTGAGTTTTTTCAACTGACAAGTGCAGTTGTGTCGCTCTAGACTATTCTTAGCACCTGAAGAAAGGTACGAGGATCCCAGAAACGTTGTCCGGGAATTACATTACCTCTTTGTCTGAATTGGCTTTGTTTCTTATTAATTATTTTCAATCAGACGTAAATATTTTCATTTTAATTCATCATAATTCTAAATTGACAAGTTGAGTTTCCCATTCACTATGCTCAAATTTTAGTCGACATGAATAGAGATTATGTTTTACCTCATTAGTAGTTTGTTTGGAAACTATGTGTTATTATTACACGTAAGGCTATTTGTACAGTAAGTACCGCTGAAATTTCGTGGTTATTGATTAGTGAACGCACATTATATTGACATCTTCAGATTATGCCATTGGCAACTGAACGTTTGAAACGTAGTTGATAAATGGCTATGCTGTAGTAATTCCCGTCTTGCAATGCGAATCGCGAGGCAGCGCGTCTGGCCACAGAGCGACCTTCCCATACTAAACTGTGTCAAGGTGCACGTCTCAACTGCTCAGAACACGTACTCTGACAAGGACTCCTCAATACTTCATTGAGATACACGAGTATTTTACACCAGTAAATAAATTACCAGGCGTGGAATGCCTACTTGTTTGAACAACGAAAATAATTGCTGGTACAGAGTATCACTTAATATAATGAATGAACTTGTTGCCAAGTAGCAACAAGGAAGAACAGTTACACACTCAAACTAAGTAGCCTTCGTTCATTACTGCAGCACAAGATGTGTTGCCCAAGGTCGTAACTGGTCGTGACAGATAGGATTTGCTAACAGAACTATCATGGTTGGATGACATTTTTGAAGCTGCATCTTTAATAGCCTTCGGCTAGAACATCTAGAGTACTCAAATTTCTGGCACAGATATAAGTCAAGAAGCAGTTAACTCGGAAATTAATAGAAATACATTTTCCTTTTTTAAAATAAAAGAAACAGGCTACTTCAGGGTATTTCACATCCTTTCTTTTAAACATACCTAAGCAATCGCTCTTTTCAAATCAAAGACCAAAATGCATCTTCTGAATTCAGTCCAATTATGGCAGGTGTTCCACAAGGGAGTACCTTGAACCAATGCTGTACGTATTGTATCTTCCGACATACCAACTACAGAACACACCACGATGGCCACATTTACCGACGACACAGCCATTGTAGCTGCCGACGAAGACCCAAATCGAGCTTCGAAATACTTGGAACTGCACCTGCACAAGATAGAAGAATGGTGAGTGTCTGTAAACACGGCAAAGTCTCAACATATTACTTTTTCACTTCGAAAAGACGTATACCCAAAAGGGAAACCAATTCGACCGAACTACCGGAAACAACTGTAGTAAGCTATCTCGGCCTACATTTAGATAGCCGTCTGACCTGGAAATCACATTCCGAAATAATAAAAAAAAGAATCACAACTCAAAGTAATCAAATTATCATGGCTGATTAATAAAAGGTCAAAAGTCTCCTTATACAACAAAATACTACTGTACAAATCAATAATGAAGCCAACATGGACATACGGCATAGAACTATGGGGAACAGCCAGCAAATCCAACCTAGAGATTCTAAGAAGATTCGAAACAAAAACGTTAAGATACGTATGCAACGCACCGTGGTTAGTATCAAACAAAACTCCATACAAACATTTGTAAATCTCGACTATAACAGATGTTATCACCGAACGAAGTAACAGGCACCAGAAGAAATTGTGCAACCATCCGAATCAACAATCGGTGAACATGCTGAATAATACTCAACTAGTGTAGAGACTAAAGCGACACCATATTCTAGAGTTACCCTTCAGATTCCCTTAATTGTGACTCATACTTTGTATATCATTTACAAATTGTTCCAAGTGAAGAGATTGTAAATTAGCAACAATTATATATATTGTAATAATCAACAATTTTAGTCGTTTAATTATTTTGCCCCATATTTACAATTAATTTTAATATTTCTTCTCTCAGGGCCTTCACGGGGTTTGATAATTAACAGAGAAATGATTTAATAATCCGATTAACAATTCAGTTTAAAATTTACCTAAAAACAATATGTCGATAAATGAAAGAAAGCTTAATGTAAAGAAACTAACTTGAACAAAATGAAAGCTTAACGAAATCTGAATTTTCCCTTTTAGTTATCGTTTACAGATTTTATTAAAGTTTTGGTTACTTACGTAATGTCCGACTGGTACCATATTTCTTTTGTATCTCCAACACTACACTATAAATGCAAATTTTTACACAGATTCTAATTTCCTTACAGATTTTACACTCATGCCGTCGAAATGCACGCATCAGCTCTCAGGAAACTCGGATGATCCTCTAATTGATCAGCTATCGGATGTCTGTTTCCCTCAGTGCAAAATTTTCGATTTTTATAATGAAGCAACCCTTGCTTCACCGTTGGATAGTTGTTGAAAAATCTCTCTGTCCAACTGTTTGCTTACTTACTGGAACTCACAATTTGCAGATTTTAGACTTTTACTGTTTCATTTATCTATTGGGACCGAAATGCTATGTATTTCGGAGAAAATTTGTTTTAATGTGTCTCCGCTCGTGGCTGACCGTAGACTTAGACTGAAGACTACCTTTACTTTATTGCGCAATCGCCATTTTTCGGTTTTTCATCAAAGCAACAGAGCTCATCGCTCATTGTCGCTTTGCTCGCTCAAACCGCTAACATTCATCTATCAAAACAATTCAAATTATGACCAAACAATTAATGGCATAATTAACTATTGCTACAATATATTGTAATAATCACATATTATTTAATTAAATGAAGATGAACCCCACATTGAGGTGCCAAAATGTAATAATCACATTATTAATTAGATTTTAAATAAACAAATTAAAAGTTGAATAGTTGAAAGGATTTCAAATGAAAAACAAGAATTCAAAATATAACACAAATTTTATTTAATAAAAACAAATTCTTATCTGAATTAAATTTTTTTACAAGTTGGTAATGTGCCACGGCTTAATTTCAGGGCCGCCTATCGGGCCTCTAATAAAGAATGTTACAAAATGATAATAAATAACTTAGAATGCGAAAATATCCTGACTTAAATAATTATTGAAATACGAAATCTGGCGATAATTATATTTACCCATTAGGTTTACAATTAATAAAATTCCTTTTTGTTTACTTTACCCTTACCTGTTCGTCTGTGCTCGACCTCACTCGATTTTTGTTAAACACATCACAGAAAGGACATATTTCACTGTATTTAATGGATGTTGTATGTTTCAGCCACACAGCACTTCCTGCTCTTAACTGTTGATAATGTTGTTTTTTTGAAACTTTGATAATTGCATGCATATGCCAATAGACGAAATACTTGAGACTGTCGACTTGTAATTCCAAAACCCGGGACTTAAATATAATATGTCTCACTTGCTCAAATATGGTACCAGGAACTTTGAATCAGGGACTCCAGAAAACACACCTTTCGCCTTCCTGGTCCAAGCAACTCTGAATATCTCAAGTTCTGTAAGTCTCAGTGCTGTTTGAGGCAACAGTTCAACTCTAGCAAGCAAGAATTATAGGCTTCACATTCTTGTAGACAATCCTCATATTTACACCGCCGATAATGAAAATCGTAAAATTTTGTTTATTAAATAATTACATATTTTTAATTATATATATATATTGTAATGCCTATTAATTAAGGCATGAATTGTAAATGATAATCTAAATTGTTGGAGAAACATTATTGATAGCGGGACCGCACCCATGTTGCTGTTGCAACAATGAATGAGGGTATTGTTGACTTGGTTGGGAAGGAATAGCGCGCTCAAAATTGCGAGACTGGAAGGAGTTCGCGTTATGATTTGGTAGAGGACGGTTTGTTTTACGTTGGCTGGGACGGCGGTTCTGCATTAAGATAGCTGGAAGGACGGTTGTTCGTATTGAGAGTTGATGAAGAATTTCAGTCGAAGACGGAACTGAAATTGAACGAGTTGGAAATCAGAGGCGAGAGCATTGAGTCGTCGTCAAAATATAGCAGAGTAAAGTCATCGTGGAAAGATTGTTGTGGACGGGCAAAAGCAAAATATTCAGAAAGTGTCCAGATACATGTGGTAGAACAGCTAGAAAAGTTAGAACAGTTTGTTACAAGTTGCAGTCTGCGAGATAAATATTCAACGATAAACATTTTGAATGCAGAGTCTAATTTATTCTATTATCTGTCTTCGATTGTGGGAGACCAGGACACTGCATTCAGCGTCCAATAATCTTCGGAACGAGCAAATAATATTTCCTCAACGAACGGAGAACCAACTTTTGTCAAACCAACAGTGTTTATTAGAATCAGTGTTTAAAACGGCCAGTATATAAAGTGTGTGTGTGTACGAACGAGCCAAATTTGCCTGAGTAACCGTAAGTTAAAATTTCATTAAATTAATATATGTAAACCAAATTAAAAGATAGTACGTCAGATATCGTTCTTTTCTTAGTGATAAATAAATTGTTTAAAGTAGAATTAATCTTTTAGTCTAAGTTCGTCGATTAGAAAATTTCGTCTATGTTTAGACGAGTAAAAATCTTTTCCTTGTAAATTTAATTTTTGTGTTCTTTAATTATTTTTGTATGATTCACCGTTATCAAACCCAGTCGAGACTCTTGAGAAACTGAGATATGTTTTTAAAATTGTATAATTGTTTCTTATTATTGATAAATAAATTTCTTATGTTTGTAAATTTAATTTTTGATTTATTTGTTATGCCACCTTTTTAATTATAATAAAATGCTTCCACAACGAGTGGCACGAATAAATTAATTAATTGTTATTTTATTTTGTACATTACAATATATATATTCGCTGATCGCTCACTTTCTCTACAATTGTTGCCCTTCAATGAACTTTCCACCACTGAATGATTTAAAGTTGGACATCTGAACTTGTCATCCACTAATTTCGCTCGTCTTCTTTTTCTTGTGCTAAAAAGCCTTCTTCCCACTCCGATACTTTCTCAAAATTCCTGGTTCCTTATTTTATCCATTCAGATTAAACCTTAGTACCACATTTCAAAACCTTCCATTATACTCTTATCCATTTTTCCTATTGTACACCTTTCCCAATCATTCAAACACGATTTGGATACATAGAGTTTTAAGAATGTTTAAATGTTGGAGACTCACAGCTTTCTTTTCTTGGAACATGCTTTCTCAGCCTTGTGCTATTCTGCTCTTGATCTCTTGTTTGCGTCTTGGTAACCGTGTATCCGAATAACAAAATTATTACATCAACCACTGATAATCAATGCCTATTATTCTATCGCTGCATATGTTACATTTTTTCTCATATTAAGAAAAAACATTTTACTGCGAGTTCACAAATACAAATACAAAAAGTCTACGTTATTCGAGCTTCTATTAAAAGACACAGAGAGAGGTGAAATTATTTTCTTGTCCTTTCGAATCTCCTGAATCACATTCTAGAACGGTAAAGATTTGTAGACGTAGGCTTATGTACTGTAGAAGAATAAAGCGTTTCTAGATTATTACTGAAAAATATTACGAACCAATAACTTTTCTTACCAAGTTAACCGTACAAATTCAACCTTCCGTTTATAGTATGAAATGCCATGGAACACGGCTACACTTTAGATGACCAATTGACTATATACAGTTTGATTCTTGGTTTTCGACGTCATATACACACGAATAAGCTCTCCCCACCGAAAAGTATGCGGATTTTGGATTCTACGATCAGGGGTAGTTTATCATCCTACGACCTCTGCTGCTTGACGTCTGAACGTGCGAGAGGAGGAAGAGTGAAAATTGTAATAATAATCCTAGTGTGATCACTTGAATCTGGATTGAGAGCACATTTGTGAGGTCACGAGAGCTGTGGCTCGCAGCTGCACGTGCGCGTGGGTCGAAAAGAAAGTCCGTCATATTTCAATGAATCAGCTCTGCTTGTCCAGCAGCTGCTTCATTCACTACGATCTTGGCTACAGAATTTTCGTTTGCTATAGCGATGACCTTGCAGCCTTATGGAACATTTGGCGTGTGTACTAAGTGAATTATAGTTTCACGAGTCCCTTGAAGTAGTTACAGATAAAAAATAATAATTATATAGAATTATATTATATTGAAACACAAACACAATATTACAGATAATATTAACATTTCGGAGAATCTAAAATTACTAACAATAACAATGTAAACTAGCCAAAGTAAAAAAAAACGAATGTTTGGGACTGATAGTTTACTTTCAGGTTATCGGCTTAAGGCGGAGAGGTCATAAGCAAATATCCCCAAATCGTGATGAGTATTGGTGTCATCGGAAGGTTTTCCTGAAATTAGTCAATTGGAGCTAAATAGGCTTAACTGAAAGGTGGGCCGAAAAATAAAATAATTTATTTGTGCATATTACACTGACACTCGACGACTATCGTTGCATTTCATTGAATTGTATACAGCAGTTTGAAGTAGTCACATTGCGTTTCAAGCGAACTACTGCACTACTGCACTAACAGATTCATGTCGAAATAACTATGGGATACGCTTGTATGGTATACTGTGCCAATATACTACGAGTTATGTTCAAAGTAATTTAGAAAAATAACTTAATCTGCAGCAATATCGACAAAAATAAATCCGTCAAATATCCTGAACACTCCATCAGTTGAATTTCTCTAAAACTAAAGTAATAATAATAATAATAGGCGAATTACCGGGTAGGATACTTAAAACTACAACCCGGGGTTTGCTCTATCTTGTCGCAACCCCTCTTCTGTCCCTTTCCTGCATCTACGGATTTTGAAATTAAATAATTTAATTGAAATTTAAAACATCTGAAGAGATCCCAATAAATTAGCGATGTAACTTTGTGATTGTTTTTATGTTATAATGTTTAAAAATTTTAATACATAATGAATTTTTAACTAAACAGACTGCTGTTTTCATTTATTCAAAGAACTCAAATAAATATAACTGACAAAACTTTCGTAATTTAATTTATCATTGTAAGCGATATATATATATATTGTAATA
Organism: Zhengitettix transpicula; assembly: GCA_037074705.1. Classification (NCBI taxonomy): domain Eukaryota; kingdom Metazoa; phylum Arthropoda; class Insecta; order Orthoptera; family Tetrigidae; genus Zhengitettix; species Zhengitettix transpicula. The sequence goes on along the minus strand of CM073590.1, from coordinate 70,921,890 downwards.
ATCAAATGAATTTAATTTAAATTAATTTGCCCCACGTTGTGGAAGCCATTTAAGTAATAATCAAAAGTAAGGCTTTTATTAAATTTTTGAATAATTTCTCCCACTTTTTGGCGACATTAATGTAATAATCAAATGGAAGGCGTTAATTAAATGAAATGTGTAAACAATTAAAAATCAAAAATATCTATTTTATTTTGTGGCAATAAAAGATAATTACAAACAAAATTTGAGATCTGTCCTCTCAGGGCCTTTACTGGGTTTGATAATGAACACACAAAAAATTGATTTAAAATCTTATTAATAAAACAGTTTACAATTTACCTAAACGATATGTCGATAGAATGAAAGAAATTAAAAAGTAAAGAAATTAACTTTGATTAAAAAAGAGAACGAAATCTGACTTTATCCTTTAATTTGCGTTTACAATATTATTCAAAATTATGTTACTTACGGACCGTCAATTTTACCTCGTTCGGACACTTTTACACTCTTTAATTATTTAATATCAGGCCTTTGTTTTCACTGATTCTACACTTCACTTTAAAATTTGGCAAGTATTCCGTTGACTGCTCCACTCCACATTAATTTACCAATGTTCTCCTGGATTAATTTCTCCACGAAGATTTTGGAAAGTTCTATTCTAACGAAAACTGCTCTTACTCTCCAATATTTACGCTGCAATACTTCCGTGAATGTTTTACTCTGCTCAATTTTATAAAGACCGTTCTCTGCAACGTTTTCACCGTCGGCCGCTTCTATTCTCCAATGATTCACCAACTTTATTATACTATGCTCGACGATGTCAGACCTTTGTACAATCCAGACCACGACGACCAACCAACTATCCTAGAGCTCTCAAGTTTGAGCACGCATACGCCATTTTTTACTTTTCGACAAAGCAAGCAAGCTCGCTTCTCTATTGTTGCTTTGTTTGATCAGACCGCTATAATGGATTTATCAAACAATTCAAATTTTATGTCCAAACAATTAATGGCCTAATTAATTGGCATTACAATATATTGTAATAAACTACCGGAGACCTTTAAATTCTGCCCCACGTTGTGGTAGCCAAAATGTAATAATTAAATATGATGGGCTTTTAAATGAAAAATTATAGACTTTAAAACAAACAAAATTTATTTAACAATTCTTGAAACATTATACAATTTAATAAAAAACATATATCTCATTCTCTCGTGGTTCTTTACTGGGTTTGATAACGGACAGAACACTTACGTAATCAAAGAACCCAACATTTATCTTTAAATTAGACAGAAATATTTAATCGACGAAACTTATTAACGAACTTATTCTACCAGATTGATTCTAAATTTAAAAGAGTTTATTATATTAACACAAAAGAAAAGAACGATATCTGACTGTATCTTTTAATTCCGTTTACACATATTAATACCACGAAATTTCAACTTACGATTACTCAGGACAATTTGGCTCGTTCATACACACACACTTTATAGACTGGACGTTTAAACACTGACTCTAACACACACGCTGTTGGTTTGATGAAAGCTGGTTCTCCGTTCGTGAAGGACATCTCACTTGCTCGTGGTGAAAACTACTCGACGCTGGTTGCAGTGTCCTGTTCTCCTATTATCGAAGACAGTGTAATTTTGATATTACAACAGATTAAACTTCTGCATACAAAAATGTTTATCGTTGAATAATTTTGCTATCTCTCTAGCAGGCTGCAAAATTTCTCCATACTCGGTGCTCGCAGTACGCCTCCACAACCAACACTCCCCTCCTGACTCCAAAACTCAACTAACTCACAATAGCTTATCTCTCCCTTATATACTACCAGTCTCTTCATTTTTCCTTTGTTCCAAAACTACGTCGCAACTGCCCGTTGACAGTTTTCTCCCGAAATTTACGTTATTCAGTTGCAGTTCCTTAGCAAATAGCTAGCTCCTCTGTCATGTCACATCGAGACAGGACCCGTAATTACTTTGCATTTGTATTCTCACCCCCCGCACTCACACGTGCGTGGTTCTAAATTCTTCAGACCGCCCAAACTGTCCCTCGATCCTAAGTCAACAAGTGACCTGTCCAGGCCATTAATCAGAAACAATGCCTGCCTTCACAGATTTATCTTGCGACAGGCCACCCTGCATGTTCCTTGCTTCCAACGGCCCAGCTCATCAATCAGCAACAATGCCTTTCCTACAAGGCATTACAATATATACATATATATATATACATATATATATACATGATAAATAATATACTTACATCTACAATAGTTTTTTCTTTATATGCCTGTTAAAGGTCAACATAAGAACCGAAAAGTATAATATTTTTAATTAATGTTTATTTATATATTTGCGTGTCTTTGGCCTGTGTCCATTTCTCAGATATAAGTAACTTACTTTCTTATTTATTTCGCCTTTTAGGAAAAATTTAGTCTTTCGAGAATTTCTACATGCTCGCCCAGCAGTCGGGAAGTCGGAAGGGGAATGTCCGCTCATCGCACGATATAGGTTTGTCCGCTCATCCCACGTTCGCATATAACACGGCGCCATTTCAAAACCTACACCATGGGAGGGGAGGACTCCTTGGGGAGCGGGTAGTAGGGGATTACATAAATATAATACCGAAACTACCGACATAGGCGTATAATCCGACGTTAGAAAATTGGCTGAGTTTAATTCTGACATTACAGATATCAGTTACTTTGAAGTATATAATATCCGTGGATCAAATTCTGTCAGACTTAATACAGACGTTACTTACAATCCAGGAACAAATACAGTGGAGCTGAAAAATATCTTATCAGCTCTAGTTGGGGTGAATGGGAGGTGGTAATTAAACAAAGTCCAAAATGGTCATTATTAACATCGAAAAAAACGTTTATGGGTACACAGAGTTCATTCGTTGCATGTATTCCATAGCATCTTTCATTGCTACTTTTGAATACGTCTCTAGAATTTTGGGTTCTGTTCCTTGATAATCACGTAGTAATCGAAGCCGTATAAATTTATTATCAAAAGGTTTGAACTTGTCACGGATATGATAATTCTGGCCTACATTCCTGCAGCATTTTAAATGCTAGTATTTGAGAACCCCGAATATAAGCCGCATTATGGCTTGAGCCCTACGCTTTCTAAGATGCTTAAATATGCAATTACAGTTTAATGTCTGTGTACGTATAGCAAGCACACCAGCGCTTATTTTTTATTTGGCTGTGAAAGTAATCTACGTGATGCCTTCTCCTCTTTAATGGCATAGGAAGGGATAGAAAGAGGGATATGGATGAGTGATAAAGGTAGACAAGGGTTATCTAGGGCGCTCGTGCTATTTTTTAAGGATTCTACCCGGCAATTTACCTAAATATAATTCAGGGAAATCCTAGACAACCTGCATCACATAATTGTTCCACACTCTTTCGACGACTGGAGTGGGGTCCAACGGCTGCGACCAAAACTGACATAGGTGTTTCTGCAAATGGGGAACTTCAATTTAAAGCAGAGAGAAATAGAGAAGGCATTCCCGTAGCTAGTCAACTCTATCGATTGCGAAACACGCAATTATATGTAGGTTACGTCGTTCAACGTATAACTACTATTCCAGTCCTTGATATGCATTACACTGGTTTAATTTTCCTATGACGCCATCCAAGCGACAAGAATGTCCAAGAAATTCAAGAAAACTAAAACATGTTTATATTGACATATTGAGAAAAAATTATTAAAATTGATTATATTAAAAATAAAGAAATGACCCACCTCCATTAATTTACTCATTAATATTCAAATAATGTTACCGGTTTCACTATTCATGCTGGAATGTGAGAAAAGCAAACTATTATAGTAGGGAACTATGCAAGGTATTGTGAGAAAATTAATACAGGATTGTTCAAAATTAAAATATCTATTTTTTTTGTCTGTCAAACAAGTCATATCTAGTTCGGCGTCACAAATCTATTCCGTATCGCCCGTTTTTCTCTGTACCGTAATACTTGTTGAAGGGTTTCTTTTAGTAATCGGTCTGATATTGAAGTCTGTACCGCACACCCCAGCCAATTTTTCGTCTGGTATACATGCACCAACCCTACGTTTCCTTTGATTGCGTGTCACTATAAAATACCGTTTAACTTCCTTACATAAGCTATAATTTGTGCAATATTTATAATTAGTAAATACATTTTGACGAGTCCGGGGGGATTGGCGTCGACGGGACATCTGGCAGGCGCCAGAGAGGCGGCGGTCACAGGTCAGACGGACCGTGATTAATTCGAGTGCTCTGAACACTTGCAACTATTAAATTACGCTTATCGAGCGATAGCTCTTGACATCTGCACCCTTCGTGCTTACCCAAGACGTGGTCCCGTTGAAGCCCTCCAACAATCACAACGTCTGATTTGATATGTCTTCCGTACTGACTACGCAACTAATCCCATCAACTTCTTAACTTCTGTCATGATTTTCGTGTAATTTAATTATAAGTTTATTGGAAAATCCGTGTTGTTTATGCGACCTTACTTGACCCTATTTGAGCGCACTAGGAAATTTAATCCGTCTTTAATTTGACTACATCACCAAAGATGTATCAATTGCATCAGATAAAATAATTTTAATGTTTAGGACTGTATTCAGAATTACATTCAAGGAATTAAATGTCAAAACGAAATGTAATTAAATGTTACAATTGTTCACTATGACATAAGTAATATAACAGTTACGTCTTTAATTGTAAAGCAACAAATTATGAAGAACACTGTAGAAATTAATAACAACACAATTTAAACCCCAGGATTGAATCAGTAGGAAATAAAAAACGTTTAACGAATTTAAATGTATGTTTAAGTGTGGTCGAAATAGCTTTCGGCTGAACCCCATAATAATCTTCTATGGTCCGAAATTTAAAATATTATATATATATATATATATATATATATATTGTAATGCCAATTAATTAAGGCATTAATTGAGAAATTAAAAAAATAAATTGTTTGAGAAATCTATTCTTGAATGTAGCCAAGTATTGTTTCCTTTGTCGGAAGAAGCAATGCGCGCTCAAAATTACGAGAGAGTCCAGTTCACATTATGATATGGGAGAGTTCAGTTCCCAGTATTAGTTGGCTGGAAATTTGGTCAAGTACAGGTCGTATTAAAATACACGAGATATTCTTTTAAAAAGTAAAGTTAAGTAGAAGCAGTGAGCAGTCAGACACGACAGAAGTTGATCGAGTTGAAATAGACAAGACAATTTCAAATATTCAAAGGAAATTTGCAGAGAAATATCGAGAATTACCAATCAACAGCTTTGAGGGAGAGACGAAAAGGAGGTTCATCCTGGTTCCTGATTTTTGATCTAAGAATATTAATTTTAGAATCTGTGAGTTTTTTTAGAAGCAGTGCAAAACCCCGCAATAGTGTTCCGTCAATTACAAGGTATCCTGGAATGCTGCCGTGAGTAACAAGATAAAATAAATAATTATGTAAACCTGATTAAAGGATAGACGTCAGATTTCGTTCCCTTCATTTAATTTAAAATTTGTTAATTAGAATCCACCTTTTTAGTTTAATTTCGTTGACAAGTAAATTTCGTCATCGTTAATTGACGAGTAAATCTTTTCTCTTTTAAATTGGAATTTGTGTTTAAGTTGTGAAATAAAATGATTCGTCATTATCAAACCCAGTAATGGCCCTGAGATAAATTCTATTTGTAATTATTTGTGTAATTGTTTTAAAGTTTTAAAAATAAAATTTTGTTTGTTAAAGTTGAAATCTTTCATGCATATAAAAGTCCATTTATTTTAATTATTACAATACATATATATATATATAGTAGAGATTACAAATATGTAATGAAATTTAATAAATTGTTTCGTTAATTATTGGGGGGCGTAACTTTGCGGCCAGAGCATTGTTTGCCGCGAGAATGCAGAGTCTATAATGGGTGTTACGAATTGTCTTCTTCTTCTCCGGCTTTTCCCCCTTTTATAGGTTTGTCGTCTTTTGTAATTCTTTCAGGGGCCAAGTTCACTTGCATAACATAGAATGCTTTGTATTATGCTCATATAAATTTGATTTTTGTTTCTTTTGTTAAATTTTTATTCCAAATTATTCCGTGTAAAATCTTGGTAGCATTCTTTGCCATTGCAATTTTAGTTTGTATATCTCTTTCACATGTTCCCACAGTGACCGCAAGTATTTAAAAAAACACATTTTTTTTATTTTTCCTGTTTCGAGTGTTATGTCTTCTACATCTTTTCCTAAACACATGTATTCCGTCTTCTGTAAATTTACGTTCAGTCCCAATTTTTTATATTCTTCTATTAGCTTATTTATCATGTATGTCATGTCCTTTTCATCTCCTGCAAATATTACGTGATCTGCGGCGAACAACAGTGAATGTCGTATCCTATCTCCTATAGGAATGCCCATTCCAGAACATTTTTTATACCATTAATTAAGTGCCCGATCTAAATAAATATTAAAAATGATCAGTGATAGTTTGCATCCATCGCTGTTTAAGGGATGATTCATCTGTTAGTTTATTCTGTATTTTAACTTTGGCTTTTGTATTATTTTAGATTCTCCTAAAAATATTAATCCATTTATCATGGATACTCATATTTCTCATTGCCGACCATAATAGATTATATCTCGCTGTTGCACTTCCAAGATAGCCCTATTCATAATTCTGGATCCGGAGACTTTTACTGTTTTTATTTCTCTATGTGGACCGAACTGCTATAGCTCTAAATTGAGAAAAGCCATATGTAGTTCTTGATATTTAATTAGCATCTTCTCTCGGAGACAGAATATGTTACCAGTGCATGATCTTCCACTCCGGAAACCACATTGTTCCAACGGATGGCATCCGGATGCAGAGAGCTCTGGCGGGGGCTACCTTTGGGGATGCTCTCACATCTCTCTGGTTTTTTTGAACTAAGGTTCCCACATGCCGAGGCACCTCGGTCTGTTTTGAGAGGTGTATGTTCCGGGGTCACAGACCTTGGGCATACGGCAAGAGTTGTCCGCTATTCCTATTGGAATAGTCGGCCAGCTGCCTCCTAAACAGGCCAAGGCATGGCGAGGGGTAAGCTGCGTCCCCACAGCAAACTCCTCTCCCGTCATCGGAAGGGCGTGGGACAAGAACCAAATGCCCGACCTACCCGATGCAGGTTTTTCTAGGGTTTTCCCTGCATTTCTTTAGGCGAATGCCGGGTAGGATCCTTAAACCATAGCCCGGGGGCCCTAGTAACCCTTGGCTACCTTCCTCTACCCTTCCGCATCCCCCCTTTCTAATCCCTTCCTATGCTATTAAAGGGGAGTTGCCCTATGTGGATCACCCTCATGTAGCCTGTTGCCCTAAAAAAAACACATTGTTCCATTCTTATTTGGCCTATTGTCTCATTAATTTTAGAATTTATAAGTTTACTGAAAATTCCCGCTGTCGCAGTTAAACTACTTATACCTCTATAGTTAGAACACATTCTTTTATTACCACCCCTAGTTACCACTTGGCTACCTTCCTCTATCCTTCCGCATCCCCCCTTTCAAATCCCTTCCTATGCTATTAAAGGGGAGTTGCCAACATGTGGATTACCCTCATGTAGCCTGTTACCCTAAAAATAATAATAAAAATTATTTTTATCACCATAGAGCTCTGGCGGAGGCTACCTTTGAGGATGCCTTCACATCTCTCTGGTTTTTTAAACTAAGGATCCCACACGCCGAGGCACCTCGGCCTGTTTTGAGAGGTGTATGTTCCGGAGTCACAGACTTTGGGCATACTTCCCATTGGAACAGTCGGCCAGCTGCCTCCTAAACTGGTCGAAGCACGGAGAAGGGAATGCTGCATCCCCACAGCAAATTCCTCTCCTGCTACCGGAATGGCGTAGGACAAGTATCAAAAGCCCGACCTACCTGATGCAGGTTTTCTAGGGTTTACCTTGCATTACTTTTAGGCGATCCTTAAACTATTTCCCGGGAGCCCTAGTTAACCCTCGGCTACCTTCCTCTACCTTTTTGCACCCCCCCTTTCAAATACCTTCCTATAGTATTAAAGGAAAGTTGCCAACATGTGGATTACCCTCATGTGACCTGTTACCCTAAAAAATTCTTTTATCACCTTTTTAAAAATGGGGGTGATATATGATATATTCCAATCATCTGGAATATCGTCTCCAGTTTCAATTTTATTAAAAAATTTCGTTAAAAGGGTTGCTAACATTCCCTCTCCATATTTCAAATATTCAGTTTGGATATTTCCTGGTCCTGGTGCTCTCCCATTTTTTGCTTATTTCAGAGCTTTTTTTACATCATCTTCTGTTCTTTCTGGAGTGTAGCTTTTGTATTCTACATTCATCTCTTGGAATTTAAATTCGTTTCTATTTTCCTGAAGTAGATCTGTATAATGTTGTACCCTTTCTGATGGTCTTATTAACTGAATATTAGTTTTCTTTCTTTATACTTTCCTAACATTCTTTATAACTCTCCAAGCTTCTGTAGATCTTGCATATCCAATCGAATGGTCTATATTCGAGCATATATGATCCCAGTATTCATTTTTTGCTCTTCTTACTTCCGCCTTTGTCTTAAGTTTCAGAAAACTATATTCCGTGTGTGATGCTATTGAGTGATCTGACAACCATTTCATTCTCGCTTTCTTTTTCTCTTCTTCTAATTTTCTAATATTTTGATTAAACAATTCATTATTTCTTCTATATTCTGAATTTTCTGTTCCGAGTGCTTCTATTGCTGCTAAATGTATGCTTTCCTTTAATGAATAATACATTTCTGATGCTGTGTTATTTAAGTTTATATTAAGTTTTTGCCTTAATCTTGTTTGAAAAAGATATTTTGTACTATCATCATATAGTAGACTTACTTTATACCTTGGTTCGTTTATGAAGGTTGTATTTATTGCATCTCTATTTATCTCACTACGTTGTTTCTTTCTACTTGTTAAAATAATTTTCACTAAAAGCATATAGTGACCGCTTTCACAATTTGGTTTTCTGTATACTCTGACAACTTTAATTATCATATCTCGTTTGTGTTTAACAATTGCGTAATCAATTATTGCTTTTAGCTGTTTTGTTGGTTGTTCCCATTTATATTTATGTATTTCTCGGTGTTCGAAAAAACTATTCATTATCCTATACCCATGTTGGTTACATAGGTCTAATCTATCTCCGTTATCATTTGTCACTTTTTCTACAAAAGGTCCCATCACTTCAACTTTCACTCTACTTCCCACTATGCTATTGAAATCTTCCGTTATTATTACTTCTTGGTGTGCTCTTGTTTTCTCCAACATTTCCGACAATTTATCAAAAAAGTCATTTTTCTGTAATTGGTGCATCCTCATTCATTGCATATACTCCTATTGTTGTCGAGAAAGCTTATATAAGACGCTCCGAATTTTAGCAGACACAGTTAATCAGATATTCAGAGAAAGAGAGTATGTTTGGGAGCAGCCACTTAGATATTCAGACAGCACACTGTGTTGGGGAGTCTGCGGAAAAGTCATATTCAGAAGCAGAATGTTTTTGAGAGGACCTGACCATTGTAGTCCGAGTGAGTGTATGTGACGGTCATATTCAGCAAAGTTTGGGCTGAATATCATCAGTTTTTCTACGAAAAATTCTCCACGGTAAAAGTAGAGCGTGACAATACGAATTCAGCGAAGCAGAAAGGCGCCGAAAAAATTTCACAGTGTTGGAAAGTGAGACGAGGATAAAGCCAGTGCCTGTCAGTGAAATAGTGTTCTCTATAAAAATTAAATAATCACGTGTGCCCAAACCAGAGCAGCTCTAAATAAACCTTTACGTAAATATTGTTTACCGCCAGATTTCTACAACTTCGCCAGATTTATACAACTTTTCAGAGTTATAATAGTTTTGTTATTGGTATAAAATTTTGTTAATGTAAACTTAAATTCATTTTTACTGTCTTTATTAGAGGCCCAATAAGCAACTATAAAAGTTAGATTATCATAAAAGCTGAAGGATTTACTTATTAATATAAAATGTAAATTCAACGAAGAACAAAATTCTAAAATAAATAATTTTTGCTATCTCTTCAAAATTTATAATTTCAACGTAAACTTCCTTCCATTTTTCCCTTTAATAAAATAGCGTTTACAACATAATTTGTCTCTAACGTGGTGGAATATTTGTTCGTAATATTATTTGTATACTACAATATATATATATATATATATATATATATATATATATATATATTGTAATAAACAAACGGGTGTCTTAATAAAAAGATTATTTCTTTACAAACAAATAAAATTTATTTTAAATTTTTGAACACTTATACAATTTTAAAAACATATCTCATTCTCTCCAAGGTCTTAACTGGGTTTGATAACGGCAGAACATTTAACCATAATCAAAGAACATAAAATTTAGCTTTAAATTAAAAAGAAATATTTATTCGTCTAGATATAGACGAAATTAATTATCGACGAACTTATTTTACAAGATTGATTTTAAATTTAAAGTTTATTTTATCAACACAAAAGAAAAGAACGATATCTGACTTTATCTTTTAATTCGGTTTACATCTATGAATACCATGAAATTTCAACTTACGATTACTCAGGAAAATTTGGCTCGTTCGTACACAAACACCTTACCGTTTTTAACACTGATTCTAACACACATTGTTGGTTTGACAAAAGTTGCTTCTCCGTTCGTGAAGGACATATCATTTGCTCGTTCTGAAGATTACTAGACGCTGGATGCAGTGTCCTGGTCTCCTACAATCGAAGACAGTGGTCTAATTTGAGGATAGAATAGATTAGACTTCAGCATACAAAATGTTTATCGATGAATATTTGGCTATTTCTCTCGCAGACTGCAACTTATAACACATTCTCCTCCCTTAAACGACGTCTCTCTTAGTCATATTCTCCAGCCTCGGTGATCGCAGAACATCTCTCCGCTATAATCACACCCTCCAGCTTCGGTGAGCCCTGAACAACTAACTAACAAATCCTCCAGTCTCGATGATCTCAGTACGACTAACCTTCACGTCCACCAGCTTCGGTGATCGCAGCACGACTACCCCCTCAAAAGATTATCTCCTCCCTTATATCCTACCAATCTATTCCTTTGTCCATTGTTCCAAAACTTCGTCGCAAATGCCAGTTGACAGATTCTTCCATTATCCCGAGATTTATATTATGCAGCTGCAGTTCCGTAGTCAGCAAATTGCTAACTACTTCGTCATGTCCAAAGCCGACAATCGAGACAGGACCAGTAATTACTTTGGGTAGGACTCATTTGTCTTCTCACCCCCACACGCACGTGCACGGTTCCAAATTCTCCAGACCACACACCCAGTATTCTCAAGACGAAGAAATACTCAGTCCTAAATAAACACGTTACAAAACTGCCCCTCCAACAGTCCATACCATCAATCAGACACAATGCCTGACTTCACAAGCATTACATTGTGCCCCAGATTTAGTTTGAGAAAGGCCAGAAGCACGTGCACGGTTCCGAATTCTCAAGACCAGCTTTTCCAAGAACCTAAATAAATACGTTACAAAAATTGCCCCTCCCACAGTCCAGACTATCCATCCGAAACAATGCCTCACTTAACAGGCATTACAATATATATATATATATATATATATATATATATATATATATATATATATATATATTGTAATGCCTTGAAAGGCAGGCATTGTTGCTGATTAATGGGCTGGACCATCGGAGGAAGTTGTAATGTGTTTACTCAGGATTGGTGTTAAGAATTCAAAGCAATGGACGTATGCGGGTGGCCTGTCCCAAAATAAATCTGTTAAGGCAGGCATTGTTTCTGATTAATGGCCTGGACAGTAGCGTGTTGACTTAGGATCGAGGGGCAGTTTGGGCGGTCTGAATAATTTAGAACCGCGCACGAGTGAGTGCGGGGGTGAGAATACAAGTGCAAAGTAATTACGGGTCCTGTCTCGATGTGACATGACAGAGTAGCTAGCTATTTGCTAAGGAACTGCAGCTGCATAACGTAAATCTCGGGAGGAAACTGTCAACGGGTAGTTGCGACGTAGTTTTGGAACAAAGGAAAATGAAGATACTGGTAGTATATAAGGGAGAGATAAGCTATTGTGAGTTAGTTAGCGTGGAAGAGGGGTGCTGTGAGCACCAAGACTGAAGTTAGCTAGCGTGGAAGAGGGGTGCTGTGAGCACCAAGACTGAAGTTAGTTATAGTGGAAGAGGGATGCTGTGAGTACCAAGTCTGGAGAAATTGTGCAGCCTGCGAGAGAAATAGCAAAATTATTCAACGATAAACATTTTTGTATGCAGAAGTTTAATCTGTTGTAATATCAAAATTTGACCACTGTCTTCGATGATAGGAGAACAGGACACTGCATCCAGCGTCGAGTAATTTTCACCACGAGCAAGTGAGATGTCCTTCACGAACGGAGAAGCAGTTTTCATCAAACCAACCGTGTGTGTTAGAATCAGTGTTTAAACGTCCAGTCTATAAAGTGTGTGAGTAATGAACGAGCCAAATGTTCCTGAGTAATCGTAAGTTGAAATTTCATGGTATTAATATATTTAAACGACGATAACGGATGTGTTAACTGCAAATAACTTATTCAAACTGATTAATTTTCAATACTCCATTTATTGAACCAGCTGACTTCAATAAGGCAATAAGTTCTCTTTATGATAATTTATATTGGCTTGCAGGGAACATTCCTGGAAATGCCATCCTATTCTTGGTCTCTATAAAGTATATTATACATATTTTTTATTGATCATACTTTTAGATTTAGAAACAAATGTATGAAGAAGAAGAAAAAGTAGGTGGTGTAGTCAGGCTGCATATAGCTTTAAAAGCATAGGAAGGGATTTGAATTTGGGGATGAGGAATGGTAGAGGAAGGTAACCAATGGTTAACTAGGGCCTCCGGGCTATGGCTTAAGGATCCTACCCGCATTCGTCTAAAAGTGATGAAGGACAAACCCTACCACCAAATGTTCACCAATGCTTCAACTTACGTTTAAAGGTACAGCAATTGATATATTACTATATTTCCTGTAAGTTGTTGAAAGTTTTGATTTCTCCAAGAGTACTGTCAACGTGTACACGATATGACAAACATTGTAACGTGTTACAAAAGTTGATAACACTTTGGACTCAGCTAATGAATTTCTCGGTACATACTAGTAATAAGCCTCAAATGAAATAATAAATCCACTTGCTAGAAACCTTAGATCAGCTATCTTTGGTTATTTAATTCATTATGTTGACAAAAAATGGTAATAATGGTTTGCTAAGCATCTTATTACAAAAATAATGAGTTTTAATATTTAATATCTAAAACGTTTCGAAAATTATTATAAATATTCAAAATGCAGACATGGGAATACTTTATGAAACGGATTGTACATCAAGTTTGAAATGTTTCAATCAGTATGATTCAGATTATTTTTTGTAAAGTTTAAAATTCCAAAAATTAGTAAATAATATAGTATGTTCTATTTCAAAACGATGGTCAATATCAAGAAATACGACTAGAAATTGTTCATATCTAACATGTTAACATAGTCGCCATTCACCATGGAAGGACCATTTATATATAAAAGTTCTTCTCTAGCAGTACATAACATACAAGTTTGGTCAAACAATGTAAAAAAATATTCTATTTATTGCTCATTCACCGTCCCCATAGTGACTAAAACCATTTTCCTCCAAAACAATTAATCTGAGGTATATATATTGTAATAATTAAAATAAATCTTTAACAAAAAACAAATATTTGGACTCGCGTGGTCAACGGCAGAAGGGAATGTTGCGTCCCCACAGCAAACTCCTCTCCCGCTATCGGAAGGGCGTGGGACAAGTACCAAATGCCCGACCTACCTGATGCAGGTTTTCTAGGGTTTTCCCTGCATCACTTTTAGGCGAATTGCCGGGTAGGATCATTAAACCATAGCCCGGGGGCCCTAGTTAACCCTTGGCTGCCTTCCTCTATCCTACCGCATCCCCCTTTCAAATCCCTTCCTATTCTATTAAAGGGGAGTTGCCACAACGTGGATTACCCTCATGTAGCCTGTTTCCCTAAAAAAAAGAGTCAGCAGTCAGTCATCAAATCAGTCGTCAGGAGAGAGCGTTGATGGAGGTCCTCGGGGCCGGATGGTGGTCCAAGTGACGTGGCCGAAATAAATAGGAGTTTTCAATCTGTCAACAGGAGAGTTTGTCAGTAGTCGTTGAGACCAAACTAGGCCAAGTTAGGCCGAGATAAACCCCATCAGTCAGCAGGAGAGATCATCGGTGGACATTAGGCCAAGTTAGGTGGCCGAGATAAATCAGTGAATTGTTTGGAGGAATTCTTTGAGAGAGTAAGGTCATCGTGGAGAGGTGGCTGTGAAAGCAAAGTGTGAGCGCAACTCTTTGAACCTGTATGAAGTCAGCGTGTGCAAGTATTCGAGTGATCCAAATTGCATGGAGTAACAGAGAGATTGTAAGTTCATTTTTATAGTATTCATAATTGTGAACTTTTAAGTAAAGGTATAAACGTCGGATTTCAGAATTTAAATTTGGTTATTGTATGTGTTTTTCTTTATTTCATTGTAAAAGTTGTTTAACAAGTATTGGTTTTGTTAAAGGCCCAGTAAACGACCCTGAGACGGATAAAATTTCATTATATAACATTAATTATTAATTGTTATAAAATTTCATTTTTAGATTATTTGTATAATTGTAAATTGTGTCTTAATAAATAATAATTGTTTGTTTAAACTGGTAGTATTATTTGTGATTATTACAAATTGGCGCCCAACATTCAAGTATAAAAAGTAAATATTATAAATTGGCGTTATCAACGTGTGACCCATTTTAACCTGTTTTAAATAAAGAGGGTGGTTATTACAATATATATAAATATTTATATGTATATGTATAAATATATACCATTTTATTTCCGATATTTACATATAATTTTTACTCCTTTTTCTTCTGTTTTCCTATGTTTTGCTCTATGTGCTGCCTGGAGTGACAGAGGTCAAATCGGTGACGATGGGATTCTTGTGTCAAATTTGTAACATTAGTTTAATCAGTAACTATATTTTCAGAGACTGTTTAGTTGTTAAATTTAATATTTCAGTACTATACATTGTATTCACAATATATTAATTCTGTGTTGTATTTATAGTAATTTTCTTTTAAGAGAGGCTTACTAGCGTTTCATCAAAGTGATATTCAATTCAGATTTGTTAACTAAATTAATGGTTGAGAGTATACGTGCATATTTGTAGCATTCTATTTCTTTAACTGTTAATCTGATTGTATTAAATATTTCGTATTTTTTGAACTAACAGAAAATAGGGACATCAGTGAATCACTGGTAATGTGTTGTAATAGTTATTATTTAATTTTATTATTTCATAGTTGTAATTTGTCATATAGTTTTGAAACATTTATATTTAATAATAACATTTTAATATTCGGTACTCAAGTACCTCAATAATATAGAAAGTAATCACGGAATATTAAATACTTTAATTAGATAATTAAAGGAACAATAATATATCATATAATTAATCATTGAATAAGCTCGCACTGAAGTTTCTAGGAGCAAGAGAATATCTAAGAGTGTCCATGTGTGATTATACCAAAACAGTTGCGACGTAATAACTGACATATGGAGTGGTAAAGGATTTAGAGGCACATGACGACTGGTGATGTATCCCGGTCCTGAGCGTCTGCCGTGGCTAGGAACCGTTGCGTTATCAGCGGAAGACAGCTTGGATACAGATACGTTCTCAGTGTTTACCTCCCCTCATTATCGCGTGAAAGCAAAGTGCTTTGACTTCGGAGAAGTAAATAGAAATTGAACTCGCTGGTTCGTTTACATGAGGTAGCTCTCAACTGATAACTACCCTCAACTGTCTACGCACTATCCAACTTTACTTCGCCACTAACGTCAGTTGGCCTCTTCTCCGGCGAAATCTCTGATATAAACTCTGCCCCTACATTTAGTCCGCATTGACTTACACAAACGATTCTTGATTCGCGATACTGCATCCAGCAGAAACTTTACCATATATACAGACATTGAAATAAATAAATCGTCAAGCATTAAAAGTATTCATAATAAATTGATCTATATTATAGATCATTCTTCTTAGTTTTCTATGGAAAGTTTGAGGATACCTTTTTTATTTTTATATTGATCTTGCCTTTCTTTAAGAGTTTTTTAAGCTTCTAAAAAATGGCTGTGTATAATCTTTGGTTCTCAGTATGCCTATTATTGCTGACTCCTAAATGCTGCCACATGTTATCTTATTGTCTATAACTGCGCTTTCTAGAATTACTCGATATTATTTGGCACTACTTCATTTTCTTACGAACTTGGGTGGATATAGTACAAAAGACTGTCCATGTATCCTGCTTATTCTTCGACTGGCATAATTGGAAGGATATTTCAATTATATTTGTAAAACTGCTTCTTAATAGAGGATGAAGGTTTTCTCGTCGTTGACTGCCAACTTAACGACGATGGCAGATCTTTACGTTGAAACGTTGTTATGACAATCTTCGTGAATAATTTATATGTTGTTGAGAGAAAGCTTAATGGCCTAACTTTTCCAAGCATTCTTTTACTCCTTTAAATTTTTTCATAAATATAAGCTCACGTCTTCGGAAGTTTACTTCCCATCAGCTATTTTGAATTTATGTTCAATAGTTGTTTCTAATTCACTTTTCTTGCTAGCTTCAGAATACCTATTATTACGGTGTCATGCATAATTTAGAAATGTTATTGTCGAACTCACTTATGGTGGCACCTCGAAGTTTAAAGTATTATTGGATAGAAAATTCGGCTATTAATGTAATGTACTAGTAATTTAAATAAAATGTTTGATTCCCTGCTGTTGTAATCCATCTAATGTATCTTTAAAACTTTTATTTTCATTGTTATTTGAAACTCAAAAATACTCTCAACAGCTGTGTTAAAATAACAGTATTTTTGTCTGCAATGTGTGGGCAAATCGCATCTAATAAATTTATGTCCACTACATTTCATGTAATTAATTGTAAGAAATGTTGTATTAAGTTTTACTTAATTGTATTATAAATAATAATGGATTAAAATCTTGCTTTGTTTCAATTTTTAGG
Organism: Zhengitettix transpicula; assembly: GCA_037074705.1. Classification (NCBI taxonomy): domain Eukaryota; kingdom Metazoa; phylum Arthropoda; class Insecta; order Orthoptera; family Tetrigidae; genus Zhengitettix; species Zhengitettix transpicula. The sequence goes on along the minus strand of CM073590.1, from coordinate 70,904,765 downwards.
AACACGTATATTGTCGTTAGATCATTTTATTGAATTGTACAACACCTAAAAAATTCCCAATAAATTAGGAATGAAACTTTTATATTTTTTTAATGTTTGTTATATTATAATGTTTAAAATGTAATTAATAAATTTCTAACTAAGTATGTTGATGTTTTCATTCATTTAAAGAAGTCATATAAATATAATGTAACGCGTGTATTTTGGTTTAGCTTTGCTTTGTCTCGAAAGTGTTGTTTGCTGTGGTTTGGAGAATTCGAAATCGTGTACGTGCGTGGGGGTGGAGGAGATAAATATTTCCATCCAAGTAATTTTCGTGTCCTGTCTCGATTTTTGGCCTCAACATGACAGAATAGTTGGCCATTGTTGACTACGGAACTGCAGCTGCGTGCTATAACTCTTGTAACAATGGAAGAATCAGTGAAACTGACATTTCGACGAAGTTTTCTAATAATGAAAAAAAAGTAAAAGAATGGTAGGCTATAATGGAGGGAACGGAGATAAGCTTTTGAAACTGGACAGTTGTTCTGCGCTCATCGCAATAACTGTTAAAAGATTTGTATCTTAATTTATCATTTCTAAGCATATTTATTAAACCAATCATTATCAATTGGAACAGTTCCAATATTTTAGATATAGATAGAAATTATAAATGCAGATAAGTTTCGGAATGTTATACATTAAGGAACACTTAATGTTAAAACCAAGACAGATTCTTTAAGAAATAAAGTTACTCTTCCGAAAAATTTACACCTGCTCGCTCAGCAGTCAGGACGGACGAAGGGGGTAAAAAGGGACTGTCCGCTCATCGGTTTCTCCGGTCATGCAGCGGCCGCACATACCACGGTCGTACATACCACGACACCGCAGACCCTCGCGCAAATGTCGGGAACCAGAATTGTACGGGTCCGCAAAAGGAAACACTCGACTTGTTAATCTCTGTCTTGTTACGAGTCCGGGAGCACAATTAAAACTTTCAACCTATCACTTTACTTTTGCTAGAGGACATCACTTTCACGGTTCCTCTCTCGCCCGAGCCTCTTCGTCCATCATCTCTTGGGCCCTCTTCTCAAAACCGCTCCTTATCCAAGTGTCTCATTACTCAATCAACTCCGCAAATTTACGGGGAATATATCAGTGGACCATTTAAAATTCACATAATCGATAATGGGGCGTTCAGTTTGTGAAAGAGTGAACAAGAAAGCAATGTTTATTTAGTGTCCCTCGTCTATATTTGCTCAAATCCTAGTGAAAACTCTATCAGGTATCTCGGACTGATGGTACGTATCTCACGCCGCTTCGATTATAAAAGTTGGTATAGCATTCCCGATTCCAAGCCTCGGCTGAATTACGGGACAGCTTGCTAATTGCTGAAATAGGGGCAGAAGATTCCTCTTTTGCCCAAATGTCTGCATGTGCGTACACTTACAATTTGACGAAGGTGCCAGTTTATTCGAACATAAATTTAACTATAACATGAGTAAAAATGTGTATTACTCTTGTCCAGTTGTACCCTGTTCTAACAAGCTAATATCTAGACGCTATGATAATTGTGTATTGGTATTACATAAACAGTCTTTATTTATTATTAACTATCTAAATACCCGGCCATCGCTGGGCACCCAATTATATAAGCTCGAAAATGTATTAAATTCTACATTAATCTCTTAGTCAAGAAGTGATTGATCGTACCTATGCAAAGGGAATGCTAATTTAATCATAACCCATCAGATCCTTTATAGAAGTATAAATACTCCCCAAACCAAATATTATAAACAATACTCTTAAAAAAAAATACTCCTAATTCAGTTGAAAATTTACGCACTTACTTCAGAGAGTTAATTATACCGTCGGTGTCCTAAGCTAGTTAAATTTTCTTTATGTAACTCAAGAATGTAAAAACAAATCCTGGTGCCTTAACAAAATTACTTGTCATTCTTTAAAAATGAGTCAATATGACTTTCGGTTCCTTAAGAGATTTTAAAACACTCCCAGTATGCAAAGAGAATAAAAATTCTCATATAAGAAAGATTAAAATAGTTCTTTTACGTTAAAAGAGTCAAAAAGAGTCTCCATACCCTAGTAGAGTAAAAATGCTTCCGGTACCTTAAGGTAATCAGACATACTTCAAGTACCTTAAAAAAGTCCTGATACCTTTGGAGACCCGACGATAGTAACGCTACGCTAAAAGTGTGTATACTCCCTGGAATTTTGAGTGTCTTTAAAATACCACCCTGGCTACAACCACCTCTATAGGTAATATGGGTATTTAACTGTTACAGTGTTCGTTTCATTAAGTAAGTATTATCTGTATAAAATGCATAAGATTTCGCTATACATTTTTTAGATTGCACGAAGAACATTGTTTAACTCTTCCATCCGAAAACACGTAGGGGACTACAACTTAACCGGCATTTTGAATATCATTATAAAACTCGGCCACTTCCATAACCCCGGATTCGACACCAATGTATGTTGCGTTCAAGTTATTTTTATGTAACGCCCACTCACCCCTGTCCCTAAAGATGTTCCCGTTCCATGCCGATCGGGATTGAAATTATACACAAAGAAAATCGGTAGAAATATTCTATTGTATATTTATTTAACGCAAATATCGTCCACTTAACATTATTAAAAATTCCACCCCCGCCCCTTGGTGCTTAAACGGCAGTTTGAATGTAATGATCAATCGCAGCGACATCCATAACCCCGGATTTGATTCCAATCTCGGTTGTATTCGTGTTATTTTCTTGTAACACCCCGCCACGCACACACACCTAAGGGTGATCCCTTCTCATGCCGTAAGGGACTGAAATTATACACAGACAACATCGGTAGAAAAAGTATCAATATATTAGACCCCGATAATATATGTCCGACTCAAATATATGACGTTTTAGAATGTTTGAAAATTTTCACCCCCATCCAACCCCGCTCCTGGTGGTGGTAGTCGTGTCTCATCCCCACATTGTTTGTTTCCTGGTCGCAAAGATCACGTGTACGAAATTCAGAGAAATTTTCTCCACGGGTATAGATTTGTATGCGGAACATACACACACACATATATACATACATAAACACACATACAGATAATTTTAATTGATAGATCAATGTTTTCCAGAAATAGTTTTTTATTTATAATTAATCCAATGGTCGTATGTTACCTCTATTTCAAGGAAACTGTTTCTTCTATATCGAAAATTATATATTTATTCTGAGCATGAGAAATTATAAAAAAGGTATTAACATAAGAACAAGATTGTCCTAACTTAAGCTCAGATCGAAAGCTTAAAGAATTGAATCATTGAAGTAAGATAGAAAAACTCGACAGAACCTGGAAATATGAAAGTATTAACTTGAATGTTTTCATTTCAGACATCCCTAACCAGTAAGAAAACTAACGAAGTAACGGAATTGGATGACCATAAAGGCCCTTAATTATAAATTTATTTGATAGAATCTACCACGTTCTTATACGAGTTCACAAACATGTTACCACTGTTACTAAACACTTTCTATCTTAAAATATTACTGAAATTATGGATGGAAATGTATGTAAATCGTCCTGTGAGGAAGCTTTATGATTTACGCGTACTTATTACATTTACAACCAACCGGAGACCAAGTCGTGAACAGAATATTCTTTATGTATTCAGCCTCATCATCTTCTAGTAATTGTTTCCTGATGACCAACTTTGACCGTTGTTATTGCCACCTGTATAGAGAATCGGCGAATACGGAGCTGAAAAAAAATGAACTGTTCATCCTCACTAATGATTACATAAATAAATACTCACCCATTCTGTACTAAACGGGATGGAAAAATTGATAAATATATTACGATTTAATGGTACACCGGATAAAAATGTAGAAAATACTTTACATTGATATATCATTATTTTTCTTCGTATTAGTGTGAATGAGATTTAAAACGTTGTAATAGAATTAATACACATGTTAATGGCCAAATAAGGCAGAATAAAAAGTTAAATAAACAAATTAGAAATTTGGTAGATGCACACGACGATTCGTCCTTACATTAGGACCTCTGAAGTTATTTAATTAGAAAACTTAAATAATTTTACAATTAGTAATATGATTAACAAAATATGAGGGTCTCGTGTTTCGTCGAATAAATGTCGTATTACCTCTGGAATAGAAGTTGTAAAGAGATTCTTAATGTCTTTTAATTCTCGAGAAGATAAATGCTGAACTTTGAATTTGGTTCGTAAATGACAGCAGCAGGAATTTTGCGTTGAAGTGGTTAAATATAATGAGCGACGACGCTGAACGTAGCACTTTCTCGCCTGTTGCATTCGTTCTTTATTGCCCATTGACGGTAACAACTAGCAGCTGTGAGTGTTTCGGAACACGTGATAATTGTCTCTTTAAACGGCGGCACAGTTACGGCTCCGGAAGTGTGGGCAACCGTTACGCATTTCCGGCCAGCTTGTAAGCCCAGCCCGTTCATGAGGTTTGCCCATTCATGTCGGTATCTGGAAAAAAATCCCTACAGGAAACTTTGGCATAATCAATCATAAGACTACCGAAAAACGTAAATAAAATAACGATACTATAATTGCTGAGAACATAGAGAATAATTCTTACCGTAGGTAAAGATTTTTGCTGATAAAAATGTTATACAAGAACTCTAATATTCGGAAAGCTCTGAGTAATACGTGTACTTATATTTGCGACTTTCACATGTCTTCCTGCTCTTCATTTCCTTCACTTAATATTATGCCCAAACACATTCATGTACGTGTTTAACTGATGTCATTGGTCAGTTGTGCGACGTGCCCATGTAGTCTAGTATTAATAATAATGATAATGGAGTGACGTCAGCATGGATATTAGGATGTCGCTAGTGGTGCTACTGTGTTCCAAATCCTATAAGTATTGATAGTATAAATGGAAAACTTACACAACCGTTCAAAATAATAATAAATAATGTTAAAGCTGACACCGATTCTTTAAGCACTCGAGGATTCATAAACCACTCATTTCAAAAAATTAACCTCCAAGTCTTTTAATTATATTAATTTGGTTTAGTACAATCTATGATAATGCTAGACAAACTTTTGTTTTTTTATATAACTGAAATATTTTATTTTTATAATTAATGTTTATGTTAAGTTCGAAGAAAGAAGAAGGAGGTGACGACAGGCTATATATTGGGTAATTCACGTAGTAGCCACTCCCCTCTCATATCATAACGTAGGGAAGGGATTGAAAGGGGAGATGCGAAGATGTAAAGCAAGGTAGCCAAGGGACTAGGGCCCCTGAGCTATGGTTTAAGGATCCTACCTGGGAATTTTCGTAAATGTGATGCAGGGAAAACCGTAGAAAACGTGCATCAGGTAGGTCGGACATTTGGTACTTATCCCACTCCCTTACGATGGCGGGTGAGGGGTTTTTCTGTGGAGTCGCAGCATTTCCCTCTCCGTGCCTTGACGAGTCTAGGAGGCAGCTGGCCGACTACTCGAATAGGATTAGCGGACAACTCAAGGTCTGCGATCCCAAAGCATACACCTCTTCTTCAAGCAGGCCGAAGTGAATCGGCATGTGGGAATCTTAGTTCAAAAAACCAGAGAAAGGAGAAGGCATCCCCAAAGGTAGCCTTCTCCAGAACCCTCTGGGAAGGTTCGCCTGCGAGATAATTCTCTCACAGGCTTCCTTGATGTTAAGTTGGATAAGTGACATATATTAAAATAATTTCATTACTATTTCATCTTTAATAAAAAGGTATTCCTTCGAGAATGATTGTAGTAATAACATGATCAAAAATCATATAATCTGTGTAATTCACATATTTTGTTTTTTGGACTCGCACTGTGCTGAAGACGAGAACGGAACGCGAAGTTGTTTCTACTTGTTCGTTTCGAGCTCGATATGACTACGGTCGCCCTGAGGACGGCGCCGTGTTTGTGCTATTCCCAAGTACTTGCTAATGGAGTGACGTCAGCATAGATATTAGGATCTCGCTAGTGGTGCTGCTGTGCTCCAAATGCGCCATTTCAGACCCCAATTCTCATCGATGAACTATGAAAACATCTCTACGTATTTACCTTCAATATACTAAAACTTGAACTATTAACATCATTAATTCACAGAACTTACTCGCTAATTTATTTTGAAGTGATCTTATCAAGTTATACTGCGTTTCTCTGGTCAGAATCTCTGGAGTCTTTGAGAGCGAGGCGGTGTAACAATTTATTTATACCGACCTTCTAAGGATGGTATGAATGACTTGTTCTCATCTGGGCGAATCAATAACAACAAAAACATTTTATTGTGAAAGGTTAACAAATATTTTTTTTATTATACTATTGACACTGGTCGCATGGGCCGCCGTTGCTTGTTATCAGCCATAAAATACTTCACATCTTAGTTTTGTCTACGCTTTTTAAACTTCTCAGTTTGTATTCAAGAATGTATGAGGAACCAAGAATTCGACTTTTGAAGACTCAAATATCTCTGTTCGTCTTCGGGGAAGAATAGCAATGAGAGCTGAGCACATGAACCCAATCACTCCACTAAATTCAGTCTATTCCGTAGAAACGGGTATCGAAGCCTTCACATCTAACTGAAGAAGATTATGGGCTCAATCTAAAAGAAATCTCACTATAAAGTTGAACGTAACACTCACTGCTAGTCTCACAACGAGTTAAAAATTTAGAGACACAGAGTACAATGAATTTATTTGGAATAGGTGGCGTAGCAATGGCGTTACAGGGCGTGTCTGTTGTGCAGATAAAGAGCACCAATGTCCGCGAGGGTTCAGGTGTGGAGAGGGAATCTGCCTCGCAGATCGCTGATAACCTCAGGTACTCAACGAGTACGTCTGCACGCACCCAGTGCGACTGCACTCTGCCTCGTCATTAGGTAAGTTAAAAGAACCGTATCAGAAGTGTATCAGTGCCGTTTTAACATCCTAAAATAAGGAGTGTTTACTAATATGCCAGACACACAACATATATTTCATAAGTATTTTGATGTAGTTCCTCGTAACATTTTCTTTGAATATTTAAGAATAAAAATATAATTTGGTGCGACGAGTCTTAGAATGCCGGTCAAATTATTTCTGTTTTATATTAAATATCTGCTGTCTATAACAATGATTACAATGATCAAATAGATGAGAATCAAAACGTTTCCTCTAGTGTCTGTATGTGCCAAAATAACTCAAGGCCAACACATAAACGACTCGTTCAAACATATTTTCAATGTTACAAAGAAGTCACGTAGATAAAACATGAGTTACTGTTACTTTGAATATTTGATGTATATTTATTTCGTATAATGTAAAAATTACTTTAAGGTTATTTGTATTGTTAATATGAAATTTTATATTTTAGCAGGCTCATTCATTGGGACAAAGATTTCAGAATAAGCCAGTAAATTGTAGTATGTACCGTAAATACCTGCCGTGTATCAAGTTCGTAACGTGCCTGTGAAACTTAACAGTGTACAATTTTGTTGCAATGACCGGCAGTCCTCCTGAAGGACGTGCACACATGATCAGTTTGTTTCCGGAATTTTTATAATTTATTTAACATATTTAGACTTAGTTTTAAGTGGTATGAAAGTGATAGTGCGAAAAATAGCAACAGTCGACGATTTAGGAGTCTTGTGGCTGAGTGGGTATACATTGTATAAACCCTTTTAGTAAATTAAATTGTAGTTAAATGTTAATATTCTGTCTTCGTTAATTAATTCCACCTACAATTGAACAAAGCCAGGATCCCTGAGATACAATATTTTCAGAGTCTCGTGTTCGTAGTTAAATATAATTAAAATTATTGTCCTTTACTGATAAATTAATTCCGCATGTCGTCTGGGAGTCAGGGTCGGCATTCGTCCAAATAAAGGATCCGAGGGAGCGGGTGAGCGATTACAATAAATTAATCATTTCTGAGATTAGCTTAGCGTGATACGTGCTTTTTCTACCTAATTATTGTACCAGTGAAATGTGAAGTCATTGAAAATACTATTTTTGTCGATTACGCATTGCTTACCATCTGGAAGTTTTTAATTACCTATAGTTCATGCGTTACCTAGTTTAAAGAATATTTATGTGAAATAAGAGTGATAAGTAAAGAAATTAGATGTCAGAAAAAGATTGTTCTCTCCCTGGGCTTCTGTGTCGTACTATGACTTACGTATCTGAACTGATGACCCTCCTTACTCTCTGAAAAGAAACACAATGTACTGTTCGAAACGTAGGTCTGTCACTCCTTTCGCTCGTTTAACCTCTAATCATGCGACTTTCCTCGGCTTGCAAGTCGACATGAAATTAAAATGGAACTTGCACATTGATCGCCTCGTGCGCAAACTTAGTTCTGTTTGTTACTCATTGAGACTATTGACGCAACAAGTTGATACAAAAACTGCTTCACTAGTCTACTTTGCCTACTTTCATTCACATATGTGTTACGGTATTGCCAACTGGGACAATTGTTCTCGTAGTGTGGATGTTTTCAAACTGCAAAAACGAGCCATTAGAATTATATCAGGTTCAGATGCTAGAGAAAGCTGCAGGCCACTGTTCAAAAGACTCCATATTCTGACTCTACCTAGCGCTTACATATTATAAATACTAAAATTTGTTAAACGCAACATGACAACGGGGACAATCATGGCTATGACACAAGAAACCGTTCAGTTCTTAGGTCTGACAAGCACAGCCTCAGTCTCTATGAGTCTAGCGTTCATTATTCCGGTATCGCAGTATTTAACAGCCTTCCTGAACATGTAAAGAACATCAACAACTACAACTCATTCGTCAAGGAGTGTAAAACGTTCCTTGTAAATGGAACTTATTACTCTGTACACGAATTTTTGAATCGGACTCACATTCGTTGAACTGCCTTGCCTACAAAATTGCCGAATATGCTATAAATATGTAAATAGTTTGTCCAGTTTTCCCCTTTTGGTTCTGTTTTCCTGCCTCTGCTTTCTGTTTTAGTAAATATCTATGACGACATCCCTCCGTACCTAGCGACAGGAGATTAATACCAGGAAGTGATTTGTGTCGTGTGCGTGTTTCCTAAAAATAGTGTGTATGATTGTAGTGACTAGACTAATGTAAACAGATATGAATTTTTGTGTGTGTTTTTGTGTATTATAAGTTTATATGCAATTTATCTACTGTACATTTGTGACGAATCCTATTTCCTCTTTAGAGGGCTAATGGTGAATAAATCTATCTATCTTTCCTCCGTTACCTTGATATAATTTCAGTTTTCGCCGCTCTCTTGTTTAAACGTAGATTTTCCACATCAGGCAATGGAATAACCGAAAAATATTATTCTAATATAAGGTTTCTTATAATCAGGACGTGTAATAATTAATTATACGCAGCTAAATATTTGCCACATGACATCTTCTGTCAATTGAAACTAATGAATGGAAACAGTTTTTGAATGTTAGGGTGAGCAAAGCTTCTGAAAATCTCTCCTCCTGGCAATGTTGGGCGAAATAAAACTAAAGATAGTCATTTCTGCAAACATACAACTTTCTTCTCCGTCAATTCATATCTACTTTTAATCCGGCTAGAAATCAGAAGAGGTTAGTTAATTATAGGACAACGAGTATGAAGTAGTAGCATGGAACGTTTTGTTTCAAACGAAATCATGTTAAGTGTGTCCCAAAGAAATGATGTTTTTATCATTCCTTATAGGCTATAAAATCACAAATGAAATAGATCGACAAGAAACCTGAGTATTCTTCAGGGTTACTTGAATTAAGTTCAACAGACCTGGAAATCCCCAGAAAAGGACCATACTGCGCATGCAAATCATAAGCCAGAAATAGGTTTAAAAAACTATTACCAATGGAACTAATAATAATAATTCAAAATGTAACCGCCCCAATAATTGAAACAATTGTGGTCATAGAAGTAGCCCTATGGGGGTAAATACAGTTAAATATGTTAGTTGTTTTTACAAATATTTCAATACACCTGTATGTACCCATTTACAGTATTATGATTTTTATGCTGCCAAGATACAATTCCCCTGGTACACTTAAAAATATTATTCCATAAGAATATTCACAGTTATATTGCGATCAAATTATATACACAAATAAACCTGCATTCATTCAAAAAACAATTATGTAGAATACGTTTGAATAAAAGTTAGTTTAGATAAAAGTATTACCAAAATGCAATTAAGTTAACAGTATGATTTCTTTAATGAATTATCTTACAACTTCAGATAATACTTGAGTACTGTATTTAACAGAATAGAATTAATAAAAAAGCAAAAATTATATGCATTTCAGAAGTAAATTAGTTTCAAATTAACAATACTTAAAGTTTGGTGTTAGTAACCTGTACAACTGGAAATAATAAAAGGGCAAATAACGACTGGAGATGTTTCTGAGCTAAGTAAAATGGTATCTTGTTAGTACCGACCGTGTTTTCTACAACCAACATAAAAGCGTGTTTGTGCAGTGATCATCACATCGTGTAATTGATGTAATTCACTAAATTATTTTATTTATGACACTTTGTTGCTTCAAGACTAGCAGCAAGGGAAACGAGAGACTGTGAGGGGTGTGTATTCCCTTGAGATACGTTTCCTATGTGGTCGCTAGAAATACGATCATAGCAACAAATAAAATGTGTAATGTTTTATTAAAACCTTTAAAGACTGTATACTCATGAGAACTTAATATCAAGGAAGACGCGTAAATTACAGAACCATAATGAACAACAGGTAACCTCAAATTGTCCCGGAGCAAAACGAAAGATAAAACCTTTAAAATGCACTAAATTCTGATATGTTAAGCCTAAATAAGAATAATAAAAGTCTGGGCATAAGTATTTATGCCGTGTAAGTGCACCAAGTTAAGTGAATATCACGAATGACAAAATTATATTTTCCTGCTTTTCTCTGGACGACATTAAATCGGTAAAATAAATTTTTCTGCAGACTGACGGAATATTTAAGTACTGGTACAAGTTAACTCACGTACCCTCGTTTCTTGGCTGTCATCTCCTCTAAGATCCCTGCTAGACTGTCATCTTACATGACACATTCAGAGTTTTTACCAGTAGCACGTGGTCAGTATGCCGATTCTCCACCAGTCTGAAGCCCGGGTTTCTTGATCATGGTAAACTCCACGGCCGTACCCATACCGGGATTCCAAGAGTAAACAGTCACCACCAGAAACGTCTATGCCCACAACAGATCACATCAGATGGCACTCATAACACGAAAGTAAACTCACAAACCGTGTTCCTACTAAATTTGTATCACAATTATTTCTTCACGGTTGAAAAATAACTATTGTGTTGCAGCAAACTGACATTTGCCAATTTTACATTTTCGATCAGCATTTTTGAGTTTCTATGGTACATGACTGATTTATTTATCGAAATGTAACCTACTATAAAATTAAACAACTAAAAGAAGATTAAATAAGTATAGAAGATTAAATAAGTATTGAGTCATTTAATATTTCAAACGGCTAATTACTAAGTTTCTCAATTCTGATACATACAGTCCCTGCCTTCTACGCAATGTTTTCATATCTGCTTAAGTCGAAATTCATAACTACCACCATAGATCCTAGGTAAATTATGTGTCACTTTTTTTTTAATTTGAGTATCTCATTCATTCATTATATTTTTTTCCTAAACTATATTTAATTATGTATTTTCTTATCAATATATTCAATTTTGGTATTTCTGTAAAACGTCATTGATGTATATTGTTATTATGTATTTATTTAATGATGCATTTGAATCGTGATTCCTCCGTCAACGATAAATTTGTTCCCCGAGCTATGATAGGCTGTTTCGGATAACAATTTCTTGTAATATACTCGCGTCAGCTGTTACGCAGTCACACTCAAACTCAGATGCTAACGTCATCAGTTGATGGGAGATTTTACTGAAATACATACGATCCAGGTTTTCAACAATCACAAATTTAACTACAATACTTTTATTTACAGGATAAACACTGAATTTATTTAAATTAGAACAAAAGAATTATATTGGGCGCCAGCCGATATCATTTACAAATTACTACAATTTAACTTATTTAACTCCGACATGAATTTAATACAAAATAATGAGTTACACTTTCTCTGCAGGCATTGTGGACAAATTTCACTATTATGAAAACAAATATTTTCAATCAATGCATAAAAGAATATAAAATCTCTAAGGTGTACAGTTACCTGGGCTCAAAAACTGCATTGCTTGATTATCGTTCTATTACACTCTTTATAGTTTTATTTCCATCATGGTGTTTATTCCACATAGATTGCTCTTTTCGTTACCGAGTTATAAAGAAAACGTTTACTGACTAATTGGTCTTTATTCACGAGCTGCCAATTTGTCACGTCCAATTTTGTTAAATACTAATGTTTGAGAAATTACTGCGATTCGTTTTATCATTTATCGATTACATGTAATACGAGTAAAAACTGGGAAAGTTATTGACGTAGAGGTATTATCTACATCATTCAAGTCATGCCAATTTTCGAAACGCAAAATAGACGCAGTGGAATATGCACAATGCATAGAGGAAATCGAAAATAAATGTATTTGGCAGAATAAATGTATTAAAAAAATGCTGAGGATATCAGTAGGATCAAATATGGTTGAATTATTTAAAAGTGAGGACTTGTTGAAAGTCGAGGCATCAGAAGAAAAGGCACAAGACTCCACAAAAGGGGCTTCAAAGATCAGGAGAAAGCATAGATTGCAGCCTGAAGAGAAAAATAAAGAAGTAAAAGGAATAGCTTATGTATCTGGACAGTTCTAATTTATGAAATGAATGTTAAGATGCAGTAATATGGTTGTTGAATCTTTCACATTGATTTTCTCAGAATGTGAATTCTGTTTTCCCATATAACTCTTGAACTAATATTTGGATTTGTTTCTAACTTTCAGAAAACATCTGCAGTATATATATATATATATATATATATATATATATATATATATTGTAATAAACAATAGTAATTAAATATTTATTTATTTGCCCCACGTTGTGGAACCCAAAAAGTAATAATTAACAATTGAGCTTTAATTAAATAAAACAATTAATAAAATTTAATATATAAAATTATTTATTTTCACTTTGTGGCTTCTAACTCAAAAACAACTACAATTTAAAGTATTAATTTCTCAGGACTTTCACTGGGTTTTATAATGGACACAACAAATTGATTTTAAAATCTTATTAACAAACAGTTCACATTTACCTAAACAATACGTCGATAGAAATAAATTAAAAAGAAAAGGAATTAACTTTGATTGACTCTATCTTTTAATTACGTTTACAATTAATCATTAGTTTTGGTTTTGTTACTTACATCTGTCCAGCTGGTACCAGCATTCTTTTTGGTTTCGGAAGTACACTATTGCAAAATTATACACTGATTTTAAAAGTCGACTCACAGGTTTTACACTAGTGAAGTCAAAACTGATAGACTCCCAGGAACTCGGATGATCCTCCTGAATGTCAGCTATCTGATGTCTGCTTGCTTTATACGAATCCTATGATTCGTAGATTTGTTAGTCTTTTACCGCTTTGGACTTAAACTTCAAATTTACTATTCCGGCTGGCTATAGACGTAAACTGCTTCTACTTAGCGATATTTACGATGTAATACTTCCGTGAATGTTTTTACTTTGTCTTAAATTCACAACTTTGTTTAATAATACAATAACGACGGCTAGTCTCTGCTCTAGTATTATTTGTTCCGTCCTCTGAAATGTCCCGCCACCAACTAACATTTATATTACTTGTTCTGCTTCTCACGATGTTTTTCCGCGAACTGACTCCTAGTTCTCCCGAGTTTTAGCGCGCATACGCCATTTTTGACTTTTCGACAAAGCAAAGTGAGCTCGCTTCTCTCAATATATATATATATATATATATATATATATATATATATATATATATATAAAATAAATAATGTAGCATAAATACTTTTAAATTTATTAATTTTTTATACCTGAAAAATTAATGATTTTTTATTCCCTAAAAATATATTCGAATAAACAGGCTTGGGAACGATATAAATGAAAGATTCTAGTAAATGTTCTTCCCAGATCATCAAACTATATTTTTCTAATAAATTACGATGATTTTAATTACAAATTGAGTTATAAAAATGATTTCAGTTCACTATTTCCCTCATAAGATTATATATAAAATAAAATATGATACTTAATATTATTTTTTATTATTAGCCACTTTTATATTGTAATTAAATTATAAGTTTTATGTAGATAATGATTTTACTTTGCCTATATACAACGTGTGATAACTGTACCTACCCCCTTATGAGCAGTAAATAATGAAGGTGGTTTGATCTTACGGGTTTTAAAGAGTCCTTAGGACTTTCTCGGCATATATTTGGGCTCTCGGGTCACTCCCTGGACGATTGAAGTACGCTACAAGTCCCTCAATGGTCTGGCAACGCCACCAAGCTGAAAAAAACAGGTTACGACAGGGATCTGATTCAGCACCTCTATACCAGCTCTCAGTAATCACAGCAAGCAGGGTCCAGATCAGCAAAGCAAAGCTGTTTATGTGAACATCAACCACTTAATCTCCGCGCTGTGTAAATCTCGAAACCAGGACCCCCGACAGGTTTGCACGACTTCATTATATTGTCGTACCCAATGGCTCCAAACAACCTCGGGTCAGTTCTACAGCTTCTTCAACGTACAAATTTCTATTTAAATATTGTATTGCTACTTCGGCTATAACGAAGCAATAAGAATTGGTAGAAAGCTGTCACCGCAGTTCTTTAATGAAACTTTCGCGGTTAACTTTAGAGATCGAAGAGATATTTCTCTCGTGCTGTCTCTTCTGAAATGTTACCGAATCACAATTGCAATGGCGTAATCAAATTTTTCGAATCCAAAGAACTTTTAATCTCCCATCAATACGACAAACACCGTTATCAAACGAATTTTTTTAAGTAACGTCCACCAATACGTTTATAGCTGGAAGATAGTTTACAAATATTGGAAGCGAGTTATTGTCTTAACGTTTCCTACTTTCGCAAATTGGTTTTAACGTTAAAAAAAATTCCAATCCTTGTTTTACTGTATTAACGTTAACTTTGTTGAATATGATACTCCCTGTCCAGTTATGGTTTGTTTACATATTTTCAATGCTAATTATAAAATGACTTGTTTTACGCAGGTAATATTTGGCTCTATTACTTATACAGAACGAATTTCTGGATCTGTAAAATTACTTTAAACGGCGATCAAACAATATCGCGACCCATGAGATTGCTTATTTCCGTGTAGAGGAAATGAACGTGAGAAAAGTTGTAATTTCTTGTATAAGAATAGCAAAAATGACTTTGAGAATGTAAACTCCCTGTGCTGAGTGTGTGGCATTGTCTGGCGTTGGAATGTGCGGATGGCGCCGCGGAGTCTGGCCCACACCTGCACTGAACACCTGAGCTGCTCCAGGCCTTCCTCTGCTTTCTTCTCGCGTCCCTCTCTCCGCAGGTGCCAGTCTCACCGCATTCGTGCCACTACAAAAATAAATAAACGCAACATTCAGTACAATTACTATATTAGCATAGCTAAGTAAGTCAGCTAATCTAGTCCCGAAGGGGATAACTTTCTGCTTGTGATTTTCCTCTTCCCGGATTTTAAAATAAGATAATTATATGAAATAGCCAAATACAGACCAAATTAGTGATGATATAAATACCACGCCACTTTTCTGGGATCATTTTCCTAATCGTCAGGTCGTGGGAAATAACAGTAGAGGCAGAAGCGTATAGCGCGTTATTATACTGATATTTCAGTCAGTTTTGCTTAATCGCGTAAGCTGATTCTTCCACCATCAGCGGAAAATACCATTTGGTGCCAGTCCAGCTGGGGTTTATAACTGTACCACCGTTTCTTAAAAACCGGAGATTTTCCGGGACGAAAAACAGGAAGGTTGAAAGGGACTTCTAGCTGATGAAATTTACGACGTCAGACTGTCTAGGACCTGTGGTTGGTCCAAAACCAATGAGAAAAGACCAATAGGAAGAAACAGATAGCTAGAAGTGGATGCATGGAGATCATTCTGGATGAAGATGTTGTTATGAGCAGTGGCTCTTGTTTTTTTTGGATTCGGCAAGATTTATCAGTCTAGCGAGACTACATCGGAGGCCACCAAGTCTATGACCAGCTGTGAGGGACGTCGCTGTGTGGCTGGAAACCCCAGTCTGGTAACCAACTTAATCAATTATCATGGTTGCGTAGGCAGTTTATCTAAAAACCGTTTTCTCGGGCCTAGTTTACCACAAAACGACCTGGCTAGACGCGACATTATATTTTGTAATTGTGAGTTTTAATTTATTTCAAAAAATAATTTTGTATAGAATGGGTTGTTGTTTTCCCTACGATACTTCCTCCTACCGCAGTAAACCTTTATAAGAATTGGACCGCTGGAGACCTGCTGCGGTGCGGTTACAGGGAGCGTGCCACATAAATTGGCGCCCAACGTGGGGCGCCATTTTTAAAGTGGTGGGCTTTCTTGAACTTTGGAATTAAATGCTGATTTCTAATGTTACAATCTGTTATTGGGCGCCACCAGCAAAGAAAATACTATCTCTCGCAGGAAAGGGTGATTTCAATTAAATGAATTATTTAATTAATAAAAAACAAGAATTATTACCAAACAAAATACCTGCCCACACATAAACAATAATTATTTGCCAACATGCTCAAGGATGCATATACCCCGTTTCCCAAGATTAATTGCGGTTTCTTTGTCGCAAACCGGCGCGCTACCCGGAAACATGGATTGGAATTTACCAGCTCTGCAGCACAGACAGGAGTCGTCTCTCCTTGGTGACAGAGACTGCAGCGGCAGACAGCAGAGACACCACGTGGACACCAGACTGCACTCTCCTCCGCTGATGAACCCAGGCTGTCCTTTCTTGGGAGGTGTCCCTCTCGGACCCCAAAAATCGCTATGTCGTGACTGGGTCTCATCGACACGTGACCCGTAGTTCTAATCTAATTTAGGCCCCACCATTGGACCATACCTTCCCGGCCGTCTACCCTTTCTTGACCTTCTACGGTAATGATTTATGGCCTCGTTTCTGGGAACCTGTGGGTTTTCTAATCCGGCTCGCAATTGTCTTCTGTCCGCTACTCGGCGCCGGCGCCGGCAAGCCACGTTACCAGGTAGAAATTTAAAATAAAGTTGATAAAATACTTAATGTTTATGTCAATTGCTAAAAGCGCACAATAGGCGACTCAACCTGACGAAAGGAACAAGAATCCAAGAGACGTTGTATGGTATTCATATCATCACTTAATTTGGTCTGTATTTGCTTATTTCTTCTAATTATCTTATATCTTTCCTGACGTTTTATATTCTTATTTCAATTTTAAAATAATATTTCCATAAGCCATGGCGCCTTGCTCGTATTTGAAGGTCGTATATTCTGGGCTCGCAGACGTTGGGCATACGGCAAGAGGTGTTTTCTGTTCCCAGAGGACCCGTCCTGCAACTCCCCTCTAAATCCGGGAATGCTTCCCCCGCACCCCAAACCTAACTCCCGTGATCGTAAGGGCGTGGTACAAGTACCAAAAGCCCGACCTACCTGATGTAGGTTTTTGTAGGGTTTTGCGTCCATCGCTTTTGAATGCCTGGGGTGTCAGGGCCGTTATCACCCCTTGGCTAACTTGTGAATAGTAAAATTATTATTATTTTCATCAGCCGTTCTGTCGCGATTTCATTGGGGTGCAAACAACAATTTTGATTGCAGTCGTCAGTTAATCAGTTTAGCCTCAAAAACATCGCTGAAAGAGTTATCTAGATTTGGCAGTCCATGTGTTGTACGTTGTAGATATTCGAACATGAGAAAATACCAGAAGAAAGCTGGACAATAAGACAGTTTCTAATGCACAAATTAAGCGTTATGAGGATAGATACTCGCATCGTGAACAGGTTTCTTTTTAAAGGAAACTAAATCAAAGCTATAGAGAATAGCCCTCGCAGGCAGAACCTTTTAGGAGAGAACTCCGTTTTTGAACTAAGGTTCCCACACCCCGACGTACCTCGGCCTGTTTTGAGAGGTGTATGTTCCCATTGGAACAGTCGGCCAGCTGCCTCCTAAACTGGTCGAGTCACGGAGAAGGGAATACTGCGACCCCAAAGCAAACCCCTCTCATGTCATATGAAGAGCTTGGGGCAAATATTAAGCGCCCGACCTACCTGATGCAGGTTTTCTAGGGTTTATCCTGAATCACTTTTAGGCAAATGCGGGTAGGATCCTTAAGCCATTGACCAAGGGTCCTAGTTAACCCTTGGCTACCTTCGTCTACCCTTCCGCATCCCCCTTTCATATATATAGTGAATTTTGAACTGTTCGATCCTGTTGAAAGAACGTCTGGTGGGCCCCAAGGAAGCTTTTAAAGTTTTTATCATGTATACACGATATATACAATACTCTTCATGGACGACTGAAATATTAATAGGAATCCAAACATTTGAACTAAGTTTGTGCTTTGTAATCGGATTTGGTCTTTGCAAAATAAAATTAATTTAAATGTATATAAAATGCAAAACAGAATGAGTTTTAAGGGTGCAAATTTCAGATTAGGAGACTAAATAATGGAAGTATCCAATAACTGTAAATATTTGGGTGTAACGTTTAGTAACACGTATCGCAGAGGAAAATGTAAATTCATTTGACAATTATGGATGGAGCAATAAACTTCAAACACAAGGTTTTATCAAAAAGCTCCAGAAAAAAATCGAACTTTAGTGGGACCTATTCTAGAGTATGGAGCAGCTTGTTTTGATCCATACAGGAATGAGCACATTCAGACACTGGGTCAATTTTGGGAATATTCAAAAGCAGACTTGTGAATAATGAATTACAGAATTGGGCAAATAGAAGAAAACGGACTAGACTTATTCTGGGAACACAATAACAAACCGGTCTTCACATTTTTGTTCGAAAAGTATTGAGTTATTTGTTTAATTGAATATTAACTTTTAACTTAATATTACTCGTTCTTTGGTAGCCAACAATGAAGTCAAAAATACATTTTAATAAAAACTAACGGTGCGCATATTGTGAGATAGATTGGTTAACAGGATACAGGACTGGACACACCGATTAATTGGTTTCAATCCGTTATTCAGCTATATTCAAATTTTTCCTAAAGTTATAATTCAATTTTATAAAAAGGGCAGATTATATATCCCGGGTATTGTTTCTGACGCTGGTCTCGTGGGGATTCTCGTGGGGGCGTCAAGATACTCCCATCCAAATAGTGGACCTACTGCCTTCACTTCTGCGGCGTTTCCACGAGGGGAGAAGTTTGCTAATCCGTCTCCGAGTTGGAAGTTCTGGCCAACGAGTCCGGGTTGCAGCAACCATACGTGAAGTCTCGCACGTTCTTTTAATAAACAATCCAAAATAATGTCAGATACACAATAATGAAACATTGTGATCAGTAAAAAGAGGTTAACTTTTGCGATGATTGTTCACCTTTACGATATTTTATATTGTGACTCCGAGTTTAATAAACCAGTGAATGATTATAAATGATTATAAACAAGACTTAGAGAATGTATGTATAAAATCAGTGTGCTTTACGTATTGGCTATTTTTTCGGGCTGAACCACAACTTTCCATTTGTGGTCTACCACTGAACTGGGCCGGGCAAACTAAAACGACAAAAATGAAAGTTTGAGATAGATAGATTTATTCTTCAGTAGTCCTCTTATGAGCAAAAAGAAATCGTCACAAATGTTACACAAGTACATAGATAATAAATAAGTTTCTAAATACAGTAGACGAATTACATATAAAATGAATGAATATTAATAGTAATAATTAATAAGTGACACAAAAAATTCCAAATCAATAAGGCACTGTTCACATTTGTACATACTTTCTTAAGATACACGCACACAACATTTACAGCTACTATTAGGAGAAAATATACAGTTTCAGCAGCACGTAAAAATACTTGGAATAATATGGGATAAGAATTTAACTTTCAAATACCACATAGAACGATGGACTGATATAAAAAGAAGAATTTATATACTCAAATATATTGCCGCAAAAAATTGGGGCACAGACCTAAACCCATCATATAATGCTATTATAAGATCGAAAATCGAGTATGATATACTAATTTTTCAAACAGCAAGCAAATCCTTACTAAACAAAATAGCCACAATAGAAAATACAGCCTTCAGAATGATTTCAGGCTGCTTGAGAACTACAAACAGAGAAAAAAATTCTATTCGAATCTGGACAACCCAACCTCAGTTGCAGGGTGAACCTTACAACTATACGTTATGATATCAGGGCACAGGAGTCCAGCTGTCATATAATCAGGAAAGACACATTCCCTAAGCAGCACCACCAGGCATCAGTAGCAACCAACTACAGGCCTGTTCGGGAATCCTTACTCACCCTGATCAACCAACTACAGTTGGAGATCCCGACAGTGAACAAACTTAATCATCAACAAAACATCTTAAATGCCAACGAGAACAGTAGAATACTATTTAAAAATCTGCTATAAGAAAAGAACAGAGTACTGGACAAAGAAATGCTTCGCGAAGATTAATGAATCAGCATATACAAAATTCACAGCATTCAACGAACTATGTTCATTTTTTTTAGGGCAACAGGCTACATGAGGGTAATCCACGTTGGGCAACTCCCCTTTAGTAGCATAGGAAGGGATTTGAAAGGGGGGATGCGGAAGGGTAGAGGAAGGTAGCCAAGGGTTAACTAGGGCCCCCGGGCTATATTTTAAGGATCCTACCCGGCATTCGCCTAAAGGAATGCAGGGAAAACCTTAGAAAAACCTGCATCGGGTAGGTCGGGCATTGGGTACTTGTCCCACGCCCTTCCGATAGCGGGAGAGGAGTTTGCTGTGGGGACGCAGCATTCCCTTCTCCGTGCCTCGACCAGTTTAGGAGGCAGCTGGCCGACTATTCCAATGGGAATAGGGAACAACTCTTACCGTATGCCCAAGGTCTGTGATCCTGCAACATACACCTCTCAAAACAGGCCGAGGTGCCTCGGCTTGTGGGAACCTTAGTTCAAAAACGGAGAGGAAAAGACATACCCAAAGGTTGCCCCTTCGTATCTCCTGCGAGAGAATCCTCTCGCAGGCTTCTTCTTCCCACTATGTTCATTTTTTTTATTTTTTATTTTTAGGGCAACAGGCTACATGAGGTGATCCACATTGGGCAACTCCGCTTTAATAGCATAGGAAGGGATTTGAAAGGGGGGATGCGGAAGGGTAGAGGAAGGTAGCCAAGGGTTAACTATGGCCCCCGGACTATTTTTTAAGGATCCTACACGGCATTCGCCTAAAGAAATGCAGGGAAAACCTTAGAAAAACCTGCATCGGGTAGGTCGGGCATTTGGTACTTTCCCACGCCCACTATGTTCAAATTGCAACGAGAACTTAACTACGAAGCACATCCTGCAGAGCTGCGAGTACTACTCAAGAACGAGAAACGGCGTCTTGGGCAACTTTCTACTATCGGACCTAGCGACAACGGAAACGACGATCTTAAGGATGCTGAAGTTCATCAATGTAGCCAACTTAAGCAACCTAATTTAAAGCAGAATCATAGTCTTAACCTATGTAAACGAATTGTAGGAGCCGCTAATGACTTTTAAGTTAATGCGACAATAAACTTTTAATTTTTAAAAAAAAACACCTATCACTTCCTGATATTCAATTCCTGTCGCTAGGTACGGAGGGATGTCGTCATGGATATTTAATAAAACAGAAAGCAGAGGCAGGAAAAAAGAACCAAAAGGGTAGAACTAGACAAACTATTTACACATTTGTTACATTTTCGGTAATTTTGTAGGCAAGGCAGTTCAGCGAATGTGAGACCGATTCAAAAACTCGTGTACGGAGTAATAAGTTCCATTTAAAAGAAAAGTTTTACACTCCTTGACGAATGAGTTGTAGTTGTTGATGTTCTTTACATGTTCAAGAAGGATGTTAAATAGTGCGATACCGGAATAATGAACGCTAGACTCGTAGAGACAGGCTGAGAACTGAACGGTTCCTCCATGATTGTCCCCGCTACTTTCAAAAAGGTTCATGTTGCGTTTAACAAATTTTAGAACTTCTTATATGTAAGCGCTAGGTAGAGTCAGAATATGAAGTCTTTTGAACAGAGGTCTGCAGCTTTCTCTAGCATCTGAACCTGATATAATTCTAATGGCTCGTTTTTTCAGTTCGAAAACTTCCACACCACGAGAACAATTGCCCCAGTTGGCAATACCGTAACACATATGCGAATGAAAGTAGGCAAAACAGACTAGAGAAGCAGTTTTGGCACCAACTTGTTGCATCAATAGTCTCAATGAGTAACAAACAGAACTAAGTTTGCGCACAAGGCGATCAATGTGCAAGTTCCATTTTAATTTTCTGTCGTCCTGCAAACCGAGGAAAGTCGCATGAACTGATAATTTATCCGTTACGATGTTGTTGGTTTCTGTAGTAAAACGAAATAACTTAGTTTTCTGTACATTGAGTGTTAATTTATTGGCGGTGAACCAAGTATTTAGGTTTCTAGATGCAGTCTCAATCTTCGCATTGAGATTATTTAAATTAATGTCCGTAATTAACAAATTAGTATCGTCTGCGTATAAGACAGATTTTATAGGTTCCATATATTCTACAAGAACATTAACATACAAAATAAAAAGCAGTGGACCTAATATTGAGCCCTGAGGCACGCCACAAGTAATGCCTGACAAGTGCACCTCACCAGATTTGTTTTTTAAGGCCACCTTCTGTTCCCGATTGTTGAGGTATGATTCAATGAGTGCCAAAGCGTTGCCTCTGATCCCATAATAATCAAATATTTTGAGAAGTATGCTGTGATCTACGAGATCAAATGCCTTCGAAAGATTGGCAGAAATTCCGGCTACTATCAGTTTTTCATCGAGAGAATTTTGTATACTTTGAATGAACTCGTACATAGCAGTGCTCGTGGATTTTTGTTTGAGGAAGCCGTGTTGAGCGGGAGTAATTACTTTATACTACGTCAAGAATCCCAGCAACTTTTTGTGAATAATTTTTTCTAGAATTTCTGAAAATATCGGCTGTAAGGAAATGGGTCTATAATTTTATACGTCGGTAGGCGAACCCTTCTTGAAGATCGATATAACTTTCGCAGCTTTAAGGGAGTCGGGGAAAAATGCCGCTAGAAAGACACGCGTTGAATATTATTTGAAGGGGAGTAGCTACGACGTCGGCTCAGTGATTCACAACGTAAGCGTCTCACCTAATTACGTATAAGTGGGCGGGAACTTAATGTATGTCTCATAATGCTGCTACAGAGCGAGAATATCGGGTGAACTGATTGATCTTCCCATTCTTTACATTATAAATACTACGGAACAAAATATACAGCCACCGAAGGCAGTAACGACGTCTGGACTGTCATTGAAAACACACATCAACAACCAAAGTATTTCTGAACGTTGCATTTGATTGATTGTTATATCCTGTCTTAGAATATTTTGCGCTGTGAAACAAATGTTGTTTTGTTAACTAAAATTGTGACACTTTTCACAATTTTACGACGGCTAACCAATAAAATAGAGTCTATTGTTTTACGAAATCGAAATATACGTAAAATTACAATTACTGTAAAAATGATAACTCTGCAGATAACATTACAACTTCAGGGAATGTTGGATTATAAACATGATAGTTGACATTACGCTGTCATAGTTTACACGATGCGCGAGAAATATGAGATTCGAAGTGTACGATCTGGATCATGCGCGCGGGTTAGTTTTACGAGTCCAATTCTCCCTAGACTCGTTGCGCATATATAAAAATCTTTCTTGATAAAGATATTGAATGTGACAAAAGTCTTTGTCTCGCACTACACTCATCTTCAAATCTAAAACTGACTTCAAAAGTAGATTAAGTTTGAACAATTTTTAAGTAATATAAATTCAAAATAGAAAAATATTTATATTTCACATCAGCAGTTACACACGCATGGTTTCGTTTTGCAAATTTCTGTTTCAGTGATTAAAGGGCAGAGGAATGTAGCCTAGGCCCCCCGGGCTATAGTTTAAGGGTCCTACTCGGCGTTCGCCTAAAAGTGATGCAGGACAAACCCTAGAAAACTTGCATCTGGTTGATCTCCTTGATTCTTTGGTAATTTTTTTTAGGGCAACAGGCTACATGAGGGTGATCCACATTGCGCAACTCCCCTTTAATAGCATACGAAGGGATTTGAAAGGAGGGGGGGTGCGGAAGGGTAGAGGAAGGTAGCCAAGGGTTACTAGGGCCCCCGGGCTATGGTTTAAGGATCCTACCCGGCATTCGCCTAAAGAAATGCAGGGAAAACCCTTGAAAAACCTGCATCAGGTAAGTCGGGCATTGGGTACTTGTCCCACGCCCATCCGATAGCGGGAGAGGAGTTTGCTGTTGGGACGCAGCATTCCCTTCTCCGTGCCTCGACCAGTTTAGGAGGCAGCAGGCCGACTATTCCAATGGGAATAGCGGACAACTCTTACCGTATGCCCAAGGTCTGTGACCCCGGAACATACACCTCTCAAAACAGGCCGAGGAGCCTCGGCTTGGGGGAACCTTAGTTCAAAAACGGAGAGGAAAAGGCATACCCAAAGGTAGCCCCTTCGTATCTTTCCTAAAAGGTTCTGCCTGCGAGTGTACATCCCTTGCAGGTTACCTGCGGGAGAATCCTCTCGCAGGCTTTCTCCAGCTTGATTCTTTGTTAATCTTTTATGGAAATTTATATCCTTAAAATATAGCCCGGGGGCCCTAGTTAACCCTTGGCTACCTTCCTCTACCCTTCCGCATCCCCCCTTTCAAATCCCTTCCTATGCTATTAAAGGGGAGTTGCCCTAAGTGGATTACCCTCAAGTAGCCTGTTGCCCTAAAAAAAAAAAAATTATATTGTTCTCATTCGAGAACAGAGGAAGCCTGCGAGAGGATTTCTCGCAGGTAAACCTTCCCAGGGAGCTCTGGCGGGGGCTACCTTTGGGGATGCTCTCACATCTCTCTGGTTTTTTTGAACTAAGGTTCCCACATGCCGAGGCACCTCGGCCTGTTTTGAGAGGTGTATGTTCCGGGGTCGCAGACCTTGGGCATACGGCAAGAGTTGTCCGCTATACCTATTGGAATAGTCGGCCAGCTGCCTCCTAAACAGGCCAAGGCATGGCGAGGGGTATGCTGCGTCCCCACAGCAAACTCCTCTCCCGCTATCGGAAGGGCGTTGGACAAGTACCCAATGCCCGACCTACCCGATGCAGGTTTTTCTAAGGTTTTCCCTGCATTCCTTTAGGCGAATGCCAGGTAGGATCCTTAAAATATAGCCCTTGGGACCCTAGTAACCCTTGGCTACCTTCCTCTACCGTTCCACATCCCCCCTTTCAAATCCCTTCCTATGCTATTAAAGGGGAGTTGCCCTAAGTGGATTACCCTCATGTAGCCTATTGCCCTAAAAAAAATATATATATATATATTGTTCTCCCAAGTGGGAGAGGACCTACCTGATGCAGGTTTTTCTAGGGTTTTCCCTGCATTTCTTTAGGCGAATGCCAGGTAGGATCCTTAAAATATAGCCCTTGGGACCCTAGTAACCCTTGGCTACCTTCCTCTACCCTTCCACATCCTCCCCTTTTAAATCCCTTCCTATGCTATTAAAGGGGAGTTGCCCAAAGTGGATTACCCTCATGTAGCCAGTTGCCCTAAAAAAATATTATATTGTTCTAGTTACATGTCGTGCCTGAAGAATTTATTGAATACCTTTTGACGATCCCAACGAAATCAAAGCACACACGAGTGTTTAACGTGAACTCAATTTTCGTCGGTTTCTTGATTTTTGTTTGTCAAGCAGGACATCCTCTAGCCTTCAACGAAAAGGTTATTATTCTTTGTATTTCACTACGTTGTTAATAAGTTTGCAGAATCCTTACCTGCTCCTTTTCTAAAATTTCTTTTACTCCCCCCTCCCCCGCTGCCTAGTTCACAAATTTGTCACAAGAAACACTAGACGGTGTAGTCGCGCTGTTCTGTGGATAGCATCTTTATTGTCTAAAAACTGGGTGACCGCCCTCTATTGTGTTCCAGACAGGTCCGTTATTTCTTCGAAACTCGACACCACAAGCCTGGAACACGTACCGATTAAACACTTTCTGTTCGTTTTATTTTTAACATGTAGATATTATTTTTAATAAGAAACAGTCGATGAAATTCTACGTCCTTAGATCATAAAGATTTATTCATTGACAATAAGTGAAGTAATTACGTATCATTATCTTTATATGAAAGATTTTGCTTTCTATTTGCTAAAGAAATTATATTTGGGTTCAAAGAGATTTGATATACCTTTTGCAAAGTAAATTGTTTCTGATATCGGCACGTGGTATAGCTTGAAAACGTGACTAAACGCTAAATATTTTCTTAAGGTCAGATGATCTAATCGTCGTCCAGACCAGAAGAAGATAACCGTCCTTCACAGAATTGTCGGTCCTTCGAAATCGTTCTCCTTGTCAGATCAGTAATAAATATTATCCTATACCCGTGTTCCGTCCTCGTGAGGGACTGAGTGATCAGTTTGTGAGCCTTGAGTTGCTCTCACCTGAAGCAGGTACGCCTACGCCAGGGCTGCTCGGAAATGTGGCGCCTCCATAACATAATTCTCCATCTCATTCGCTCAAAGTCCTGTACGATGTGAGCTTGGACGGGAAATTAACAACAGAATCATCGGAATAGAAGAAGAGTTCTGCTGTTTGGAGATGAAGATTAAATACCGAACGGAATACAACTCTTAATTACCTCATTGTGAAAGAAACTATTTTCCTTACGTCAATTGGAAGTTTTATCTGATTTATACCTCGTCATAGAACAGAATATGAGCATATTACGGTTGATGAATGATCGTTGTAGTACCTATGAAAAGATAATACAATTAAGAGGGAATTTTTCTTGTCTTATCTTAATCTACACGGGTTCACCGTATACAACTGATACGATTGGCTGGAATCGTCACACACACTTTTCCAGTAAATTCACGGTGATATAAAGTAAGTTTATCGTAATGCAGTCGTGCCGCCTTGTTTGAAATAATATTTCCTTTTTATTTTGAGGAACAGTTAACAAAAGTAAAATTATTACAAGAATGAGCTCAGATATATATTTTTTCAAACTGAAATATCCTCTTATATAAGTATTTGGCTTGCAAATACGAAAATAAAACTTAAAGTTATAATTAACGCCAGACCTATAAATAATAACTTGTTGCAAACATTAATTATTTTTTTTGGAAAACATCAAACAATTGTATGAATTTTTTGGTTGCAGGTCGAGGCAGCAAAGAAGAAAATAAAAAGGTCAATAAAATAACAAGTGCTTAAAGAAGTAAAAGTACAGTTCATAAAAAGTTTATATGAGTTCGTGTGAAACTTTTGTAACATAGAACTTTTTAGGAATTATTGTAGAATTTTAGGGGAAATCTCTGCGGAAAAGATTGTTTGGGCAACTTAATCTTAAGTAAAGTTAAGTAGACAGGGAAAAATTTAGCACAAAATTTGCACTGATGTGAAGGGTGCGACTGAAGATAAGAAATGATAACGCAAATAATTAATTACAGGAAGATAGATTTTCCTAAATGCGTAATAAATGCCATTTTAAGGAAATACATGATCCCAAGATCTTATAAATTCTAGGTCGTCAGTCAGTTACTAAGAGCCTCCACTGCTGACACTCAATTAAGCATGTTTGTTTTGTTAAGGACTCGTGTGCCTTAGCTCTGATTCTTAACCAATTATTTCCCTGAAGCCGAAGAGTTTTGCTGCCCAAAACGTTTGAACTACGTTTAGTTTCCCCAGTTTCTCTCACTTCTTGCACTTTTCATTTTATTTCTACTCGTATCTAACATAGACATGGAATACCCGAAAAATGTCTCTTCCCATTGTCGTTTTCGTCGCTTTTGAGTTTTCTCAACTGACAAGTGCAGTTGTGTCGCTCTAGGCCCTTCTTCGCACCTGGTTAAAGGCACAAGAGTCCCAGAAACGTTGTATGGTATTTATATTATCACTATTTTGTCTGAATTGACAGTCTTTATTCATTAAATGTTTTATGCTTCCAGTTAGGGAGAAATTCGTCAAATCTGTATCGTACATAAACACCTCTTTGTAATAAGTAAATAATTAATTTTTTCCTCATATTTTATTATATAATATTCTATTTATATTTCAAGATAAAATATGGTATGAAAATGAAAAGTCGCGATGAAAAAAATACAACATTTTATCTCTCTTAGTGTCGGGGAAATCGGGTTGTGTCCAACTATTAACCTCTGAACATTGCAGAGAGATTTACTGGTAGGTTATCGGGACGGTTCTCGGGTAATACAAACGACTTTTCACTACCAGTGCTGAAAGCGATCGAAACCTTCCAGCAATAATAGTGGAAACCCGAGACACATTTGTTAAAGCTGTTATTTTCTCTTCGACTGACAAAACAGACGGTTGATAACGGTGTAAGGGTCATCCTTGGCCGGTAATTTACGAAGGTCTGTGTGGAGAGTTAAACTCACTACCGGTGTCTTGCTTTGAGCGAAATCTTGCGGTCGACTGCACCCGAAAGCCTCAGCGGAAGCACAGCAGTCTAAATTTCCTGTGGGTTGCTGAGGTTTCGCAGGTGCCTGGCTAAGAGCAGGTACGGCTCAGGTGTTTTCCCACGCCAGACGAGGCGCCAGCATCACCAAGGCCGCATTCCTGTCGCCTTTGTTACGCGGAGCAGAGCCGAGCCCAGCCACCAGCCGCACCTGCGTAAACAGTCCACTTCCTACCCAGCTCGTTAGCGACACCTCAAATAGTTTGATATTATTCTAGGCAACATCCTTTCGGCACGTTCCTGGAATGGCAAACTCGTACTATCAGGATACATTCAACCATAAGCCAGTAGAATTGAGCTCAAATGGAACGAAGTTGGCCGTAAAAGTTTCAGAAAGATGCATTGAAGAATTACAAATTGAGTGAAATTGAATTTAAAGTCACAATGGAACTATCAAGATAGCTCTGAACCGGGACCAAGCTAAACTAGGACTGGCATCCGTTTCACACGAGCACATGATCAGATAAACGATTACAGAAGCAAACTGAGTGAAATAAAATTAACGAATAATTGTGAGACACATGAATCAGAAGAAATACGAATTTTTTTTTTAATGTGAAAACTGGTTGAAATATTTGGCAATTCTATAAGACTACAAAGCCCAATCGAATAGCCTACAACTCCAATTATTATTTGTGTAAACCACAGATTTGGAACGTGCGACCTTAATAAATGATAGTGTAAAAAATTATTTTTGTGGGCTGGGTTTTTACGTTAAATCAAAATAAATATTTGACCAATAAATAAATTTTATATAAGTTTATTAAAGTTAAACGTGAAAACTCTTATATCAGGCACCTGTGGTTTTTACATAGAAGAGATCTGCTGCCCGTACCAAATGCGTACTGCTATTCTGTGTTGTGTTGCCTGCTGTAGCTCTCGTACCGACGTCTCCGTATCTCACAGTCGGCAGAACGGGTTAAGTGCAGTGTTGACTCAGGGGTTGATCACTGGCTAAGGCGTCGGTCTCCGGGATTGATTGCTGGCAAGCCGTCGTACTAAATTGTGTGGTGCTATTCTGTGAACTCTTCACTAACAAATTGTGGCCCCTTTCTCACGACGATTCTGCCTCGAACTATATCAGAGACAACAATTTTACGGAGCCTCTCTTAATCACATCCACCAGCTTCGGTGAACGCAGAACAACTGTCCAGTTTCAAAAGCTTATCTCCGTCCCCTCCATTATATCCTCCCATTCTTTTACTTTTTTTCATTGTTGGAAAACTACGTCAGTTTTACTGATTCTTCCATTGTCACAAGATTTATAGCACGCAGCTGCAGTTCCGTAATCAACAATGGCCAACTATTCTGTCATGTTGAGGCCAACAATCGAGACAGGACACGAAATTACTTGGATGGGAATATTTATCTCCTCCACCCCCACGCACGTGCACGGTTTCGAATTCTCAAGACCACAGCAAACAACACTTCCGAGACAAAGAAAAACGTAAACCTAAATACACGCGTTACCATAGTAGAGGTAAACCTCCGTTTTCGTCGATAATCCGTCCCAACGCGATCAGGCAATTATCAAAATGTAACAGACCAACTTCGTACTATTCTACAAAATGAAGATGTTTATTTTTCAATTTCTTTAGATTAACGGACTGGTAAAACTGTCTTTGCACAAGTTTTATATTTTATTCGAGTTAGAACTAAATGTTTTCAGTGTTAAGAAGAACTTGTTGAGCTGGCAACACTAAAACAACTCGAATGTCGAAAACTTCAAAGAAGTATGTCATCGATTGCAACAGAAATTTAAACACTATCTGCAACGATAATACACCTTCCATGAGAGGTAAAGAGGAAGTATTCGTAGTGTAATAAACTTATTACATTTATTAGTTGAAAATATAAATAAGAAGAAGGGGGAGAGGGAGAGGGGGTTATATCTTTGAGTTTGTTTTTGGTGCTGCTTTATCTTTGTTTTGTTAGTTACTTTGGTAATGGCGATAGTTGAACAATAAATTAATTAAAGGAGACGGAGTATATTTTTTAATATTCATACCCTGACACACACACACACACACACCCATATATATATATATATATATATATATTGTAATAAACATAAAGATTTAATTGAATTAGCCCCACGTTGAGGACACCAATTTGTAATTAACACTTGGGATTATTTAATTAAATAATTATTTAAACAAAAGATTAATTAATGAATTTAATTCAATAGTTGGCAGCGTTGGTAAAACCAAAATGTAACGAATAAACAATTTTTTGAGAATTGAATGATTGATTATTGAATTAATTAAATTTTATTTTATTTAAACGAGAAGGATTTCAAAATAATTACTAAATTCTTTAAAACTTTACAAGACAATTACTTTTATTCAGGTAAAATTACAACATTTCTCGACGAGATTATTTACATTTGAAGTTTTTCAAATTTATAGATCTTAACAACTGTTATCTCATGGTCGTTTATTTTGGGCCTTCTAAGTAAAGAACCAACCGTTACATTTACATTAAACAAATCAAATTTCTTTACAACCTTAAAATTTAAACAATCGAACAAACGTGAAATCGACATCTGACGATTCTATCTTTAGTTATCGTTTACAAAAATTTATTAAATTTCTTTGTACTTACAATATCTGCTGGTACCAGGCTTAAACTTTCTTGGGCTCAGGGGCACCTCACAATTCACATTGAAAAGGCCATGAAATCACTCGATTTAAATTGATTAAAGAAACACTGTCGTAACTTTTGGATCTCGACTGGAAACTGCTACTCCTTCCGGTTTAATAGTTAGTCAGATTGTCACAAATTTTCTATCGGTGGAATTGGTGACGGTCACTGTACTTATTGATTTTTAATGCGGCATGACTTATTAAGTTGCTGCTTGTAGCTTTATTCAATGAATAAACGGTCCGAATACTGTTTGTTCAATTTCAAAACTGCGAACTTTCTGGATGTATTGTGCCCGCAACCGTGTTCGCCGTCCGACTGCCGTTTCGGAAACGCTAGCGG
Source organism: Zhengitettix transpicula (assembly GCA_037074705.1). Lineage (NCBI taxonomy): Eukaryota > Metazoa > Arthropoda > Insecta > Orthoptera > Tetrigidae > Zhengitettix > Zhengitettix transpicula. The sequence goes on along the minus strand of CM073590.1, from coordinate 70,873,105 downwards.
TCAACAAAGCGCGCCTATATATTTTCGCCTTTGATATTCGTACCGATAACAATCCATCGTAAATTTCCAATTATCAAATTACTAATGGCCTCTAATTAGTATTAATATATATATATATATATATATATATACATATATATTGTAGTGATTACTAAAGAAAGACAATTAAATTAAAAGCAATGCCTCACTTTGAAGGTCAATTTGTAGTAATTTAAATATTAAAATAATAGGATGTTTTAATAAGAATCAAGATTTTAAAATATACAAACAAATTAATTTATTAACGCACAAACAATTAAATTTACACAAGTTATTTAGGCAAATAAATTCTAATTTACATTATCAATTAATCTTTTACATTAAAATGACTATTTCTCAGGGACGTTTACTGGGAATTTAATAAAGAAAATACTTGTTAACAATGAAATTTTATGAAGCTATCATGGACTTAGGTCATCAATAGGTTCTTACAATGCAAAAACATAAAATATGAACTTTACATTCTGAACGAAATTCTGAATCTGACGACAATATCTTATGAGTTTACAGATAGTAATTCTTTACCTTACTGTCTCTGGTACTCGAGGAAATTGTCTCGTTCGTACACCCACACTTATTTCACTTTATAGACAGGCCATTTTTATCCACTGACTCTAATCAACACTTATAGTTTTGCAAAAGTTGGTTCACTGCTCGTTTAAGAAATATTACTAGCTCGTTCCGAAGTTTGTCAACTTCTGGATGCAGTTACCTGGGTTCCCAAAATTGACGAATGTGGTCTGAATCGAGAATACAAAAATTTAGACTCAGCGCTCTAAACATTCAGCGTTGAATACCACGTAGTTATCTCTCAGACTGCAACTTGTAAATATGTTCTGTTTTACCTGTTGTTACATAATTCCAGACACTTTCTGGATTTTATACTTTTCGACTGTCCACTGCTATATTTCCAAGACGACTTTACTGGAGCTCGACTCCCCACAGACTGCTATGCGCGTCTAGCGAACCAACCTCTACAATACCCACAAACATTGCATCCTTGCTACATTCTTGTGTAAGACTAGTGTGTTTTATGCCACTAACAATGCGAGTTCAAATTTTCGTTTATTAATCAATTATTTCCTTTTAATTACCACTATATATATATATATATATATATATATATATATATTCAAATTAATTGAACACCCCTGAAATATAATAATAATTGAAGAGTTTATTATAGTAGTTTCATATACAAAAAAAAGAAAAAATTGATACCATTTCACTGCATTTTGCATGATCAAACTCCACCATTTTGCAAGACACGGTTGTCAACCATATTCGCATAAATGCAATACGTCACATAGTGAATTTCGGCATATGCTAACTTTAAATGACTAAACGTACAGTGATGATCTACCGTGGTACTGCAAGGTTCGCTGCCTAGCAACAGGACAGGTTTTGATAAAAGTTTAAAATATGTCATCGTAAAAAAGAACAAGGTAAGCTATGTTTCTGCAAAATGCTTCATCTGAAAAATAAAACAAATCAAATATTTTCCTACAAAGTAAAACAATGTTTTTCGAAACGCATGGTATTTTTGCCACATATATATGCTTTAACATTTTTCAAAACCTCTCTCTCTCTCTTGCTCGGATATGTCCGCAGAACACTTCCTGGAGCTAGAAAAAATTATGAAGGTGCATAAATGTGAAAATAAAATATTCAATGACTTTTTAATAGAAGAATATACTGAAAGGTTTATAATTTTGACGAGCACACTCCCGCTATGAAACTAGTATTTGAACCACATTTATCCGAGACTCCAACGGAACTACAAATGAAGTTATTTGAGCTGGGAGAAGATAGTATCCCCAGATTCCGTTTTTGACACTAAAATGATCCTATAGAAATCTGAAAAATGCTGATGATTATCCGTTCCTACGAGAACGTGCACGCTGATTACTTTCCTGATTTGGAGTCAACATTTTCTCTCGTGACAAAAATTAAAACTAGTTTGAACGCAAATCACAGATGCTCATTTAGGGGATCATTTAAGGTTGCGCGTTAGAAGTTTGATCCAAATATTCAATTACTTTCAAGGAAGAGACACTTGTAGTTATCACACTAACTAATATTTCTATAGCATTTAAAATTATCTTACGTTTTGTTACTGTGATAATTAATATTATTTTTATATTGTAGTATTTGTAAGGTAATAAATTTATTTAAAAATGCTTATACTAATATGATTACTACTTCAACTTAAATTTATTATTCATCTATTGTAATTCTTTATAATTTAGTAAATTTATTTAAAAATGCTGTTACTTTATTATTTTTATTTGAAGTGAACATGTAGTTGTTTATTAAGAAAATAATTAAAATTAATGTTATAACCTGTTTGGCCCTTATGTGAATACTAATATATTTTATATTGTAGCTTTTTATGTAGAATAATAAATCACTTAATGTTTTTGTATTATATGTATACAATGCAATAAATCGATAAAACTATACAAAAACTATAATAATTTCACAAACGTCTCATTTATAGGTTTATCAAATTATGCGGTTCCTGTATTACTACCTAATTTAAATGTGGCCTCTAATGGTTAAAAGATTCCCCACCTCTGGTGTAGATAGTTTACTAGTTGTCAAAATCGATTAAACCCAAAAAGATGACAAACCAACCTGTTATTTTTTTCAATTTTTAACTTCCGTATTGAAGAGATAAAAGTTTGATTGTAATAATTACGTGAAAACTACCTATGTTAATGCCGAATCAATAGTTTACGTCATGGTTGAAATTAATGGTATTGGAACGGGTTAATAATAAAATATCAAAAATGGACAATGTTTTCGGATCCGTAGTTTTGAGGGCCAGAAAGCTGATTGGTTACAATCACGACGATATTTAAGTCATATTTTAGCCTCCATCAGAATTTATTAGAAAAGTGGCAAATAATATCAGTGAGATTAGTGACTATTCTCTTACTTGATTGGGGACAGTCCCAGTGGAATTTCAGCCGCGGTTTAATTGATGGAATAACTCTGTAGAACCTTCTAGGAAGCTGAGTGTAGTACTATGTAATTGAAGCGACTTATTTAACGTGCAGGGAAGAGTGTGGAACAATTTTTATTCCTGGGACACTAAACCGATATTCCTTTTAACTTTCATTATAGATCTCAATCAACAACTGGGGTACTTTTACATGTTGAGTTTATTTAAGATAGCCATGTTTTACCTCGTGGAGATTATTTATTCTTCCTTTTAGACTTGAAGATACAAAAGTCGTTTATAATCAAATTTGGAACATTTTAAGCTAAATTTAGAATTTATTCCTTTTCCTGTGTAATGTCAGATTGTCATAAATACTCAGGCAAACAGCAGGTATATATTTATAAAAAAAAAGAAAAAAGTATGCACGTAATTGTGTTTCAACAAGAAAATTTGAGGCACTAGAGTGATTCCTCCCAAATTTTTCAAAATTACTTTTAATTATCTGAGGTAAAAAATATAGTTCATACTCTATAGTATGCCCAATTCAGAGTCAAATGTAGGAGTTAGTGAAAAGTTAGACAAAATTGTATTTAGCGGTTTGTGCAAAAGCGAGAAAATAAGACACGTTACACAGAGAAAATCTCAAATCATGAAATAATTTTTATATAATGCAAAATATAGAGGTATATGAGAACGGAACAAAACTATTGCGTTTACAATTCTTTGGCTGTATGAAAACGTGAATATGAAAAACATATGTGTTTCAGTCAAATTAATTACTTCCCGCTCTAATAATTTTTATGTTTTTCGTGACAGCCTTGAGTTAGTGGCGCTATAAAACTTAGCGGGTTAGCTAACTACGAATTTTGTACCTGATAAATACAGAGAAATTTTAACTTTATCTGACGGGACTTATTGAAGTTGCTCCAAACAACTTAACACCTTCCGCGCGGTTACAGACAGAAGTGAAGACAATCGTTTCACCGAATTTGATCGCATTACCGTCCAGGAAATGAAATCAATGTACCACTGTGATCAAAAAGTAAGGTGAAATTGTCATTTAAAATTCCCGGGTGTTAGGAAGGCAGATAATTTTTTTTCCTAGGTTGGTAGGACTGTGTATAATATTTTCCAAGCGTCTGTTTGTTAAAAGGTTTAATTATCTCAGAGTTACACGTGTTTTTGTAAACAACCAAAAGTGAATTTTTCGATTTTTGCAATGGGTGATTTTGTTGAGCAAAGAACTTGCATCAAATTTTGTCTGCGGAACGAATATTCTTGTGCGGACAAGTTGAAAATGTTGCGGAAGGCCTTTGGTGATCAAAGTATGGCATAAGAAAACGTTTATAAGAGGTACAACGAGTTCAAAGAGGGCCGAGAACGCGTTGAAGTCGAACCGCGCTCTGGACGACCATCAACGTCTACCAACGAGGGCCACGTCCAAAAAATCAAAGATTTGGTGCTTGAAAATCGTCGATGGACAATTAAAGATCTCGCTGATAGTGTTGGAATATCATTTGACTCAGCCCAAACCACTTTGAAGAATGTTTACTGTCTCAAACGCGTCAAGTCTCGATTGGTGCCAAAATCGCTCAATTGTTTGGAAAAAAAACGTCGCGTTGATTTGTGTGAAACTTTGCTGTCTGACTATCAGGACCACTTGAAATGCATCATTACTGGAGACGAGACTTGGATTTACGCATACGACCCTGAAACCACCGACAAATCCAGCGAATATCGTGCAAAAGGTGAAGCAAGACCGAAAATCAAGGTCATGTTGACAGTTTTCTTTGATTATCGTGATGTAGTGCACTATAAATTCCTTCCGCCGGGCCAAACTGTCAACAAAGAATAATATTTGAGCGTTATGCGTCGTTTGCGTGAAGCTATTCGTCTGAAACGGCCGGAATCTTGGTTCCTTCATCACGATAATGCACCATGTCATACAGCATTGGTTCTACGCGACTTTTTTTTTGCCAAACACTCGACTCATGTCGTTCCGCAACCATCGTATTCGTCTGATTTGGCTTCGTGCGACTTCTGGCTATTCAGCAAACTCAAAAGGCCAATGCGGGGACGCCGTTTTGACACGATTGAGAAGATAAAAACCGAATCGAAGAAGGTCTTGAAGGCTATACCGGAAAAAGACTATTCCGACTGTTTGGAGGACTGGGAAAAGCGTTGGAAAAAGTGCGTTTTATCGGACGGGAATTACTTTGAAGGGGATGAAATTGATTTGGAAGAATAAATAAATAACTTATATTTTATAAATAAATTCACATTACTTTTTGTTCACAGTGGTATGTTAGTCTACTAACTTTTATCGAAGCATGGTGCACCCCTCAGTCTCCAGTCATCAGTTTTGAAGTAGGTTCTATCTGAGTTGTTAGAAAAGTATTCCCGGACGTCGTTATTTATGTCTGAGCGTTTCACTTCAGTCAACGTTTATGCAGAAACGTACAGACCTTACTTACAGTCAGATAACAGAGCAAACGACGACATAATGAAGACATGCAACCTCGGCCTGTTCAGAGAGGTGTATGTCCCTGGGTCTCAGACCTAGGGCATACGGTAAGAGTTTTCCACTATTCCTATTGGAATATTCGGCCAACTGCCTCCTAAACTGGTCAAGGACGGAGAGGGGAAAGCTGCGACCCCACAGCAAACCCCTCTCCCACTATCGGAATGGCGTGGGACAAGTCCCTAAGCCCGATCTACCGGATGCAGGTTTTCCTAGGGTTTTCCCTGCATCACATTTAGGCGAATTGCCGGGTAGGATTCTTAAACTATCGCCCGGGGGCCCTAGGTAACCCTTGGGTACCTTTCTCTATCTTTCCGCATCCCCCATTTTACTCCTTTTCGTTTGTTATAAGAGGGGGGTAGCCTCTATGTGGATTACCCTATACATAGCCTGCCTACACCTTCTTCTTCTTTCCAAACTACAACATTTGCCTATTCTCCAACGTATTTGATCGCAGATCAAATGCAAAGTGCTCGGAATAAGTTTACTCTTTTTCTGGATTATTAGTTAATAAAGGCTGAAAAATCCAATAATTCTGGCTGGTAGAAGTGTGAAATGTTATCAAACAACGCACAGAACGAATACCGTTCCAGAATTCTGATATCCGAAACTGAGCTGAACTCGATAGTTTACAGAAGGACCCAATGGTTTCGTTTTGATGGACTAAATCAAAACAGGCAGCGCCAGAAACCACGTCAAAATTAAACCTGAAAGTAGAAGGCATAAAAACTATATATCGATGGAAGGGTCCGACTAATACGTTTAAAAATGTGCTTTAAAGTATTATGCAATAATTTAAATTAATTCAAGCTAAGTTTATTAACAAAAATAAGGACTTCAAATACACGTCATAATTTTCTTGTAAAGAAGAAATAATAAGAGAAACATTTAAGGTTAAAATATTAGTAAATGCGTAAATGTGCCGTAAGTGTAAAACTTCTACAGTATTTAAATCAGCATTACCCAATCCGAAGTCTTGGATAAAAGTGTAAGAAAAAATTGTGTGTAGTAATTAATCTAACCTTGATTAAATTTAAGAACAATAAATTATTAACAATAAAACAATAATGATAATACTGATAAAAAGGAAACGTATATTATACAACTTATGTAGCAGAGTTATTAAATATACTATATATTCTTAACTATTTAACCCTTTAGATTTTTACTGTTTCGTGAATGAAATCAATGATCAAATATCATATAATTTACGTAATTCACACAATGTGTTTCAATACTAATAGTATATAAAACGTGTGGAGGAAAGGTGAGGGTGCAAGTGGGATGGGCGATGGTCGTTGTGAGCACGATCCTAGGTTGATCGCTCCCAGCACGACAACTCTAAGCGCGAAACTTAATAAATTGCCACGGATGCGTATGCAATTACAGTGTAGTGTAATTCAACGATCTTATTTCACTTTCTATTAATTCATTGAAAGTTGCAGACAAACCTGACCCAAGTTAATCGCTAGCTTAATTTAATTAATGGTTTCTTTGTAGGTTGCATTTTCAATTTCATATTAGTATAGGCCTACTCATTTTTTCTTCAATTATAACCAATGTGCTTAGTCTGTTCCAATTATGCCTCAACTATATTAGATACGAGGACGAACATATAGAAGTTACTTTTTTATATAAATATCAAATTTCCATATTTTCTTTACTTGAAGGACACGGATGAAAGAATATGAACGGTTAGTGGGAAGTCATGGACTAAAAAGATAACAAGGAACTAAATTGGCTGACCTATAGGAAACAGACATAGGTTGAGGCAGTAGGTATAATACGGGCAGCTAACACAGATTTCTGCAGCATGGTAAGGATTAAATTCATAAGAAAAACCCGAAAACGTTCGGATATAAATGGACTTAACAATTACAATGACAAATTCAGGGATGAAATAAGTCAGAAATTTAAATAATATGAAATATCCTAGAACGAACTAATAGAAATGGTAAAAGGAAAGCCATAGGAGAATGTGGCATACAAAAAGAAAATACTTATGTTTTAACAAGATAATTCATTGCAGGCCAAAGCTTTTCCTGGTTTAGAACTGTCATGATTACAGCCGAATTAGTTCGTCGAAAACACACAACGTTTCGATGACTGTCCACGTCATCATTTTCTGGGAAAGTACCGAGTGTGAATTCCCCTCAGATGACAATTAAAAAAATGGGAATAGTGACAACAAAGTGGTCGAAAGTGTATGGAGAATACTTAAATCCCCTTCTGCATTGCTCTGTTCTCCGATAGTGAGGAGGATATTTTTAAAAAAATCTAGGAACTAAATAGCGTACGTTTGCATGGTTAATTAACTGGGAAAAATAAAGTTAATATTTAAAAAATATAAATGTTAGTGAACAAAAAAATATAAGTGGATTCTTAAATATAGAAGGGAATAGAAATATAAACCTTTGGAAGAAATTCTATGTTACTGAAATCAAATAAGTCATTTTTATTTTGAAAAGCAATGTCCGGTACATCTATACGGCTTTGAAACGGGGACATTATTTTTGCATGACAGTACACAAAATGCAAATTACACAGAGGAGCCATGTAGGGGAAGAATAGAAAAAAAAACGCTTGAGGAATGGCTTCGTGAGAAGGAGAACCAAAGTAACAAGTACGGTAGTGGATCGTAGATATTGTAAGTCTGAAATGGCAGTGGTCGATGGACGAAAAAAATCTATAGACTGGAATATCCAACAAGGTCATCGGGAATATGGCAGGAACTAATTGGACGTAATAGCGCAATCTAAAAATATGACTAGCCAAAATAAAGGTAAAGAGCAAGTATAAGTAAGTAATAAATAATTTCAGCAATTGAGATATATTTATATATTTCCGTCAAATAAAATCAAATTACAATTCACTATATCAGGTAAGAAAAATATTAATACACCCCACATAAGAATGAAAACGATGAACGGTTCGAATATTCATCGTGTGCCTTTTACGTAATCTTTCGTTTGTAACCATACTGTAGCTATTAAGAAGGCCGTGTAAAGGACAGCCGGGCCTCTGAAATCGTGAATATATAAGTAAGAAGTGTGGGAGGGGAAAGTTCTAAGTGGCCTGTAGTAATATTTCTGTTTTGGTCACCGTGAACGTCTTGGGTCGTATACGATGGCAAAAATGGTTGCAGAATGGCACGAGAACTTCAAAGTTCCATGTTCTCCCTCAAATCCTGATTGGCTTCCTGATTTTTTAACCCTTCTTATGAATTGTGTGTCTCAGAAGACGTTCAACAAAATTTAAATCACTATGAGATCACATAGATTCGTTGATAATCAAATTTATAGGCACAGTGTTCCATTAATAGAACGCTAATGCTAGTTTATAGAGACCACTGCATCAATTACAAACTGACTCAGATCTATTACCTGTAGTAGAAAGGAGACAGCACTGGAAACTATTTCAACTATCAATTTTCTAAGTTAGTTGATAACTTCATAAATCTCATAAAATATTAAAAAAATAATAATCTTCCAAAATTAGTTAAACACTGGTGTTAGTAAGGTATGAAGATTAAGTCACAGTCTATGACATCAATTTCAAGTGGACATCAACCTCTTTGACTAAACACGTAAATTTCTCAAACTTTATGATATACGTTTTAAAGAAAATTATTAAGCATAAAACATTTAATGAATAATAAAGATAGTCAATTCAGACAAAATAGTGATGATATAAATACCATACAACGTTTCTGGGATTCTTGTCCCTTTCATCAGGTGCGAAGAAGGACCTAGAGCGACACAACTGCACTTGACAGTTGAGAAAACTCAAAAGCGACGAAAACGACAATGGGAAGAGACATTTTTCGGGTATTCCATGTCTATGTTAGATACGAGGAGAAATAAAATGAAAAAGTGTAAGAAGTGAGAGAAACTGGGGAAACTAAACGTAGTTCAAACGTTTTGGGCAACAAAACTCTTCGGCTTCAGGGAAAGAATTGGTCAAGAATCAGAGCTGAGGCACTCGAGTCCTTAACAAAACAAACATGCTTAATTGGAGTCAGCAGTGGAGGCTCTTAGTAACTGACTGACGACCTAGAATTTATAAGATCTTAGGATCATGTATTTCCTTAAAATGGCATTTATTACGCATTTAGGAACGACAATAGGTATACAGAAGCTTTAGCGTAATAAGGGATCAGAGCAATTAAAATGAAAAAATAGTACATCCGATTGAAAATAATGAATAAGAAAGACAGCTTTTGAGTTTTGTCAACTGACAAGTGCAATTGTGTCGCTCTAGGCTCTTCTTCGCACCTGACAAAAGGAACAAGAATCCCAGAAACGTTATGTGGTATTTATATTATCATAGCAGTTATTGAGTTTAATAGTGTATGTTTGTACATTAATAGCTGTGACGTTTGATTTAATGTGAAGCATCTCTGAAATGAGTCTGGAATTGTATCTGGTGTCAATTTCTAAAATCTTAGCATTTTGCCAATCAAATGTACGTTTAGAATTGATGATATGTTTGGATACAACAGATTGTATATCACTGGAAAGTTTGATATTAGATATATGTTCCTTGATACGCGTATTAAGGGAACGTTTTGTTTGCCCAAGTAGCAGGAATTGTAATTAAATCAGAAGATAAAACATTTAATTTAAGTTTTTCTCGTAAACATAAATCAAAATAAAATTGTAGAAAAAATAATCCCAATTTACATATAAAAACACTGAAATATTGAGGAAGAATTATTTTATAAAGAGAATTAAAAAGGAAGGATAATATTCGTCGGGTTGAAAATTAATAATAAGAAAGATAGCCAAATACAGATAAAATATGTGAAAATATAAACACCACGGAACGTTTCTGGAAACTTTGTTCCTTTCTTCAGGTGCAGAAAATGTGTAGGAGCCGAAGGAGAGACAACTGCAGAAGTCAGTTGACAAGAGCTTATATTATCACTTCTTTTGTCTGTATTTGGCTATATTTCTTATTGTTAAGAATGGAAAAAAACTCAGCCTGTTTTGAGAGGTGTATGTTCCGGGGTCACAGACCTTGGGCATACGGTAAGAGTTGCCCGCTATTCCTATTGGAATAGTCGGCCAGCTGCCTCCTAAATTGGTCAAAGCACGGCGAGGGGAAAGCTGCGACCCCACAGCTAACCCCTCTCCCGCCATCGGAAGGGAGTGGGACAAATACCAAATGCCTGACCTACCTGATGCAGGTTGTTCTAGGGGTTTCCCTGCATCACTTTTAGGCGAATTGCCGGGTAGGATCCTTAAACCTTAGCCCGGGGCCCTAGTTAACCCTTGGCTACCTTCCTCTTCCCTTCCGCATCCCCCCTTTCAAATCCTTTTCCTATGCTATAAGAGGGGAGTTGCCACTATGTGAATTACCTTATACATAGCCTGTCTGCACCTAAAAAAAAAGCCTTCACATCTCTCTGGTTTTTTGAACTAAGGTTCCCACATGCCGAGGCACCTCGGCCTGTTTTTGAGAGGTGTATGTTCCGGGGTCGCAGACCTTGGGCATACGGTAAGATTTGTTCTCTGTTCCCATTGGAACAGTCGGCCAGCTGCCTCCTAAACTGGTCGAGGCACGGAGAAGGGAATGCTGCGTCCCACAGCAAACCCCTCTCCTGCTATCGGAATGGCATGGGACAAGTATCCAATGCCCGACCTACCTGATGCAGGTTTTTCTAGGGTTTTACCTGCATCACTTTTAGGCGAATTGCCGGTTAGGATTCTTAAATCATAGCCAGGGAGCCCTAGTTAACCCTGGGCTTTCTTCCTCTTCCCTTCCGTATTCCCCCTTTCAAATCCCTTCCTATTCTATTAAAGGGGAGTTGCCACCATGTGGATTACCCTCATGTAGCTTGTTACCCAAGTATAAAATAAATAAAGAAAGACATAAATTAAAACCAAACAGCCTGTCTACACCTACAAAATAAAAAAATAAATATATTTACTAAAACCAAACAGTGTGAATTCTGTACATGGGCTGGACTTCAACAAATGTGAGTGTGTGGTTGATGGTTTCGCGCTGGACGCAGTCTCAAGCGTGCTTGTATCTTCCCGAATGATGAAATGAATTGGTCTATCGGCCAGGATCGTTAGAGGTCAGCCAAAACATTTCTCTGCTCTTATGCCGAACATTTCGTACAACTGCAGACTCATTACCAGCGGCTAAATTCTACTCTGTTTGCCCAACGTCCAAGTCTTAAACGGTTTTCAGCTACTGAAACCTTTGGACTTGACCGCAGAGTTGGGGACATTGTATTCTTCTCACACTTGCACGAACACAAAGCGGTACAAAAAATTTCTTCCTGTCAACATCCCAAACTAGCATCGCCGCATGTACTCACCAGATATAGTCTTTTCCTCGGCGAAAATAATGTACTACAAGGTTATATTATAAGTGTAAGTAGCTCATTTTGTAATTGGTGCTTCATTACGGTCCCACAGTAACATATACGAGGCTTCAAATGACAATGATAACATACGTTATTATAAAAGCAGAAGTTGGCACTAGAATTCACGCAATTAGAACCATCTGAATATAGAAAGGATAGAAGATTAATGAGAAAAGAGTTTGCTATTACAGTGAATAAACGAGCAATGAGGTAGTTTTGTGTTGTGGTGAGGTTCCAGGAAGGCTGCAGCGAGGTCAGGCTTGCAGGTGCGATCGCGCCAGCCTGTCGCCACTGACGTCACCCACACTCTCATTCGGTCCTCCGTTCCAAGTCCCTCGAATGCAGCACGTTTCATAAATTATATTCACTTACATTTCAAATCATACAGCAACGTATTCACTGACTGATAACTTTTAATGCAGTTTTCTTAAAACATTATTGGTAATGTTCTTAAATTGTAACGGTCCCTTTAAAAATATTCCAGTCACAGTGTCATACATTACAATTAATATTATAATACGTCTTGGCTTTAATAAATTATAAGCAAGTTTGACATTTGGAGCACATATATAAACATTTAGTCATTACACGTTAAAGAAAACGAATAATTCTGGACTGAGAACTAAACGTTGAATTTTATCAAGGAAAATACAGAGAATGGGTTGAGATTTACGCTTTCGGAAAACTTGCTAAGCAAATACGTTTAATATTGTGAAGTTTAAAATCCTTAAGACTGTCTGTGCGCAGCACATAATGCTGTAAAAATCACAGTAGCTTTCCAAATAAATTGAGAGAGTTGTCAAATTGTAGCTCTTGTCAGGTTGGAAACTATTATAGTTTTTTTTTTGCAAACCATTATTTGGTGTAATGCAGATAAAACGGGATTTGAGTTGATATAGTAAAAATTTAGGGTGTTTGAGTTTCCATTATCTCAAAGATAATGCAGAAATAGAACGACTTATGAGGTAAACAAAAACTCAAACGTCTTGCGTTCGCGATAATATTTGTATGCAGATATAGTTTAAGGTTGACGAAGAGATAAGAATGTAAATTATAAGAGTCGGCTGCTCTTTTCTTTTAGTGCCGAAATGATTAATATCGATTTAATTGAAATAGATCACGTCTAATACCTGTTATTACTTTACTAAAAAGTGATAAGAATTTGAGACGTTTCACACTGAGCGTAATAGATAGGAATAATGCAGGAGAGACTGTTATATTCATTTAATTGAATTTCCAGTCAAAGTTCCGTTCGATATGTTTTTGAACGTTGTACTATGTAAAATAGATAAGAATAATGCAGGAAAGACTGTCATATTTATTTAATTGAATTTCCAGTCAAAGTTCCGTTCGATATGTTTTTGAACGTTGTACTATGTAAAATTTTGAATATATATATATATATATATATATATATATATACTTATATATATATATATATATATATACTTGTTTAACTCGAAACAGTAAACGTGTAATGTGTTGAAAAATATTTAGTTAAAACTGACAAAGTGCAGAATCAATTAACTAATTTTATCTGCGATCATAGTTGTGCTGTAAAAATTAAAATACTTGTAAATTGCAAATATTTCAAGTATTAATCACCTTAAAAATGTTTTTCCGCACTTTATTACAAAGATTACTTATCGATTCACGATTTATAAGCAAGTGAAGTTGATAGAGCACTGCCCGGATAATAAAAGGCTTCAACTTCAGTTCGTGTACAGCTAACACGAATCTGCTGACCGCAAGAGGTTGCGACGGGAATATTAATTCAGGAAAGTCGTCAGGGAAATTCCCGAGATAGCAATGCCAGGTGCCAAGATGACATCATTGGGTCAACGAAATTTCCCGTAGGCGAGCCACTCTGTGACTAATCTCCCAACCCTCATCAATATTAGATCGCACGGAGTAGAGAAATGGTCTCTGAATGTTGTTTTAATAGTTGAACGACAGGTATAAATTAAATAATACGTTGGTTTGATTGTAGGTTTCAAAGTTTACAGTCAAGACGTTCAGCAGCATGATGGTGAATTTGCGAATAGGTATATAGGTTGTAAAAATAATTCTGAAGTTATTCATATGCAAGATATTGAAAAGATAATGGTCAATTTCTTTAAAATAGTATTGATTCGTTAAGGAAAATTAGGAAAGCAATGTTGATAATTTGATAATTTAATATTTTAATATTCAATATATTCGCGAAAGGAAATGAGGAAAATAAAAGTTGAGAATTTGATAAATTAATATTTTAATATCTTGATATATCAGTCTACAAAAATATTTTGTAATTGTTAATTTACAAGCCATATAAAAAATTTATTCGTAACATTTCTCAATGAAATACTATATACATATATTTGTACATCTTTTAAATAAAAACTAACATCACAGACAACAGCAAATAAAATTTAATACTCGATGAAGTGATATGAATCTCTCCGTTTAGAGAGGGCGTCGCGTCTTGCCTTTCCTGGGTTGTGAGAGGATGATTCGACGCACAAAGATAAACGCGACATTAATATCTATAACGATATATCATGTAAGTTCCAATGAATAACTTGTGTACAGACGCACACGTCGCCTTAAAGCCAGATTGCACTAGGAAAGTCTACACACTTGGACCGACACACGCAGCAGGTGAGGCGCCGCTTGAACGTGCCTCGGGGAAGAACCCGCGCGCTCGGCGCCGGCGTCTGCAAGCAAGGAACAGATCGTGTGAGCGACATAGCGACGACGTCCGTCCAACCGGCGCAGCAGGTTCACAGCGGAAGCCGCATTGTGCCAGTCCGTGGGAACGGGAACGAGTCCCCGACCCACCCTACAGTACTTCCGACGTGACCTTACTACGCAGCAGAGTCGTACGATTCGACACATTTATCACAATGTTGAGATGCACTGTACAGAAAGTTCAACTTACGAAAGCAAAGTTCTAGCATTCGCTGGGAACGGGCATCTGGAGCGCGTACTGCAGGTCGCAGATGTAGTCGATGACGTGCTGGATGACTTCGAGCTTGGACAGGCGTCGGTTGCCGGGCTGTTCCGGCAGCAGCTGCCTCAGCTTGCTGATGTACATCTGCACTTCGTGGTCGTCGCTGCGACGGTGCCTGACGCGACCGCTGCAGACTCCGTCGCCACTGCGCGGAGTCCCTGCGGCGCAAACAGCTGTGGCTGCGGACTTCATGGCTGATGATTCACTAGTCAGAGACAACTCGACGAAGATACTCCAGGAGCGGAATGATCCCCACTGCGCCGTCGGCGGTATTTATACGCTTGCCCCTCCGCTCCCTCCAGTGACGTCACGACCAATGGTGAGCAAGCTGCCCCCTCCCCGAGACCCAGTAGTACCAGGTGTTCGGCGGACGGCAAATTTAAAGCAACTGCTTGTGGTCTCAATCTTTTCCCACCGAAATAACTCACATTCCTAAGTGAGAAACGCAGCTGATAGGCGCCACCCCAATTATTCAATGTTACGTCACCAGTCTTGCTGAGCCGGACAAACGACGAAAATATCTAGTTGAAAACTTTGAATGCTTACAATTAGATTCCGTTAAATGTCATATTATGTTACTGCAAACTACACAGTGTCAGATACGATTAAATATGAGTCCCTATTTCTGTGCACGTTTTTCTTTTGTTATTTATTTATGCCGTGATAGATCTATCACTTTTATTTGACTCGTCGATCCCATGTGTCTTTTTTTCCCTCAATCCATTCAAACGATTCAGCTGCAACAAGCAACTTATTCGCAGCATTGCGATTTAGGGCCGCTGATTTTTCAACCATAAATATTTACGGTAAAGAATTAAGGACTTTCACAATAAATCCGCTCTGCGGTGTTTATCATGAATAAAAGAACGACCACTCTACTAAATAGGTCAATTTTGAATTTGCGGAAGTTAACAAGCGTTGTCAGAACTTCTACCGAGGTTTGATGTGAGGACATTCCCATATATATTGTGCTACCGTTCTTAAAATATTTTCTCGTTTTTAATTTTGCCCGGCAGACGAAAACGTTGCAAATGATGTTGGTTTGAAAAGTTCCCGCTCGTTTGAACTGAATTGCTAACAGCAAGCAGAGAAGGTTGATGTTCTGGGGGAGCTGAGAATCTGCAGCTGGGTGTAGTCTTTGTGGGCTCCAGCTGGTGGTCCTTTTCCCACAGGGTCTGCACACCTGTGCCAACCGCCACTGCCACCCATCTGCCAAAAGCACTGGCTGGACGGTTATCAAAGTCATCAGTCTTCGAGCAACAAATGGACGTAACGTCGTTTAGCATGTTCTTCAAATAAAATTATATTTTAGATGTCATTGGCTATGAAAACGGTCCGAGTACGCGAAACGGAAAAATGTATGCAGAACAGAGAAAAACTCAGTTCGTCTTTATACGTAAAGAAAAGAATCCGATGCACTTAATTTGTGGTGAATTCCGAGCTAACGGACTCACTTCAATTGGCTGAATTTTGTAGAAGTTTCCCGACTTTCATGTCGTTCGTTCGATTTCCTCCTTTTACTCTGCCGACTATCAGATCTTGCTGTTCAAAAAGAAAGGACTAATCTCCCTTCACTCTCACTTTATTTTGATAAATATAAAATATTTTTCTGCGTTCAACGTTATTCCACAGGCGACGAATTTGAAATAATTATTTTTACTGGGTTAATTTTTATAGGGACAGGTCACAACCGGGAAATTGCAATAAATGAATTTAATGTGTTCTGAAATCTATCAGTAATGTAATTTCGAAATTACATGTATTAATTGTAATTCAACAGAAATTAAACGAATTTATATCTTTCAATCGTCAGTCAGGCGTATCTTTCACTAATGAGTAATATTGATTAATCTAATAATTCGTTAACACAAAGAAGTTCGTGCAGCAGCTGTAATTAATTTAAATAAAATTCCAGCAACTCGTTGGTAACTAATAAATATTGTTATTTATGTATTATAATAGTAATAACTGATTTTTATACAGATAATGGACTGTCACTCTCCACTTTCTATACAATTGTGGCCACGATATCCCCTGATCTTCGTGGCAATTATTTTTCTTTCGTATTTCCCATAAAGTAATGTTCTCACTGAATTGTCAAACAACTGTTTATTGAGTTAAATCAATAAATAAACAGATGTATACATTTTGGTGTTTTAATGTGTTAATTCTTGCACATCCATAATTTTCAGCTTATCGAGTTTAGTTTTTACAGAAAAATGATGACTACTCTAAGAAGGGACCAACATTCAAATACAACACAGACTGAGTGACGTATCGAGAGACGAGAAAATGAATTAATTTCATTAGCTGTCAAGAATAACTGAACGAAATCGAAAGAACATCACAAAGAGTACGGAATAGCTTAAATCAACAAAAATAACGGTAAATATCAGACCAGAGTCAGACAAACAAATATTATTATATCGACCTCTCAAACTTCAACAAACGTCTTCAGCTTTATTAGGAACCGATTAATTTCCTTGGATACAAGAGATGTTGGAAATTTGAAATTAAATTTAGAAGTTATAATGACCTATTACAAAGATTGTAAAAGAGCAACGAAAGAGATACCAATTATCAGAATAAAAAATAATTGCCAAGACGATCAGAGGGAATGAGACGCAAATATCGTGGTCACAATTGTATAGAAAGCGGAGAGTGACACTCCATTATCTATATAAATAATGTTGCGAATACAATATATAAATAATAATATTGTATTACTTACCAATGAGTTATTGTTAAAAAAGCAAACTCACCGATTTTAGAAACGAGTAAAATGCAGAAAAATTAAATTATCAAACTGGTGAACAAAAAGTTTCATAAAAACACTGGAATGAAAAAAAAACCATCTGTTTTGAGAAATAATAATAAAAAAAATAGCCAAACACAGACAACAGAAGAGATGATATAAATACCCCACAACGTTTCTGGAAACCTTGTTCTCTCTTCAGGAGCTAAGAAAACTATAAACACAAGAGCCTAGAACAACAAAACCGCACTATACAGTTGACAAACTGAAAAGCGAAAAGTGAAAAGTTTGTCAACTGAATTGTGCGGTTGTATCGCTCTAGTCTCTTGTGTTTTTAGTTTTCTTAGCTTCTGAAGAAAGGAACAAGGTTTGCAGAAACGTTGAGGGGTATGTATATCACCTCTCCTGTTGTCTGTATTTAGCTATTTTTTTATTACGAAAAACACTAGAGATGATGTGGTTGGTGAGTGAAACGAACAGGAAGTGGAATGACCTAGTTTTATTTAAATTCGCACGGTGTACTGACTTAGAACTGTCACACCTTACGGGTTCAACCACTTTAGTTACGCATGACTGGTAATGATATTTTTTGCGCGCACGATTAGGATGAGGATACTTTATGTCCTGATGACTAATGTCTGCGATGGATGTGTTTATTAATTTTTTATATTTTATTCATATGTTTTTTTAGCGTTTAAACCAAAAATGCCAATTTTTTCTTTCACGTCAGGATTTTTCGCAAATAGCAAATTTTGTCATTTATAAAAAGTCGAAAATTGCAAAATGTGACACGTCAATTTATTCGTTTTTTTGGCTTGCATTCTTATGGATAAATAGCTGAGAGATCTCATTTTTGTGCAATTTTTCACATTTAACAAATATTTAAATTTGCGAGAAATTCTGACGTTGGAAAGAAATGAAGGTCATTTTTGGAGTCGACGCTAAAAAGTACATAGGAATAAATTATTAAACGTTAAAAATCATGACAACCAAAATTTTGCAGGCATGTGAAATTGGTTTATTTTTATCGGTCCTTCTACAAACTTTGTAATACGACAATTTAACTTTAAATTTTATTAATTATTTTTAATATTCTTGTAGAGATTAAAATTAATAACTAAGCAACGCGGAAGACTATTTTTATTTGGTAAATGCAAATCTTCGAATTTTTTGAGCGTTGAAAGGAGGAAAATTGAAGGATTCGTTTCAAATAACAAATGTGACCTTTATTCATAATCCGAATGCCGAGTCAAATTAAGTTTCCATAAAAGTTGTAGGAAAATAAATGACTATTGATTATCATAGCTATAGTCCAGTACGAGTTGATCTACGAATTCTCTGATAAACAGTAGAACTGAGAAAGGATTTCATAAGCGGAGACAAAGAGGAAAAATAAATATAGACGAGGAGGAGATGACGGTCACCGAGAAGAGAAATCCAGTTAGTTTCTTGAACTATTTTAATCCATTAAATGAACGATTCCATGAACTGTTTCTAATAGACTCATTTTCTTTGTCATTTCGCTATTTAATATAATTATTGATTATAAAACGGACGTATTATATTTTCATTCAAAGACGATTTATTTACTTAGCACACCTGAGAATTTCCAGATGTTCTTATCTCTCTTAATATATATTTTTTTATTTTCCGTCCACCGCGCTATTACAAGTAATAGGAGATATATCGTCATTTAGATTTTCTGTAAATGGTTTGACTCTGAAATCTAATAAAACACACCCAGTGCTATATCAGACAACAAATTAAACATTAAATCTAGTAGAAACGTATATGATAATTGAATTGGAAAGTAAAAAATACCTACGTCTTTTACTGGATAATAAAATTATTGAATAAAATATATTAATTAATAAAATCAGTTCAGAAATATATGCAGAGATGTGTCAAACTACAGGAATAAGAAAAATGCAAAACTAGTATGTATTGCTTGTTTGCATTCCGTATTGTATTATGGAATCATATTTGGAGGTAATTCCACATGGCTTTCTAGTCAAGAAGCGTGTAATTAGGATAATTTCAGGTCATTTATAGGACTTCACGTAGAGAGATATTAAATAATTTAGTATACTTACGTTGTATACTCGTATATGGTTAAATGTAATATATTATTATAGTAATTTAGAATCAATTTGGATATGCGATCATTTAAAACAAGAAATAAAAATAATAGTTGTAAATCTCTATTAGATGCACAAAAATGGAAATAACGGAATATAAATATTAATGATAATATTAAATAATTGAGGAACTCTTCCATTAAAAATATTCAAACGTTAGCTCAAATAATTTTTACTGAGCACTGCTACTCTGTAAATGAGTTTTTGGAAAAGAATTGTATTTATTCAGCAACTTGTGATGTTAATACAATGATGTAAATTGTTAGAATGAACTATTATTATTCTTTTATATTTTAGAGTGAAAATAATAATAAATAAATTGGTTTTATGGTTTAAAAATTTAATTTTAGTCATTTGATTCAGATAAAATTCTTTTTAATTTTTCTTATTATACATGAGTAAAATATAAATTAAATTATTAATAATATGTTCACAACAATTTGAATAGCTGTGTACTGTAATGGAATATGAAAATGTTCTTTATTTTATTTAATTTTTTACTTCAGTACAGATTTTCTATTATTTAATTATTCTCTAATTCTTATATTATTGTTTAATATCGTTTTTTGTATTAATGTAACAGATAAATTGCAGTATACTTTGGTACTTCATTTTCTAGAGTTTTAGTGCATTTGTATCCCCACGACTTATCTAAGCATAGCATATATTAATACAGTAGCTTAAATCCACAATTGTGATCAAGTTACAAATTTAAATTTGTAACACGCCCTTCACCCGTAATGTTCTAATACCTCTAACTTCAATACAATTTTTTTAATGAGAAATCGGAGGCAAATTAATCGTCTCAGGTTGAATTAAATTAAGCACTGTAGAATTTTTATGTATTTGAAGTCTAATAGATTTATAATGTTCGTAACTTTGGTTACAACTTTCCTTTCTAAACACTTTCTCGGAGTGCATTAATCCTCCTAAACACCCGAAAACTCTAGAAAATCTGACGCTTTCCACGCCAGTGTCGCTATGCGTTGATATAAGATCAACATCGGCAGAGGACTTCTGCAGGCATATTAGGGCGGCGCCATGAGTCAAACACCTGGTCATTGGTTTATCACAGCAGATGCATTAGCGATTTCCCACGAACATCGGGAATCTGTTGCACCCCAGCTGGCTTCCCACGCTCGCGACATCTGCGCGTGGCGGCTACAATCTGTTTAGGGGTGCTTCCCCGAGCACATGTGCTGTTTGTCTAGCTCCAGAAGGGCGCCAATTGTACCCCGCGAAAAAACTCACCGGGGTGGCTTGTAATTGCGACAGCCCGTGAAAAGCAGCTCTATCAAAGTAGAGTTTCAAACTACTTGAGCACACACAAACGTGGTTGCTCCCTAATAGGCTATTTCACTACTCCACAAATAATCTTACATTGTTTATCAAGCCATTTTTTTTATAAACTATATCGGGTTTTTACTGTGCGCTGCTACAATTGCGACGGAATTTGGCGACAGAGTTTAAATAATAATAATAAAAAAGACCTTGACTCAGAAGCGAGTTGCAGGGATCCTGCAAACAATTCAGCTGCGACCGACTTTAATGTTCATCACGTTCATCTAAAAGAAGTGACTTATAAATGGTGTTAGTAAACACTATGTACAAATACGTCTGTACCTCTATTCCAAATCGTGGCCAAAACTAAGTGGATTCAACTCGCTCGTAGGAACCAGAAAGATATAAAGAACCATTAAAATGTGTTTTTACTTATACCAAGTAGACTTTTATTTTTTATTTTACTTCGAAATAATAAATTATTTACATATTATTATTAGGTACTATCGTCTGATTCCATTAATTTTTATATCAGAAGATTAAAAAAATATATGCAATAATACTTTATTAATAGCATGTGTATATTAATATATATTGTAAATAATATGTTTAGAATCAGATAATTGGAAATTACAATAAATAGAAGTCTTACAAACTCAACCTTAGAATATTGAATAATTAACTTCAACTATTTCCTGATTGAGTGAGAAATGCACCGAGGACTTCTTTCATAAAAATTAACTAATACTATAGACCGAGACGCATATAGCAATCTATACTCAGAACAATATGGGACTCATCCATTGAATGTTATTGGTGGATATAGTTTCACTGTGAAAATTTTATTGTCGATCAATCAAGAGTCCTAAATGCTGTCAACAGACAAAAACTATATTTTTCTGAATATTATGGTCAAGATACACAGTTTTACCGCAGCAAATGTGACTTAGGTCTGTACATGCAATGATGGCAATGTGGATTTGAAATCTGTTGACAATAGTGAGGTAACATTATTATTTAGATTTTTCGGGTATTGCATTGTCTGGATAGCGGAGTAGAAAGGTGAGCATGAAAAATACAAAAATGTCTAAAAGCAAATAAAAAAAGCAAAGGAAACAAGAAAAACAGAAAGAAAGAGGTATTGTACAACAAACAAGTTATGCTAAAGTGATGACGTGAAAGATCGTCTAGTATTTGATTTCATCATTCGATTCTTCATATTCCATTAGTTCTCGTATGACGAAATAGGATACGTCATTACATAAAATTAAAACATAATTTTTGGATGCTACAATTATAAACAATTAGAAGTTAACATAAAAATCTGGAACACAAATACCCCTGTCCAACGTAAGTAAAAGAACTGTATAGTTCTAAAACAAAAATAGTAATTAAAATGAAAAAGTTTACGTCTGATTGAAAATAATGAATAATAAAGATAGCTAATTCAGACACAAAAGTTATAATGTAAACACTACATAAAGTTTCTGGGATCCATGTTCCTTTCGTCAGGTGCGAAGAAGTGCCTAGAGCGACACAACTGCACTTATTTGGCTATCTTTCTTATTCAAAAATAATAATTCTTTAACTGTACTAAGGGTATAATATAATATTGACAGTACTAAAAAAATTCATTACGCAATAGTAAAAAATGAATGATTAGAGAATTAACTGTAATAAAATATAAAATTACACATCAGACAAGAATAAACACAAAACCTGATACACGCACACTAGAATTTCAGAAAAGGATGTAGATATTTAATCCAGCAACGTAACTTTTAGAAACTAGTAAAAATATAGATTGACCGGGAAAAAATCTTTTAGGATGACAGCAAGCTGACGTATACTTATATTATTATAGTCATATTTCTCATTCATCTTTCACATAGATATTTTTATTATTCTGGAAATATTAAACCTAGCATATAACAGCAGAAATTTATACTCTTTCAGTACTATTCCAACGCTATTCCAATGCTATTTAGTAATACGAATTGGGAAATTCCGCTAAAAATCAAGGAAAATACCGTGTATAGGTTTGACTCTTCTCATTAATTGATACCAAAAAAAATTCTGATATTTTCGTCACAGAGTGTTGCGTGTGTGTAGAACGCCGCAAAGAAGTCGAAAAATTACAAAACGTCGGGTGCATGTATTTACAAACAATTGTTCTGAGCTCGTATTATTGCTAGAGACGTCAATTTGTTTCACTTCGCAGCTCTCGGATTGCACTTTCATATGGCATGAACACCTCTTATAGACGCAACTGACGTTTCGCAATATTTCGACTACTTTGGGTACGCTACATAAACAAATTGAGTGACTAAAAACATATTTAAAAAACATTTGTTACGGCTTTTTATTTATCTGGAAGTGAATTTTATTGGCGATTGTCAGGTTGTAGACTTCTTTACTTTAAATGGAATGTCTCTTTAGAAGTGTTATTTAACTACTTTGAGTTCGGAACACTATTATTGGTGACACATTTAAACTAGATTTACAATTTATTTGATGTATAAAGATTAATGCTTACTCGTGAACACTTAAAAGGTAAATGTCTTAAACGTATACAGTCCCTTGAATAACAAAGTACAAGCTCACATTTACTTGCTTAAGGATTTCTGGCATACAGAAATTCTTGCTACACCTCGCTACTTTAGGATTGTGTGTAGAATAAGGAATTGTTCGTTTATTATTAGAACCTGGCAAGGAAAGAATTCAGAAGCAATTTAGTTAGATTTGCATCCAATATTGAATTAATTTGAGAAAATAAAAGCAATATCAATTATGGTTAAATTATAAATTCCTAATAGTTCCACTACGATGGTGTTCCCACCTTATCGTGGTGGAGTGGTTTGTGAGAGTCTGTGACCCTGAGAGCTACGCCGACGTGAGCTTTGGCTCCTGGTGGGGTCCCCAATCCCGACAGGTCGAAGGGCAGACTCCAGTCCTACAGGTTGGGGGTTGGCGTGGGGTTGATGGCCCAGACAAAGAAAGAAAACTATCACGACAGTCTCGGTGTGGAAGTCTAACAGATAACGGACTTGGCGATCAACTGAATCAAACTGGAATACGGACAAAAATAAATAATTTCGGTAGGCACATAGAACGAACAGACAATGCTTATGGTTGAAAAAATGAAGGAGATTTCGGGTGAATTATTAAAAATTAACCTGGACGTAGCGGCTCTGCAGGAGATAAAATGACAGAGGGAAGTAAGAGTTGATACAAATGAATACTCAATATTTTATAGCGGACCGGATGATCAAACTGGAAAGGCTGGAACCGGTTTTATGATTAACGCTGGGATGAAAGAAAGTTTCCTATATTTTGAATCGGAGATAGGGTGTGTAAAATAAGGCCGAAGGAGAGATTTTCAGTTTACGACCCTACAGAAGATGATGACTTTGATAAGCAGACGTTTGATGATGCTTTGCTTTGGAGGAAGAATACGATAAGGTGCGCACGTATGATGGTAACATTGTCCCGGGAGATTTTAATTTGAAAATTGGTCATGTGGAGTATCAGGGAAGTTCTCACTTCTCGGTACCTAATGTGAAAATGGAAACCTCCTTGCTCAGCGTGCAGAACCAAAGCAGCTTGTAATTAAAAGTACGTGCTGCTAAAAAGGCACAAGGTCATACATAAATTTACATGGACGATCCCAGGAACATCTCAGTTTAATCAGTTAGACCATGTTTCGCGACTGTGACCACTTCTTGGTTAAAGCTTAATTTAGGGAAAGTCTGTTGACAGTTGAAAATAAAGTAGGGGGGAAAAGAGCGAAATAAAATGCTTAAAAGGTCAAATTACAAAATGAAAGGGAGAGGTGCAAAGCCAACCCTTGAAAGTAAAGTGATAAATGTTAACCTAGAAGAGGGAGAAACGAAAGAATGGAAAATTACTGAGAAAGCAGTATCAGAGTCAACCAAAGTTGTAGTTAAAGTGGAATGAGGACTAGGTTGATGAAAGGTGCAAAAAGTTGATGGATATAAAAAATGAAGATGGGGAAAAGACATAATACAGGATTAGGAGAAATATAAAAGAGAGGCAATAATGAAATCAGGAAAAAATAGTGAGAGTACTTGAAGAAAGTGACGGAGGAGGTAATCGAGAATCGTATAGTGCAGAATGAGGCAAGGAATTTTTACAGTGCTGTAAAGAACTTGAAATCGGTATTTCAACCACGGTTAAATGCGAACAGGTCCAAAGAAGGTAAGGCTTTGAGGGAGGAAAGAGAAATGCTTGATGGCCGAGTATTTTGAGGAGCTGTAGGAAAATTTGAAAATGAAGAGTTGCTTGTACATCAAACGGTTGAATCTGAGATACTGGAACCGACGTTGCAGGAAGTTTAAGGAAGCTGCTCAACGGCTGAGAAATGGAAGGGCACTAGGGAGTGAATCAATAACGGCTAAGCTGCTTAAAAATGGGGGGTATGTTCTCTTTCACATCGTGCGCAACTTAATTAAAACAATTTGGTAATGGAGGGCGGGATTAATATGCACAATGTTATAAAAAAGGTGACTAGTTGGAGCGTATAACTACAGAGGCATAACACACCTAAGCATAATATAATGTGTTATGATACGAGTACAACACCTGAACCTGCTCTTTATCGACTTTGGGAAAGCATTTGTTTGTGTGAGATGAGACAGGATGTTCGCTGCAGTGCTGGAGGTAGGAGTTCCGAAAAGACTGGTAAAGGACTACCTTTTGACTACTAAGGGCGTACTTGAACGGTAAGAAAGGATGTGCAGGCTCAATACCTCATACTACTTTTACTACTATCAACAACAACAATAACAATAAGGAATTCTCAAAATTCAGTCAGTCTTATAAAAACGTGTAGTGAAATTGGATTCTGCATGCTCGCTGCAAGTTGAGAAAAATCTTGTCTGTAACTGCTCTTAACGCGTCATCTAAATGAGAGTCCGATTATGTTCATTGATGAAAATGCAACTTCACCCGGATAAGTTTAACCAAAGCAAGAATAAATTTTCAGAGCAAAGCTACGCACAATGAAATATTTTTCTCTGTCCACCAGAATGCAGCAGACATTGCCGCAGTTTTCATCATAGGAGTATTTCAAGTAGATGTCTTCTTGAAGTTCTGAAATTGGCACTTATAATTCTTCTTTGCGAATATTTCACACACCCTTTTTCCAAGGTCACAAACGTCAACTGAAGCGAATGTATTATTAACAACCATCACTACTGATTCAATCAGTTGAAACTGGCTAAATCTATTGCCAAATTCTGACACAAGTTGCTTTGCAAAAGATGAAAGTTTACGGTCACCACTGTTATCTCTTTCTAGAATAGTTTTCATATTTGGAAAGTGTGAAGGAGAATTTCTGTTGAAATGTGTAATCCATATCTTCGGTTCTTTTCAAATGCAATCGGTACCGTTAAAAGTAAAGAAAAGTCATTCCTTCATGGAAAAACCGGAAAAAAACATTTAATGGAGTAAATTTTTAAATAGAAAAAATTGGCAAAATACAATTTATGGACGGTGCCAAGAAATGGAGGCGGTATGAGTCGCGGTGGACAGGCCTGCCCTAGATGGATCCAACTTTACAGTACTGGTAAGAAGAAAAACAATCTGTATGCTGTGGTTGAATTGCATAAGATAGTGCAAGATTTTCAGATAAATGGAAACTTCATGCATAAATCGAAGCAGATAGGAGCATACGCGGATGATATAATACTCGTGGCTCGAAGTGCATTGAAGGAAATGTTAAGTAAGATAGTGAGGGAAGGAAATTAACGCAGAAAAAAATCAAGTATATGAAGATAACAAGGTCAGAAACGAGAAGGGCATCGCAGGCCTTAGAAACTGATGAACTAAGCTTTGAAGGGGTAGAGCAGTATGTTTGCCTTGGTGCCACACTAAACACCAGTAACTTTATCTCCGAGGAAATTAACAGGGCCACTATTCAAGTCTAGGTTTATATCAAGAACCACGAAGTGTTAAATGATTACTAGTCTAAAATCGACGTTTTCGGGATTAGTTCTCAATTTTTATTGAAGTCATCCTTTATTCCACAAATGGGCATAGGTTTATAATTTATTTTACCTCAGCTAGAATTACTCAAAAATAGATTGAATCTAACTTTAAAATATTTAATGGCGAATTCTTGTTTGCGTTTTTTATCAACAAATTTATGAAATCTTGACTTAACAAAATTAAATCATCTTGTGATTTAACTACCAGAACAACAACTTTTATCATTAAAAGAACACAATTAACGACCGTAAAGACATAACACAAGTAATTAACATCCATATAATAGGCTCTTCTATTTTTACAGAGAATACAATAAACTATCCGATTTGTTCAAATCTTATTATAGTACTATTTATTACTAGTTTCAGAAAGTTTATTAATTAATTTTAAAAAATAACGTTTTTGTACGTGTTTGAGCTTTCAGAAACAGCATTACAAATGATGATTTATTTTAATGTTATTTAACTATTCACCTACAATTAAGATGAATATGGGAAATAAATCTGAAAGCTTGTAGATATAGATACATTTTCGAGTGTGTGTCATTGGTTTTTCAACATCATTTTAATATTTTTGATTGCGTGGTTTGTTCAAGTATTTTTCGAACGTTTTACAGACATTTTGAAGTATTGTTCTTCATTTGACATGCCTAATAATGATAATCATATCATTAAGGAAATATATTTTTGTAAACTGTCGTGAATTAAATTGTTCCTATTATATTTTATTGTATTTTTAATTAATAATACAGGTTGAAAATACTTTCCACTTATTTTTATTCCACTATCTTGTTGGGAAAGAATAGGGTGTTACCAGTTGCTTTATCTCTGAATGTCTGGGAAGGAATCGGCCGATCATTACGGCCCACACGTAGTTCAGGGAAGGAATCAGGTTATGCCTAGGTTGAGTTGCGTATGTTGTCCCGGGCAAGGAGAAGCTGTCTGAGAGGGCTATTCTCTCGCAGGCAAAACCTGCGAGGGATGTTATCTCGTAGGCAGAACCTTGTAGGAGACACGGAAGGGGCTACCTTTGGGGATGCCTTTTCCCTTCTCTGTTTTTGAACTAAGGTTCCCACAAACCTAGGCACCTCGGCCTGTTTTGAGAGGTGTATGTTTCGGGGTCACAGATCTTGGGCATACGGTAAGAATTATTCGCTGTTACCAATGGAACAGTCGGCCAGCTGCCTCCTAAACTAGTTGAGGCACGGAGAAGGGAAAGCTGCGTCCCCACAACAAACCCGTCTCCCGCCATAGCAATGGCGTGGGACAAGTACCAAATGCCAGACCTACCTGATGCAGGTTTTTCTAGGGTTTTCCCTGCATCACTTTTAGGCGAATTGCCGGGTAGGATCCTTAAAATATAGCCCGGGGGCCCTAGTAACCCTTGGCTACCTTTCTCTACCCTTCCGCATCTCCCCTTTCAAATCCTTTCCTATGCTATTAAAGGGGAGTTGCCACCATGTGGATTACCCTCAAGCAGCCTGTTGCCCTAAAAAAAAGTATGTTGTCCGCATGACAGGGGAAAAGCTAACGAAAAAACTTCCGAATGGTAGATTGCAGTGTACCAAAAAGGATGGAAGGCACAGAGCGAGGTGGATTCAGGATACGGAAAGCGATTTGACTTCCGTAGGAGTGAGAATGATAGATTGCAATGTACCAAAAAGGGAAGGAAGGAAGCCCCCCGGCAAGGTGGATTCAGTATACGGAAAGCGACCTGACTTCCTTAGGAGTGACGCAATGTAGGAGAAAAGAAAGGAGAAGAGCAGAGTGGAGAGAACTCACGAGGCAAGGTTAGGCCCAACCCGGGCTGTAGAGTTGCGAAAGATGAATAAAAAGAATTCCTACCGCTTAACAAGAAATAATTAATTGTCTATATTAAACTATGAAATTAGTTTTATGCCTCTCGTTTAGAGATGTTCCAGAAGGTTTTGATGCTATGATTAAACTACCCAGTTTCCATATCACAAGAATTCCTGCTCAGTAATTTACCAGGTTAAATTACCTATTACGTGTGAAAGTTATTTTATCTCAGATATTTCAACTTTAAGAACTAAAATTTAGTAGGTTTCCAAAATATCAAAATTTATTAAAATGGTTCGAACTCAGATTAGCGAGAAAAGATGAATAAAATGTTCTTATATTTTCACTTAATCGATAAGCTTTACATTATCTACGCATGTGAATAGCTGTCGGAAGTGAACCGGAAATACAGTCCCATAGCAGAAGACTTTTGTCAGGGTGACGCGGGGCGCCGACACAGATTTCTGCTGTAACGGACGTGCGTATTCAAACGCACGCACACACACCTCGGAGTACGTAGTCGAGGGCAGATGCGACGAAGCGCCATCTGGTCGTGACCGTTACCCCCTCGTACACTGCATGCAGGCCTGCAATCTTGCAATGACAACACTTTATTAAATTACAAGCATTTCGCCTCTTAAGTGATTCCGTTAATTTCTAAAACAACGTCTAGGGAGCTTTAGGAATTAAATTATGAGTTGGGTATAATTAAAAACGTTGGGTACATTTAAAGAAGGCAAACTAAGACATAAAATATTTCTACAAGGAGGAATATACTTGATATATGTAAACAGTGTGTCAACATCAAAGCACCATGCAATATACATCATCCGATAAATCATACACCGTTTTGGTGATCACGTCTGAGAAATGAACAAGCTGGGTGTATAGAAGTAATCATAAAAATCATATTTACGTAATATAGAATCCAGAAGTTTTTTTGTATATAAATAAATATTAAAATATTTTAAATTGCGTGAAATGCTCGTTAATTTATTATTAAGATTTTAACAACATTTCAGTACGTTTTCTACTTTTACAGGTTTAAATAAACTTGTTATGATACTACTGTACATTTTTTTTTTACATACAATATTTCAAATCAGAGATAAACGCTACATATTTCATTTTATTGGTCTATTATAATATTTAAATAAGTTTTAACATTCTTGAAATGTAATAATAAATGTTATCAATTAGAAAGTAAATATGAACCAAATTTTATTCAAATTAAAAATATATATTTATGCTATTTTTTTTATAAAATTACATCAAAAGTTTAAAATTAAATAATATTTAAAATTTATTATTTTTAAGTGTCATTATTCAAATGTGTTGAAAGTTGTTTTAATGTACAGCATTTCAGATAAATTACGGAATAAATAAAGGTAATTAATTTTATTTAATTAATAATATTAAAAAATACCTATATATATATATATATATAAAAATATGTATATTACATTGAATATTAGCTCTGAAAACGCATAAGGAATACGAAAACCGTCTTCTTTATACACACAGACAAACAAACAAACAAACGTATATACGTATATATATATATATATATATATATATAACGTGATTTTGAAGACCAACGTTATAATAAATAAAACAATAAATAGATCGTAGTGTATAGGTATTAATAAAATGATGAGGTAGTGAAAATAATTATTTAAACTGACTAGGGGGAAAATTAAATGTAACAACATTTTTGTCAATATTTAAGAACAATAATATCATATAAGAACATAAAATAAATTGAATATTATAATCCTGTCCATACGTTGATAGCTTAGCAACAGATGAGCGTGTGCAAAAATTTATTTTAATGAATTTTTTTGAAAATAATTTACGAAATACATACATTTAATCTTAATGATATATATATATATATATATATATATATATAAATGTATATTCTGACTATTGAGAAAACTAATAAATAAACAAACATCAGCCAATTTTAAGTTCGAAATAAGAATTTATTATTGTAATATTATACAACGTTTCGTCGATAAATTTACGACCTCAACATGTTCAAGTTTAAAGGAACTTAAGTGTAACAAAATATATATTGCTTGTTATCGGCCAAATGTTAATTGTAAATTCCAATCATTGTAATTGTTTTGTTCTTTTTGTAGTTTTAAACTTGAAGCTGATGAGGTCGCAAATTAAGCGACGAAATGTTGTTTAATTTTACATTAATAAATTATTTTTTCTGACTGAAAATAGGCTGATGTTTATTTATTTACAAATTTATTCATGTATAAATATTTCTGGCGTATAATAATCCGGGCATTTTAACTTTGGCACTGATTTCTAACAGAAAGCTTAATTATAATAATAAATATTGAAATATTCGGTTTAACAAATCGAAATGAGTCTGTTATATCACTGACGCAATGATGAAACAAAAGTAATTTTTAAATCTATGTTCAAACACAGCAACAATATGTTTGCAATATTTGTTACTTCACTTGTATTTTTAATGGAATGTCTTTATTATCGTATTGTACAGAGGCTAATGTATAATATAAGAAATGAAAACTATAGACACAACATTAATAGCTCATTTGTGGTTAGAAAGTTTCGAAAGAAGAAGTGGAGGTCAGAGATGACCAGACGCCGCCAGTCATTACAGAATCGTTATATTACTCGTTTGGTAATTGAACTACTACAATCGTGTTGTGGTCATGCAGCTCTTACGTGAATGGTTATGTGTACCATTCAGTCAGTCTTGAGCTTTTAGTACTGTTTACACTTGTTCGAATGATCGACTGGGAAAGCAAACCGTAATAAAATACAAGCATTACAAAGTCCGTGTTAGAGAAAGGCATTAGATGAAGGGTAAGGGGGATGAAGTGAGTAAAGATGAATCACACAGAGAGTGTGCACTGTTGATTTATGAGACGCGTCTGTCAAACTGTATTACGTTATGTTCGTTTGGCATTTGTGGGCCACATGCGAAGATGTTGGGAGACATATGCGACAGCTGTACGTAGCAAGTGTATAAATATTTTATCAGGGAACGATAATTTTTATCAGCTTCAGTCGTGAAACAGCTCGGAACAATCTCAAGGGGAATTAGCTGAATTTCAAATATTTTCTTTACTGTGGCAATCAAATTAGAAGTAATGTTTAATAACCGAAATAATTCGGTGGTATTTATTGATTTCTTAGTGAAACACAGATAATGAGGAATTATAATATCAATTTATATTTTCTTGTAACCGATGACAAATTACGTTGAAACGTGGAAGCTGAATTCATCAATCGCCTCAATAGAGTCTAGCGTTTATTATTCCGGTATCGCACTATTTAACAGCCTTCCTGAACATGTAAAGAAAATCAACAACTACAACTCATTCGTCAAGGAATGTAAAACTTTTCTTGTAAATGGAACTTATTACTCCGTACACGAATTTTTGAATGGATCTCACATTCGCTGAACTGCCTTGCGTAAAAAAATTCCGAATATGCTACAAATATAACCTTTTGGTTCTGTTTTTCCTGCCTCTGCTTTCTGTTTTAGTAAATATCCATGACGACATCCCTGTCCTAGCGACAGGAGATGAATACCAGGAAGAGATAAGTGTTGTGTGCGTGTTTCTTAAAGAAAGTGTGTTTGAATGTGGTGATTTTACAAAAGCGATCAGTGGCGTATTGATATAATTTTTTTTGTGTTACTTATTAATTATTACTTTTAATATTAATTCATTTTATATGTAATTTATCTATTGTACATTTGTGACGAATCCTATTTCCTCATTAGAGGACTAATAGAGAATAAATCTATCTGTTTACCTAGATGAATATTAGTTGATTACTGGTTGCAAAAGTGATTTGAATTTCTGTCCGACAGTCGTTCTCAGTTATGTCGTAGAAATAGTAATGACAGAATGTCAACACGGCCTGTTCCTTCTACTGATATTTAGCAACGATCATATTAATAAAATTAGGAGTCGCTTCAGACCTATGCATTTTAACGTACCCATAGATGTTGTTGCAATGGCCTCTGAGAGTCTTGAGACCTCTCTGGGCACGTCTGGACATCCAGAGATTTCCCTAACTTGATCGAACATATTCACAGCACTCGACAATATTCAGGGTGACATTTACCGACAGATGGTTATCATGCATTTAAATCGTACATTTATAATTTCTCAGCAAAGACGTGTTCCGTATTCCTGATATGTTCCATTGTTTGATATTGAAATAAGAATAGTAGAGAAAGCAATACTCCATATCGAGAGATATAGTAAAAAAGAGAAAAAATAACTACTGAACTAATGGTATTTTTGACGACGTAATAACATAGAAGAAAGGAGTAATAGGGCCGAAGTCTCGAACGACTGTATTTGTCTTCAGAATACAGGGAGCATCAATTTATAACCTATAATGCATATAGTGCAACTATCTCTCAGCTTTCTGCGTCGACCCTCGGACAATGGAACAGTCTCAAATACTATCTCTGAATTAAACTCCACCATTATCTCTCAATTAAAATACAATTTGCGTATTTGATGCAATACCGAACGTTTCTTTACGACGTCACCGTAAGAAATGAGTAATTTTTCTGGCCTCAAATCGCTGAGATCCCGCCGATTGAAATTGAGGAGTAACGAGTACGTTTAAATGGATAGTTAAGAGAGTTGAAAACAATGAATACCTAGTAAAATTGGATGGAAGCTTTTGTGCAAAAATGGTCATTTTACTGTCGAATTCAATTAAGAAACGCGAACAAACGCTTCATGATCGTATCTGATACATTTTGAACAAGTAGATCAGTATCTGAATTATACGTAATAATTATAAATTAAAGAAATTGTCGGCCTTTTTTGACATTTTAAAATATGTTCTCATATTGTATTTAAGCACCAAAACTGAAATGTTGTTAAAGTGTTAATTAAAATATTTTAAAATGCCTGAAAACACCGTTAATTTTTTTAATTTAAGATATTAAGAAAATAGACGAAAATTAAAATATTATTTATGCGTAAGACTATTATTAGTGGCATTTTGAAAGGGGTTATCACGAGTACGAAGGATTGAAACACGCCTAAACTGTCACTAACTTCCAGACAGGAAATTAGGGAAACAATGGTCGGAGGTTAACAATAAATTTGTTAGAATTATACAGTAAAACTTTAATTGAATACGATGGACATGGTGTATTAAAATCTCTAGCACACTACAATTGAAGGATTATTTTAAGGCAATTAGGCCACAGTAAATAAATTCTTACTTAAACATCAAGAGTATGTACGTTTGCTTGAATTTCATTAAAAAAATTTGAGTACTAATACCGGCTAAAAAATATACTTGTCGAAAAGAAATAAATGACAATTCGTTCTTTGCCACGTTTTCATAGTCCTTAGAAGTCTCAGAAGTCCTCCACTGGTCGGGGAAAACCAATGTAGGAATACTGTATTAAAATGAATTAATGATATTTGTTTTCGGACAAAAGAAGTGCTAATTTAAGTACCACACAACGTTTCTGGAAACCCGTCACTTCAGTGTCCGAATTTGGCTATCTTCCTTATTATTAATTTTCAATCAGACGTACTTTTTTCATTTTTTTATTAGTATACATGTGAATAGAACAATTTAGATAGTGTGGATCGCACGAAGTCTAATGAAGAACTTGCTTAATAATGCCTCTCTGCGATATCGTTTAAGTGCCCGAAGAGTAAACAATTCAGAGCGTGATAATAATAAATTTGACCTTCATACAAATCAACTTTAAAATGGGAAACAATAATACATTTAAAAGTGCCGGACGTTTGGCCGCGGATTAGCGTATTTTTCAAACTGAACTCGTCAGTTGACGAAACTCAAAAGCCACAAGACAAGGATCCCAGGAACGTTGTGTGGTACTTATATTATCATTTATTTTATCTGTATTTGGCTATCTTAATTATTATTAATTTTTAGTCAGAAGTAAATTTTTTCAATGTAATGAATATAATGTAGAATAACTGTATCATGATCGGTTAGATGATTGTAATAAATAATTAGGATTCGCTCTTGACCTTAGTGATTCGTGCGACTGTATATAAGGACTATTAATCATACTATTTTTATCCAATTTTTATTAAGTTTTTTTATGCCGTGACTTCATTAAAAGCACCATGCAGGATTCGATAAAACTACACGGTAAAAACGAGAATCTCATGCATTAGTATTTGCATTTAATCTTCATTTGTGGACTCGACAGTATTGTTTATACTTATCCACAAGTTTAGAAATATTATAGTTTCTTTGATATGTTGAAAAAAATTCAGTATCCTCAATATTATTAATAGGTTCATCTTCCAGACGTTTGCCAGTTAACCTTTTTCTATCGCCAAATGTTTACCTCGTATGAGAAAAAAAGGTTTCTAAGATCGGTCTCGCATCCGGATCGCTTCTAGTTAGCTGACTTTCAGCTTTGGGTCATGTATGCCTAATATTGAACCCATTATATTCCCTTAGATATAATATACATAATGAATTAAGAATAAAGTCCCTTATGTTCTTTTTATTCATAATTTGTATGGTATTCGCAGAAAACATAGCTATACGACATAACATAAATTCGTTGAACGTCTTAAAGTTCAGTTGATTTTGTCCGTCGAGTTTCATGTACAAGAATATCTAAAAGTTAAATGCACCAGCACCTCAATTCGCTCGGATACTAAACATGGCTGTTCATATGCAATTGCTTAATCTATGTTTGTGGAATGAAACACGGATTCAATTCGAACCAGGGAGCGATCGCCATAGCATGGAATGGGAACATCCTGAATATCAAGATAAAAAGAAATTCAAGCGTCAACCATGTCCTGGAAAAGTGAATTACATTTCTGGGACTCACATTAGCCAATTTTGGAACGTGAATATTTACTTAAACATGTCACTGATTCGCCACTGACCAGCAGGTAAAGGCCCTCAAAGCAGGCAACAAACCTTTTGGACCAATGTACCAACTGTATTAAAAAAAGCAGGTTGGCTATGCATAAAAATGATGTCACTGTAAGTTTCTTACTGTTCTTGGAAAAAAATTAATGAAATTGAAGTAACTGTATTTAATTTTTGTCTTACCTTCGCAGATTACGCTTAGGCTGAATACCACATCGGAACAACAAACGTTGAGTTACACGCGTCACGAACGGCGCCTATCAATGCTCACAGCTGTTCCAAAATCACCTTGTTAAACAATCTTTAGGACAACGCCATGTTATTCTCGTAGTTGACTTTCATCTCACGCCTTGTTAGCGCAGGTTTTGAGTGACAAGGCCCATGACAGTGAAGCACAGCATCCGATGAGATGCGACATTTTCAAGTCAAAGTAGGTTATTAATACCTGGCGTGTGGACCCTCGTTGAACGTCTTCCCACATTTGAATACGGTCATCGACTCCTCAACTTCGTCAACAAAAGGGCACGTGCAGGACGTTTCTCTGATCATCAACACCAGTTGTAGCTAATAACTACTACAGGTCCACACCAAACAAGAAACAAAACCAAAATATTTTTAGATCGTATTGCTCTTATGCATTAACATTTCGAACGCATACTCTGATATACGGAACATATTTCATGTCAATGGCACTCTCAAGAACAGGCAACCCTCGCTAAAAACTACTTCCTTAAATTTACAGTTCGCCCAAAAATTACTAAAAGGTTTCTTGATAGTAATAAAACTTTTTTCTGGTGTAGTTTAACAATACAACATTTCGGGACCACTTGTTAAATTAATCAAATTGAGTAAGTTTCGTTACTTTACTTTTTTGTCCCTTTCACTCTTTTAAATTGAAATAAAATGTGAATAAGAAAGATAGCCAATACAGACAAAAAAGGGTAATATAAATACCACACAACGTTTCTGGGATCCTTGTCCCTTCCGTCAAGTGCTAAGAAGAGCCTAGAGAAACAGAACTGCACAGATCAGTTGACAAAACTCAAAAGATATCTATCTTATTCATTATTATCAACTTACGTAAATTTTTTCATTGAAATAAAATGTGTTCGTATTTATTTTATCTATTCAATATTAGCATAAAGTGTCACACAGGAGTAAAAGAGGAAAGAGTATAGGTTTTATTATAATTTGAAAAAAAGGCTTGACCCTTTCAAATAGATATGGGCTTCAGGTCTCAGTAGGAAGGGCGATAAAAGTCCCACTCATTTCCGCATTTAACAGATTAAAGCTAAGTATTGAACTCGTATGAACATATTTAAGAATTTTATCGAAATACAACACTGATCAGAAATACCAAGTACGAATAAATATCTGAACAGAGGGAAAATTGGTCAGAATTTATTGTAGTTACAATCGACGATTATTTAAGAAGTTATTTCTGAAGTATCTTATAAGATTAGACATTTTAGTACGTCTTCTTATATTTCGTACAAGCAGTATACAGAAAATAAATAATAAAAATATGGAGTGATCATTCGTCATGAATCGTTTTATTCCCACCCACAGCGTGGGAATTAAATACATATCTTAGAAATTAAATTTGACAATGGTATCGAAAGATTTGGAATTAAGGATCCAAAGTTTCCAACAGTAAAAACTTTCCAATTTTTAGGGGGAAAAAGATTAAGAATAAGCTGGCACAAGTCCTACAATAAACAAGGCTCTAAATTATTATAACGTCTTTAAATGACTAAATTAGTAGGCTCATTCTTCGTCAAATAATCAGTTCTCTACGATATGACCCAGTTTATAATCTAATTTTATCATCAGTTCTATTGTTGCGGTAAATCATTAATTAGTGAAACAAACCGGAGCCCTATTCGCGGATAGCAATTTTCTGGTGTTCCTTTGAAGGAATTGTCGAAGAAGTAAATAAAAGATGAGGTAAAATACATTTCCTATAATACTTGGAAGGTATTTTACCAACAGTTAAATGTTGATCCGCGTTATTAAGTATTACAACGAATTGTGCACGTGTCAAATATATAAGCGTGTATTGAAATATTAAGTGTTTCGTATATTGAATTTTGTACACATTTGTTTAAAATATTGAATGTGGTTCTGCAGAATAACGCCTTATTTAAAACAACTGATTGAGACTTCTGAACAGATTTGATGAGGTAAATTCGGGTGACAATAATTTATATAAATAATAAATTAGAATTCACATCACTGTGAAAACTTGCATAAACGATAAAAATGGCAAACTATATATGTTGGGCTAAATTATTTACGTAGTGTACATTATGTAAAAAATAGTTGTAGTTTAGGATTTCTCAGTGTTATGCTAACTAGAATGGAGCAACATAATAATTTTTTTAAAATTTCAGAGAAAACTTGGGAAAATATCAGATTAGTTACTCGTAACACTTTCAGAAAAATATATAATTTCAAAATTACTTTGATTACTCAGAAAATTCCTTAAAGAAAATAATATTAGTTTTATGTTTATAGTGACGGTTTGTTTAAATGTAGGAATATCACTAATTGGTGTTGTAGTTTGTTGAAAATGATACACAAACAGATGTTAGAGACTTTTTTTTTCTAGTTGACGAAATATTTCAGGAAGGAAGACCCTCTTTCAATTAACAACATATTAATTAGCATCACCTCTGAGAAGGTTTCCGAAATGAAAACATGTTGCCGTTAAAGATTTTGTGGGATTTCGTGTTGTGAGTATTGTTCGATTAATTGCCCTTTCGATGATCCTGTATAAAATTTATTAGTTTCTCCACATGGTACGGGGATGAAATCCTGATGCTACGTAAGATTCGGCTTACTCGCCTCATTCCTCTCCAAAACCTGAATGTGCATTGAAAGTAGCTTTTGTCGCTATTTAATGTTAAAAAAATATTGCATTAACTATTTTGTTGTCACACATTAATGTGAGCAAGATGGTTTGTGTTGGGACGAGTTAAGAAGGCCAATCGATTTTGACGAAAGCTTAGATTTCTTCGTCTGGCTCTGAAGACGAAAATCTTGACAATTCCTCAACAAAGCTCATTGCGGTGCCGAGAAAACATCTCCACAAACTGATTACTGACGAATGAAAAGGACCCCGAGAATCAAGAGCGGAGAGCTGAGTCACACACCCCTAGGCAAAGCAGTGCGGAGGATCCAGAAATTATGCTAATTCGCAGAGTCGGTGGCTACGGCATCTGCTTGGGCAGCTGCTGCGGTCGTCCCGTCCCGTGGGAACTCACCTGTGAGCGCCGCGTCCCAGAGTCCCGACTTC
This sequence comes from Zhengitettix transpicula, assembly GCA_037074705.1. Classification (NCBI taxonomy): domain Eukaryota; kingdom Metazoa; phylum Arthropoda; class Insecta; order Orthoptera; family Tetrigidae; genus Zhengitettix; species Zhengitettix transpicula. Next base: position 70,834,047 of record CM073590.1, on the reverse strand, counting down.
CTGGACCGTGAGAAGGCACCTGCTTCGCCAAAACGCCAACCCTTCCTCTCATACTCAAATCGTTTTCAATCGAAATAAGATTACGTTGACGAATATGGATGTTAGAAAATCACTTATTATGATTAATAATGGCGATTAAACCACTGTAACTCAAGAGAAATATGAATCTTTTTAAACGTAGAACCTTAAATATCATTCGCATATGAAAAATTTCTTTTGAACCGGATAAGAAATTATAATTAGTATATGCAGTTCCCGCACGTAATTTTTTCACCGTCTTTGTGTTGACAGCGACATTTCCTTGCATTACAAAGGTCCCGGGTTCCAATACCGACTTTCACAGTTCATTAACAGAACAGCTGCACATCTCCCGCTGGATCCATCTCACATCTTATATTAATTTCCCAAGGAAAATAAAAGGTCCTTGAATATTCCAAAATGGAATAGAGAACTTTCAAAAGCCAGAGTAGATGACTTAATGCTAATAAAACAATGTCATTTTCCAAAGTCATCGTGGAAGAGAGCGTAATCTGCAACAAAGGCGAGCAAGGATAAATTAGAGAATTTTTTTATTAAAAGTTTATAATGGTCGCGTTAACAACTTGGTCATTGGCGACCCATAAATAAATTACAAATAGTGCTTGTTTACGTAAGTGTTCTGCGATTCACATTGATTCCAATAACATACATAACAGTTTGGAAAATTAATTATACATTTAAAAATGTGGGTTTCTTACATTTACATTTTACAATTCACATTTGTTAATTATTTATCATAATAATAGGATAATGAATTATTAAAACTTATTTGAAGCTGCGACTGTTGCACAATTCCACTGTACTGTAGTCATAGTTAGTTTTTATTAGGAAGAGGCGTCTGCTTCTGAATATGTATCACTCTCTTGTTTCTTGACTAAATTTACGAGCCTTTTTATTCTACTTTTTGCCGTTTTATCATTTAAGTGTGGGTACCAAGAGTCCATTACATTTATGAATGATGTAGGGAATATTTGGTAATCTCTAGTAATGGTTCTTGGGTTCTTTGAGTCCGTAGCATTTAGTATAAGAGCCTTTAACTATTCCAAAGGGATAGGTGGAGCACTGGTTTCTTCTTCATATAATATTTTTAGCGGACCTAATGATTGACTAAGCGCCTTATATTTATGATCCTGAATGTTTTGTTTTGTTTTCTTGGGTGGATTAGTGCTTGTCTTCTGTTCAGGATTACTGACGTCATTGTTATCAGCTTGGCTCGTCGAGCTCGTAGATGCAGTTCTTCTTTGTTTGTTAGTTGGGAATTATCCATGTCCGTTTTTTGAGGGTTGCTTATTTGAATTGCGGGCGCCTGGTTCTTACACTGAATTTTGTCATAATTTTCATTTGCAGTCAGATTATTCTGTAGTATTGCATCTCTATTAGGACAATTTATCGCGATATGGCCAGGACTTTTACAATGATAGCAGTTCTCGTTCTCCGCTGCTAGATACACCCTATAGCTAGTTTCTTCATATTGCACCATTATCGAATCCGGAAGGGAATTTAGCTTAACTGGGTTAATTAAGAAATGTCTTCTGAAACTTTTAATGTGAGAAAATCTTCGATCACCAGATCTTTTTCTAATATCCGATATTTTAGAGTCTGGAATTTTTTTAGCTTTTCTAGTTCTAGCACAATAATTTCGTTAGGGATAACTGGGGATACATTTGACAAGATAACACGGCAGTATTTTTGCATTAAAGATCTTATATTAACCATCTCACCCTTTATTGTTATTGATTTATAAACTTTTATTAGGCTTTCGACATCCTCCTTAGATGTTAGAAATGCGCATATTCTGGAATTGGCTATTTTAGAGATGTACTTAATTCTGATGGGGTCAATAATATTAGCTAAACCTATTAGGTACTCATCTGTATTTAAACTTGCAACAGCGTCCAGAATTATGGCATGCATTTTATCCGGTTTATGCTCCGTGGCCATCACCTTCGAATACAATCTAGCCTCCAAATTCTGTGTGGACGCCATCTTCAGGTATTCTTCTTATTTACACTTTCTGGGATTAGTCAGAGAATTTTCTTTGTCAAGGAAGACAAGTTGTGCATCATGAAATGTATTCCGGAGCCTGAATGTTGTGCTTGACGAAGTCTTAGTTACTAACTATAAATTTCCGAAAATAGTTGTAAAACGTGATTTCATCATCATTATAAGCTAAATCATTCCTCACTTATTCTTTTACTGTACTTATATATTTCTGATTAAATTTTCCTACTCTTCCATAGAATCCTTTTATTGAATACATTAGTCATCTTCTGATTACTTAGTAAAAGTTCAAAACTTCATGACATTAATACATTATTTTTATAAAATAAAACATACTACCAACCAGATATAAATTGCTATCATCTTAATCCCTTCTCACAAATATCATAGGTCAGTCCGCATTATCGCTTATGATCTAGTGGGTTCCAGTTAACAACTATTTCTGTAAATCAGTCATCCAGTCTTCTTCAAACTGTCTTTTCTTAAAACAATCACTTCAAATTTTGGTCAACAAGGCTCATTCTACTACACTTTTTGTGCTACATACATTTGGTGTATCGTCACGCTTTTATCCGTTGATGCAAGCGATACGCATTGACCATCTCTAATTAGACGTAACGACATTTTATCTGAAAGTTGCAGACCTCTGTTCAAATACTTCATATTCTTACTCTACTTAGCGCTTTAATATTAGAAATACTAAAATTTTATAAACGCCACATGAACCTTTTTGCAAGTAACGGGGACAATGATGGAGAACCGTTCAGTTCTCAGCCTCAGTCTCTACGAGTCTAGCGTTCATTATTCCGGTATCGAACTATTTAACAGCCTTCCTGAACATGTAAAGAACATCAACAACTACAACTCATTCGTCAAGGAGTGTAAAACTTTTATTGTAAATGGAACTTATTAGTCCGTACACGAATTTTTGAATCGGTCTCACATTCGCTGAACTGCCTTGCCTACAAAATTGCCGAATATGCTACAAATATGTAAATGGTGTGTCCAGTTTTCCCATTTTGGTTCTGTTTTCGTGCCTCTGGTTTCTGTTTTAGTAAATATCCATGACGACATCCCTCCGTACCTAGCGACAGGAGATAATACCAGGAAGTGATAAGTGTCGTGTGCGTGTTTCTTAAATAAAGTGTATATGAATGTGGTGACTGGAAAAATGTGAGCAGTGCCTTATTGATATTAATTTTTTTGTGTAACTTTAATTATTACTATTACTATTAATTTATTTTATATTTAATTTATCTATTGTACGTTTGTGACGAATCCTATTTCCTCATTAGAGGGCTAATTCAGAATAAATCTATCTATCTTAATATTAATAACGATTGCTTCTACTCTTCTGTATTTTAAATGGCAACGTTTTATTTTTTTAAATAATGTTATCGTCGTTTGTTCTAATAATTCCTCCCGTATATTTCTCTCACTGCAGGAATTTTATTGTCATCCGGATCTTCTATTAAATTGGTGAAACATTCACATCACGTACTAAATTCATAAATATATTAAAAAATTTAACACAGTAATGATAACCAATACGTAAATTTACACAACGAATCTTTAGTTTACCCTAAGAAAGAAGGGCACTCGAGGCGCGAAGCAAGTAATTCAGCGAGAGCCGTCCGCACGCCTGGAGCAATTGGTCAGTGTCTTGTCACAAAACGACAGACAGCTTTGCAATCGCCAACCTCTCATTAAGGGAGGGATAGCTGACGGGACAATGCAACGACGCCCATCTGCACGAAATTAGACTAAAGAAATGATCATGTCTGCAGTCCAAATTCGGAACGACCATCTGGCTTCCAGAGCCATAAGAAGAACCTACACGTGCGCGAAGCGCCCAGTTTGGTCTCCGGAACAAAGACCCGGCCTTGGCAGGCGCCATCTTCTCCGAAACATACTGCACGTCACGTAATGAATGCACCAAGGTTTTGCGCTGATTCCGGAGCGCAGACAACTAGGTGTGTTCGAAAAAATTCCGAAAACCGAAAGATATTATCCAAGATACTTCATTCGGAATAACAACTTCAGAAAATATTTGGACCCTATGCAAGGACGTAAATATAAATTTTGCAGGATGTTAAGAAACCGTCGATTCGCGTAAGTCATTATGTAAGTTTACTCATTATAGTGAGACATATTTTAATTTCCTGGGTGATTATAACAAATAAAAATGGAGAATTTGGATAGGAAAATGTTTAGAGCAAAATACTAAATGTGTCCAAACAGGCGAACAGACCATTAGATCTCGGCATGTTGAGAATCACAAACAAAAAATTGTACAACTGCAATAATAAAAATAATTAGAATGACAATAAGACACATTAACGGAATTTAATAACACATTGCTTTTATTTGCCACTCTCAAGTATCTCTGAATTTCGTTGTATTTTCATAATCTTTGGATATCTCCCGGATAATGTTCTAGCTGTCAGTACATCTGGTAGCCGCCATCAATGTAGCTAACAGAATTATAAATGATTCTTATTGCTAAACAAGTAAATAAATAAAACCTGTTAATAATTTGAAATATAAGGAATAATTGCGAATCGATACACAAATAACATGAGCTACAGATTAATTAATCTGTAGCTGATGTTATTTATGTATCGATTCGCAATTATTGTTTGTAATCGGTCTATATAACTATCCTTAAAGAATGATATATCTGCAATATATTGGTGTGAACATATTTAACAAAGTTATAAAGGCTCAAACATCGCATTTGTTTGTTAAACACTTTTAGCGAGTATATAAGCATAAGATACGATTTGTGTGGTCAAAAATACTGGTCGTATTCATGTTTTTTTTAGTAAGGGTGTTTTCTCTGTGGGGCTGCGTGTGAAATTATCGACGAGAAACATCTAGAAGTACGATGGGAATCTAAACAATTACATGGATGGAATTTTGGTAGACTAAAATATGTAGTGACAAAGTGTTGGTGAAGGTGTGAGGTCGCCTGAGCGGAACTATGATTGGAGAAAATTTAGAGTAAGAATGAAGTAGTGGGAGATATATATATATCTAGATTAGGAATGGAGGAATTAACGCTCAAGAATCAGTGAAAGTGAAAAATATTAGTAAGTTTTATTGAAAGTAACAGGAAAAGCTGTGAATGAACTTTGCATTACGTAAGAGTTTTCAAATGAAACCAGCGATAATTAGTAATTATGTTCAGTATGCTATTTATCACATAATTGTTGTTCAATCTTAAAAATAAATAAAATACCACTCAATATCAATCATATGTATTATTACAGTAATTCTAAAACTATGTGTCGCGACGCTCAGTTAAAATATTAGAACATTGGACACATTCAGCCCAGTGAAAGGTTTCGCAGTATAATTGTATAATTATAAATCCCTTGCCTAATGTTCGCGATCCGCTGTTATACAATATATATATATATTGTAGAGAATACCAATGTGTTATATAAGTTTTATTTCATAATTTTCCTTTAAGATTATTGTCGGCGTAATTATTGGCGCAAGAATGCAGAGACTCAAAATGTTACTACGCAAAGCGTGTGTAATGCATAACTTTCGCGGAAACAGCTAGTGTGTTTTTGGAGCCTGACAAGTGTGGTCATGGCAAGTCTGAGTGGTTTGGGAGCTTAGCCAGAGTGGTTTGGGAGCTCAAATGATAAAGTTGATGAATAAGTTTGAGAGATTGGCCGGTGTGGTCAAGGTAAAAGTGTGTGTTGGTCATGCAGTACGAGTCTGGTTTGAAGTGCAAACGATAATGTTTTGAAGTTTGTCTTGGGATTTAATCCAATGTAAAAAAAAAAGGTCGCCGTAAAGTTTGTGGACAGTTGTTAGAGCGGCGCCGGAACTTTGTGATGTGAAACAATATAGTAATCAGTGCTATGGCCTGTTAATTAAATATTTTCTTTAAAATAAAATAACTATGGAGAGCACAATACGGTATCAGATCAGCTCTAAATAAAATGGTATGTAGAAACTTTATTTTGTGAACATTTATGTAAACATAATTTACAGTTACATTTCTCTACTTTTTTGTTACATTCTTTAATACAATTTTGTTGTTGTAAATTGAATTTGTATGTCTTTTGGTGCTAATTTCAAATCATCATTAGAGGCCCTGTAAGCGGCTCTGAGGTAATGAGTATCATTAAAGCTGTGGCAATTAGTTAAAAAAATATGTACAAAAATTAAAGTAAATTGAAATCGTAATGTATAATCTTTTGTTATCTTGAAAAAAGAAAAATTGTTTAATTCAAGGATAAATCCTGTAAATTATTTTTTCTTTTGATTAATTTGTATTTCACATAATTTGGCTCCAACGTGGTGGGATTTTTTTATTATATGATTTTAAATATTACAATATATGCAGGTAGGATGTGGACTGCCATTATCTTTGTAGGGAATTACTTTGGATTATTCAGCTACACACACACACACACACATATATATATATATTTGGAAACGGAAACAACCCTATACCTAGGGGCTGCACCACAAGACGGATTGTGAGTTGTCAGAATTAAAGTTAACGACTTCCATAACCCCGGAATAGACACCAATTTCGGCATTATTTTTATATAAATTCTTTCCGACCCCACCCCTACTGTTACACATTCATTGTCATTAGGGGTTGAAATTAGGCATTGACTGCTTCCAGAATGATACTGTCAAGCTCTGAGGCCTCGCAAACTTTAAATTCGACGCTTGGAATTTCTTTAAATTGCAACCTTCCACAACCACCCATATACTTGTTATGAGTGGTTTACCCAAACCGTATTTGTTTCTGCATCATTAATGACATGTACACAAAATATGGCTCCGCCTGCTTATTATTTTACGTGAAACTTTCTTCTACAACTTAACCGTCATGTTGAATATCATAATTATACTCAGCGACTTCAAAAACCCCGAAATATACACCAATCTCGGTTGTTTCCGCTTTAATTTTATTATACGCCCCTCCACCCTCACCTCTAAGGCTGCTCCACTCCCGTGCCAAAAAGATGTTAACAGTATACAGTAAAACATCTGGAGAGACACTATTAATCGATAATGGCAGAGCACGCCATGGAAATTTGTGTATGTATAAATATATAACCCGGTTGGAAACCCGAGATTCTTTCAATATATGAGTTATATAAAGCACGGTTAGAACAGCAAGATTTAACGTCTGTAAGATTATGGACGTGGTTTGTGGGTGTTGCGTGGGAGTTGGTCCAGCATGCAGGTGTTGTCCAGACTTGCAGGCGCCTCGCCGTCCAGCAACGCGCGTGTGGGATCCAGGAAGCCGCGATCGCCCCCGTGTCAAAGATGTTCGCTTCAATACCTCGTAACTCTACCAAAATAGAAATTGTATCTACATTATGCCTTAAAATACCAACTTACTGTTTGATTCATTTTTTGCTCAAGTGCGAAACCCAATATTCATATTATTTAAAATAATTTATGAAATAATCCTCCTTACGGACGTACAATACATTAATTTGAGCGCGGTTCAGGGTTATTTTTTCAGGTCATATTTTGACTCAACATGTTGTTTATAGTGTGACATATTTAATTATACCGCTTTTTCAAAAGCGGGAATTATTGTTTCATTCCCAAGTATTTTGGATTGAATATTTTGTTACTTCTAGGCACTTTTTAACTTATTGATTTAACTAGTTTTATATAATGTGAAACATATAGAAATAGAATAAGAGAGAGACGGGGTTATATATATATATATATATATATATATGTGTGTGTGTTGGTTTCACACTTACAGAAAATACACTTAAGCCATCTTTCAATAAACATGTATTTCCTACGACGTCTCGTCAAAAACTACCACAGCAACTCTATTACAAAGATATCTCACATTCACGTTCCAAAGTCAGTCGCTACAAAGACAATGACAGTCAACATCTACATATATATTGAGGTAATCTTTAATTTAATAAACCTTTTTAAACTCATTAAAAGGAAACTTTTAATCTTTGAGTACTTTTTGATAAAGCAAATGATTAAGGCCTCCTCACGAATTACTCCAAAAATGATCAGTTTCCTGTAGTTTATCAAAGACTAACTCAGAATAATTTTTCGTAAACCTCTTTTTCGCCTTTACTAAAGAGATTTGACGTGAAATTTTCCATCCAATTACATTACGTCCTTTACTGACCTCTATCAACAGAAAACATAAGCAGAACCTGCTTAACTGCACTTTACTTGCAGACTTCACTAGCAGAGTCTACAAGCAACCTTGATAATGGAACCTTACTGTGTCATCGCCAAAAACAGAGTGGTGGTGTACACACAATGTCCAACATCCCAAAACGACGCGCTTAAAGTTCATACACACCGCCAACAACAATTTAATCTAGAAAAACACTAATTTCCGCTACGCTAACTGTTATTTACAACAATAATTCGAGACTAATACAATAATTTAGAAATTCATTTCGTTAGATACATTGCTGGTCATTACAATATATATATATATATATATATATATATATATATATGTATATGTATATAAGGTTGATAAACAATGTAGTTATGATATGTATACCCATATTGTACGAGACAAAGTGAGGATTAGCATAGTAGAATTAAGAAAAATGTAAATTATGGGAACTAAATAACTCCAGATAAACTATTACATTTTTACTACTATTACATTACATAAATGTATTACTATTACATAAATAAGTAGCCAAATTACACACAAAATTAAGTGATAAGATGAATACCACACAACGTTTCTGTAATTGTTGTTTCTTTCGTTAGGTGACTAAAAAACACAACAGGCGTACGAATGAAACATCGCATAAAGCGGGTAACAAACTCAAATGGCTTTATAGTTAGTCACCTCCTTTGTGCGGTCATTTCTGCTCTTGTGATTTTGAATCACCTTACGAAAGCAACAATAATTGCAGAAACGTTTCGGGTTATTTATTTAACTACATAATTTCGTCTGTTATTTTCCTATTTATATATCTAATTTCTATACTTTTAACACAGACTTTTATGTAATATAAATTGATATAAACTTAAACAGAATTATTACATAGCCTGTCTACACCTTCTTCTTCTTCTTACATGTCAGTTTATAACTTTTCCTCTCTCCGTTTTTGACCAAAGGTTCCCACAAGCCGAGGCTCCTCGGCTTGTTTTGAGAGGCGTATGTTCGGGGTCTCAGACCTTGAGTATACGGTAAGATCTTTTCGCTCTTCTCATTGAAACAGTCGGCCAGTTGCCTTATAAACTGGTCGAGGCTTGGAGAAGGGAATGCTGTGTCCCCACAGCCAACCCCTCTGCCACCATCGGAAGGGCGTGGGACAAGTACCCAATGCTCGGCCTACCTAATGAAGGTTTTCTGGGGTGTGTCCTGCATCACTTTTAGGCGAATGCCGGGTAGGATACTTAAAATATAGTCCCTTGGCTACCTTCCTCTACCCTTCAGCATCCCACCTTCCTATGCTATTAAAGGAGAGTGGCCACAATGTGGATTACTCTCAAGTAGCCTGTTGTCCCCCCAAAAAATTCAGTTTATTAAATATACGTTTGCTTTGCTTTAAAGCTGTGACTTACATCTACATTGTGTTATTTATTTCACCAAAGTCGGTAAAAAATAAAATTAAAGAAATATGTTAAAAATAAGATTAAGTTTTTAAAATTGAGGATGAAAATTTAAAATGGCCTTATTTTTTATTATTTTTATTATTAGTTATTCACCGCTTTAGATAGAAACTGTTCAGTAGTTTATCTGTAAAGCAAACAAAACCGTTGACCAGAAAGACAAAAATCAGGTTTTTAACAATTTTGTTTTAAGATGACGGATATTTTGATGTGCTAAAAAACATTTAAACTCTATATTATGAAGAAAAAGTTTCATCGAAGTCATTGATTTTGGCCGCTTATTATATGAAATCGGTCTTAGTCGGTGTAAGAGACAGATCAGAATTCAGATGGGATCAGTTTCGGCTCACCTAATACAAAGGCTAATTGAAAAAATTAAATTATTTCAAAACTAAGTAATTTCCATAAAATACAATAGTCTTCTCCATCCTCCGAAAGCAATCCATCAACTAGCTCTGCTAAGTTTAGCTACGATACATTCGTCCAAGCCCTCTGAACGTCCACAACACTAGAAAGCCGATCCCTTTCAGCTTCATTTTTACATGCGGGAACAGTGAAAAGTTACAGGGAACAAGGTGTGGACTGTACAAAGGGTGCCGAATACGTTTCAGTCCTGTATTGCCCAAATATTCGGTGCAGTCTTTGGCCCGGTGACCTGTAGCGTTGTCAGGATGGAGGACACGCCGCAGGTTCTTCGAATACTCGATGACTTTAGGCAGGCACTGCTCATTGTATCACTTAGTTGTGACCGTCTTCCGTGAGTCCAAAATACACTGTCCACAATTACACTCGATTTGAAAAATACAGCAATCTAGAATTTCCGACAGCTCCATCAAAGACCAAAACTTTGTTTTGAGACTTAGACGGCACATCATAATAGTATAGCCAAGTTTCATCACTTGTCGCGATGCTATCCTCCTACCGAGATTGTCCCTTATCATCATTTTTAGCATCTCCCGGCATCAATTCACACGCCGTGTTATCTGCTCTTCAGATAGTCTATGCGGCACAGCTTCTTCAGGTGCAAATGATCATGCAGAATCGAATGAATTCCAGGTGCATTTAGGCTGAAGTATCCTCTATTTGCTGTTAGGTAATTCGACTAATTCCGTCAAGCATTTTCCTCACAGAAGTAAATGTTTTCCACTGTAACTGACGTTTGGGTCCTTGCCACGCTTTCAGCGTCATCCAGGGAGAAATTTCCCCTTTGGAATTCTCTTTATATAGTCGTAGTATGTGGACAATCATCACCAAGTGAAAGAGTCATTTATTCTATTCCCAGGTCTACGTTTAAAACACGCGCGAAGTAATATCGTAAAACTACCTGTACCAGACTTTGTGACCAGGATGCCATACGACGAACTTCAAACTATCACTGATGATAAATAACTGCGCCCACAGACTTTTGGTTACTGTGCAAGTATGTCTCAACACAGAGCAACAGGCAGCCTGCTCCAACTTTTTCTTTCGTCATATTGCAAAACTTTTCAAGTACACTTTGTATATGAAACGTAAAAACAAATTAAAGTTGCTCGATTCTACGCCATGCAAGGAAAATGTTATTTTATTCATATGGAAGTTTGTAATAGTTGAAATAGATGTATATAATCTAATTCATTTACCATAAAAGTTTAAAAAATCACGAACCCTTCATCAGTGTAATACGAAAGAAGGCTTATTAAATTTACACTCAGTGTTGAGATTTTATTTCCCTTTTGGTTCATGAGCTTCCAAAATTAAATATGTAACCAAAAAAAACCAATTATTATAGGTATCGTAAATATAATCACATAATTTTATATATATTCTATGTGTTTTACTGAATTGTTGGGACTAGTTTTATGCAGCCTCTTTAAAATACTTTGTTACACTATACCATGAATTGAAAAGACAACTTCAATTTTGTTTTAGGTATCGCATAACAACCATAGGAACAATAGTATTTGTTCACGAGATGCTTACAACTTCCTAGACAGATAAATGTTTTATTCATACTACGGCCAACTGCAGAACAAGAACGACCCTCCTCACTTTCTGACCAAAGATAAAATCGACAAAACACAGCAGAATCTTTGGTCTAATTGTTTCTTAACGAACCTCATCGAAAGCTTGCCTGATCGGTCTTCGAATCGACACAAATGTTTATCTTTAGTAGTATTATAACACAAGAATGTTATTTCGCATTCCTAACCTTCATATATTATGAAGATTATCTCCATTCTTCTCTGTTTTACGCTGATTTCAAGAACTTCCTATGCCTTCTATTAATTGAGGCCGACCGTAATCAAATGGATTATTATCTCTCCGTTTTCCGCTATAAAAGACATAAAAACATAATATTTACACATGCAACATAATTAATTGTTAACAATATGTTCATTTCATTATTTTATTCATATTAAAATGAAAATATTTACGTCTGATTGAAAATAATGAATAAGAAAGATAGCAAATTAAAACAAAAAGGTAATATAAATACCACACAACGTTTCTGGGATCCTTGTTCCTTTCGTCAGGTGCTAAGAAGAGCCTAGGCTTTCGAGTGTTGTCTACTGACCTGTGCAGTTGTGTTTCTCTAGGCTCTTCTTAGCACGTAACGAAAGGGACAAGGATCCCAGAAACGTTGTGTGGTATTTATATTACCTTTTTGTTTGAATTGGCTATCTTTCTTATTAATTTTTTATATCACATAAAAGATTGTATCGCCTTCAACAAACTATTTAGTTAGTTCAGATAGAAGCTAATTTATAATTGTCCATTATCGAGTCTTTTGACGAGGATATAACAATCGACGTTCCATCAATTGTCCATCTCAGCAATTTCTCAGTGCTTAATGCGATAGTTATCATGAATTTAATCGATAATTCTTTAGAATAAACCTGAATCACCTTGAAGTGCGCCATTTGTATCGGTGATCATACGGTGAGTTTTAAATTAATATATTCTGTAATAAAGTGTTCTTCAGCGCTAGAGCTAAGTTTGCATGAACAACATCAATTCGAATTAAAGCCGCAGTACACTTTCGTAAATATTTTATTAGTGCACGATAATAGTCTTTATACGTTCTAATAAACTTGGAACAGACATCTATCACTAATTACTGCGAATTAAATCTAACTAGAAAGTCTGAAAAAAAATCACGGTTATGTACAATTATCATGCCATTTCGTTTGTCAAACTTATTGATCAACTTAATGTAAAGTGATGTGTTGAATTAGTTAATGAAGTCATAAAGAGATATCTACCATATATTGTATCAGAAATAAATACTTGGAGTCTCATAATGTGATGCATGCGTAATGCGTGACCGACTCCATTGAAGACGCATCCATTCAAAGGGAAACGGGGCTAACGCCCAAGTACTCGCGGAGAGCACGCAATAAATCAGCGAAACGGTTCGACAATGAGAAAGCCATAATCGTAAACAAACTGGTTGTTTTCATTGAGAACAAAGGGCGCATTCAAGGAGCTGGGAATAATGGTCTTACTGTGCGGCAGTAAAAGCTACGGACTTTACGATCTGCGGCTGCCCACGCCACACCTCGGACCTACACACAATCAAAGAAACTGATTTTAAATAGAATTTCAAAAATTTTGAGCGCTGTCAGTTAAAACTGCAACAACCAAGAAAAAAATCAAATCGATGTCAGCAGGTTCTTTTGGACTTATCGCTTTTGTGATCAAAGTGTTTGACATTCTTATCACTCTCCCTCTAAATTTGCGGGACGTAGAAAACAAGCGCAATCAAGACAAATTATAAATATTTTGCAAGGTAATGGCGTAAGAGAGAATCTTTACTCTATCATATACTGGATAAGCAGTTCTAGTATGCCGTAAGCATATTCCACGACGTTTCGATGGCGGCCTCTGCCGTCTGTCTCTCTTGAGAAAAAAAGCGTTTTCGTCAATCTTTGCTGATTTTTTAAAATGAGAAATATATATGGTAAGTAAGCTAAATAAACAGTAGTTCTTTAATCCGAAACGTACGTAATGTTTGATTTGATTTTCACACCATTTATTACTATGTTTCTTACCTATTATTTATTGGGAGTCAATTTAAGTTTTATCACAGCAACGTTTGTGATATAAATGCTCTACGAAGGTAGAGGAGATTTATGAGTTCAACCCTTACGATAGAATTTTTTTCTGCTAATATTATAAATTTATATCCCAAAAATTCTAAATTTGTCGCTTATGTTGCAATGACAATTCATATTTGCTTTAACGTTTGTGTCGAAATACATTCACTCACAGGAAATTATGCAGTAAGTAAATGTTTGTAATACAGTAATCTATTTGGAGCGGTAGGTATTTTGTTTATTTTGCTCTTTTTACCACGAAAATACATTCTGAAGAAGCATAACCAGTAATTTATTTGTGTCTTCCTTAATCTTATTTAATTATAGGTATTACTGGAGACTGAAATCAACAGTTTCTTGGAAAAGAGATGAGATCAGCATCTCCTGGCACCAGAGTCAGCCTGCTAATTACTTTTGTAGAAACAGACACTTCAGGGTTCCACGAATAAGCAAATATCGCAAGTAACAAGACACAACTTATGATTTATGGCAAGAGACAGGTGCAACATATCGTCTACCACTTATAACTTTATCCACGCAATTTGCCGTTTGAGGTCTAAAGAACTGTGATCTACTACTATCAGTATTCTGGATACCTTATTGTGTATTTCCTTTAGAAAGCTAAAAGAAAACAATTCTAATTCTTTCGTAGCTATTCTTACGAATTATGGAAAGCTAAAATTTAGGATTATTAGGCATTCAGTAAATGAATTTCTAGCTATGAAATCATAACGCAGCAATTTCCTTTCTATTCGATATTTACACTAAGTATTTCTAAAATAAAAACAGGTAAACTAAATGCTAAAATATTTTCGGTTTCATGATCCCGATCACGGTAAAAGTTTTTTTTTTACAAAATGCAAGGTTTAAGAGCAACTGTCAAAAACGTTGGTCTACGACTCCTTCCTCTCCCTAACATGATTTATTTTCGGCCATTGCTGCAATTATTTCACACACTAGCAGGGTGTCTTCATAAGAGAATGAAAAAGTTGTACACAATGTATTTAATTTATGCGGATTTATGCAGCACATGATGTGAAATCAGCGTTGTTCTGGTTGTCTTTGCCTGTATTAAATAACAAGAAGACAACTGACTTACGTTTGTTTCTGCGGAATGGAGTCCTGAGCCTGTCAACTCCTATTTTGAGACATCCACTATCTCAGCAGGTATTGTCTGTCATAGCACCCTTATTACGATAAAGTTTGCTGTATGCTTGATGGTAAAGATCTCGCTGATAAAGTAAGCGATATACGTTTATTACCGGCCTACTCCTTTGTCCTCGTTCACGTATAATGTTAAGTATTGTTTCAGCTTTTCGCATCTTGCGTACCTTCCAATATCAACATTCAATTATCTGTCGCCCCTTTTCCATGAATATGGCTTTCCCACACTTCATGGTGGTTATTTTATTTCCACGACTACTACGATGACTCCGTAACCATAGAACTCTCGTCTCTTAGGCCGTCCCATGTTCCGTCACTAAGAACTGTTCTAGATTAACTTAGGTTTTAGTTAATTTTCTGATCTGTCTGTGTAGCCCCTCTATGGGATTGGTGGTGTAAATTACCCTCCTAACTGGGTCAGAATACTTAAAGTAACCAGATAAAGTTTCCCAGTTATTCTGCCAAGATTTTTTAACCTTAGCGTACTTTCTGCTCCATTTTTCACCATTATTTCGGAAATTTCACTGCTTGAAGTTTGATATACCTTCTTTAAATCACTCAAAAAACTTTTACTGGCCACGTACTTCAGTGAATTGTGTACCTTATGCACTATACACAGCTGTACTTCTTGCATTAGGAAACACACTGTTAATAGCTGCAGGAAAGCTTTTTAGCCCATCAACGCAGGCAATTAGAATATATCCTACTCCTCGCTCTTTTCGATCATTTATACCAATTCCCAATTTCTCCAAACGCATTGCGTGAAATGTAAATAACATCCATGGGATGCGTTTGGAATTTATATAAAGACAAGAAGAAGTTAGACTGAACGCCCGAATGTGTATCACACTATTTTTTCTAATGCCTGAAGATGTAGAAGACTTATTATGGAAAAGCTGAATAGAGGTCACAGACGCCGTTAAAGCATGGCATTATAAATTGAATTGCCAAATTGGAAGACCTACCTCATTAATATTTTGAAAAATTAAGCGCAAAAATCTAGTCTTAAGATGTTAATAATAATATAATAATATATTGGAAGCGCACACATGCCGTGCATTACATTACAACATTTCCTTGCTGTAACCTACGATAGATTTTCGTCTATTCCTACATTTTACAATATGATATCTTTCACAAGCTTCTAAACACAATTCACACACACACATTTGTCTTTTGGTTCATGAAATACTTTGTTTAAGCACACTTTATGGTGAAAGCCTCGTCTTCGTGTGGCGTAGTTCATGGTTGGCTTCCATCCATGTCCTGTCCTGCAGAGCAGATGTCGCATAGAAGTCCTGCGGTATGTTCCGTTTCCTCTCATACAGATCCTGTAAAAGCTGTCTGAAGCTGGAACCAGCTGGTAGTATTACATCATATCTTAAATCCTCTATTAGGAAGGTCTCCCTGGTAAGGTCGTACACTAGCCTCGATCTTGAATTCTGTGAAACACCTAAACTTCTTTTCAGGTATCTAGCCTTTACTCGCTCCAGTTCTTCCAGTTGTCTGTACGTCAGGTATTCTCCTACTAATTCTAGGCCATACGTCAGAACAGGTAGTATCTTTAGCCTAAACAGGTCCGTCGCTGTGCTGATCGATAGTTGTGTTATGTTTCTGATTTCATTCATAGCTCTAGTGGCCGCCACTGCTCTAGATCTTATATGTAGTCTGAAACTCCTTCCCGTTGTTTGGATTGTGATGCCTAGATATTTAAAGTTGTTAGCCCTCTTGAGTAATTTACCATTGCATTTGGCGTTCTCTACTTCAGTGAGTCTTCCTCCTTTCCTTAATTAAGATGTTAATAATGGAATTGAATTTAGTGAGTGAGAAGAAGAAGAAATACATTGAGTTCGACAGGAAAATTTCAAGAAGTACTGCGACGTATGACGAATACGGTTATGCTGAAAAGTTTTTAAGGACAGTGCCTTATGCACTATAATTGTATTAAATAATTTTTTATATACTGTAATTGGTCTAAATAAAAAACTAATAAATATGCTGCACAGTTGGAAATTCTTATTTAATAATAAAACTGTGATTTTAAGACTTACTTCAGCACGTTCAGTTCGCAGTTCTGTTTTCATCAACTATATATTTTATTATATATCACTTTCACATATAATTACTTATTTATTGTTCCAAAGAATACAAAACCCCACCTACCGTTATTTACATAGGGTTGCTAATATCATATATTTTATTTTTTGCGTCTGTATTCCTGTTTTCTCAACAATTATTGGAATTAGTAAAGTTTTTAATTACAACCTAACAAAACTGATCTGTTGATGTATTAGATAATACAATGTATTATACACTATAGTTCTTTATTGTTGCGAAGATTACAAAAACGGCTTACCGTTAAAATACTATTGAAATAAAAATTAAAATATACATTCTATTAATTAATTAAATGGCCAATGTCGTAATAAATGCTAGTCAAAAGTCACGTATTTTATTCCTAATATAATTTAATTAAAAATTCATTCTATAATTTACGTCAATAATATAAACGACAATACAGTTTTGTGACTGCATTTAAAAGTTTTTACAAGTAATATAACAAAAAAATTAACTCAGCTCAAACCCATACTTAATATGCTGTAAATATTCAACAAATAATAGAATATTTGGTATATTTTTTCCTGGAATGCTGCGTAAATTGACATAAACTGAATATTTTAAAATAAAATGTAAAATAAAATAAATCGAAATTTGATAGAAGACCATTAGGTAAATAATGTGGCGTGAATGCGGTCGTTTCTAATCCTCTGTTACTACGCGGCCACTCTCTTCCTGGGCTGACCGCATATGGAACTGACGGAATGTGAAACTAATCGCAAACGGAACGACAGCCTTCTATCGCCGCATCTGGATTTCGGGCAACTGGACTCGACTCAGCACCTATGACCCTGTTTAACGACAATTAATATAGAAGGCATTGAAAAATTCGTTATTGGAATTATACAACTGGTACTGGTAGCACTAAATATAATCCGTAATTGAGGACATAACGTTCTATTTTTTTTTTGTAAATTTATTTTAATAAACTACATATGACAAATTAGGTTGTGAATAAAGTCTTCTCCGGCTTCTAACCGAGTAAAATTGTATTCGCGACGTTTCGATTATGTTCATTGCCATCGTCTTCTAACCAATCACTACTGCTACATTCTTTATTAAATTAGTCTGTGTTCCCTCTTTTTTAATTATACAGTATTGAAGCCAGATAAGCATATCTAATTTATAGATTGTTTTTGAGAAACTCCCAACTGCTCAACCCGGAAGCCAGAGCAATGAGTCAGCCGCCATTGAACTTGGAAAGAATTGGATGTCCCGTTAAGTCAAACACATTGTCCACAGCTGTCCGGAATCGAGTCCCTTCCAAAGATTCGTTCCGCGACTGTCAATGGAACAGCAATTCCATGAACTGCCTGCCGACTCCAGACAAACCAATACATTGTAATTTATATGCCATTTTCATTTCTAAATAAGCAAGTAAACGGGACGACTGTACTGGGAATGTGTAAAATTCGTGGTGCTAATCAAGTGAAGTGGCCAATTATTTGTAGCTACTGAAATTAATGTGAAAGAAAGCTTATACTTTCTATTTCTTCTCTCTCACCCAATAGTAGTTCAGATATGTTATATTTTTGTAAGTATTAGAGTTTTTAATTTGATAAGTAGAGATTTTAAAAATTAATATGAATAGCACGAGGGGTGGAAATTAATTAGAAACTCTAATAAATTTAGATTGCAATCTTTTGAAAAACATTGTCAGACCACCACTTTATATTTAAATAGTAGCTGAGTGCCCGGCGTTACCCTGCTTGTCATAATTAATCTCAGTGACATCCATAACCCCGGATTTGACTCGTGTCTCGGGTATTTTTTGGGGTTATTTTTATGTAACGTCCCTCCAGCTCCACCCCTAAGTGTACTCCCTCCTATGTCGAAGTGGTTTGTAATTATACACAAACAACATCGGGAGAAGTACTAACAATATCACGGACACGAAAAATCTTTATTCGAAGCAAATATCGGCCGTTTAACATGTTTGAAAATATCCACCCTCGTCGAACCCCGTCCCTGGGGGGGTGATAGCCATGTCTTACCCCAACTATGTTTGTTTTCGGTTCGAAAGGAACACGTAAACAAAATTTGGTCCAATTTTCTTCACGGGTGTAGATTTATATGTGGAACGTGCATAACCATGCACACTACACTCCCGTCGCCTCAAAAGAAAACGCGCAATCGATCTCATTCTTGCCTCCAGAACCCACCCCATCGTTATATATGGCGACCCGGAGTCCCTACCCACCCATTGCGTCCAACCAGTCAACACTCACACTCCCACAACGTATGCCCCTCAGATAGATAAATTAAGGAAACCTAATAATTGATAATTATCAAGCTCACGTGTTAATTATGTTCATAATTTCTATATGGTAAACAGAATTTTGCTTTCATATATACTGTAAATAATAGGTAAGCAATCGAAAATCAAAATGAAAAAGTTTTATAATAAATAAGAAAACAAAAAATACCTACACAGAAACAGTCTATTTTATATATTAGATTCCTGTTCCCATAATCATATTTAAATAATGACTTGTTTTCGCACTATCTTCATATATTGCGAATCAAAATTTTAATATCAATTTAATGTTCAACTCTTCTTCAAAGATCGAAGGTTTTCCCGGTGTTTCCGTTGAACAAAACGTTCTCTGGCTTCCATCCGAGTCAAACAGTGATTGTAGGGCGACGTTTCGACGACCAACTACTATCTGTACTATCGTCATCTTCTAGGCGATTATGACAGTGCAAACGGTCGACGAACCATCGCGCAATAATCACTGTTTGGTCCTAGTGGGATGTTTAATTTTTTTTGATCGATTGGCTACATGCGGGTTATCCGCTTTGATGCCTCTACCCTTCCTTAACTCTTCTTGTTTTTTTAAATATTTGGTTTCTTTTTCTGTAAACCCCTCTTCCTTTTTAATTTCTCTAACATAATTATAAAAAAAAATTATAAAGTGGCACACTGAGAGAGTAAGACTCCCTTGGCACCATTAGGGGTTATCAGAACCTAACTGTATGGGAGCGTGTCAGAGTGGTTGTAATGTTTTTCCATAGTTGAGCGGTTCTCTCAGTTGTGAGACAATTCGTAAAGTTCTTTGATTTTGTTTAGGCGGAAACTCAAGTAATTTTAATAAAAACAAACTTTAAATATTTAATTTTTAAGTTATTACTAAAACAGGAACAATAATGTCGGGCGCCAATTGAGATATTTTACAAATTTCGCTTACATGAAAAACTATATATAAGGAGAGAGATGACTTCATAATCACGAGGTACTCGTGGAATTTGTGGCTATGAGCAGTTCCAAAAAATATACCTTATTTATAGGCGCCGTAATCAAATGCTATATAAACGGTTAAAAACAATCGTGAACAGTAGACTTTCTGTGGTATAGGCAACCGCGATACAGACGCTCCTCACAGAAAAAATCAGCAACCGCTATCAACAACTCAGTCAATACAAATGTTTATGTTTTTGACAGTTATCCGCTTTGATGGCTCCACTCTTTAATAGCATAGGAAGGGATGGAAAGGGGGATGCGCAAGGTAGCCAAACGGTGACTATGACGTCCAGGTTATATTTTAAGAATCCTACACAGCGTTCGCCTATAAGTGATGCAGGGAAAATCGTAGGGAAGCCTGCTTCAGCTCTTCCGATAGTGAGAGTGGGGTTTGCTACAGGGACGCATCATTCCCGACTCCATGCTTCGACTGGATTTGGAGGGCAGTTGGCCGATTGGTTGAACAACTCTAACTGTATGCTCAACGTCTTCGACCCCGGAGCATACACCATTTAAATATAGACTACGAGCCACGGCTTATGGGATCCTAAATTTAAAATTCCTGGCTTAAAACAGGAAAGAGGAAAATTCCACGTAGGAAATTATTCCATCCGGAACTAAAGTAGCTTAATTTAATTTAATTTCTTGGTCGGTCCCTATTTGGAATCTTTTCTGCTGGCCGCAGACTGTTGTCTGCCTCCATCCAGGTGTTCTAAAATTCTCAGAAACAATCATGAATCTGTCCGTACTGGACACCTGTCTGCGATACAACAAGGATAAAATCCAAATTCCACCAAAACATATATGTGTGTATTTACTTATTCAACATATGGGCAGTTATATATATATATATATATATATATATATATTGTAGTATACAAAGTATTACTGAAACAAAAACCCCATGTTGGAGAGTCAAATTACGTCGTATACACTTTCATTAGAAGGGAACAATGGAATGAAGTTTACGTTGAAATTAAACCAAAATTTTTAAAGAGATAACAAAAATTATTTAATTGACAATTTTGATTTACGTTGACCTTACAGATTATGTTTTTAAGTAAATTCCTCTGCTTTCATGAGAATCTAAATTTCAGGGCCGCTTATAAAGCAAAAAATGAATTTAATTTATAATATCAAAAGTTAATACAAATACTCTAACTACAACAAAACTATAGAAATCTGGCGGTAATCGATATTTACGTTAAAGTTTTCAAAAATTAAGTGTTGACATACCCTTTTTTCAGAGCTTCTCCCATCTAAAATACAATGATTATCCCTCAAAAACTGTAGATAATGGGAGATCAAACTCATTTATATATAAATATAAATATATATATAAATATAAATAAATATATATATATATATATATATATATATATATATATATATATATTGTAATAAATAAATAATTAATTAAATGAATTGCCCCACGTTGTGGAAGCCAAAATGTAATGATTAAATAAGAGTGATTAATTAAATGAATAAACAAATTTTATTGAATTATTTACACAATTAACTATCAGTTTTATTAAATTGATAATTAATTCTGAAACAATTTATTTTAATTTTAACAGGAAAGATCAAGAAATAAGTACTACTATAAACTTTACGATACCATTTATTATTTAATAGAAATTTATAACATTTTCTCTGAGGTTAAGTACATTTAAAGTTTTTGTTTAGAAATTTGATAACTTTTCTCTCAGGGTCGTTTACCTGGGCTTGATAATTAATGAACAACCTTAGAATTTATAAATTAATAAATTGACAATCAAAACCAAAATGTGACGAACGAAATCTGACGAATTCCTTTAACTATCGTTTACAAACTTAATTAACTTGATTTCTACTTACAAAAATGTTCGGCTGGTACCAGACTTATTTTCCTCGTTTTTTGAACACAATTTACACTAAAAAGGCAATGAATCACTGACTCTACACTTGATTGTCAAACACACGGTCGTAGTTATTGAATTTTCCTCCGGGAACTGGATCTGCTGCACCTCCGGATCATCAGCCAGACATATTGTTACACATTGTCTTTATGTGGAAAATGTTGATCTCAATACGCGTAGGAATCTTAATGTGGCGCAAATATTTGATTAATCTTTGCAGTTTTTTACAAAGTATCTCGCTGTCCAAACTTTATACTTGGATTTAAAAACTTGTAACTTTCTCGGTTGAATTTTATACTTGGGCCACACTGTTCGTTCTCTCCAAATTTTACTTCCTCTCCCGGCTACAATCAATATCAGACAGACTCGCCTTCCTCTCCCGACTATAATATCAGACAGACTGCTACAGACAGTGCTAGCGGCTCGCAACAAAGCTATCCTACCCATTGTCGTCTTTGAAGAATTGGTACCGCTAGTTATCCATTTATTAAAATCATTACTGGCCTCTAATTAGTATTACAATATATGTATCACAGAAAATAACTAAAAAAATCAGCAGAATTACTAGTAAAAAACTAGAAGAATTTGTTTTCACCACCCAAAATGTACTCGGTAGCAAAAGAATCTCCCCAAGGCCTTCTACATGTACATGGAATTGAACTTGAGTCATATATTAAATTCCTTGCGACTGTGGACGCAACTGCATCGCTGAAACAAGGAGAGCAGTTGTGAACAGAAGAAATAAATACAACAAGAAAAAGACGTTAACAAGTCTAAACTCTCAAAACACTTCTCGAATAATGAACAAATTTAATTCAAATATTTCTCCATTTTCTGCTCTGAGGCCCGTAGTTCAAAGTTAATTTATCTACAATTAAATAAGGAAGTCTCCTTACCTCTGTCGTGCAGGATATTTAGAATTTCCTCATTAAATAAGAGTTACTCACCCAGTTTTACCATTTCTGAACATTTGTTAATTTGCTCAATCAACCCGTCAAAAACAATGCTAAATCCCTCCTTTTGCAGACTGAACAAAAATATTAATTTATATATGGAACAACACGAATATTTTCTCAGTCGACAGCCGACTCTCTGATACAGAGTGAATTTATTGGGTTTTGTTTTGTTAAACAATGCTCTCGTGTATCACCAGCCCTGATTCTTAATTCTTCTATCTCTCATTACAAACTGCTATAACTGTTCGAAACGTGTGAACTACCTTTTCTTTCCTCCTATTTCATAGCACACATATGTACTTTATCTTCATCTCTCTACCTCTTCACCAAAATTGATAACAGAATACCTGAGTAACGCCTCTACCAGTATGCGTATTGTATATTTATTTTTTGTAACTGAACTAACTATATACAATAAAATAAATAGGGTTCCAACTATTAAAATATCTTCACTTCGAAAAAATGAAACAGAATATCTCAGTGCAAATTACCAGAACTACAAACAATTTAATTGATAATATTACTATATTTGGATACAGGATATATTTAAGATTGACGTTTTCACATGTTTCAATGAGGAATGAAAATTTAAGAACGATGCTCATCGTAATTTTATGCAAAAGCCATTGTCAACGTTAAATTTGAACTACAAATCTATTTGAAAAATCTGCCATTTGAAACAATTCCTGAATTTTAATTTTTATTCATAACCGAATGATGTTTGTGTCTGGCTCACGCCCTGTGCACGTGTTGCGGAAACCGTGTTTTGTTTATTCTAAGCAGCATCTGCGAGACACTTGACTGCTAAATTTGGGTTTAGGGTAACTCGCAGGCCGCCCTTTCTATTTAACAGTGACAGCATCTGTGTTTTGTTAGAAATCCTAGAAGCCAGAAGCCTGTGGATTAAGTCCAAAGCCGCTAAAGAAAACAGTTTCAACTAATGCCAAAAAAACGGAATTATGTTTATAATTTTAAAACGTCAATACTTAGTTCCATCATCGAGCACTATCAAAACAACATCAATAAAACGCATAGCTTGTCATTTGGTCGTTAAAATTGCTATTTTCATTTTCAACGTATTTAATCTATTATATATTTCATTAGAATTAAAATTAAATGCGATAAACACATCCTCCTAATTTGCAAAAAAAATGGGAGAATATATAAATATAAATTTATTATATATTATAATAACTTGGTTCAGCGATCATATTCAGTATAAAAATTTGAAGTTGGAGAATCGGGTAATTGAATTTGAAGCAACGAAAGTATAACTATTTTGTCCAGACCAACTAGTTTTACGTCTATGGATTTTTCTGGTATAAATCAACTGATTATTAACTTTAGTTAATAAATTAAAGAATAATCATAGTTTATTTGATAAAAAGACATAATTTAAAAATGAATGTAAGGATTTTTCACATAGATATTGGTGGTGTCACTGGCTAAAAGGCGGTTATAATGATATTCACGCAACGTATACGTCTCGGGACGAGGATGAGAGAAAGAGATGAGCGTCATAACAGTAGTTGGTCGACCATGGCTCTCTTCAGGAGCAATTTCGAGTACATGATATCAGAATGATGAAAATGAAATCGGAGATGATACCACGGTTTGCTACCTTGAATAATACGTAGTGATCTGAATAAGGAAAGCCTAAATGGGCTCGTTAACCAGCATCAAAAATTGTACATTGCCGGCAAGATTTTAGAAAACTATGGCCAGGCAATGTGTTGCCGGTAAGTATGGCCGGGAAATATGTTGCCAGCAATACTCCGGCCACAGTGTAGACCGAGCATTTCCCGCGTGCACATACCACTGTGATAAAAAAGTAAGGTGAATTTGTCATTTAAAACTCCCAGGTACTAGGAAGACAGGTAATTTTTTTTTCCTAGGTTGGTAGGACTGTCTATAATATTTGCCAAGCGTCTGTTTGTTAAAAGGTTTAATTATCTCAGAGTTACACGTGTTTTTGTAAACAACCAAAAGTGAATTTTTCGATTTTTGCAATGGGTGATTTTGTTGAGCAAAGAACTTGCATCAAATTTGGTTTGCGGAACGAATATTCTTGTGCGGACACGTTGAAAATGTTGCGGAAGGCCTTTGGTGATCAAACTATTGCACAAAAACGTTTATAAGTGGTACAAGTGGTACAAAGTGGTTCAAAGAGGGCCGAGAACGCGTTGAAGACGAACCGCGTTCTTGACGACCATCAACGTCTACCGACGAGGGCCACGTCCAAAGAGCCTAAGATTTGGTGCTTGAAAATCGTCGATGGACAATTAGAGATCTCACTGATAGTGTTGGAATATCATTTGGCTCAGCCCAAACCATTTTGAAGAATGTTTTGTGTCTCAAACGCGTCAAGTCCCGATTGGTGCCAAAACCGCTCAATTTTTGGAAAAAAAGCGTCGCGTTGATGTGTGTGAAACTTTGCTGTCTGACTATCAGGACCACTTGAAATGCATCATTACTGGAGACGAGACTTGGATTTACGCATACGACCCTGAAACCACCGACCAATCCAGCGAATATCGTGCAAAAGGTGAAGCAAGACCGAAAATCAAGGTCATGTTGACAGTTTTCTTTGATTATCGTGATGTGGTGCACGATGAATTCCTTCCGCCGGGCCAAACTGTCAACAAAGAATATTATTTGAGCGTTGTGCGTCGTTTGCGTGAAGCTATTCGTCTGAAACGGCCGGAATCTTGGTTCCTTCATCACGATAATGCACCATGTCATACAGCATTGGTTCTTCGCGACTTTTTTTTGCCAAAAACTCGATTCATGTCGTTCTGCAACCATCGTATTCGTCTGATTTGGCTCCGTGCGACTTCTGGCTATTCAGCAAACTCAAAAGGCCAATGCGGGGACGCCGTTTTGACACGATTGAGGAGATAAAAACCGAATCGAAGAAGGTCTTTAAGGCTTTATCGGAAAAAGATTATTCCGACTGTTTCGAGGACTGGAAAAAGCGTTGGAAAACGTGCGTTTTATCGAACGGGGATTACTTTGAAAGGGATGAAATTTGTTTGGAAGAATAAATAAAGAATATATATTTTATAAATAAATTCATCTTATTTTTTGTTCACAGTGGTAGAACAATAATAACCGAAAATGAAGTGCTAATTACCGCAGAATTAATTTGTGATAAAAAATTGAAGTAATTAAAGAAGAGAAGAATATGGATTCGACCTTATTTAAAGAAATTAGAAACACTTCACAATTTAAGCAACGAATTAAATCTTGTATTTAATTAGAAGTGTTCAATTTCGCACGTCGTTCGAGAAGTATGCGTAGATTTTATGGAAGGATTAAATAAAATTATTAAAGTATGTACGCTGTAGGCGTTGAATATTGTATCTGTTGAATATTAAGAAGAAAAGTTAATTTCTAATTTTTTAAATTATTTTCATTTTTCGCGTACGTCATAACCGATGCCAAATTTCTTGGCTATTACTTTCCAACCATCTTTCTTCACTTGGCGATGTCCATCTATAGTCCATCGACTTCACGCCCCATAATGACGAGCAAACTTCGTCTATAAATTCCATAGTTTTCTCTTTTGACCAATTCATAAGTGGAATGCTGAATAATTTTACCCGGAGAACAAAGTGTAATATTAATTGATAACACAGCTGATTGGCAACAGAGACCTCTATTGTGGCTCGGCAATGTTTCCGTATTTTCGACACAGGGTCGATGTCATCGGCAACACGCCGGCCAGTACTTGAAATGCTGGCAATACTGGAATATTGCCAGGTCATATGTATGTATTGCCTAAAATGTTGCTAGATTTAGAGCAACATTGAGGACAGTAATAATATTGCCGGCCACATATTGCCGTAACAAGTTGCTCGTTTACAGGCCCCTTAAGGAAGGTGATCTTGCGGGAAATCAATGCCATAATATTCGATAGGTGGAATGCCAGTGGAATGCAAGTACTTCGGTCATTTCGCTACGAAGAATGGATTCGCGGCTGGTCGAAACGAAGCGTCACCCTTTATAAATCCCGCGTCGTTTTCAAATCCAGAATTAATGAATCTTCGAGCTCCCAACACCGAGTTTGCGTTGTATATGGGTGTAAGATTTCACGAAGGTGTTTCTGTTGACGAGCAGTTAGTGACTTGTCGAAATGGTTTGTGCTCGTTTCGGTGCGAGGAAGAATCTGCCACTGAAACGGAGAATCCGAAGTTTACACAGACTCACATCTACGACAATAACATGGAAAAGCAAGTCCCGACCAGGATGGGCAACATGGATGGCATTGATCAAGCAATTGTTGAAACCATCCAGACGTCAAGTTCCTGAAGGAAGGCGAATTTTCTCGGCATGACCGGGTCTTCAGACTGAAGACGTCGTGGTGTACGCACGCTCAATCGCCGATTGCATAAAAGGTTGCGGCCATCGTTGGTAATGCTTTCGTCGCAGGTTCAAAGATATATTGTTGGTCACGGTATTTCAAGGGGTCTGGAGCGCGTGACCGCACGACATGTTTCTTCGAGCGCTTATTGATGTGTACGGTCAGCGTGAGAAAGATTGTTCTCATTCATCAACGTCGACAATTTGTCGTCATGCTACCTGGCTAAATCCTCGAGCATATTACATCTACGCTATTTAAGACTAGGAAAGTCACGACAGATCGCCAGTTACAGTTGAGTATTTTTTAACTCGCAGACTGCACCCGCGTCAGCTCCGTCTCAAAGTTGGTCATTCTCTTCAGAAGTCTTGACGGTGACCAAGTAATGTGCACGTTTGCACACCATTGTGTTCAGTTCTGCTGGCCAAGATATTGACAGTCTCAAAGAAAGACCGTGTCATTACCTATCCCAGAATACATTTTATCTGAGCCGGCGTAGGCTACATATCCCGTTGCTACGCCTCCAATTCACCGTCCGGCGTTCGCCATGAATATCAACAAGGCCAAACAGTTTATCCACTAGGCTTACATTTCCCAGGTCAAGTATTTACTCACGACCAGTTCTGTTTTACTCACGCGATCCACTTCACACCGACGGATCAAGATTAGTTTTGGGCTATGGAATTCATGAAGATGAAAGTGGATTTATGGGAATCGCCAACTGAAGCTAGATGTCCTTCTCCATGCACTGCTATAGGTTGTAGCGAAGGGATTCACTTTCCATTTTCTACTTGATTAAAATTTGCCTGTTGATATCTAAAGATCCATAAGGAACACTGAACCGAATAATAGTGGACATGAACCCAAGTACTTCTAAATACTAATTAATACTATATCAGTATAAACAGAAGTAAAAGTATTCTACCGATTTTCCTATTGTGTACAGTTTCTCCATTCTTAATTGTTTACAACAAACAACAAAATTTATAATTCTGCCAACAGACTTCAGTGACGGTCTACTACACCCTTACTTCTACTTCCGCCGGTATTGTATTGTCGTGCTTGCTACCGCTACGTGTTGAAATTGATTCACGAAGAACTTAAATATTCTGCATTTTTGCTTTCTCCATCTATGTATTTATTTGTGTAATTATGAAAAATTTATCAGGTTTTCTAAGTGATTTGGCGGTACTGTGAAGATAATTAATATTTTATTGGATATTTGCTTGTAGAAATTAATAGCTAGACGATGAAGGAAAAGAAAAACTGATTTACTGTTCATAAATAAAATATAGGATTCTAGCTATTGCGTGAGTGTCTGAACACAGTTACATGTTTACACCTATTCTGGTATGTATCCAAGCAGTCACGAAGATACTCTAGATTTAGGCCCATACCTGAGGCGAACGTGTTATTCATAAACAGGCATTTATTTTTAAGTTGCGAAAAAACTACATTTATAAGTATAATAGTGGCTGTTAAAAAATATTTCCCGTTTGCTACAAATTCAGTCATATTGACGAAAATAAATTTTTTCTAAAAATATTCACGGTATCAAATTTTCACATTTATACAGCGAATTTACTATTAAAATGTGTATTAATTTTTTACTAACTATCTTACCTTTCTCTCATTTATGACCTTTAATTTGGATATTTTCTCCATTATCCTCGAGCGCGTTTTCTTATTTATATATAAATTTTCATTTATTTCCTAAGTATATTTTCATTTATTTCCTAAGTATAAGATTAATGGATAAATAATCGAAGTCTTCAAATGAGTGTGCGACTTAGAATATGCTGAAGAAAAATAAATTTTTGAAGTTGGGGATAGACTTTACGCAGTA
Source organism: Zhengitettix transpicula (assembly GCA_037074705.1). NCBI lineage: Eukaryota > Metazoa > Arthropoda > Insecta > Orthoptera > Tetrigidae > Zhengitettix > Zhengitettix transpicula. The sequence continues at coordinate 70,804,731 of CM073590.1, read as the reverse complement.
AAGGGCTGTTGGTATTTTCAGTGCTCAATTTTGAGTCCTTGCTTAAATCCCTCATGTTATGTTTGAGACCATGTAATCGTTATTGAATACACCCTAGTCGATACTTTCTTCTTTCTAATTCAATGGACTGTCTAATTAAATTATTAGAGATTGATTCACACTCAAATATTGTTCTTTGTGCTTTGAATTACTTTTCTGCTCCTCACAGCAAAATATTTTCGTAGATAACAAAAGAAACATTGAGTATAATAATAGTTCGTGCGACGTGGAAAGAGAGTAGTGGGCGGACGCGGACGTGGACGCGGACACGGACACCTGTTGGAATGCGTGAGGGTAAGCTCAGGCAGTGAGCCAGGCCTCGGCTTTAATTGAACAGTGCACGTGCACTGAGTCTTGGACCAGCAGATGTGCAGCCAACGCGTCATCGCCGGCCTAACACAATTACTGTCATTTAATTAAAGCCTGAGCTTCAAGGGTACACAGCTCCCGCAGCAAGTTTACGCGGCTTTGTTACTGCAATATACACGATTTAATACTGAGAATTTAAAAAGTGACGTTATTTAATAGCGATCGCATTTGAAACTAGTAATTATTTCATCAATTAATAGATGAGTTGTGTTGAACGGGAAGCTAGTTGAAGTAAAGCATAATGATTTGGTTATTTACATTAAAAATTATATTTCAAGAATATTTTAAAAAGCATGAATTTTAGGCAATAACAAAAACGGAAGCTTAGATATTCGGCTACATTTCTACCTTCATTAGATGATTTAACTGGACTTGTGAATAATAGTACTCTCTTATAATACTTATGTTCTGCTATGATGAATTGATATATTTTTCAGGAATAAATTTATAAACTGAATACTAATAATATACTACAGTAAACCGTGTATAAGAATTAAACTCATAGTACTGTTAAGAATTATTTGCAATACATGCATATATTGTAATACGTGAAAACGCCAATATGTATTTTATAGTATAAACAATAATGTATATATTAAATTGTAGCGAGCCGGTCATTTAGAGAAATAAATATATTGAGACGGAAGGTACACACTTTCACGGAGTGGGTTCCATGAAGTTGTAAGGAGCTTTACACAGCTAATTGATTGTTTTCTTTGCTAGGTCGGGTACTTCTGGGACTACCCTTACAAGATTACACGTATTACTAGAATGCTTTCATACTTACCAACTAAAAATCAGTTGAATTTTTCTGAAATATTTATAAGCGACTACTAAGATCACAGCTATATTGACTACGTCACGAATACGAAACGTAAAGCTTCCATAAACCATTGGTCCGGAAATCATTACATACGTTCTAATTAAACTAAATAATATTTTTTACTTACCGTTGTCATGTTATAAAAATTATTAAAAATAAACAATGCTCTGGTTTTGTTGTTTGTTTTAATTGAAAACGCGGAATGGGAATAGTTAAAATTTAATTCTCTTAAACATAACAATAAAGTTATAATTTATTTAACTTTCCATGTCAATCTAGCCAGGAAATGTAATTTAATATATGAAAGCTCTATGGAGTACATATAGATATTATGTTTAAATAAATTGGTTTGATTCATTTACAAATTGTTATAACCATGATTGAAAATGTTGTATAAAATTGTTATAGATAATACTTCTAACAGCTCTACAGAATAATTAGTGTACTTCGCTGCCACTTGATTATAATGCTAAAATAGAATTGAAAATAATAGCTCGTTTATAATTTGCATAATGTCCCACGTATTAAAATTATTAAAATAAAAAGTGGCATTCTACCTTACTCTAATGATTAATAAAATAACCTGAGTTATTTCGGAACGAAAAACTGTTGTTTGTTCACGTGGATAGACTCATATTCTGCGTCCCTTTTGGAGACAATGGTAGAATGATACAATGAGGCCGAGGACAAGAAAGCGTTAAAAAGAGGGAATGATAGCATCGTGTGTCAATTGAAATTCTTAAGCTTAAGAAATTGAAACTCGGAAACATTTGTTTCTCAGACGGGGACACAAAAATTTCAGACATCTGGGAGAATTACGTTTAGCTGGAAGTATAATAAATTTCATTGGCAACCCTCATGGCTGAGACCAACCAACGAAATTCTAACATAATTAGCAGTCGATTGGAAGTTATGGAAAAGCGCAGTCTCGACCCGAGCAGGAACTAATCTAGCGCACCATGTGTCCGACGCCGGACTCGACAGAATCACCAGAAGTCTGGGACAGCACGGTGTCGTGAATATTATGTTATTTCCAAGTATCGTAATGCTAGAGTCATGAATTTATTAAATTCAATTAAACTTGTCATGTTGTGGTTTACCCCACGAAGTTCATAACAACCATGATAGAAAGTGGAAGTTGTTATAATTATTTGATTGTTTCCATTTTTTATATTCAACTCAATTTTAATAAAATTATACTTCAAATTAATTCAATCCTTTATGTTCGTTTGAAATAGAAACCCCACCCATTATCACGAACACAATACTCTCAAATTTTAGCTATTTCTGTGGCACATAAATTGAACTGCGTACTTCGACTATTGGTGAATATTAATATCATTTCGACCTGCCTTTGAATGCGTTTAAAATTAGCGGGCAAATTTCAGATTTTTGTGCGTATTATTATTACCAAACTATCGAGTTACGAGACCTACAGCATGCAACTTTACGTGCCATCATTTGTACGCCAGATATATAAGTTTATTCAGCGCCTTGTGTGAATTCAATTCAACAGTGAACGGCGACTACTTTAGTTTACGAACGGAAATGAGCATAAAATGAGAATCTGACTGGGCCCTTGTTTATTATTCCGGCTTATGAAGTGTTGCTCTGTGGAACATAGTCGGCGTTTGTTCCGGCTGCACTAAAGCGTTCACCCGCATAAGAACTGTGGTGCCATATGGTTCAAGCCACACGGAAGGAGATGAATTAGTGGCTTTTCTCCTCCGCTTAAAATATCTCACTAATTTACAGAGACCACCGAAAGAACACATTTTCATTTCCACAACAGAATGACAGTCCAGTCATGTCTTCTCACAGCTAACCACAAGCATGTAACACAATATAATATCACATTTGAAATGAAAAAAAATACGTCTGATTAAAAATTAGTAATAAGAAAGATAGCTAAATACAGGCAAAATAAGTGATAATATAAATACCACACAACGTTTATGTATTTGGCTATCTTTCTTATTTCTATGAGAGAGTGTATCATTCAATTAATAATTATACTATGATAAATATCACATTGCGGCGACAGCAAGAAACAAAACCGGAATATATTCGTAATTATCTGCCTTACGATAAAAATATTAGAAGTTTTCAATTACGATTAAATTTAAACAAATACTTTGACTCAATTTAATATATAACCGTATACATTTAAAATTGAAAAATTGTGCTCCCTTATCAAATTTCAAAAACCCGTTGAAATTAATTTAAATAAAACTTCATGGACAATTATAATTATTTTTAAAGAGAAATGAATTTGATTCCAATCAAAATAGAATGCTTATTGTAATAAGACCGTTGGGAAAAAAATTGGTATGAGAATTATTGTTTAAGATCTTCTATTCATTCTTCAAGTGCATAATTGGCATTTTAATTTCATTTAAAAAGCAAATCTATCTGAGATATGCAAAACAACCTCTGGTATTATTTATGGAAAATATAAATTTCGGCATGAGAGATACTAAATACACGCTGAGTGATCTTTAAGATTATTCAATCGAGAATGTTGCATTTGATAAACTAATATAAATGCCATTGTTATTTTAAATTTCGGAACTGTTAGAGTATGGACCTCACTAGATCGTGTCTGCATGATCGGCATGTTACGTTAGATAATTATTTGATTATACCGGACACTAACTCGACAAAATTGAGAACGTTTTATAAAATATAATATGGATAATGAATAAGAAAGATAGCAAATTCAGACAAAAAGGTAATATAAATACCACACCACGTTTCTGGGATCCTTGTGCCTTTCGTCAAGTGCTAAGAAGAGCCTAGAGAAACACGACTGCACTTGTCAGTTGACAACATTCAAAGGTTTTTGAGTCCTATATTTTTTAATGAATAATTATTCGGCTTCCACCCGGGCAGGATTGATCCACGACGTTTCGATGGAAATCTCACCCATCTTTATCAAGTTCACCCGTCATTTCCATAGAAACGTCGTGGCTTAATCCTGCTATGACCTGGGTGGAAGCTCAAGTATTGTTTATTCAGCATATTCACCGGGAAAACCTACGAGCTTCAATAATTATTTTTCTGCTTAGGAATACACGCTGCTAACTCCGTTTTTAAATTCCCAATTACTTGGAGCCCTGTTTGTTTCTCCACCCCCATAAACGGAGTACTTTGAGGGCTTATTAGAATCTTGACACGAATCTGGAAGTTCAGTCTCTCCTTTGGTTCACCACAATCTAAAAACCTTATTTAAACATGCCACATGAAGACTAATTCTTTTAAAAGTTTCTTTTTGTCCTTTTGCAGTAGTGGCCGCACTATGTAAAACTCCAACTATCCTGGCAAAGTTATGTAAAACAGAGCGGTTAACATTTTGAACGACAATTTCAAGCCATACTTCAAGAAATTTTTTCAGAAACGAGAGAGAATTATCCTTAGATTGTTTCCTGGTCTCAGAAGACCTAAAAAGCTCCACCCAAAGGAATAAAAACGCTGACATGATACTTAATATTAATTGTTTAAAATTCGTACATGTTATTTAACAAAATAAACATTTAACAACAAAAGTAAGTTTCGTGTTTCTGAGATTGAAACAGATTGTGATACATGAATTTCAATGGGGAAAATGGATTGGGTTACTAACTATTCGGAAAACGCGTCCAGGAACGATTTAAGTTCGTAATCCGAAGCTTCACTGTACTTATATGCATATATTATATTAATAATGGTACATATATATTATTCAATTTAACTTGTTTTTGTTCGTTCTGTTTCCTCATTCTCTGTTTGATCAACTTCGAATGAGCCGACCTGCTGCTGTCAGCTCCACCGCCAAGCATCACAGAGATCCCCGATTGGAATTCCGGTAGGGACTTGGTGTTTTTGTCTCCTGGTGGGGTTACAACTGAAGGAAAATCGGCACAATGACCACGTGTAACTCCTAAATCTAAACATGTGAAGTAAGATGGCAGTCTTGCACGTGTTCCGGTAGGCGAAGGCTCTACATGCGTTGTACCATCAAGGAGAATTATATTCCTGTGATCTGAATCGTGAAGAATGAAGTGGATTTAATTATATGTATGTGTTGGTTCCTTTTAATAGAGCATAAATTATGGCAATTATTTGTTGCCTTATCGTGGTTTTATATTTTTAGATAAGTCTAACTAGTTATCTAAGTGTACCATAAACAGTTCTCGGATTTCACTCGGGTGAATCATATTTAAGCGACGTTTCGACGACTAAAATCTCTGTCGTCATCTTCGCCTAGAAGATATTTAAACGCGACGTTTCGACGACTTACATCTCTGTCGTCATCTTCGCCTAGAAGATATTTAAACGCGACGTTTCGACGACTAACATCTCTGTCGTCATCTTCGCCTAGAAGATATTTAAACGCGACGTTTCGACGACTAACATCTCTGTCGTCATCTTAGCCTAGAAGATATTAAACGCGACGTTTCGACGACTAACATCTCTGTCGTCATCTTCGCCTAGAAGATATTTAAACGCGACGTTTCGACGACTAACATCTCTGTCGTCATCTTAGCCTAGAAGATATTAAACGCGACGTTTCGACGACTAACATCTCTGTCGTCATCTTCGCCTAGAAGATATTTAAACGCGACGTTTCGACGACTAACGTCTCTGTCGTCATCTTCGCCTAGAAGATATTTAAACGCGACGTTTCGACGACTAACATCTCTGTCATCATCTTCGCCTAGAAGATATTTAAACGCGACGACAGAGATTTTAGTCGTCGAAACGTCGCGTTTAGATATGCTACACCCGAGTAAAATCCGAGAACTGTTTATGGAACAATTACCCGGGAAAGACTTCAATATTTGATATTTAAGTGTATTTCGTTTTATTTAAATATGTTAGTATTGTAAAGACGTATAAAACATTTTGTTATTATTCTATGTACGTCTGACTAATAATTTACCTCATTTGAGAACTAATGGCAAATAAATCTATTCTATTCGAATTCATGTCAGGATGTAGCCTGTCGATGTATTGAAAGCAATAGTCAACGATTATGAACTAGAGTAAATATTTCGTTCCTAGTAAGTCTTACTGTTCGAATACATTGTTCTCCACTTGGTATGTCACTGACTTCCTTTATACCCCTCATATATTGAATCATGTGTAGTACACCTCAGGTTATATAGTTAAATCGATTACCTGTGCGTTTCTCTCGAATTTCTTATCGGCTTTCGCTAGAAAATTAATTTATTTCATATCACGTATCTTGAGCGTTCCGTGGAATATTCATTCGGAGAGATGGAGGTCAAATTTCTTCCATGATTCAGGTCAGGTAGACTCAGGCGACAATAACTCACGACTGGCAACCGACAATGTGATAAATTCCTGAAACAACAAGTTGTTGAACTCGCCAGAAAATTATCGCAGACCGTCATCATTCTGGTTTCTTAGTGAAAGAGAAAGAGAGGAGAATTTAGGCGGACAAAGCCTCCGGGGAAGTAAATTATTTGGTTGGGCCGATCTCTGCGTCTCTGCCGCCATATGGGAGAAGTGAATATTACGCTTGTACTCTGCATAGAATTTAGCATATCGGAAGCAGTTTAATAAAGGGCTCAGAAGGAAATACGCAATGACAATTTAAGTGCGAGCGAAGACCTTGAAGATTAAGAGCGTCTAGTTAATCTTGTAAATACAATAGTAGTTAATATTATTAAATAAGTTCTAAATTTCACAATTTAAATAAATTTATCATACGATTATTTCCTCTAATATACAAAAAACTCAAAAAATATTACTTTATCTCTATAAATAAAAATTAAAATCTGTCTGTGTGTCCCGTATATGTTCATAAACAATTCATCCGATTGCGAAGAAACTTTGGAGAGTTCTTGTGCGCAACCTCGCGAAGGTTTCTGTCAGCATTTCGAACCGTTAGACAAGTCTCAAGGGGTGAACGAGTATGAAATTTTAAAGCATTCTAAAACTCTTGGTAATAGCGTCGATTAATTAATTTTCGGGGTCTATGTGATTAATAGTTTATATTCCCTAAGAGTGGAGAGAAAGGGGTGAAAAAAATTTCCGTATTAAATCTTAAATGCGTAGACCAATTTCTACCAAACTTTATAGACACGTTACTTACGATTCAGGAACAAACACTGAGGCGTTAAGACATACCTACCGTCTCTAAAGGTGGGGTGAAGGGGGTTGAATTTAAAAACATTCCTAAACGGTTATTAGTAGTGTGGAATAAAAGTTAGTCGAGGTTCCTTAATTAGATGCTGCCATTCTATAATTTTTAAATGCATAATTTTAATTCCAAAAGGCAAGGTAGGGAAGCACCCTTATTGTTCGGGTGATGGAGGAAAAGGTTTACATAAAAAGTTATGCAAGAAAGACCGATATTAGTGTCGATTCCAGGGTAATAGGAGTCGCTGAGTTTAATTCTCGCATTAACCATGGTGCTTAATTAAAGTTTTATATCCAACTTCGTGGAAGCGGTGACAAAAGGTTACCTGGAGTAGCTTTGATCCTATTATGACGATTTTCGTAGGGTACAAGCTGTATTTTGGTCTCTATTTAGTTAAAGGTTGTATTTCTTTACTTCTTTAAGGTACTTTATTAAGTTAGCGAGTATTTCTTACTGTTTTAATTCGTCGTTATTTTTAGACAATTTTATTGTATGTAGTATGAGAATTCCGTAACACCGTCAGTCATCATCCTAATATTATTTGAAGTTACATGCCGAGGGGTTACGTCGGAGAGGATAATGTAAATAGGTAGGCCTAAATGTTCCAAACACTGGCGCTATTGACTCTGCTTAAAGAGGTTAGTGTCGAATCAAATCCTTCTCCGGGCTAATTTAAATAAACACCCGGGCAAATTTCACATAAATTGTCAAGGCCGTTAATTTAAATTAGACTCATTCATCTCAGGGTGCTACACCGGACCTCGTCATAAGTACGAAATGCACTTTACACAATGAAACATTTAATGAAAGAAAATATAATCTGAATTAAATTACCAATATATTTACTTATATTCCCCAAAATACAAATATACGAAATGAAATTTGACAGTACAACAATTATGCAAGAATAAAAATGTATTTTATTAATTTTCAATAAACACTCATCATACCATTTTCGAACGTTCCAATTTTTTGCATAAAACACTATCACCAATTACTTAAGAAAACTTTTAAATTTCGAATTACGTCATATTGTGCATTCAATTGCACATCAATTTTCATACAATTAAACATACTTGAGCAGACACATTTTATTAATTCTTTTAAGAATCAGAGCTCAGCACAAGAGTCCGAAAACTAACATTTACGAAATTAATATACTATATAAAACCTATTCCAGATTGTCGGCTATAGAGATCTTTGCATCTGACAGATGTACGACGTAATCTTACAGATGTGAAGGTCTCGATAGCCGATTCTCTGGTATAAGCTGAATCTAGTAAGTTTATTTTCAAGGAGTGCTCGGACTCTTGTGCTGAGTTCTGCTCGTCTTCAGGAAAAGGGTTAAGAACCAGAGTTCTTTCCTCCTCCTCTTTCTTCCACTCTCTCCTTGTTTGTTCTACTATAGACAATGAAACACCCGACAAATCCTTTACTTCGTATTCCAACGCAATTGTCAACAAACTTAAAATTCAGAATAAGTTTTGGATGGATATCCAACTTCTTCTTTCGATGACAATGAAAAACAATTAATGTTACAAACTTTATCCATCTAATGCTGAAAAATGAATTTCATGTTTTAAGTGTTACGTAGGTAAAGGAACATTAACTTTATGTTGTCAATTAAGCGTTGTTATAAAGTATTTTCTAATTCAGAGTACGTATAATTTATTTAGCAGTTTGACTTAATTTGGACGATAAAGAAATTATCAAAAAAATTGCAATAAATGATGTCGTACAATTTAATAAGTTCTTTTGTTTTTGTGGAAATTAATTATTTCTTTACCTTTATGAAAATGGCAGTCAATGTTATCGTACTGTCTACTGGGAAATTGTCGTTTTTCTGAAGAATGTTAATTGTCTAGGAAATGGTCCATTCTCTGGAAGAATTAGTTTTTGTAGAAATTAATAAGGCGCTCCAATAGAGCGCCAAGTGTCGGGGTTAATGGACTGACCCCGCCTAATGAGATTCGTCCACATCAGAGACAGAAATCTCATTAAAACAAGAATTCTATTTTTAACTTTACTTTTATGAATAAATGACGTGTGGCTCTTGTTAATTGGCTTTTCACCCAGTCCTCACGTGTACAGGGTGTTTATTTTAATTGATATTGGTAAAGTGGACAACTACCTATCTTAAAATACCATTCGTCATGGATGTGGGAAGTGTCTACTTTGAAATTAACAATAATTTTTCTTGCAGATTTTTCATAAAAGAAAATATGTTAGTTTTTCGCGAAACACGTCCACCGACGCAAGAATTGGTGATGACGATCACGCATTCTCCACCTTTATTAACATCAGTATTGTGCGTTGCGAAACACCCACGAGATGTGGGGGTGTGCTATGTGAGATAAGCGTCCAAGGACCTATCGTGCGATGAGGGGCGAGATAGCCTTTTTCCCAGTCCCCTTCCCAGCCGATGGCAAGCAGGTAGTTATTCTCGAAAAGTAACTTTTTCTTGAATGACAAAATAGTTTAAAAAAAATAACGTGCTGCAATAGACTTTTATTAATGATACAACACTTTTCGGTCCTAAAGTGGATCTTCAACAGGCAAATAAAGATTATTCATTTATAGAAGTATATTTCCATGTGTTTAAATAAAAGTTACGTATGTATTTATTTTATTTTTTGACTGTTAGATACAGCTTGCTAACAATACACTCTAAGGCCAAGACAAAAACAACTGTTTTGTAATGTAGGCAGCAACACTCATCTTTAACAAATAAAGTCGTAAAGTTAAAACTCACTTTAAAGGGCGTTACACACGCTCCCTCTTACCTTAAGACTTACCTGAGCAGTTCAAAGTCTGAAGGTAAAGACTTTTGCTGCCGTGTACAGTCAGACTGTGCTTGATATTTTGGCTCGCGAGCCTGAGGCGTGGAGACAAGTTTGAACATGTGGATGAGTCAACCAACTTCAGCTCTCAGGGCTGTGCCGAACTAGTGCTAAGACGTGTCAAAAATCGAGAGCGAATTGTGAGATTTCTGGTGGCAGATTTGAGGAATAACTCATATGAGTTTATTACAGAATTTATTTCAATGTATACAGACAATGAATGTTCATGGAAAATTAAATCCAAGGATTACAGTAATCGAGATAAAAAGGCGGCAGCATATGAAACACTACATGAAAACAAAACTGCAAATGCAACGAAGGATTCGCTTATAAAAAATTAACTCTTTAAGTAGTTGTTTTCGAAAAGAAAAGAAGTTGAGGGAATCAGAAACATAGATAAACATGTATTGTTTTTTATTGGACCCATGTGTACTATGAGTGTATATAGGTTTTTGTGATAGGTATAGGTATAAATTGGAAATAAGAATTTCATTAGTAAGAGTGTTTTTAGGTACCAGGATAGGACGATGTGTACATACCAACTGTATTGTATTTTCAACAGTTTTACTCTTTTTAAGGGATCAGGAAACCCCATCAAGGAGGATCTCAAATGTGGAAAATTAAGACGATAATGAGACCATCAGAAGTGAAAGTGTTATTCATGTAAGATAATAAATGAACCATTAACAATCTCAATAAATTGAAATCATCCAATTGTCAAGCATACACAACATACGGAAACAACATCGCAGAGGAATTGAGAACAAGATCAAGCATTATTCTGCAAAACATTAATAAATGATGCAAACTGGAAAATTTTGACAGAAGTTCAAACGTTTGGACAAAAAATAGTAGCATTGACGAGCAACTGCCACCTACACTTTCTAGACAGATACTGTTCCATCATGCACATCCACCCTATCAAACAACTCAGCAATATTTTACATGTCATCAAATAGATGCTTACAAATCTCAATCACTAAGTCAAAAGCATATTCCACTTATTAAGTTTTCCCACAAGACTCTGGCTTCACTTACAATTTTTCTGCCACTAATTATTAGATTGCCTTATCTCCAGAGGTAGATACCAAATAAATGTTATAATTTTTATATTATTCCTTCTTTATCACTTGATATATTGCATCTCATGTTTCTGGAATTATGGTTGAAAGAGCTTGAAGAGAGATTTCCGCTGAAAACTTCAAATCTGCGAAGCCAAAAACTGAAATGTAGTACTTAAGCGTTCGTATGGGAATATCGCATCTCTCATAACAGTGTCTTTCCGTATAATAAGTGGTGGCATAAAATATGACAGCTCTAAATATGTCTTCATCCATCGTCAGGTAATTTTTCCAATCTGTCGGCTCCAAATTTAGTTCGATTAATAAATTTATGTGAGAAAATTCTCCTCTTTTCAAAATCCATGATTTTGCCCACTTATACATTGTCTTACTTTAATTCTTTAAAACTAGAGCTAACCGGACCGAAATAATTAAGTCGTTTTACGACAAAGTCGAAATGATATTCACACAAGAACTGAACAAAAGTACGCACTGAACACAGTGCGTGTGGAAACAAAATTGGTATTAAGAGTTACCTTCAGACTTTCACTGCGCAGGCAAGTCTTAAGGTATGACGGAACGTGTGTAGCGGCCTTAAGTAACATAAACTCCCGGTCTTGAAAAATTTTAATGAACAATAATACAATGACATAATAATAATGGTAACTGAAATCAATATAAATATGATTGTTTTTAATGAGCATTGCAGGTCTCTATAGAGGACAAAAACGTCACCTTTCACAACGATAGAGTGGCATCCAAGGTACAGTTCTGCTACGCGTCCTAGTTTCCACTTCATTGATATTAAATTTTATGTTTGATGAGGACAAGCGTACCGACTGACTGTGCCGTCTTGATCCTTTTTCCACTTAATTCGCGTTTGTAGTTTATATAAAGCGAATTCTTTACCTTTTCCATAAGTCTAACTGATATTTCAGCAGCTCATAATTCAATATGTCTTAAGTGGTACAGCTTTGGACTTATGGAAACTGCTCCCAATGTTTCAATTGAAGTTCATACGAGGGTTGTTGTTTGATAATTCTTGTAAAAATGACACAAAAGGATTTTTTTTCTAAAACTTACTTTATTTCTCAACATAGTCTCCTTCCTTGGCTATACACTTGGTTCAGCGAGTTTCCAAATTTTTCAAACTACGACAAAAATAGGTTTTCTCAAACTCTGTAAAATACTCCTCCACGGCCTCCAACACTTCTTTCATTTCATAAAAATTTCTACCCCCCAAGACAAATTTTCAAGCCGTATGTTCAGTTCGTATATTTGAAAGGGATCCATTGGTGTTAATCTCCATAAAATACTCTGTAATGCTCTTTGTTCAAGAACAATTAAAACTTGACGATACATCATAGAAATTTCTGACTCACCCCCAAAGGTATGTACACGAAAACGTAGGATTATTATTCAAAGATATTTTTGTATTGTAGATTCCACCATATGCAAATCATAAACCAGTAACTCCCGTCGTCCATGGCGCTGAGCCGTCTAACACGACACTCAATTTGGAGGTAATACTTTCCTATTTTATCACACCATGATGAGGCAAATAAAAAGTACGTGGTAGGTATTTTTCTTCTAAACTCTTTTCATGTGACGCAGATTTTCATATTGCTGCATAAATTCTGTGTATTTAGGTTTAAATATTTAATTACGTTGTAGTTTACGTACTAAAACCAAAAATCTAAGTTCAGCCTGTTTCTTGTATTCTCCCAATAAGTTCAGTGATTCTTCGAAAGCGATAGTAACAATAATTTGCTGGCGTTTGCTTTATACTTGCATTTGTTGTCTCCGATATATTTGATTTAGCTTGGTTAACACACAATAAATTAAGACTTTTTTTTTGCCTTTAAACCCAATCTTATAAATATGTGGAGATGAGTTCGATGAGTTCGAGAATCGAGCCGTGCTATACGGGTTTTCTACAGTATTTTTAAAAAATCAAAGAAAACAACATTTTACAAACACTAATATATATTACAATTAAATAAAAAAAATTCAGAACATTACTTACAACTAATTACAAGAAATGTAGTGGATTTGAATTTCATAGTTTCAATTTGGCCACACTTTGCAGACTAAACTACTTTTCTATTTACACAGTTGTTGAGAGTATTGTTGAATTTAAAATTCTGGAATTATAACACATAAATGTAATATACCAATACAACCAGTGTTTATGCTATTTCTGGTTTGCTTATCTGCTACTAAGTTTTTCAATAAGTCTTTATTTATATTGCTTAATTATAGGTAATGCTCTTGCAAGCAAGAAATAGTGTAAATTGCTGTTGTAGATTTAGAAGATGATGATGTAATACACAGTTTTGATGGGAAATCCGTATTTAAGAATGTCCTTGCTAAGTTGGTTGTTGGTTTAAGAAACGGGGATTTGAACAAAATACAAAAACTTGTAAAATTAAAAGTAAAATGTTATATTTTGAAGGCTTCAATTTGTGTTTAAAAAATTGATTTTTGTTTATAATCGCACCTTCTATAAACAAATGTTCAGTGAACCTATGGGTGGATGCGTATTGGTCGATATTGTTGCTATCTTTATGAATTATACGTTGGACAGAATATTCAAAGAAACATCTTAAACCTAAGGTTTTATGTAAAGATGATGAGTTAATTGTCTCGAAGAAATCTGAGTATTGACATCATTAAATAATATACTGAAACATGGGAAGGTAGCCCCGAATTATTTGTTTAAAGAATACTGTATATGCAGAGTTTGTTCAATTGTTTATCCGGCCAGACGGCTTTGTTGGAGAGTAGTCTTGGCTGTTTTTGTTGTGTTGAGAGTCAAGAGCAGTCAAAACTCCGTATAGATTGATGTTAAACGTCGGACGTAAAAATTCATTTTATATGAATAGAGGTCTCAAAAATAATGTTAAAGCAATTAAAGTTAACTATGAGAATATTAAATGAAGTAGGAATTGAAGCCACGTGTTCTATCTTCGAGCGTGTTGATTGAGTCCAGCCTGAGTTAGATGAAAATCGATGTATCATAAAGTGATGTGATTAGGGCCAAAGATGCAGAGCAAAATAATTTCATTAAATATTTCAATGGCTTCTGGCAGTGCCACGCAAGAAAGAAAGCCACGTGCTCCAGATCTTCGATGTAGGGCGACACAGATAAACAAATTCTACTGTATTTAAAACTTTATTTTTAATGATAATCAATGTTATCATTAATGACGCCACTCTGTAAAAATAGGACGTCACATAATGTCGGACAACGTGTGGGCCCTGTTCAAAATTAGATGTGACAATACACCCCGGATTAATTTTACAGTTGAGTTTGAATCGTATATGTTTGAATTGTAAAATCTTGTATAAGATTTTTGGTTCTAAAGATTATGAAGAGAGGGAAGTTCATTAAAACTTACTAGTCAGTCCGAGAACATTATGCATAATTATAAATCCAGTCATCCGTACAACATGAAAATGAATATGAATTATAATTTAAATATATAAACTATTAGATTAACGGATGGTGAATATATGAATTATATAAAAATTTATTTTAATTAATTAATTTTAACAATAATGCAACAAAAAAGTTAGTGCATTTAATAGTAACTAAAGAACCTTATGCTGTTACTAACTAGTTTTCTATTTGATTTTTGTGACAAACTCAGATGAGAATAAAATATTAACCATAGAGGTTATGGATTGTTTTAATCTATACAATATCAATAATTAATTAGTACGTATATCTTAATTAAGACGTGTTTTTCCCCTTAATAAGCTACAGATTCTATAAGTGAATAGCGACCAATAAGCTTAGCAGAACAATTTTTTTTTGCACCCATCAATGAAGACTTCAAGACGTTCAAGTACCTCAGATCCGATCTTCGACCATGAATTTCCTGAAACATTCATAAAACATAAAAACCCGATGCTAGTTAGAACACATATAGGGGATAGTTTGAAATAAAAATAAACAGTTCCACTGCTATAACCAGAAAAATAAAGCTATCCTTTGAAAAATAATTTTGCATTGGCAACGGACTCAACTCCGGTGGCCCTTCAGCAACTGCCACAAATTAAGCAATTAAGGCATACCTGGCTTCTGAAGCGCTTGTTAACAGTCCGGCTTCCTAAGTGGTTAACCATAGGAAAGGTTGCCCGCTAATTACAATTTCCTCGCCACCGATTTCAATTTCTCGACTGGATAGGCATATTGATGAACGGATCATGGGCACATGTTTAAAAAAAGTGTTTTCTGACCACTTGATCGCCTGCATAAAATAATATATAACAACTTCATCTTCAAATTATGTGTTCGAATAAGATAACAATCTAGGACTACTCAAAATGTTGAATTAAACCTTCTGACCTGTCACATAGACTTATATAATAGTCATATTGTTTCTTTATATTATTTTAGACTATATTTACTATATTACAAAATTTACTAAATGCCTGTAGAAATATTTTAAATCAAATTGGGAATTTGACAAAAGTATTGTACTGTGGCATGACATAGTAATGCAAATTCTTAAGGAAGTTATGAAACGGATGTAACGTAATGGGCAATTTTATATTAGCGGATCAAGTGCAATTATTAATAAGTCAATTATTAGTATGTCTAATTAATAGAATCTTAAAATTCTGATATAAATAACACGAACTGAGAAAAATAAATTAATACAGCTATAAATAGAAGCAGCAGCAGAAAGTAAAGAAATGGACATAACTTTTCTTCCAGTTATTGTATTCCATATTACGCCAGAAAATTACTTTTCTTCAAAAAAGGTTCTAATTTTGTAGGTTGCAACCCAGAAGAATAACTAAGCCATAAGTAAGTCGTTAGTAATTTACCTATTCCTGATTTTTTCCCCCTATGATAATCATTTTTACAGCCATGAAAAGATATTTAAGAAGCGTATCATCAATTTCACAAAAACATATACAGTATTCATGAATCTGTATTTCACGAAATAAGTGATAACTTAAGACAGACAATGCTTTAAAAATTCTGTGGTCAACGAAACTGGCAATTTGAAATTATTGTGCTAATTTATTTCATCTTCCTGAAGGAATTTGGCAAAAGACGTACGGTTCAGTTTTCAACACTATCATTCGGGAAAAGTTGTATTGATTTACACATATCTTAAACATGATACTCACATTTGTGCATAGCTTTCCTAGGTATTCCTTAGTTGAGTTGTTTTACAATTATAAACTGGGAAATTATGGCGTTAGTGGTTTTAAAGTAACGTAAATATAAATTTCTTAAATAAATTTAAAAAATATTGAAGTTAAAATTTTAAAATAGTTCCAAAGCTACTGAAAAAAAATATTTTTAAAGTAGAAAGACAATTATTAAACTCACTCTAAATGTTATTCTTTTTCAACCTTTGATTTATTAAAAGTAAATCATCCAGCATTAAATCGTTTTATGCAGCTATGATTATCAACACGGATTCACATTTTTCCTGTACTTAGGTTTTATCAATTAAATGTCGAGTAGAAATACGTTTGCAATTATTTTAAAATTTATTGTAATTACACCTATAGAGTGTTACCCGAAATTCACGTACATTGTTAGGGAACTATGTTAGTTGACGACTATGAAAGCTTTTGGCTTATTAAATGTTAACAATTCAAGAGTTAACTCTTTCAGATGTGGGCCTACACGGCTAAGTCAAGTCAAAAGGCGAGTGCTATCTCCGTTGACTGCATCATTATTAGCAGTATGTAAACCTTTAAATTATTATTAAAACATGAATGGATAATTATTAACAAAACAACAATGATTTATTCTAATTACATTTCAATATTAATCTCAAGGTATTTGAACCCAGTTAGTAGTGATAACAAATTTATTTACTGTGTACGATAATGCACATCAAATTATGCGCCATCGTCGCCATTGGGACGTTGATTTCTGCAACCTGTCGATGTTCGCCTAATGCAGGATGCTCTGCTGTAATCTGCGTGCCGGCTGTAGAACCCCGACAGCGGCGTGGTGTTTAATTACCTCGCCGAAAAAAATATCTATCTACTTCATAGCAATGAAGTCTCCTTGCCAACACAGCAAAATCTTCACTCCTACCGCCCAGAATCATTAACTTCAATCTAGTGTCACTGTTCCTAAATCCTCACCCCCCCTCCCTCCCTCCCTCTCTCTCTCTCTCTCTCTTTCGCTCATACTGGTCTGTATGACTTCCTGTCATGAACCTCACCAATAAACATTAATTCGTAATAATAAGAAAGATAGCCAAATACAGACAAAATATATACACACTATATGATAATATACATACTACACAACGTTTCTGGGATCCTTGTTCCTTTCTTCAGGTGCTAAGAAGAGCCTAGAGTGACACAAATGCACTTGTCAGTTGACAAAAATTCGATTACAGAAGAAGGAGGGTTCACACTGCAAATAAACTGTGAACGTTGCTCTAGAAATATTTTCAAATTACGTATTTTGACCGTGTCAAATATACGGGATACAGTTAACACGGTATACTTTACTAGAAATGATTCAGGAGGTTTTAAACAATTATATAGAAGAACAATATTTTTGGAATACATATTAAATGAGAATTTTAAAATATTTAATAACAGTGATATTTATATTTCAGCAATCTTTCTTCGTCGTTTTAAGACCTGTCGTTTGTTAAATTTTGTTTTAAAGTTATTGAAACTATGACGTTGAATTTGATTGCAACTAAAATTTATTACTTGTTAGCGTAAAAATACCTCGGTTGTTGGCTTTAAAGAGGAGTATCACTAATTGAGAATAAATGATAATGCAAACGGAAGGCAACAAAACATTTTTAAGGAAGACTAAGTTATTAAAATTGTAATTAATGAGTAGCGATAACGAGTCAGGAGGAAGACGAGCAGTTGAAAAACACATCTCTTCAGCGCAGCTGCACGATTCTCTCGTAATACGAACTTGGATTTTTGCTCTGCCTAATTACCTGTCTAATAGGCGAACCGGATGGTTTGGACCAATCGTCACACTTTCCACACGGAGTAATTTCACGAAAGAGACTCAACAATCGTGTTTTTGCCGGATACTACATCTTCTAAAACAGGTTTTTCCTGTAAATTACGCTGTGTGGGAGTAGCAACAAGCAAGCCACTAGATCGCCATCGAAGATTGGAGCAGGGTGTTTGTTTCTTTTTCTCTTAGGTGAACACCAACTAAGAAGCCTCACCTGCGGATGCTTACAGTGTCGCAGCAAATCTTTTGCAGATATTACAATTTTAACATAGGTTTATTTCCTGAAATTTTAAGTCATGTTGTAAAATTATACTCACATAATTAACATATCTTCTTCTTAACTTGTGTAATAGTTTTTCACTTCTGACATAAACTTTCGGCCGGCATGCTGTGATGTAGTGGTCAACATAACCGCCTCGCATCACAGAGGTTCCGAAATTGAATCCCGTCATGGGCATGGATGATTGTGCTTGTCACTCCCGAATGCTGGGATTAACACTGACCATGTGTCACTCCTAAATCCAGAATGTGTCATGTAAGATGCCAGTCTGGCAGCCGTCCTGATACACCAGAGCCCTCAATGGACTATCGAGCAATTAAGTAATAATAATAATGTCTTTCAAATCAATATATAGATAATGAATTGAAATAATATTTATGAATTTATTGCAATGCAAAGGACTGGTAAAACATGAAGATTTTGGTTTCATTAATTATTGTTTTCGTTCCTACGAATTTACCATCCGCAACTATAACCAACGAATTTACATCGATATAACGTAGAATGGAAATAAATTAGAATAAATATACAGGCCTTTCCTTACACTACAACATTTGATTTGATTTATTTTATTCCATTAGGCCTCGTATGAGGAAATATGACACGTCAATACATAAAATTACAATATAAAAATTGAAAGGCTACAATTATAAATAATTAGATGTTAACATAAAAATACTAAAATTCGGGAACACAAGTTTCCCTGTCCAACATAAGTAAAATAATATGAATAATAATAATAAAAATAATTCTTTAACTATACTAAGGAATAATATAATTTTTACAGTTCTAATAAAAATATTAAATATGTACTAGTAAATAATAAATGATTCGAGAATGAACTATCATAAAACATATAATTTACACATCACACAAAAATAAACACAAAACTTGACTCACAAACGACGGACAAGTCACTTCACGAAACAGAGCGACGAGGAATCTGCAAACTCCAGGCCGTACATGAAACAAACAAACAAACAAAAAGAGCAGAAAATATCAACATAGACTAAGCAAGTTATGAAATAAGTGGTTTTATTAGCAACACATTGAACACTTTTGCAGTTTTTTTAAAAAAATAATTATTAGGGGAACGATCTAGAAACTCCTGTACTGAGTAAAACATCGTCGTCTTTCAGTGGAATATTTTTACATTGAATCCCAAAACTCTTGTAGGTCTTATTGTTATTAACATCTGGAGGAAGACTATTGAATAAAGCTGACCCTGAATGGTGAATACTTCTCTGGTAGAGAGCAAAGATCTTAGACCTAAGCGATTTCTAGTCTCCTAATCGTGAGACTCGCCTTTCCTTTGAAAAAGAAACACGTTGTGCTTAACAAACTTTAAAAGTTCGTGAATAAACACGCTGGGAAGAGTTAATATTCGCAGACTTTTGAAAAACGGTTTACAACTGTATTTATTATCCGTATTAGAAATTATTCTGATGGCACGCTTTTGCAACTTAAATATTTCAATGCTCCTGGAGCAATTGCCCCAATTTACAATGCCATAACACATAAAGGAATGAAAATACACAAAGTACACCATTTTCGTTGCGTTGATGTCAACATGTTGTATTGATCCCAAATACAACGGTTATAATTATATAAAACTAGAATGAAGCCTATTTATACGAAAATGCACAATATTCAAATATTTTTTGATACTTGAAATATGATGGTGAGGATTTTACGATGTAGCATTATATTATTTCATCTCTAAAGACTATGGAATACATGAACTAATAGTAAAATAACGTTAGAATGTTAATATATTTGAAAGAATAGTCGTCATCAAAATAGAGAATGGGTGTAACATGAAAAAGGGAGACGCTGTTAAACAAAAGACTAAGAAAGACCAAGAAAATTCTTATTAGATGTATGGGTTAGGTTGACAAAATATCGAAACATATTATTATATGTTGATATAGCAAATGTGCATGATAAGGTATCCAATTCTGAAACTTAGTCTGTATCTTTACTTTGCATTTTGGCTACAGCATGGTTTTATTAAAACATATTTCCGTATTACGTAAACATATTTACTACTCTTTTCTGATGAAGTAGAACACTTCAGTAAATCATTGCAGTCATATAAGCCAATGCCGAGTAAAGGTGAAATGCAATATTTAAAATGTTCTTCCTCAATTTCACGGGAGATTTGTTGTTAAACACGTAATAAATGTTTCAAATAAAAAGTACTACAGTGAAAGAATGTTTTATTTTCCGATACATGTATATTCACTTATCGCAATCAATGAGACTTGAAAGATTTGGTGAAGCTGTAATTGAGGTCATGGGTCAATGAAGCGCCCACAGCCACCGAGTAAACGGCACTGGTCGTAGGGAACGTGTACAGGAAGACATTCATCAAGAACCGCACAGATCGCTACATTCACATCCTGCACTTGGGCTGCTGCTTGATACGGACAGCATCTGACGTAGTCGTTGCATACGAAACGAAGGTCAGAAATCAAAATAAAGAAACCAAATTCTCAAACGTTAATTTGGTACTTATATTCAAGAACGTTTTTCGTATAATCATAGGGAAGCTAGAAATAATGTAAATCTAATGGTCAAATATGTTTCACATATTTCCTCGTTTTGAACGGATAATTCTACGCTTGTCATGATTTATCCTTTTTGATACATGTTAAGTTTACATTTAAAGAATCTAAATATATTGTAAATGCATTGCAACTAACCTGAAGTAAGATTGTTTATATTGCACGGGTAAAAAGTATAAATTTGGTGTTAATAAAAGTAAAAAAATCGGTGTTTAAACTAATACGAATTAGCTTTTCTACTAATAAAGTGAATATTTTTAAAAAATCATAAAAATTATTGAAGTTAGGAAAATGAGTGAAAATTAAGTACTCTTTTGCTTCACAATTGTCCTTTTTATTTATTACCTGGAAATTTTTTAATCAAATATTTTCTCATATAGAAACATTTTAAAAGGTTACTTTTGCTGAGATGTCAAATGCCTTTATAATTTTTCAATCTCCAAAATAGACAAATTAAATGATAAGTTAAAATTAAAATACCAGACTAACAATTCCCGGATGCACAGAATTATTGTGGTTTCAAGTAGGTCACAACTGATGCAGAAAACATTTCAACAACTGCACCACCGTCGTTAGGTATTGCAAAAAGTTATTTCCCATCAATTATAAACACAACAATTCGTTAAAATCCGTAAATATAAGTTTCCACAATAAATTATCCATTAATCCTAGTATATTTGTAATTGAACTTAATTAATTCATAATTAGTATCCGTGAAATATTTTGTAATTTATTTGTCATACATTATGAAGTCATATCATTATTATGATTACTCTTATCATACGTATTTAGATCAGATATTCTGACAAAAGTCTTCGAAATATTCTGGAATCAATTTAAAATATTATTTTTTACGACGAGCCGGTAGCAGGAGACTAATTTGAAGAGTTTTCGTTTTTTAATATTTTATAATATTAGATATAAAGTCGAGGGAAATGGTCATTTTCTTATTACACAACCAGAATTTTTTGTTTCCATTATAATTCTGTTTACGGGACTTAAAAAATAAGAAAAGCAAACAGTATAGTAGCAAATAGAAATACTGTTCTTAAATTATCGAGGTGAAGTAATTAAGAAACTAGTTTGTTCTTGTCAAAAGTAAAGGTCACAAATCTTTGCATATCGCGGTAAAGTTAAAACAATAAATTACAGGTCGTGAGATATAGCAAGTCCCGTCAGATGCGCAGTATAAGGGACAAGGTGGAGGGTAGCATTGTCGTTAGTTGGGAAATCCCGCTCGTGGAACGACGCCACTACCATTCTTAAAAAAAAAAAAAAATTATATTCTTACGAACGTGATGTATCGGCAGCAGAAGGTATTTTATTTCATACGTTGTACTTACAATCTATTGAGTTTTTTGACGTTCAACATATCCTGAACTTAACACAATATATTTTCATGAGTGAATGGTTTCAGTATAGTTTGTACACAACCAAGTTACCGTAACAAAGGTTCGAGTCAAACTGATCTACGGCCTACCCGCACTACAATTTCAACGCCGTGGGCTACTGCGAATCTTATCCTGACACGACTGGCTATTTCTATACACAAATATTGTAAAACCATTTATTGAATAGCTAATTACACTGTAAATTCTTTCAGAACTTTAAGAATTTAAAATTAACATTTGGGATAACGATGCTAAATTAATTGTTCATATTTCTAATAAATTCTAATAATTACTGGAGATTGACCATAAATCAGAATTTATTTACAAAATAATAAGATTTACAATAAACTAAATACATGACGTTTCATCCCTTAGTTAATGTTCCTCTTTATTTGTATCTCAAAAATTAATTAATACATACAAGAAACAACGATAAAAGGTTCAATCCCAATCAAATAAATAAATTAAGTTTAATATATTTTCTTACATTATTAAACAACAATAATAATAGATTTGTAAAGGGAAAGTATTCCATAAAATAATAAACTGGAAAGATGTGGCCAAAGCACAATGATTAAAGACATGTAAGTGATATTGGCAAGTTTAGAAAATCAAATAACAGGAGTTTTAACACAACTAATATTATACTAATATAATAAAATGAGTTTTGGAATACAACTAATTTTATACGAATATGAAAATTATATGCTCCTCCGGTAAGTCCGCTTTCTTTTTATGAAATGAAGGAAGATTATAATTCGATAATTATAAACTTATAAACACAGTATGTGAAAGAAGTTAATGACTATATTATAAATCTGAAATATTATATATTTTATAATTATACGGTAATTTTGAATGTTCGTGGCATAAAACCCTTAAAACATGATGGCGAAAAATTTGTGTAAGTAAATGGCAAATGTTGTGAATCATTTTGAAGTGACCAACTTATGGAGCATCATATCTGGAAACGGCAGCTGTGCGGTGTCTTGTCATACAGAAATCATGACGCAGCTTCCGGAGCGGCTCCGTTTATCTGCAGAACGACCACACACGCAGCCTTCAGTCTCGTTAAAGTATCGACCACTAAACATGGCATATCTCAAGCAAGATTCATGTGGACAGGTATACGAAATAAGACGGCTGTCTGAGTTGCGGGAAAGAACATGAGAGTTACATGACAAACGTAAATTATCCCTATCGCTGACAATGTCAGAGGTATCGCCGTTGGCCTACGACTAATTCATGTACCTCTTGTTGTAGTTTTCTGTTTGTAGTTCCAGTAGCTGCACTGGTCTACTGGCGACGAAATAAAAGACTAAAAGATTATACTTATGTGAATGTCGCTCGATATGAATTTATGCAGGTATTAAATAAATGTTTTGCATATATAGGCTTCATTTACATTATACGGCCATATGATGAGTAAATTTCAATAGCAATGCAAAAAGCAATTGAAATAGCGGTTTAGTTTTAAACCGTAACACGCCAGTGATTATGATAATTACTTATATTGAGACGGAGATTTACAGCATGCTTGTTGACGGTTCTATAGAAAACGGTTCCAAATGAACAATACGAACCGAATGGTTCTGCCACAAAGAACGCTTTCCTACAGTCCGCATGTAACACACATACAGATATATATATATATATATTGTAATGATTTAATTAAATACAAAGGAAAATTAACTGCACGCTGGAGTGCCAATTTGTAATGATTTACTTTTAAACAATTTTATACAAACCACGCTGAGGTTCCAATTTTGTAGTAATCAATTATAATTATCGGATGTTTTATTTTAAAAAAATCAAGATTTAAAATATACAAACAAATTAATTTATCAAAGCAAATTATTTAAATCATATGACATATTAATACTTGACAATAATACCACGGCTATTTCTCAGGGCCGATCACCGGGCCTTCAATAAATAATACTTAATAAACAATCAAATTCACAAAGGTATCTAGGCATTAATTAAAACAATCAATAGAACATTTCAATACAACATATGAGATATGAAATTTAAAATCTGAACTCGGAAATCGGAAATCTGACGATAATATCATTTACTTGCGGGTTTACAGATAGTAAGCTGTGCAGTTTTACTTTAATGTTTCTGGTACCAAGGACATGGGCTCGTTCACACACACAATTATTAACACTTTATAGACAGGCCATTTATACACGGAATTTAATGGGCAACACATACTGCTTGCCAAATTGACTCACTACACTTGCTTCGCTGTTCCTTCTATCAAAATCCTACTACCACATCAAAAGTTTGTTATCTGGTACCTGGTTACCAATAATTGAAGAAAAATGCCTAACTCATGAATTTAAGCTAGACTCCGAATTAATCCGCCTCATTAAAAATAATAATTGGCGTTGTATCGTTGCAGTTATTCGCTCATAGACTCGAAAAACGTAGATAGTTCTGGATATTACAGCTGTTAGACTATATACAGCCACACACTTTCTGAATTTATGCCCTTTCTCCACCGTCTCCTACCATACAATCTGGAGCACCTCTCCCCATAAACTCGAGCTCCTTGTCTAGCAAAACGAACTTCGACAATCCCAGCAAACATGAATTATTGCCACCAACTCGTGCGTTTTTACTCCGCCAAGAATACGAGTCCAAATTTTGTTAACTAATCAGTTATTTACTTTTAATTACCAAAATATAAATATATATATATATATAGGCCTTTTTAATTACTTCAAAAGTAGGGACAAAGCGCGCGTTTCTTCAACATTACGTTATGGTAGCAGTCCGGATCGGACGTGTCATTGTGGTGCCAGCTGGGTCCAAGAACCATCGTTCAATCCCAGACAAGGACAGAGTATGAACCTGGGACCAGCTGATCCACCAGGAAACACCGCGCTGAGATCATCAGATGTCGTAGAGTAACTCTCCCTTTCCCATATATCAGTTGCCTTGTGACAAACTTTCGTCTTATGAAGGAAAACCCCGAATGGACGAACTTCCTGCCCTTGGGTATAATCAAATGAATTTAATTCGGTGTTCGCATAAGTCGTAAGTTGACTTTGAGTCCTATATGCGGTCATTCCCGGTTGTTGTAGCCTCGAGATTTTCATTTGCGGTAAAAATAGCAGGTAGGGAGGGTCCGCCTGGGATTAGGAAACGTATTCAAGTATCATTATTTACCTACTGGACTTATTTCTATCAAACCTCGATTTATTTTATTTGATATTTTATTTTTAAATATTTAGTATATATCAATTCTACGCAGCACTACAGGAAAAATGATACGAAACAATCTGTACCCTATCACTACGTTATGCTGAGAGACTTCAAGACAAGCTAAATTTAATAAAAATCACTAAATATCCGTAACTTTTTAAGTTAGCTTTTTTAGTATAGATTTAAGTAAATAAATGTAAATCAAAATTCAGAGATTAAGGTTTTCTTTTCACTGTGCGGGAGGGGAAATTTTTAAATCTGTATTGTAAATTGAATTGTATTATTAATGGGAAATTTGTGATTAAACAATTTGAAATGAAACTGTCTCCTTTGCCTTGACGATCTCAATTTTTTCATCAACTTTACTGTCTGTGGACACTTCCATCTGTAATAACGTGTTGTATTTCTATGTATTGGTGCGAGGTTATAACGTAGGACTGTTAGATTAAATACAAAATGAAGAAATAGATTGAAATAGACTGATCTTATGACGATGCAATGCCACAGAAAAATAACCATTTGTGAACATGCTTTTGATAAATGAATTTTCAGAAATTTATAATGAATAATTTATAACATAAGAAAACAGACGACGTTTCATCCCTAATTTTTGCGACCTCTTCAGGTGTTGTATATTTCAAAATGAAAAATTTACGTCTGATTGAAAATAATGAATAAGAAACATAACCAATTCAGACAAAAGAAGTTATAATATAACCATAACGATTTTTACTTAAAGATTTTTTCGTCGTGGAGGCGCTGCATTATACAGTGATATCGCAATAAGTGACTGCCATTGATGCTTCATTACTATTCAATAACCATAATATTAAGTCCTGAATCGCCCAATGATGGGATTATCCACCTGTTGATGTTTGGTACTTGAGACCTACTCACGTGTATTAATTATCCGGCGTAATACTAGCACGCTTTCTTGCAAAATTAACATTGCGCGCAGTTCCGGGTCGGAAAGAAAGTTGCTTGCACAGACTGACCAAGCTCAAAGGAAAGCAAACGCTCAATCCTGCCCGTATTATATCGATGACAGCCACACTGTGGCAGATAAGTCATCCAGGACATCAACAATGTTTGTAACATAACATCGCTTCTAGGAATTTTGTCATTGGGTCGTGATGGAGAAAAATGACTTTTGAAAGATATGTTAAGCGAAACTAAAATACAGAATATTTGTTGGTCCTGAAATGAGGAAATTGATGAAAGATCCACAGTTTGAAGTCTGTATGCTTTCCACTTCACATTCCTTCTAGGAAATACAGGTCTGATATTTACAGGCAACTCGACAGTGAAGTCTCAGACTTTTCTTTTCCTTATATATAAATGGTTATTCAGTCGGTTTCTTTCACTCTGGTTCACAGGGAGATTATTGCAATTAATGTAAACAGACGCACCTCTGCCTCTATTACTGACTGACATTTGGTAATAAAAATTGTAAGTGTTATACTTTCTTGCATAGTTTTATCATTGTCAAGAACTTTTATATCAAAATGAAAAAAATTACGTCTGATTGAAAATAATAAATAAAAAAGATAGCCAATACAGACAAAAAAGGTAATATAAATACCACACAACGTTTGATAACGTTTATTTTGAGTGTTGTCAACTGACCAGTGCAGTTGTGTTTTTCTAGGATCTTCTTAGCACCTGACGAAAGCCACAAAGATCCCAGAAACGTTGCTTATCTTACCTTTTTTGTCTGTATTGGCAATTTTTTTAAAACTTTTGTATCGTTTACAGCATTTTCAAGTGATATAGCAACTGATATATCTTTTTATAAATCATAAAAATAATCTATTAATAACTGTTGTTTAATTACTCCATATTTACTGTTTAGGTTGCATATAAATAATGTTTTGGTTATTGAATCAGTCAATGTGTCAAACCCACGCTGGTCACCTAAGTTTTTTTAACTTAACACTAAATTCTTCAATTGAGCTCTCATATTGCTTGGTCATGAAATATTTATACCTTATCATTGTAATATTACTTTTTAGTTCCGGGAGTTATAAAATTTAGTAAATAATTTATCATGTTTTAACAAATCTCATTTAAGAGAATTAAATGCACTCAACAACGAATATAATCAACTGGCTTCCTTTAGAATAAATGTTAAAAACACCAGCCTACTTTTCGGGGAAAATTTGTTATCAAATTTAAAACATAATATTTAAAAAACATAGCTTTGGTTTTTAATGGTTACTGTTTTAACTTTTTGACTGTTTCATCCTTTGACTTTAACTGTAAGGTCCTTTATTGAAACAGAATTAAATATATTCATTGCGTGTTGCCACATTGAATTTAGTGACATGTCAAATTTCCATAGTTCATATTCTTTTTGAAGATCACCTTCACGAATGATTATTTAATATCCAAGTTTCTAATAAGCCCATTTATCCGCTGTATTTTGGATAGTGACATCGATTCGTTGAATATTATTAGCGAAAGATTTGTTTTATTATAGGTTGCATTTGACGCATTCTGATATTGTTTTTTATTGTTGTTGGTTTAATCTTTTCCATTAATTTCTTCCTCTCCATACATAATATTATCTGTAGTTTTTTCTTCAAACACTCAATTTTATATATTTTTACACTTTCTTAAGAAAAATCAGTTGTTTCATGTTATATTATTAATTTAATATGAGAATGTGGTTGGGGATGCCTTATCCGCTCTCCGTTTTTCAAAAAACGTTCCCGAGGCACCTCGGCCTGTTTTGAGATGTGTATGTTCTGGGGTCACAGACCTTGGGCATACGGTAAGAGTTGTTCGCTGTTCCCATTGGAACAGTCGACCAGCTGCCTCCTAAACTGGTCGAGGTACGGAGAAGGGAATGCTGCGACCCCACAGAAAACTCGTCTCCCGCTATCGGAAGGGCGTGGGACAAGTACCAAATACCCGACCTACCTGATACAGGTTTGTCTAGGGTTTTCCCTGCATTACTTTTAGGCGAATGCCGGGTACGTTTCTTAAACTATAGCCCGGGGGCCCTAGTTAACCCTTGGCTACCTTCCTCTTCCCTTCCGCATCCCCTATTTCAAATCCCTTCCTATGCTATTAAAGGGGAGTTGCCACCATGTGGATTACCCTCATGTAGCCTGTTACCCTAAAAAAAAAATACTAACACACTACTTCATTGCTATATGAGGACTAACTTTGACTGTGATAGTGACATAAATATCGACACTACAAGAATACGCAAGTAAATACTTTCCGATAGTTTTCACGTAATTTATGTATCAAGAATATATTGCAAAAACAGCGTCTATATTCCTTCATCAATCACCTTTTCTTTAATTGCTATAACAGAATTGCTAGTGTTATATTCCGATTACAAGAAAAATCAGGCGAGTTCACAACAAAACAGCACACGTCGAGTAAAGTCAACTTACACGTTCTCCATCTTCCTGCTGTGAAGCGCAAATGTGAGCGGGGTTCATATTTACACAACTCACTAGGTCGGCAAGATTTCGCACTGGGAACGATTGCTGTTATTTCTCGCGCGATTACTTGCATTATGTTGTCCGCATGCAATCCTTGATTTCGAAAAACAACGTCAGTGAAGGCCACTATTGACAAATACCATAGATAGAATAGATCCATGAATTGAAGACGTCAAGTGAGCATGGCTTTCGTTTTCTGTTACTGCCTTTTTAATTCGGTTGTATTGTAGTACCTATTCAGTTTCCAAACATTTTCATTTTCATGAGCAGGTTCAGCAATTTCACCTGCGAATCAGGATTTCATTAAATGTTCTTGAGAATCACTATAAAATAATGAATCATTTTTTCCTCCTTCCTTTTCCGATATCTAACTGCTTTCTATCGCCATGATTTTTTAATATATTCTCGAACCACACTACATATTATCGCCCGAGATATTTGCTCTTAGTAGACATATATTTATTGTGGATATACAAAAAAGTTTAATCCAATTCAATTAAGGCCATAACTAAAAGTATGTTGAATAATATTTTTTCTGACGACAGTCTATTAAAATTAATAAAACAATTGATGACCGTGTTTAGACACTTCATATTTTTTTTTATTTTGTGACGACGTTTCGATACCTTTTAGTATCTTCTCCAGTACTGGTATTACTAAATCTCCAGATGTTAGGTCAAACGCTCACACACAAGACATTCAGTCTTGCTACAATCGTGCTAGCATTAAAAGAATTGTGTGCCTCGGACACCTTTTTCAAAACTGACTGAATTTAATAACTTGTTAATCGTTTAATTTTTACTATATTAATTTGGTAAGTTTTTTTTTGTACTTTAGTTTGCCTTTGTTTACTTTGTACGCTTATACTATAAATCTAATCATTTGTAAATACCTCCTCTATAGGAAGATATCTGAAGAAAATACTTAATATTTTTTCTTTATATTGTGCCGACGTTTCGATACCATTTTGTGTCTGTATTTAGTCATCAATGGTTTTATTAATTTAAAACAGGCGTTAAATTAAAGCTTTTAGTCTATTAGAATTTTTTCGATTACGAATTTATCATTGAGTTGAAATATACAACGAATAAGAAATATACCCAATTCAGACGAAAAAGTGATAATATAAATACCACACAACGTTTCTGGGATCCTTTAATCTTTCATCAGGTCCGAAGAAGAGCCTAGAGCGACACAACTGCACTTGTCAGTTGACAAAAAAAAGCGGGGTTTCAAAAATCAAAATAATTAATTGACTTTTTAAGTTTTTCCAACTGACAAGTGCAGTTGTGTCGCTCTAGGCTCTTCTTCGGACCTGACGAAAATGACAATAAGTCAAGAAACGTTGTGTAGTATTTTATATTATCACTTTTTTTTTGTCTGAATTGGCTATCTTTCTTCTTCATTATTTTCAATCAGACGTAAATTTTTCATTTTAAATTATACAACACCTGAAGAGGTCTAAAAAATTAGTGATGAAACGTCGTCAGTTTTATTATAATGTTTTAATTTTTCATTATAAATTTCTGACCGTTTTTTCATTAGCCTAATCAAAAGCATGTTCACATTTTTTTTTTCTGTGGCATTGCATCGTCATAAGATCAGTCTATTTCAGCCTATTTCTTCATTTTCTATTTAATCTAACAGCCCTACGTTATAACCCCGGAACATGTAATATAATAATATGGAAAAAAATAATTATATTTTCGTTTCGATCAAGGAGTATTATGTTATTCTAGTTATCTCTGCTTACATGGTACGAGTGTAGTGTAAGGAAGTTAGATCCATACTATTATATTTATGGAGATATTCCTCAAATGCTAGTATATTATTATTATATTATTCAAAATATTGATTAATTAAAAAGTTCCAAAAGTCAGGCTAGTCAGCAATAATGTCATTAAAATTCACAAAACCATGATGTTATAATTATTATTCTTTAAGAGGCTTTTACTTAAAGATATTTCATTTCCTGTCAATGAGTTTAAAATCATATCATTTCATTTTCATGTTTGTGAAGTTGGGCCGCACTCGTTCTGAACCAGAGCACGTTCCGTTCGTGTGGAAATCAGTTGGTATCAATTGTCTGCAGAAAGCAGAAAACGACAAAATTCTTGTTTGTTGGATAAGAGTGAATAAATGGAGGTGGTAGGGTGGTGTAGTGGCGAGCGTGACGGAGATGTTATCTGTGGGTCCAGGACAGCCCTGGGCGGAACACCTGCGCCAATTACACGCCTGACAAAGCGCGATTCTCCCCACAGCCAAACCAACATTTTTAATTATCAAAACACATCCAGAGCGACGAGTTATTCGATACACAGACGTTTCGGTTATACAAAAGAAATGGCATTGTGCAAACGAACGATTTTTAGTCATTAAAGACTGTTTTGAGGACGCTCCTGTAAGACTCAGACGAGGGGGCATGTAACAACCACTTCGCCATCTTTCCATATTACATATTCTTAGAATTTTACGTCATAAATGCTTTCAATCACATACTTATCGTAACAATCTAAATTATACATAACAAAAAACTAATTATATAAATTTCAGAAGCCTTCACATAACTATTTGCAGCTTAATTTATATAAGTAAAGTATTTAAGAAAATATCTACGAACCAGGAAACTTTGGATATAGTAGCCACCAGCGTTTAAAAAATAATACTTTCGAATCCTGGTTAAAGAAACGAATGAATTACAAGTATTATGTATGTAGTGAAAAATTTCTTTATTTAAGGATAACTGCCAATTCAAGTTACCCAAGATCCCACGCATTTTCTGCGCCACCGATGGCGTTTAAGACTACAATGAGATTCCAAAAGAAAATATCGATTGAGAAACAGTAGATTAAAAAAATTTTTATAGAGAAGGAAACGTAAGTCCGCTTTTAGATTTCCTTACGAAATATTCCAACATGCTTTAATCAATATATAACGCTCCGAGCCTGATTCTTCTCACTCTCTTTTGTCGAAAACTCATTTAATATTACACTTTCATAATTAACTACTTTAAGAATATTTGTTGACAAAACCTAATGTAAATTGACATACACAAATGTTGCCTGATACCTTTCTCTTTCTTTCAATGTGCATGAAAGTAAACTTGTTTTTTATCAGATATAAATAATAGTTACAATATTACGCCTGGTGAACAATAAAAACGGAAACTTCATGGACGTCATACTTCGGTGACATGTTTGAAATTTTGTGCGTATTTCTGTCAGTCACCAAAGTTTCTTGTATTTTAAATAATTTTCTGTTAACACTTCTCATCTGTATGCTAAGACTTCAGACATTATGTTATGGAAGTTCTTTATTTGGGCTTAAAAAATGGAAACCCAATTGGCGATGCCTAAACGTACGACATTTATACGCATGGAGACAGAAGTATTTATTTTAGTCGTTATTTTAACATTTCATGAAAACGGTTTCGATGTTTATAATTAACTTGAAAAAATTAAGTAAATATTTACGAGATTTAGATAAAATTTAAAAAATAACGAGAAAAATGTGCGTGTTATAGCCGAGTACCGGGTGATGCCCGAATATTTATTGAAATTAGCCCGAAGAATGAATTGAATATACAGTAAAAATTTCATGTAACCAGCATCAATACCCTCGGTGTTGGAACATTTACCGATTTTTGTTCCCCTCCCTGACCAAACCCCTCGGCAGCTAACTTCAAATAAATCCCGTTGATGACTGACGGTATGTTCATAACTCGGAAATTCTCCTACTACAAAAAATAAGTGTTTAAAAAATCATGCCGAATTAAATGTGAAAATACTTAAAGTCTGCCGGTACCTTAATGGAGTCAACTATACAGAAACCAAAATGTAACTGGTATCTAACAAAATAAATATATACCCGCTACTTTAAGAGGGTCAAAACTACTCCAACTTTTTATCAACCACGTCCACCTCCACGACAAGGAACAAAAAATTTGATCGACCAGCATGGTTAATGCGAGAATTAAATTCAGCGACTCCCAGTACCGCGGAATCGACATCAATTTTCGTCTTTTTTGCATTATTTTTTTATGTAAATCTGTTCCACCATCACCCGTACGATAAGGCCTCAAAAACGTGTTATTCGACGCTAATAATTGCATTTTAGAAATGTATTTACATTACAATACCTTTGGTGTTTGTTCCTGGATAGTAACGATAAGGGTGCTTTACACCATTGCCTTTTGGAGTTGAAATTGACATTTATGAATTACATAATAACACTATCAAAAAATTATTGCAAACCTTTTTAAGTTATTAATATTTCTTTATTTAAAAACAAACACAGGAGCTTTCGACCACATTGCCATATTTATCTGCTAATCGAAATTCAGCAATCGTTGTACTACGAATAGTTGTAACATGATCAGTGGATTAGAACCGGACTCGTTACAAAAGCAATATAAATATTATTTATGTCTGTCAATTGTGACAACTTAAAAAGTTTACTATAAATTTGTAGATTATTTTAAGAAGTTGTTTCATAGATAATTCTATGATAATTCTATCAAATTGAGTGGCTCCGAAAACGTTTTATTCGACACTAATTGCAGTTTAGGAATGTATTTAAATTACATTCCCACCCCTACAGGTGGTAGGTGTGTCATAATCCCTCGGCGTTTGTTCGTGGATCGTAAGTAGCATGTGAACATTTTTTTTGTAGAAATTGCTCCTCGCGTTTATGATAGTTCACTGAAATTTGTTACTCCCTTTCCACCCTGGGGCATGAGATACATCTTAAACAGTTTGTTAAATGCCAGAATTAAAGTCAGTGACTTTCATAACCACAGATTCAACACCATTCTCAGTAATTTACTCATTACTTTTATATAACGGACTTTCACCCACACCTAGGGGTAGAACTTCTACTTAAGAGACATAGTGAATGTCATAATTAAACTAATTCACTTCTATAACCCTGTCTTGGTTGTTTTTCGTTATTTTTATGTCAAACTCCTCCACACTTCCCCTTAGTGGCTCTGCCTTCTCAAGCTGTAAGGGGTTGAAATTATACACTAAAAACATCTGGAGAAAAACTATTAATCTCATTGACCCCGAAAACTATGTATTCGACGTTAAAGAAGGCCGTTTTCAAATGTCACCACTATTTACCCATTGTAAGTTTCCTAACGCTTCGAAAGGCCAACAGAAATCCTCGAGGGCCTCTCATCAAAGTTTTATCGCAATACGATGACAGTTTGGGAACGTATATGACACACACACACACACACACACACACATATATATATATATATATATATATATATGAAATATGAAATATATATGAATATGAAAACAGTAGTAAGTTAACCTCTTTGTAAGCAGCATACGAGTTTTTCTTTCTGAGTTACGAAGATTTATATATTCTAATAAACAAAACGGGAACTAATTAATTAATTAACCTGCCCCACGTTGTGTAAGCCAAAATGTAATAAACAAAAGAATATGTTAATTAAATCGAGCCCCACGTTGGAGAACCAAAATGTAAGAAACAAAAAGATGGGCTTTAATTAAAGAAAATTAATTATTAAAAAAAATATTTAATTTTATAATTTGTGAATTTGTGGCATTCAAAGAAAACACAACTTTTATATTTTTTACATCTAATTACTCTTTTTCTCAGGGTCTTTACTGGGTTTTATAAGTAGAAAACAAATCAAGATTACAATTAAAGAATTTACAATTTAAACAATTTGAAACGCACTGAATATAATTACTGTTTACAAACATTTATTATTTTCGTTCGTACTTACAACAGTCCTTTTGGAACCAGACAATGATTTCAAAGCTTGGGAACACAATTCACTAAAAGGCCATTATGTGCATAAAATTGCTTATTCACTTTCACAAACACACACACTTCAATCCTTTCAGAACTCCAGACTCCATACTCGTCGCCTATGGACAACCGCTGTTTCGCCCGCAGCCACCAGTCAATCAGTCACTATCGCCCGCAGACACCCAAGATGTGTTAACAGGGAAACCGGTCAGTGTTACAGTGTTCATAACAATGAATAGATCACGAGATATTTTGCCCTTAGGCTATTAAATGTTCCATATACCAAACCAACTAAATGGCAGAGTTATTTTATCTGCTGCAGAATTCTTCAAACTATACAGTCGCCGATGAACTGTGCTCTAATTTATGTTCAATACCAGTCTTCAACTCTATTTTGCTATATTTTTGTCTATCATCGGCACAACGGTACGTCGACGTCTCCTATTAAACTCTGCTGACCAACTCTTTCTCCACCAGAATCTGGCGATCTGATTTAAGACATCCTTCTCCCTCGAAATCTGGCATCCAACTAACTATTCGATTCTCTGGAGTGTCTCCACCTTTCGTGCTTCCTCTTACAGTTCCCACGCTTGCAGTTCCCACAAATCTCGGCAACAAAGAGCCCGCCGTCACTCAAAATATTATAAATCAACAATCCAGGTCTCCCTAATTTACCATCAGTAAGAGCCCGCCGTCACTCCGTTCTTTGAGATCGGTGCCGCCAAATAAAACATTGTAATTTAAACAATTAATGGCCTTCTTAATTAGTATTACAATATATATATATATATATATATATATATATATATATATTGATTACAGATTGTAACATAAATTGTCAAGTGTAATAGTTTTGTCACCAGTTCCCGGTACTATGTACTACCGTACGTTACTGTCTGAGAAGGCATTGTATCTACTACAAAATAAGAACACTCCTTATGTACTTCATTTAAACAATTATTATGCGAAACAAAACTACATCTTCAGAATTCCTTTGATTACTCGGATCATTATTCCAATCTCTGAATATAAAAACAGTAGTAAATTAACCTCTTTGTTGGCAGCATACGAGTTTTTCTTTATGAGTTACGATAAAAATTCCATACTTTTGAAGTTCATTATAAAATCTAAAAGTTACGCTTGTCAACGACATAAATTGTAATCCAGCAACATTAAATAAAAATATATGATCTTACAATATTGTTTGTGAAGAATCATTCAAACCAAATTACTTTGAGTTTTCTGAAAATAATGTAATACAATAATAATATTTAAAAGGAAGCTTAACAAAACAATTCGATTCATGATAACTAAAGTAACCATTTACACATTCTTGGTGTGACGTGGGTTTTGTAAGATTTGAATAGGATTCGCATGTTCATTGTTCATGTCTAGTGCGACCATAACAACCCCATTTCAGAGGGAGTGGAGCGTAGTGAGTTGTTACCCCAAAAAAGGGCCTCTCCGAACACTGATAATCAACTTACTGAGAGTCACGTCACGTCAGAATGGATACCTGGAAACGGTTATAGGATGTCCTTGTGATCTTCACAGAACACGAGGAAATAGTTAACTTTATTAAAATACACAGCAAACGTTTTAAATGTAGCAATACACTACATAAATTAAATTTGACCTACTTTTTTTTACTCGTAGCTCACAAGGACTATCAACACAATGTCTAAATAAAAATGTTAGTACAATTTTAAATTCTTTACAAACATCTAAGAAATGATATCTTAATTCCAGGCAATTTATTGTTTGGGTAGACACTTTGAGAATTATCAAAATTACAATTCAATCCCGACGCCATAGACAATTAGTCTTAACAATTATCTGTGTTATTTCCTTTAGAAACTGTATAATGGTGAAACTAGGTGCCGAATAACTTATGGTCGGTACCTTAGAGGTTCTAATGGTAAAAGTACCTGCTTCCTTTACATTAAAGGTCATAGCACGTTGCTCAGATGTTTCGGGGTGCTTCTATGACTTTCACGGTTGTTAACTTTTTGTGTAACTTCCTGCTGTATAGCTTTAACTTTTTTACTTTCAACTTTAACTATGTCTCCGTCACTTTCTCCGCCTGTTCGTAGCTCCTGCATTCACTTTTTTTAAACTCAGAAGCGCGGAAGACACACCTCAAACCCCCCTTTCTCGACGGGTTTCTGTCTTGGAGTCTCCCCGGATCTGTCCTGTCAAATACTCATCATTATCTGGGAACTTTCTGTCTCTACAGTCAAGGCACGCTCTCGGAATCCCAAAAAACGGGGTTATAAATTTATACATTAGAACGTAATAGTCAGGATTGGAGGGGAATAATGTAAAAGCACTTACCAGTTAGTAACAAGTACATTCTAGATACTCTGTAATTACTCCTAAAACAGAGAGTTTTAGAGGAATAGTCCGTGAAGAAACATGAAACATTTTTGCGGTATTACTACCTGCGAGAGGATTCTCTCGCAGGTAACCTGCGAGGGATTTTCTCTCGCAGGCAGAACCTTTTAGGAGAGATACGAAGGGGCTACCTTTGGGTATGCCTTTTCCTCTCCGTTTTTGAACTAAGGTTCCCACAAGCCGAGGCACCTCGGCCTGTTTTGAGAGGTGTATGTTCCGGGGTCGCAGACCTTGGGCATACGGGAAGAGTTGTTCGCTATTCCCATTGGAATAGTCGGCCAGCTGTCTCCTAAACTGGTCGAGGCACGGAGAAGTGAATGCTGCGTCCCCACAGAAAACTCCTCTCCCGCTACCGGAAGGGCGTGGGACAAGTACCCCATGCCCGACCTACCCGATGCAGGTTTTTCTAGGGTTTTCCCTGCATTTCTTTAGGCGAATGCCAGGTAGGATTCTTAAAATATAGCCCGGGGGCCCTAGTTAACCCTTGGCTACCTTCCTCTACCCTTCCGCATCCCCCCTTTCAAATCCCTTCCTATGCTATTAAAGGGGAGTTGCCCAAAGCGGATTACTCTCATGTAGCCTGTTGCCCTAAAAAAATAATAATAATAAAAAAGCGCTATTACTCCTTGACAATGGACCTGAAAAAAAGATTAATACAAAAATATATTAAGGCAAATACACTTCCAACTTTTGTGCAGAAGAATATTAAACATTTAATGATCTACGTTTCTAAATTCATAGCGCCATAATGTGAAACTATTTTTTATGTTTTGACTTCCCTGGTTTTTCCCAAAATAAAGACGCAGCTATTTTTTAGATAGATAGATAGATTTATTCTACATTAGCCCTCTAATGAGGAAATAGGGTTCGTCACAAATGTTACATAAGGAAATTCAATAGATAAATTACATATAAAATAAATTATTACTATTAATATTAATTCATAAGTTACACAAAATAATTAATTAAGGATCTGTTCACATTTGTCCAGTCACCACAATCATACACAGTTTCTTTAAGAAACACGTACACAACACTTATCACTTCCTGGTATTCATCTCCTGTCGCTAGTTACGGAGGGATGTCGTCATAGATAATTACTAAAACAAAAAGCAGAGGCAGGAAAACAGAACCAGAAGGGAAAAACTGGACACACTATTTACATATTTGTTACATATTCGGCCATTTTGTAGGCAAGACAGTTCAGCGAATGTGAGACCGATTCAAAAACTCGTGTACGGAAGAATAAGTTCCATTTACAAGAAAAGTTTTACACTCGTTGACGAATGAGTTGTAGTTGTTGATGTTCTTTACGTGTTTCGATAGAAACACAATTTAAAAGGCCAAAACTATAATTGCAGACCTGTGGCTTTGTCAACTTCATTTTGACTATTGCATCTGACTCCATTCAATATGCACATCAAAAAACAAGACCATATCGCAGTTGCTATATATTAATGTGATAGCCAATTCTTTACATTTGATTCAGATTTTATTAGACAAATGCAGTATTTCATAGTTCAATTACCCTTTTACTATGACGTGTGTGTTTTACCTAGTTGAAAATGTCACAGAAAGGGACAGATATTAATTACGAAAAGACATTGTGCTGAACTCGAGGGATTAACACCATTCTGAATTAAGTAATCTAGAAACCTGAGTACAGCAAGGAGAGGGTACATTTAAATAGTTTGAATAAGAGTAATTTTGCCGATATATTTATATTTCGACTGGGAAATACTTGAAGCAGAAATAGCACACGGTACACCATTTTATATTGTAAACGCTTACGCGGACCCTCAGATCGTCTGATTGGACGAATGCCGGCCGTGCATACGCAGCATTAATTTTTTTATATATTAGTACGACGATCGTCCTAATAAAATTTCACTACGCGATCCGCGCGATCCAATCAGGGAGCTGATAAGCGACTTGCCTGGAATCGTGAGTCGATCACCAGACTCCGAAAGTTTCGTATGTCAGAAATCCTGGCTTTTATCAATTGTGAGGGAAATCATTAATGAAGACAAGTGTTTAAAATTTAAAATACAATTTATTTTGAAGGATTAAATTACAATTTTAATACTGCCGCCTCAGCCACAAAACCGCTTGTTGCTGATATTCGCACTCACACACATAGGCTAGTACTTAAATATAAATCTAAGCCTAAGAAACTAATTATAAAAGTTCCGGAAATGAAATTTTAAACTTTTAGGCTGAAATTTATTTCATTTTTTGCACGGCATTTGTTTGTTATTTGAATCAAAAATGTCTCACAAATTTTTACACGACAAATATACGGAAGGCGGGGATTTAAATGAGCTCCGGTGATTTCGATGCGACGTCCCGGCATGTGGATGGCCTCATATATGCATGGTGTCAAATCCGGAGTTATAGATGTCAATGAGTTTAAAACTGAAATTTACTATACTGGCTAAGATGACGCTCAGCCCCTACGAGTGAGGGTGAAAGGGGACGGAACAAATTTCCGTTTACAATTTTAAATCCGTACACTAATTACTACCAAAAGTTATACTCATATTTAAAATGAAAAAATTTACGTTTGATTGAAAATAATGAATAAGAAAGATAGCCAATTCAGTCGACAAGGGTAATATAAATACCACACAACGTATTTGAGTCTTGTCAACTGACATGTGCAGTTGTGTTTTTCTGGGGTCTTCTTAGCACCCGACGAAAGGAACAAGGATCCCAGAAACGTTGTGTGGCATTTATATTATCACTTTTTTGTCTGAATTGGCTATCTTTCTTATTCATTATACTCATATTTCTTACGATCCAGGAACAAACTGAGGGATTAAGACATAATTACCGCCTTTAGGAATGACGGATATTCGTGTTGATTCCGCGGTTGTAGGAGGCGCTGAGTTCAATTCTGGCAAATTTTATGTTCCTCGTCGTGGAGGTGGACGTGGTTGACAATAGGTTACTGCTGTAGATTTGACCCTCTGAAGATACGTGGTATTTTAATTTTATTTTCTTAGTTAAATGTTGTATTTCTTTACTTCTTTAAGGTACCGGGAGTATTTTTAAACATTATTAAATTTGCGAGTTTGTGTTGTTTTAACTCGTCGTGATTTTAAGACACTCCCGAATAGCGTCAGTCATTCTAGTTTTTTTGCATTCAGATGCCTACGGGTTAGGTCGGGGAGGGGAACGTAAATGAGTAAATGTTCGTAACACTGACGCTATTGATGCTGGTTAAATGAAATGTTTACCAAGAGGCTAGTGTCGAATCAATTCCTACTCCGGGTTAATTTAAATAAATACCGGGCACTCAGCTGGTATCTGTTTAAAAATTCAGTTCACACATCTGTGCCGAACCTCACAACATTATTGTTGTGTCCTGACCTACTGAGGACGGAGTGTGATTGTGAAGGACGCTTCGGCAGTTTATAACTTCCTGTCTCATTTTGTATAAATATCCCAAAGGCTGACGTTTTACTCATTTCATATTAAATTTTATAAAAAAAATACAAATCACCTTGATGTCTTTTTAAATTATTACAATAGAGCATTACTGAAACGTGTTTAAAATGATTTCTTTGTCTCTCGAACGTCCAAAACTTGTTGTTTCAAAGCCATTCGTCAGTATTAGATCAGGCAGAATTTAAATGGAGTGTTGCTCCGGAAAATAGCAGAGATTGAGTTGACTGGCCGAAAGGCGCCGCCCCATTACCTTTCAATTTCAGAGGGTCAGCATCAACACCTGTATGCGGTCATAACGACCGTGGAGCAGCAAAAAGCAGTTTCGGAGCTTCATTAGTCGCGTCGCAGGTGCCGCACCGGACACCTGTTCGCCTCCAGCCCTTGGAATTCCTCTCCACAACACATACTCTCGCACCACTGTCCTTGGGGATGTCCTTCAATTGCCAGCGCCATTGCTTCGACGCCAGGGGGCGTAGCAGACAACGTCCAGCGGGTAGAAATCTCGAAGATCCAACGATAGCCTGCGTCAAGACTGTAACGTATTAATATGCCCAAGCGTTATCTAAAATAATAATTATTCTTATTATCAGTTCTTCTTTTTGATGCATATTATGTATTTATGTCAACATTATGCCTGCATTGCTAAAACAGATGTGTATATTTTATTTTATTGGCCTCAGTTCAACTGCAGTCTATTTCAAATATTATTTCCTTATAATGCGTTAATTTTTATTTAATTTTTTATTAAATTCTTTATTAAATTCAATCAGGAAACTCAAGTGACTGCCAAATTAATATCAGTTTTCACAATATTACTCTATGGAGGATCCTGGCGTACACGGTCGAGACCCGATTCCTTCCCGGTTTATTGCGGTCACTTGCAGGTCTTTACATGATACACAGCCCGACTCCTTCCCGCCTGAAACCTCAGTTCCCGATTCCTCCCCGTCGTGTTAGTAAGACCTGCACGCCTACACAACCTTAGCATCTAAAGTCATAAAAAAAACTATTAATATTCCCAAAACGCTATTCAATTTATGAGTGTGTTCAATGATTACTACTCTATAATCAACGTTTTCCGGATTAGCACTCTATTTTTATTGAAGTTATCCCTTATTCCAAAAATGGGCATAGGTATATAATTTAGTTCATTAAGCAATTACGTTACCTCAGCAACAATTACTCAAAAATAAATTAAATCTAACTTTAAAATATTTAATGGCGAATTCTTGTTTCAGTGTTTTTTATCGACAAATTTATGAAATCTTGACTAAATATAGTGATTTACCTACCAGAACAACAACTTTTATCATTAAAAGAACACCATTAACGTCTGTAAAGACAAATAACATAAGTAACGACCCGTATAACAGACATTTTAGGGAGCATATAATTTAAACTATCCTAATTATTCAAATATTGTTTATAACACAGTTTCAGATAGTTCATTTAATTAATTTAAAAAAACTTTTCGGTATGTATTCGTACTTTTTTCAGGTTGTTAATTAAATAAAATGTCTCAAACTGGTCATATTTTAATGTTATTGAATTATCAATTAATATGAAAATGGTAATTAAATCCGAAAGCTTGGAGATAAAAGATACATTTTCGTGACTGTTTTTATTGGTTTTTCAACATAATTTTAATATTTTTGATTGCGTAATGTGTTCGAGGTTTTCTGCAATATTTTTTTTCAGAAATATTGGAGTAGTTTTCTTTATTTAACACACTTCATAATGATAATCATCACATTAAGGTAGCATACATAGAAATATATTTTTCTGAACTGTCAATTATTAAATTTTTATTATATTTTATTGTATTTTTAATAAATAAAATATAATAGGAGAATAAAAATTCTGGATGAAAATGCATTCCACTTCTTTTCACTCTACTTGTTTGGGAAGGAATCGCGTCGTTTCCAGTTGTTTACCTCTGAACGGCCGGGAAGGAATCGGGGCATCGTTACGTCCCTCAGGTAGTTCCGTGAATAAATCGGACTCTCCCCGCGTATACTGCCAAATTTTTCCAACGATACCAGTTTACCACTATTTATCAATTTATACGGCTAGAAATATAGGACGCTTGGTCCATATTAGAATTACATATTGTGTTCTGATGAGAGTTAGGAATAATATTTTACATATAAGTATAAATACTCCAACAATTGTCACAACAAAAAAAGCTAAGGTATTAACGCTGATGGTGATTACCATTCGTGTACGTCAATCAGAATGGA
This sequence comes from Zhengitettix transpicula, assembly GCA_037074705.1. Lineage (NCBI taxonomy): Eukaryota > Metazoa > Arthropoda > Insecta > Orthoptera > Tetrigidae > Zhengitettix > Zhengitettix transpicula. Next base: position 70,761,692 of record CM073590.1, on the reverse strand, counting down.
GGTTAAAAGTTCCTCACAAAATCATAGATTTACGTCAGTAATTCTCGAATAGATTCCAATGTTCCCGCACCATAAGCGAATACAAGCGACGAACCCATGTCTAAAACACACATTTGAAACATATCATAAAAAATTATAATTCGTAACATTTTTATTAAGTAGATTTAATGCAAAGTTTCTGAAGATAATTTTTATTTAATACACGATTTTAAATATTAATTTTGTATTTTACGCTCCTCGTCTCGATATTAAAGGGAGAGATTGTCCATGAACCACTTTGGAGAAATAATTATAAGGGGATTTCGATATGTTACACGGAGCTTTAGTGGTACAGATTCTAATAACATACGAAATCCTGAATTATGTTAAATCTGAGGTTACGCTCGGCTCGTGAGATATTTATTGGCTTGCAGACGCACGTGCACTGTTCGTTCACCCACGCAACGTTATTGATTAAAAACCATAGTGAAATTACAAGTGAGCGAGCTTAAAGGTGTTCAGAATGTTCTGTTTGTTTCAGTGGGCACACGCTCGTCATTCACATTTACGTGAATAAATTTCTCAGTTCCTGGAAATTTTCCTTAAGTGCCACTTTCCAATATCTTGTGATACTTATTATAATAATGTGAAAATATTATTCAACTCAGAGTAAATGTGTAGCCGATTACGTTTAACGTAGTTCAATCCACAATGAACGATATAGGATTCTAAACATGAGTGGTAAAGTGTCCCACTAAATAGCACTTAAAATTTTCAATAAAATGTTACATACTAATGTTGAAATAAATTACATTACAAATACACTTGTACAATTTTTTAACATATATATCTGCTTTAGGTTAATCTTACCGTTGGTGGATAAATGTAGTAAAAACCCCTATAAAATTCACTAGTATTCTTAACAGTTTGTTTTAGATGGAAACTTTCATCCTACAGTTCGTTATATTCATTTTTCATCTTTCAATTTAAAAATATTTATACAGATATACATTAAAATATTATATGTATGAACAAGAAATATAATTTATAATTAGTGAAAATTGGCGACAACATAGAATTTATTTTAATACATTAAAATTTACAATGAACTAAAATACATAACGTTTCATTCCTTAGTTTAAAGACCTCTTCGGAATTATCCCAAACAAAAAAAATTAAGAATAATACTTGTTTACGAACATTATTAAACAATTAAAATATATTTGTTAGTTAACTTTAATAAAACAATTTAACAGAAAAAATTTAGACATGTTCAGAAATATTCAGTTACGATTTAACTTATGTGAACTGTTTGATTGGTTTTGTTTCTTTCATTTCGGCCATGGAAGTTGGAGTGTGTCTATTTTTTTACGTTAAATTGTTTTATCTAAACTTACAAAATATTTTAATCCTTTAATAAAGCAAGTAAATATTATAGTCGTAATGTATTCATATGTTTTGGATTCTACCGTTTACTGTTACTTTAATATATTTCGGAATTAATTGTTTAGATACAACTGGAAAGGTTCCTAAACCAGGGGATAACTTATGGCAATTTTTCACAAATTATATTTAATGCAGGGCAAATAACAATCAATTATTAATTCCAAAAATCATAATTGTTTTCATGTTTAATCCGGCCTCATGTTGATAACACGTCGTTCATGTTAAATCAAGACGGACACGCAATTGTAAACTACGTAGTTGTACAGAATACCACATACCTTTTAATGATATTTCAGTACTTACTTTTAGGTGCATATTAATAATATTTTAATGTAAAAGTACATAACTAATTATTTTTTAAATAATTTTATTGTACGTAACCAGGGAATATATGGATAAATATGGCCGACTGTTATCCGAAAGCTTCCACGTAAAATAAATTATTAAGAACATCAGTGACTGTTATAAGGTTTTAACTACATTTATGTAATTTCTTATTACAAAAAGAAAAATATGTTTTTGTATTACTGGAACATTTTCTATCACACTGTTTTGAATCACAATGGAAGCGCTTAGATCGGACAGAAGAAATGAAAAATATTGCCTCCCCTGAATACAGTACTGTAAGGACGTTTGATAAAATATTGATGGAGTAATTTAAGGTATTGGAGAGAGTAACGCGTTTCGTGCCTAGTTCACATTTGTCACACACAGAATTTTAAGCCTATTCCCCTCGAAATCTGAAAGATATCCGCGTGCAAGATTAACACGCAGAACTTATTCGTCACATAAATATGTCAAGTTACCTAACAGTGAGATGAGTTGTGATCCACTACGAAGAAAGTGTCCTCATAAATGTTGACGAGAATTTGCCACAAGTATGCGTGTATTTCCGTATTATTTCGGTTTCAAGATTAAACTTATTGAATGGCATGGAAACTTGCAGATGAAATAATATGGACGATATACGTTAAATTTCCACATGACGCAAAAAATGGTGTCTAACGTACAATTAAAAAATACGTCAAATTAACAATAATATAACCGTCTTCACTGAAATATGTTTGTGAAAGGTTTGAACTATGGTGTTAGCAAGCTGCGCCCACCTGGATATTACAGATAGTCAGCATCGCTAAATCTTACTCGAAGAAGAATCCACATGTATGTAAAAGGAGACTCGCTTTTCACTGTATTTATGAAAATTATGAACTGATGTTTTAAATCAGCTTAAGGCAGTAGAGAAATCTTCAAATAAGGCTGAATGTCAAAATATTGTTATGGTATGAGGTTTGATTGGTCGTGATAGTTATTATAGAAACTGGTTGTGAAGGAAGAATATCACGCAGTTTGTGAATTTGCTAATAGCGCTGGCTAGGTACTTCTCTTCGTGACTAAGGCAGGTGTTCGCCTCACTTTCTCTTCTACGGTAGTTTCTCAACAGGAAGCTGCAACGTCCGCCTACAATCTCGTTCTGCTGTCTCACACTGGCACGATCCTATCCGCAGCCTCACTGCTTCGAATAAGCACACGTGGATACAAACATGAATATTTGCTCTAACGCCAGTTAAGATAGTACTTTAACGATGAAAGATAATAGTGTTTTTGTCCGAAAGTATTTAAATTAAGTGAATTCTCGCATCTCTACAAAAAGAAACTACTCTCATTCAGCTCCTAAACTTAACGCAACAGAAACGAGATAATTGCTTATTTAAAGTCATGTTGTTTTCGTAATGAAAATAATTTCATGGTTCAAGGTGGTAAAACCATTATTTTAGAGTCTCAATTACATTTTTAATAATATATCATTAAAACGATTTAGTCTTGTAGAAACAAGTAGCAACCTTTCGACATTTATATCTCATAGTCATCTGTAAAACTGATTTTGTTAAGATATTAAAAATAGAACATTAGCAAACTCCTCTCCCGCTATCGGAAGGGCGTGGGAAAAGTACCCAATGCCCAACCTACCTGATGCAGGTTTGTCCTGCATTACTTTTAGGCGAATGCCGGGTAGGATCCTTAAACTATAGCCCGGGGGCCCTAGTTAACCCTTCGCTGCCTTCCTCTACCCTTCCGCATCCCACCTTTCAAATCCATTCCTATGCTATTATAGGGGAGTTGCTACCATTTGGATTACCCTCATGTAACCTGTTACATAAAAAAAATAATTGAAAAATATAACAGAAATCACTCTCCCGTCATCGGAAGGACGTGGAACCAGTACCAAGTGCCCGATCTACCTGATTCAGGTTTTTCTAGGGTTTGTCCTGCATTACTTTTAGGCGAATGCCGGGTAGGATCCTTAAACCATAGCCCGGGGACCCTAGTTAACCTTGCTACCTTGCTCAACCTTTCCGCATACTCCTTTTCGCTCCTTTTCCTGTGCTATAAGACGGGAGTTGCCACCATGTGGATTACGCTATACATAGCCTGTTTACAGCTTCAAAAAAAACCATCGAAAAATATTAATTTAATAAAAATAGTTGGTTACTAATGTCTATAATGAAATAAAATCATGTTTATGACCAATAACATATTTATTTAAAAAATTCCGTTTGAAATGAAAACAAATTTCATTACGTTTATGTACATTGTTTAGGTTGTGGCTAGACTAAAAAGTTACGTACGTATTTAAATTATTAAACGTTTAAAAGTTCATGTCAGAACGTGAAGAAGGTACAAATAGACACCGAAATGTTGTTGTTATTTGAAATGGAATTTTTTAATTAAGTACCTGCTTAATGGGCATTTTATTTATATATTTTAGAAAAAACGTTAATTCAAAGTCATTAAAGTCTTAAATATCAACTACGCCATGCATGCACAGAATAATTTATCGTAGGTTATAATGACAACAAATGATCTATTTCTTAATATTTTAACAACAAATATTTTAAATAAAATTATATATATGTTAATAAAACTTGTTATTGCTAGCACAGATGACTATAACATATAAATGTAGAAAGCTCGCTACTGTTTGTTAAAAACATTGAACCAGGAATGGACACAGAAGCGACTGATTATCCGCTTACATAAGGAGTACAGTAAAACCTTGTTAACACGAATTCCAAGGGACATAACAATCAGGCGTTCGTGTTTAAAAATAAATTGTGTAACCGGGGACTCAATATTTTATTTTTTACAGTTTTTATACACATTAACAATTTACAGTATATAAGAACAGACGTACTACAGAATCTTACTTATGGTATGTCATAGAAAATGACTATTGGAAGATTAAAATGGTTTACTGCGTTACCATGTTCATGAATCCCGCTAATGATATCAGGAAAACATTTAATTACTGTACTGTAACTTGAAAAAAGTACATTATTTTTAGTGAAAAAATCCTGTATATTGCGCTGTCGCTCACGGGTACGGAAATGCCTGGTAACTTCACGGCCAACTGTACCCTTGGGTTCTGTAAAACTAGAGGTCTCTTCGGATGAGCAGCAAAGCGTTCTAAAGTGTCCATGACGGAATGATATTTTCCTCTTCATTTTCTTCTGATGACATTTACAACTGTTCTTACATAAGATTTCGCTGGAGTACACACGGCAACATCGTCATCTGCACTAACCAACTCCTCAAAACTAACTTGAGGGTTCGCAACGTCTTGTGGAATATTCCATTCGTCAGGTGAAGTGGTATCGTTGTCACTATGATGCGGTGATAGCATTTATTGCATCACTCTCACTCCAAAATCGCGTTTCCATCTGTTTTTCTGCAACGAGAATTGATGTTCTCACCAGTCGCTTGCTAAAAGACTTCTTCACAAGAGAAACAAACAATATAAAGGTTCGTCTTCGGCCTTTGGATCAATTCTCTTTTGTTTTAAGTTAAGATGGTATATGTTATGGGCTGTCAACCTGTCCAATGAGAGAACAACATGCCTATTCTCAGCCACCAATCGACTGTTAAAACTAAAAAGCCATTTGCGAAATGACGAGCTGTAGATCCTAGCTGTTTTATGATGACAGTAGATGCCATGTAAAGTATCAGTGTTTATGTTCTTTAAACAACGTGCTTTCTCGGACTTCGATTACCCAAGGACGGAGTTTTATCACTGCCGTCTGAATTACATACAAGGACAAGAGTTCAACGTTGTTTACTACGTGCTCAACCATGGCACTTGTCACTTTTAATTCCGAGGGTACAACTTGGGGGAAAAAAGATTGTAAAACAGTCCAGTTTCGTAAACACCATTTTGCCGTCTGTATACCGCCAGACTGGTTGCGCTGAGGATGGAAGTGACGATTGCCTACGAGAAGGTGAAACCCGTCTTTTACAAAACATTTTAAAATCTTGAAGAGCATTGAAACGCTGGACTCTCTCTTACTCTAAGAGTATCTATATTCTTTTGCAAGGAAGAAAGAATAGCAAAAGTGCTGCGACTCCATTCCCTAGTTATGACTGCTATTTAAATTGGGTGTATTTTCGGTCATTCTCAATGGTTTGTTAAAACCAGATCGTGCATTGAAAATAGAATTAAATTCTCCAAAACCTTTATTCTATGACAAATTAATTTACTTCCAACCATTTTGGAGATATCAGCACTAAAATTACGACAAATTGCTCCCCCCCCCTCCCCCACGAAAATGTCGTACATTTGACGAACGATTTCTAACACTTCGTCCAAATGAATTTCGTACTCGAACGCAACATTCGACGCAAAAATTTATTCTCTACAATTTATTACAGAACATTATTTTCAATTGAATTATTCATGCTTTTCCTGTTAGCGAAAAACTGAAAAGAGATGCAAAATTTCTTTTCTCATGGTCATTAGAATTAGAAAACTTGGTTTTTCCTGTACTAGGCTGTACACAGGCTGCCGAGGCCGTTCCTTCTGACTGAAGAGTTTCAACTTTCTGCTAAATATCTTGGATTTAGGGCGAGAGTGACAAATTTTGCTTACTCTGTTGCTGAGGCCTTTAACTTTCTGTCGGAACGAATTACGGATTTCCAAAAGTTAGGGACGTGATGCTGTTCCTATTCGAACAGTCGGCCAGCTGCCTCCTAAACTGGTCGAGGCACGGAGAAGGGAATGCTGCGTCCCCACAGAAAACTCCTCTCCCGCTATCGGAAGGGCGTGGGACAAGTACCAAATGCCCGACCTACCTGATGCAGGTTTTTCTAGGGTTTTCCCTGCATCAGTTTTAGGCGAATTTTGCCGGGTAGGATCCTTAAACCATAGCCCGGGGGCGCTAGTTAACCATTGGCTTTCTTGCTCTGCCTTTCCGCATCACTCCGTTTCCTATACTATAGGAGGGGAGTTGCCAATATGTGGATTACCCTACACATAGCCTGTCTACACCTTCAAAAATATCGTAAATTAAAATTAAAATAATGCTTAAAACTGGAGTAACTATCATATAAAATCTATATATTTTCGTTATTTCTATAGATTCGCACAAAAATGTCAGGCTTTTAAATTAGAATTCACGAAATTAAATTTTCAAACTATATGCTGTTTTTCATTAATAAAATTATACCATTCATATTATTTTTACAAGAAGGTCTCATAACATCAGTTTAAGAACGACCTTAGTTTCAGGACGAATTAAATATCAAAAATAATGACAAAGATAATCTCATTTTTAATTTCTGGACGTTTCGACGCTACTTTGCGTCTTTCTCGAACAGTACAAATCTAAAACCAAGGATATATACAGAAAAACCAAAGAACTTTAAATGAGATATAATATTTGTTGAGATTTTCCGTGTCACGTTTAATATTGAGAGTGTTTCAATTATTTTTAATGAACAATATTCATGAAATTAATTTACATACTGAGGATAATTGTAGTTCACGTTACATCTGACAAACCAAAAGAGCATTGATATAGGTGATTAAAGAACATAAACATAATTTCAAACTTACAGTGCGCAAACAACCAAATTACTAAAAACTTCTATAATCACAATTTTGATGTTATCAAACCATATATCAGGTTTAAGATCGCACAAGCATCGCCCTTGCTTTCTACCAGAGAATTATTCACCATTCAGGGATAGTTTTATACAATAGTCTTCTTCCAGGTATTAAGAACAATAATAACTACATGAGTTTTGGGATTCAATGTAAAAATATTCCATGGAAAGGCGCCGGTGTTTTATCAGCACAGGAGGTTCCTGATCGTTCTCATAATAATTAATTTTTTTTAAAAAAACTGCAAAAGTTTTTCTAATAAAACCACTTATTTCATAAATTGCTTAGTCTCTGATGGTGTTTTCTGCTCTTTTGTTTGTTTGTTTCATGTACGCCCTGGAGTTTGCAGATTTCTCGTCGCTCTGTTTCGTGAAGTGACTTGTCCGTCGTTTGCGTTTCCTCCTAGTGTGCGACTGTCACGTTTTGTGTTTATTTTTGTGTGATGTGTAAATTATATGTTTTATGATAGTTCATTATCGAATCATTAATTATTTACTAGTATATATTGAATATTTTTATTCCCGAATTTTAGTATTTTTATGTTAACTTCTAATTATTTCTAATTCTAGCATTCAATTCTTATATTGTAATTTTATGTATTTACGTGTCCTATTTCCCCAAGCGAGGACTAATGGAATAAAGTAAATCAAATCAAATCAAACATGTGTACAATATTTTGTTATTATATAGGCTTACAGCTGTACATTTGAAAGCTCTTTTCTACTTTGTTCCAGTTATATTATTTTCGACCTATACCCATTATTTAAATTACCGTTCTATTATTAGTGCATATGAACCTGAGGATTGAAGATCAGAACTGCCTTTATCTATTAATCATGTACTGAAATCTCAAATAGTCCCTCCGATCTCAATTTTAGATTTCTTGTTCGCCAATAAGTCTTGAATTACATTCGATAAATTATTCCTCATGCGTTCGATACATAATAGTTCTTTCTATTATTCTCTAAACTCCTTGATTTTGAATATAGGTTATATTTCAAAATTCTCATCCATACGGACTGTTCAAGTAATTGTCTCTTTTGTTCTTATGGCGTTTTATATTGAAGTAAGATTGATTATTATTCTACTTCCTAATATTCTTCAACTGACCTTGACCTACGGAATTAATTGACATTTTACACTCGTAATTCTAATAACCGTTGTTTTTCTAAGTATTGAATGTAAATTGACAATTTTTTTCGGATTTCTACTACGTACAACGTGGAAAACGCCAATATCTATAATTTGACAGGAAAGGCAATCGTTGGATAACGATCACAAGTCTACGATCTCAAGCTCACGTTCTCTGGACAATAATCGGATAGCAAGTATATTATTATATTTTGTGTCTGAATGCCGAAGGCCTGACTGTCCCAGACAGTAAAGAGCCTAAGTTATTGGTCGCGGGCATAGCGCATTCATTCATCACATCTTGGCCGCGTTATAACGGATAATTACACATAATGGGCGCGAATAAGGGTAATGGAGCCCAGAACTGCCTTCCCACGGCCCCGAAACACCTGCCAACGCGCCCACCCACTCTTGTCTCATCCCACAACCCTCGCAATGCCTACAGACACACCACTGGAGCTGTCGCATGGTTGTCGTATACTTCACTTCTAATTCACACACGCACGACCGTCGCTCCAGTCTCATTTTAAAGCACGAATTCCACTATTATAGCAATATTAATATTGTAGCATTAACATGCATTCTTAATAACAATAATGATCAGAATAGGCTCTATCATTATTGTATTGACGTATATTTTGTAACTCCCTAGTTGTTATAGCGATTATATTATAGAATATGCTAGTTCGTTCGTCGTTGATAGAGTTGCTTATACGGGAATAAGAAAAGAGGAGAGAGTGTACATTGTACATTTAGAATTCGGATTCCACTCGTCGAACCTAGTCGGAATCTTTGGAATGACGCAGCACATTGCAAACATAGTGAGTTGTTGGAATAAGTTTAATAAAGAAGTTTTTAAGTACAACGATACACAGCTCGGAGATTTTATATCAAAGCTCTGATGTAACTGACTTTATCTTGGTTAAGAGAAAGACAATCAAGCAGAAAGACAATCAGGGGCCCCTTGCAAATTTGAAACTGTCCTGAATTTACCATTTCATATTATACAGAACTATTATATGATAGTGTAATTATTCTTAGCAATAGTGTATTTTACACATTTTCGTTTTAGTTGCGCTGGTCTGATTTCAATTTAATGTTCAAAATTCATATATATTTTAATTCATATAATTTTACACTTGTGGTTCATAACCTCTTTATTTACTTATGTTGCCTCCTCGCCAGAAAGATCACTGATCCTTCCTAGTAACAACAAACTTATGATTATACAATTCGAACATCCTCTGCAGTCTCCTTGCCAATCTCCACATCTGCGCTGACCCTTTTCAACTCCACTTACCACCCTCTGCGTGGTCGAGACATCCCTTGTTATTATATTAATCACATGCTTCACATATACATGAAATACTATATTTAACCTACTAAATTAATGTTTTAAATTTCAATCATTGGATAAAAATATTCAATGAATATATCTAAAGTCTTTCGTTAAATGATGAATTCATTAATGTCCAACTTTCACTTAAAATATATTATCTGCCCCCCTGGATCTTTACTTGTCAATTGCCCGTCCGGGCGCCACTAATTATGCACAATTAGTTTAATTTATTTCAATATGAATATGAAAATCGTCCTTGTATAAAATAAAAGTTAGTTAAAATGACGCAATCCGCGTGATCCATGCAGGGAGGGATTCGGTAAGAGACATGTCAGACAAGTTTATGTATTGGAGAATCAGATTGCTCCTGGCTTTGATTTAGTTTTGGACTTATTTAATAATTTATATAGGTTTAGTCAAACAATCCAATTAAATTTAAAAATTGAATATTGCTGTTTGGTTTTTACTCTTGAGCATTCTCACTTAATTCTATACTATCCTAAAAACTAATTATAAAAGTTCAGGTAACTTGTTGTTCATATTTGGTTATATAAAGATTTTTCCTAAGCACGTTCCTTGAAGACGTCTGTTAGTCATTATCAAATAAAACACTAGTTACTTCTACGAGGCGGGAGATTATCACACGCCAATTAATGTAAGGGAAGGGAGTCTTTTCTTTTCGACGATCTCGCTAGTCGCTGATTCAATTTTCTCGTCTGTAGCTTCCTATGCTGGCACCACAAAGACACTTCCGTGCCTGGTCATAGTCAAAGACTAAATGAAACTTCGCGTTCCTCAAAAATCACCCGGAGATTAGAAAATTTCCAAATTCTTTAATACAATTTTCTCCGTCGGATAAAAATTTCTCGGTTTTCACATGGGTTTAATAGATTTAAAACGCGACGTTTCGACGACTTTCTATTCAACAATTACACTGGGAAAGTCTTCAATATTTGATAATTTTCTCCGTCATTTATCTACATGAATCAACAAGATTCTTTTTCTCAAGGGTCTGGTGGTTTCAAGTTGAATATTTATACCAAAATTAAAGTGTTCTGCATGAATAGGGAAATGAAAATATTTCACAGAAATATATTTAACAACGAAATATTCATATTTTTAATTTTATCTGGAGTCATCGTTTTATACACAGACCAACAATCGGACAAATTAGCAGCGTCTGTCAAAATTGCACAAAATATAAATGTTAACAACAATAATAATTGCAACATAGACAAACTGCCAAATATAATGCTTTGGGTGATCAATTCATTAATATTAACAAATAAGTAATTATAATTTTATATTATGCCGTTCCATTTTAATTTTAATATTGAGTGCATATGTTTCGTAGCATAGTTATTATGAGTTGCACTTCTCCAAAATATTCGTAACTTAATTTATCATTTATGAAATATTTTTTTACATCAATCAGACTATCAGTTGGGGTAATTTCCATATTTTAGATATCGAAAGTAATTAAGCATGTTATACATTTTTTTTAATTTGTTTTTTCTGGTCGGGTCACCTTTTAAGGTGTTGGCGACCACATTAGGTATTTAACTAATTGGGGTGAAAATTGTTTGTTGGAGATATTTTTGTTGCATCATCAGATTATGGTGGACCTTTAGTTATCAATTTGTATACAAAATATTTTTATAACTTTTGCCTAAATTACTGCCTGGAAACATGGAAACGTGGCTTGCCGGGGTCGAGCAGCAGACAGAAGACAATGGCGGGGTGGATTTGGAAAATCCGCAAGTCCCGCAAACAAGGCCATGGTCGGTCAAGAAAGGGGTAGACGGCCGGGAAGGTATGGCCCTAAAATAGATTGAAGTGGGTCACGTGTGGACAAGGACCAACCAGGAGATAGGGATTTTGAGGACGGAGAGAGAGAAGTCTGCGAACAGGAAGAGGAGATCGATCTGGAACGTCGGGGAAAGCAGTCTAGGAACACGTGGAGATCTCTATGAACCATCAGACAGAGTTGATCCTGGACAATCTTGGTTTGCACGTGGGTCCCGGTCGTCTACTGCTGCTGCTGCAGAGAGAGAGTCGCCAACGGGAATCGACCCTGTCCGAGCTGCAGACCTGGTAAGTCGCATTCCAGGTATCGCGTCGGTTTGCCACAAAGATAACCACGGTTAATCCTGAGAAAGGGGGGGTACATGCATCCCTGGCAAGGCTGGAGAGCTTTCGTTTTATATAAATTCTGATAAAATAAATTCTTGTTTTTTAGTTAACTAAATATTGTATTTCCTTTCCTGCGAGTGAATAATTTCTTGCCCAACAAACCTCATATTATTATTTAATTTGACCTTAAGCCCACCACAAGATAATGGGAGCGATTCCAATTGTTTCGACGAATTTGGTGAGTCTTTCGATGGCTTCCAGGTTTGTGCAGAGATCAGACCTATATGCTCTGTCCTTGTGTGCGCGTATTTGGTACAGTCAAACAGAATATGAGTGAAGGTGAGTGGGATGGCGCATGCCTCACTGATGGTTTGAGAATCCTTGGAAAAAATATTTGAGTGTGTTAATTTGGTTTGGAGGGTTCTCAAGCGGGAAATGATGATTTGCTGTATTTTGGGAGCGTTGTCTACATGCGCTGTCTTGGAGTTCCTGGTGGATTGGTCCGTTGTTGTCGGCCTTCTTAGTTCGTTGCCAGGCTCTATTAATTTTTATTTTGGCTTCTTTGAAGATATCTAGTGCTGAGAAGATTGGAATTGAGGTTGAGGGCTGAGATGAGTTCGCATCCACCCTTTAATTGCCCATAATTTGCAGGTATCCATGCCAGTTCGAATCTATTTTGGAAATTGTTTTCTTCAAGGATGATTTGTATAATATATTTAATTCTTCTGTTTCGGAAGTTAGGGTCTTGTATCTGCTTGATGGCTTCCGTGGAATCGATTAGTATGAAAATGATTTTAACTCTGGATTTCTTGGCCATTTTGATTGCCATTTCGATAGTTAGGATTTCTGCTGAAGTACTTGAGGCGACTCTATTTGTTCTTGTAGATTTTTGTATGTCGTTAAATATTACGACACTTGAGGTTGCATTGTGAATTTTCGATGCGGCGGTGAGTATCTTTTGATGATGTAGATTAGGCTTAGTTTTGAGGAGATTGTTGGCGACGAGACTGAGTAGCTCAGCAATTTTCCATGGTTGGATGGTAGGAACTGAGTTGTGGGTACATTTTGGAGGTGAGGAGAGTAGGTGTCGGAGCAGGTTATTAGCTATTGTGTGGATGTTGTGGGACGTAGTTAGTGTTTGCTTTAGTGAGCGATTAGATTTTTTTTTATTATACATTTACTTAGTGCTAAAACCGACACTGATTCTTTACTGAATAATTTCAATCTTATAATCAAGGAATCTTAAACCTCAAATTTTAAAAATAAATCTACGAGTGTTTTGTCGAAAAGGTTTATTCTTGTCATTTAATAACAACTTTAATACAATATGTGATCTGTAAATAAAAAGTTTTTTCTTTATATGCCAGTTGAGTATCCACGTCAGACAGAAATGGGTTGTATTTTAAATTAAAGTTTGTTTAAATATATGCCTTCTTTTTGTCTGTCCATTTTTCCAACTTAAATTAATTTCATAACTATTTCACCTGTTATGAAAAAGTTACTCTTTCGAGAATGGCACTAGCCTGATCAAACATGTGATTTACACAATTAACATACTTAGTTTATTGTACTCGAATTGTACTTGAAGTATAGGAGAAAGGAAAAGGGGAAGTTGCACTGGTTTGTGGCGGGGGCGGGGGGAGGTAGGAGCTCTCTGGTTGCTGTACTTCGGCTCATATCCGATCTGAAGTATTGAATACAAAGGCTTCCCTAAATTTAATAAAGCTAAAATTATTGATAGAAATGGTTACCATGAGGCAATATTAATAAGACGACGCCGTGAATTTTGATGGGTCGGCGCTGGTTAGGTCGATGAAAGGCTCCAATTACGAGGCGAGTGACAGATGACCGTGTGTCAGGCTATTAGCAGTCGTGCTCTCCCGACACGTGTACCGACGGGGAAACAATAATTCGCAGCCATGGCTAATATGCGGGACCGGTTCCCCAGCCTCCCTGCCTCGTTAACACAACATAGGAAAAAAAACGAGACTAAACTCAAGTGAACGAGAAGCGGAAATTAATTAAGAATTCCTAAAGTTTGTAGATGAAGCGTAAAATTATTAGATGCAAGTGAATAATTAAGCAAACGTTGGCATAGGTTTAGCGAAATACACACAACAGTATATGCCAGTCGATATAGAATTTGAACTGAGCTAAACTCTTTACGTACGATTTATAAGAGTGCATACTTTTTGCAAATACTTCTCATCGTTACGCAAAACCATCTTTATTTATAATATAACTTATTAGCCCGGGGGCCCTAGTTAACCCTTGGCTACCTTCCTCTACCCTTCCGCATCCCCCCTTTCAAATCCCTTCCTATGCTATTAAAGGGGAGTTGCCACCATGTGGATTACCCTCATGTAGCCTGTTACCCTAAAAAAAAGGATTCCACCCCCCCCCCCCATGTTGTTGGTTGCCTATCATATCTCTAAGAAGTGTAAGTTGATTTTTAAATGATCTTTCACATCTTGATTAGTTCAGAATCCGCATCGGTTTTTTATTTTAAAATTTACTAATGGAGCAAAGTAGTCGGGACTCAATTACATTTAGCAATGCACTTACTATCACTAAAGTGAGGGAACTTCATCTTTCGTAATTAATATTTCTCTCAATACATAAAAATGCATTTGCCTAGTAGTATTGAGAAGAAAATTTGAACAGGTCAGGTGTCTGACGTTTAATTAACATTTGTTATACTTAGTTATGAAATACATCATTTTATGTAACTAATGGCGTGTATCATATTTGTTTTAAAATTCCCATGGACATTTATTATTCTACAATCTGATTTTTATAGATCAATAAGTAAATTTTTTATAACTTTAAATACTAAAATGCAGCTTCAAGGTTTACTCATAAGCGACCTTAGAATTCTGTTAAATACTCTTGGTATATTGTCTTTAAAGACATACAGTTAATATCAAACTACGTTTCACTGGATTAACTCGAAAGTCTTGGTCCGCTTGAGTCTTCTCACTTGCTCTGAATTGTGGAGGAGCTGGATGGCTTCGATGGTCACATGTTCATGACTTCTGGCAACCTTATGAATGAGGTGATTGACAGTCGTCACTTCGAGGTCCCGATGGATATCACTGTTGCGACAGTACATGGTGCATCTATATAAATTGACGTTCAGCTTCTTCCGCATTGAGGTTTGGGGGTGGTGGAATAGAAAAAATATCGTCTGAAACGGCCAATCTAAAGGTCGAATCCATCGTTCTCTGTGTTGGTAACACAAACATTGGCACTCCGATGCCGATTAATTCTCGAACAGTTCCCCAAGGGAGTGGGGTAGCGTTAATTATGAAATTCCAAATGATTCGAGATAGACGTCGAATTCGATTTACGGTCCGCCGACTTAATTCAGACGCTCACCAACCCGATTAATTTCAAGTTCCCATCAGCCTATGTAGGGAAAGGGACGGACGTAAGAAGGGATAAATCATCCGTATTGGTGTCGAATATATAGTTTTATATGTTGTTAAGATGAATAATGACGCTCTCGACACGTCTTCACGTGGGGTTAATTATAAAATATTCGATATAACGAAGACACTAGAGTAGAATTAATTCCTTTTCCGGTCTGAGCTAAATATGCATGCTAAATTCATGATTAGGGACGGTACCGCAGGACAATCAGTTAGTATGCAATATAATGTTCCTCGAGATAACGAATTCTCTGAATTTTGTGAGATTTTAAGCACATTGTTAAATAACGTGCATGAGAAGGAGGGTGGTCTGTATTTACGGAAGCGTTATTCCATTCCTAATTGGACATTATTTAATTTACGCCATTGAAACATCATTCTTCTCATTGAAACATCTATTTAATAACTCATTTATCTTCCTAGGCTACAATTATATATAAATATCAAAATTTTCCAAAATGTTTCAATTGTGTTATTAATAATTAATAATATGCTAAAGCTTATCGAAGAACAATGACGATTAAGCGTCGCAAGTCCGAGGACTTCTCACGTATTGTAAATAATTCGTTACGTTTAGAATTTACATTGTAATACACCTTTTTGTAAACAATTCATCAATTAGTAGCATTAAGATGCGATTTATTAATGTTGAGAGATCATTGAACGTCCTTAGAAATAACAATTGCTTATACGAGATTCTTATTGCCGCAAAAAACGACGAGGCTCGTCTGCGACTTAATTCTATATTGGCTTTGTTGTCTGTGTATCGCGAATTAGTAGTAATATGATTGGTTCTTTGTGCAGTGAAGCAGAAGTCGACTGATTGAATCGAGCTTATAACTCACTCGGATGGCTGATCTCGAGGCAGGTGGACCTGCCAGCCAGGTCAACCCTCCACAAAAACCTCCCCCAAGTTCAACGAACACTTACAAAGATGCCTGGAAATGTTCATGAAGAAAACTCCAAAATCATTGGAAATTAACAAATTCCATGCAATAAAAACTGACTCAAGAGCCACCGGAAGAGACCAGATAGTATTATCAAGAATTAGATCAGAACATTCCAAGATGACACACCTCGATTTAATTGACAATAGTCTATATGTGATCTATGTAAATCCCCAGTTACTATTAAACATATCATAAGTGAATGTCTTAAACACGACCAAGAAAGAAACATCGACTCGACCATAATAAACCCCAGTGAGAGTCTTTGATATTGAGTTGAGTGTAGAACAATAACTGAATTCTGGAAGATGACTAACTGCTATGATGAAATATAGGAAAAACAATCTACTTTGTAATAATTAAAATGTACTAAATAACTGTGACCAGTAGTCGCTATTGACCTTGCAGTTGATGCGACTCCAAATAAATAAATTTTTAAAAAGTACTAACAAAAACAAAACATAAAAGGGAATATGAGCCGTTATATGTTGAAACGTACAAGGAATGTGTCCGGAAAATAATATTTTATTTTCGTAGATGTTCTCAATTAGACATGCGCACGTGCGTCTAGATTTAGAAAGTCTCAAGCTCCCTGTTCTTTCAAGGATTTTCCTCCCGCACTCGGCCTTTGCTTAGTTTCTGACACAACACAATGTTAGACCCTTTGTGAGTGGCTATATTTCGTGGGAAAACTTATTAGAATGTAATGTTAAAGCCATTAGTAAGCTAAGTATTTGGGTGAGTCGCTGAAGAAAACGTGTTATTTTTTGGTTCCGGCGATAAAAGGATTCAATTGACTCTAGGTTCATGGAGCTTCGATAAGGCTTGGGCATTTCTTTTAAAATACTGTACAATATATTTTAAATTTTCTATTGAATTAAAAAAAAGATTGATTTCACAGCCACATTGAGGTTGTGCGCATATCAAAATATTCTTACAATAAGTATTCACTGCACCAACTATATTAGGCTATTCCTTCCCTTCTTACAGCACACCCCACTCATTGGCTGAGGAGCATTTCTCCGAGGGTAAAAAATTACTCTAGCAAGAGTCAGCAATGTAGGCGGGTGCTGCGGATTGAGGAAAATTAATTGTACTCCTAGATGAACTAGAATTTGAAGTCAACTTAGTTTAAATGCAGGAATTACACGAGGATGAATATTTATTGAGGTATAGTTATTGAACTACCCTCTGGTCCCTGTGAAATATTGCTGCTGCTTTGTCTTTCAGAGGGCACAGTTGGATGCTTTATTTTTAAACGTCTTTATGAGTTTACCTAGACCCTCCAGCGGTGCTGACAACTGTTTTCCTGTATGTGTATTGAGCTGGGTCGAAATAGTACCACGGTAATACGATTTAATGACGGTATTATCTGCACCAATGATCACACGAAAAATAAAATTTTATTTAAATAATAAAACATTTTATGATATAAATATTCAAATATTTTATTTTTTTCCACGGGCATACTATAGCCTAAATCTACATCGAATGTTCATTTGAATAAAAATAGCGCTTTAATAAGTATTACATACTTTACTGTTTTCTTTTAATGTAATATTAATAAATAATAAGGGATGTATACAGATTAAGATCTTGGTGGTTTTTTTTATAACAGCCTACGTGAGGGTAATCCACATGGTGGCAACTCCCCTTTAATAGCATAGGAAGGGTTTTGAAAGGGGGGATGTGGAAGGTAGCCAAGGGTTAACTAGTGCCCCGGGCTATATTTTAAGGATCCTACCCGGCATTCGCCCTAGAAAAAGCTGCATCAGGTAGGTCGGGCATTGGGTACTTGTCCCACGCCCTTCCGATAGCGGTAGAAGAGTTTTCAGTGGTCTTACAATAAGAAAAGCGAATATTGAGATTAGACATAGAGACTCGAATTTTCTATCGGAAGGTAATTCGACGAGCTAAACGATAAAAAAATTACCAGTCCATCATTCTCTCGTTAAATCAGATTTCTCGATGATAGGAAGTCGTTCCAGAAGTCCGACGTAGATTCTCGCTAATCAACAAAGAGAATGCTGGGCTCTGGTATACTGCTACTGAATATTCGAGAGTTAAACGTTTAATCGCAGGCATCAACTGGAATGAATCTGCTTGAAATCAGTTCATTGAACCTCTTTCTGAAAATTACTAGAGTAAATTTATAACTTTGAATGACCGGAAAGTGTTCTTCGTAGCGTTTATATTAAATTAGCGACACTTTTTCATTAACGCAATTTAATAGGTTGGCAATGCGTGTATAAATTTCACATTTTAGTCTCTTTATACTTTGTATTCCTTTTCCGGTGTCGTCACATTTGCTGTCAGTTTAACTAGCGGTCGGTCTCACATACGACCAGGTTGCAATGGCAGGTCTCTCAGAATTTTGTCTAATACTAGTTGTAAACGGAATAGCGAATAAACAGTGCTTAGGCGGATCTTAAAATCACATCCTTATAATAAAATATTAATTTCTAACTAAGTAGCGTACTTATTACTTCGTCCTCAAAAACTTCGCAACATCACAGTCCTCGTCTAATCTCGTAAAGTGTGTGGTGAGCTTACGGTTAAATTAACTATTTGTTGGGCGCCACCTGCAAGAATTGTTCTTGCAGGAAAGGGAAATGCAATATTTAGTTATTAAAAAAAACAATAATTCATTTTCTCAGAATTTATACAAAACGAAAAGCTCTCCAGCCTGCCAGGGATGCATGTAACCCCCTCCCTTTCTCAAGATTAACCGTGGTTTTTCTCGTGGCAAACCGACGCGATACCCGGAAGCATGGAACACGACTTACCAGGTCTGCAGCTCGGACAGGGTCGACTCCCGTTGGCGGCTATCTGTCTCATCAGCATTCGCAGAAGATGACCGGAGACGCACGTGCAAAAACCAAAATCTTTCAGGATCAAATCTCCCTGACCACTCTCACCGACGGTCCACATTCATCCCTACGACCACTCTCTTGTTCGCAGACTTCTTTCTCTGCCTCCTCAAAACCCTCTCTCCTGGTTGGTCCTTGTGCACACGTGACCCTCTTCCAGATATTTTAGGGCCATAGCCTTCCGGTCATCTACCCCTTCCTTGGCCGACCCTGACCTTGCTTGCGGGACTTGCGGATTTTCCAACCCACCCCGCCATTGTCTTGTGTCTGCTGCTCGACCCCGGCAAGCCACATTCCCATGCTTCCAGGCAGTAATTAACAGTTATAAAAAAATATTTTGTACAAATCGCTAACGAAAAGCGCACCATAAGTGTATGGAAATTTTCTTATCTAACTCAATATATTTTTCTTTCATCTAACTCCTAAATTTAATCCACACTATACCCAAAATTAAACCCTTTTTCCGTATTATTTAAAGCTGTATCCAATATGATTAAGAATATTAAAGGCTTTTAAAGAAACATTGTGCTGTATATGAGGTTCAATGTAATGATTGAAATGTCATATACATCGGCCAAACGAAACGACCCTTAAGAACTATGATAAAGCATCGCACTGACTTAAAGCCCCCAGATTATGCCTAAAAATATAAAATAACTCGTTCGTAAACTAAGTATATATTCACGATTTGAGATTTATTGCTTTTTGCAAAATATTCGTAGTAGAATTATTATTCTTATGTATATCTTATTAATTAGGCTAATTAACTAGTGCCTATTCATTCTATACCATTTATTTTTGAAAATTCTACGTTAAAGAAATCGTAATGACAATAAAGAGTTCAACTCTAAAAGTTTTATTTTTCTGATACACTCCCATAAGTAACCAAACTTAACTACCCTTTTAAGAGCGTATTCAAGAAAAACAGTATTCAGAAGCGGCCAGCGGTAGGACTGTGTGTGAGAAATTCGAAATAAACACCTTTATCGTATTCTACTTGACCTGGGTGTTTTTCAATTCTATATGACTCATATATTTGAGAAAAGCGTGTGCGAACTAGTAATTCTGCATATTTTTTCGTAAAACGACGTAGGATTTCGACCGAAAATTTGAAATACACACGTGACCGTAGAACGTGTTCTCATTGGTGTGACGCATGAGCACAGGTCCACGGGCCGCGCTTTCTCAAGCCCGCGTCGCATTGAGAAGCTTAAGAAATCCGGGAGTTTTTGTGGAGCCACAAATTACTTTATATAGTTGATCTCTCTGGTTTTTGAACAAAGGTTCCCATATGCCGAGGCACCTCGGCCTTTTTTGAGAAGTGTATGTTCCGGGGTCGCAGACCTTGGGCATACGGTAAGAGTTGTCCGCTATTCCTATTGGAATAGTCGGCCAGCTGCCTCCTAAACTGGTCAAGGCATGGAGAGGGGAAAGCTGCGACCCCACAGCTAACCCCTCTCCCGCCATCGGAAGGGCGTGGGACAAGCACTAAATGCCCGACCTATCTGATGCAGATTTTTCTAGGGTGTACCTGCATCATTTTTAGGCGAATTGCCTGGTAGGACCCTTAAACAATAGCCCGGGGGCCCTAGTTAACCCTTGGCTACCTTCCTCTACCCTTCCGCATCCCCCCTTTCAAATCTCTTCCTATGCGATTGAAGGAGAGTTGCCACTATGTGGATTACCCTCATGTAGCCTGTTACCCTAATAAAAAAATAGTTTTCCATTGGGAAGTACAAGAAGAGTTATGTGTGGTGTATCGGGCCGCTGTTCACAGACACATCGCACGCAACACCAAACTATTCGTTCTCGTGACGAAAGATCCTTTAAGAAGAAGAAAAACGTGGTTGCAAGGATGCACAAGAAGCGTAAATCATATTTGGCTAAATTCCAGTGTACTGCTGCGAAGATTATTTTAATTACGATTCATATGAAATTATGGTAAATTATTCCTCTTATCTTTGCTTGGAACATAAGAAGTATAAATGTCAATTAATTAGCGTGTGTATTTTTTTTACATGTTGTATTGAAAATTTAATGCATCTTGATATTAATGTGTGTACACTTTCGTACTGTTTAATGGGAATTTTAAACTTAGTAATTTGTATTTTTACATCTGGTGGGAAAGTAGATCAAATTTATATTCTTTCATGCCAGCCTGATAGGAAGAGGGCAGCAGCTCCTAAACCAAGAGCAGCAGCCAATAAAAGTTTACGACGACAACTTGTGGGTGAAGCCCTTTCTCAAATCTCTTCAATTCCTTCCCCTGAAAACAATGTTGCAGATATTCCTGACGCTTCAGAAGATTATACAGAAGAAACAGTGTTGGAGTACAACTGACTCCTAACTTTATAAGAAAGTGCACACAAACAAAACAGGTAGGATGTAGTGTTGGCACTTCACCTCAGAAAACTGTTTTGTACGATACTACGGTATCTTCAATGAAAGAATAGAAAAATTATTTTCTAGACTTAAGAGGAACATAGCTATTCCAGTTTTCCCTGAATCACTGGTTCTGAATCAGAGAGTGATGAAGATTTTCTTGATGGGGATCTTAAAACAGAAATACAGATTCTTGAAAGGAATCGCTTACTGAAGGAGGTAATAGAAACAGTAATATCAAAAAAACAAAACTCTATTCGAGTTCCACATGATTATGATTTTAATTTTTAATTTATTACCAAATCAGCTGGTGGTGCCAAAACATCATATACTTGTAACATTTTGTAAAATTAGATTAGGTGAACCTTTTTCCATTGTGATGAATTTGGAATATCAGCAGGTTCAGCAGTTTCAATTTTTAAAAGAAATGGTTCTCAAACTGGCTAGACTAGTCAAGTGGCCAGATAAGGAAAAAAAATATTGGAACTGCTACCAACAGCATTTAGGGCTGTATACAGTAACGTAAAGCAATAATTGATTGTATGGAAGTGGATATTGAAAAGCCCTCTGATCCAGTGAAGCAGGTTTTGTCTTGGTCAGAGTACAAGTCATGTAACACTGTGTATTATCTTGTATCAATAGGCTAAAAGCCTTTGTCTCTGAAGGATACAGTGGGAGATTCACAGATTCACTGTTACCCCAGCAATGTCGTTTCATGCAATGTCATGGCTGACCGTGGTTTTAAACATATCGAACTACTTCTTGCAATGAAGCTTATTCGTCCACCAAGTGTAATGGCTGGAAATGAATCTTGTAAACATAATTCAAGCTAAGCAAGCAAACAGCTAGTTTGAGAATACATGTCGAGCGACTTATAAGGATGACTGTAGGTAACCTTGCTCCCATGCAACTATACTCGCAGAATACTGCTTGTGGCAAAGCGAACCTCACGCCGACATGTGCTATGACGTCACGCCACAGGGGCTGATGTCAGAGGCGTTTCGGAGCAGTTTCAAAAACCTACCTCAGAAAGGTCGTTTTTCTTTATTTTAAGGCCACGATAGGTACTATAATGCAGTTTTTATAACTAATTAACATCCATGGAATTAGTAGGAATAATAAAATCGAAAGGCTTCAGTTCCCAATTCTAAAGCGTGCTGTCAAAATCCAAAATACATTCTCAATAAATCGTCAAGCTTTAGACAATCAGTTGATGGTTTTTTGAGTGCGATGAGTGGACATCCTCCCCCTTGACCCCACCCCCCTCACTGTCCCTTCCTCAATCCTGACCGCTGAGCGCGCAGGTTTGAAGTTTCGGAAGAGGAACTTTATTGCTTAGAGAATCAGTTTTGATTTTAACATTGAATGTAATATAACATTTCTGAAAATTATATAAGTTCTATCTATAATATGGAAACTGTTCCAATTGGTAATAATTCGTTTAATAAATATGTTTTGAAATAATCAATTAAAATACACATATTTTAACAGCTGCTTTTATCTGACGTTCTTAAATAAATGAAAACATCACCCTGTTTATAAATTCGTGCCATCAAATTCTCAGATAATTTGTATTTGTCATGTGTTTTTTTTATCATTTTAGTTACTTATCTAGCTTAGTGCGAGTAAAATTCCGAATTACATTTACACTACTGAGAAGTGAAAATATTTTTCTTTTTTTAGGGTAACAGGCTACATGAGGGTAATCCCCAGTGGGGCAACTCCCCTTTAATGGCATAGGAAGGGATCTGAATGGGGGGATGCGGAAAGGTAGAGTAAGGTAGCCAAGGGTTAACTAGGGCCCCCGGGCTATGGTTTAAGGAACCTACTCGGAAATTCGCTTAAAACTGATGCAGGGAAAACCCTAGAAAAACCTGGATGAGGTAGGTCGGGAATTTGGTACTTGTCCTACGCCCTTCCGATGGCGGGAGAGGGGTTAGCTGTGGGGACGCAGCTTTCCCCTCTCCGTGCCTTGACCAGTTTAGGAGGCAGCTGACCGACTATTCCAATAGGAATGTCGGATAACTCTTACCGTATACCCAAGGTCTGCGACCCCGGAACATATACCTCTCAAAACAGGCCGAGGGGCCTCGGCATATGGGAACCTTAGTTCAAAAAACCAGAGATGTGAAGGCATCCCCAAAGGTAGCCTCCGCCAGAACTCTCTGGGAAGGTTCACCTGCGAGAACATCCTCTCGCAGGCTTCCTTCCGAGTGAAAATATTGCTACAGAACAGCATTTACAGACAATGAAACAGTTATCTGCCGCAGGCAATAACGGAATGCCTTGTCAACACCTGCATTTTTGACTTGTAACCTGTTTTCCGTAGCCGTAGGAAACTACCCTTATTCCAGGTAAAACAAATCCAAGGCTGTAGAGCAAGAATATTTTCGAGTTGGCAGGTAGATTATAGCGACACTACCAAACATAAATTTATAGTCGATTGTGGTATCCATTTATGTTCTTTTTATATGTTTTTTAAAGTATTGTTATCTGACTTTAACATTTCAATGCTTTAGATTAAGATTTATTCGTTGCAACAATTATGCCCCTACTGAGGACACGATATGATAAAATGAAGTACTCATATCTTTTAGTTATTGTCATGTAAACAAGAGATTAAACATATTTTTATTATCTTCCGAAAAGATTTTTGCAGGTTGTAGCCAGCAGAGAAAACAACTTTGAATTAAATACATTAAATATGTTCAGAAAATATCAAATATATGTATTAGTAGAAAATTAACAAAATAAAATAACTAGACAAATGAAGGGATAAATTAAATATCACTGAACGTTTCCTAAATCCTTGTTACATCATTCAGGTGAAGAAACATTGAAAGACTTGTTAGAACGACGGTCAGCACAAACCAGGTGACTAACACGGAAACCAATAAGAGTGCGTCACCTGGGTTGGGCGAAAACAAAAAGTAATAACGAGCAAAGGTTTTCCCGGTGAATGTGATTAACAAGCAGTTCTCGGGATTCCTACCGGGTGAATACATTCAAATAGCACGACGTTTCGACAGCGGATACTGTCACCATCTTCACTTGAATATAGCCGTGACCGCTGTCGAAACGTCGTGCTATTACAATGGTATTCACCCGAGAACTGCTTGTTAATTACACGAAGTATTGCATAAAATTTGTATACTGTTCAATTTATCACTTTATTTTGTCTGTTAATTGCCTACCACATAAACATTTTTATGTATATTTTGTATAATAACATTGAGTTTCGAAGTTAGATTGGAAATACTAACCTGTTATAGTACGGTAAAAAGGTTTTTTCTCAAACTTTTTGTATCATTTGTAATGAAATGTAATTGATATCATATTTTAAAATTTTAAACTCGTTTTATTTTGTATTTAGGCATGAATTTCTTAAACATGGAATTCAAAAAAATGAGTTGTTTATATTCCAATTTATTTATAATACCTATTCCTAAATGTTTATCAAGGACCAACATCTATATAATATATAATGTTAAACTAAATATAACAGTTGAAAGTTTTTATTTTATGTCTGTAAAAGGTCATTAACTGATTTATTAATTCAAAAACAGACACTTTATTTTTCATATACAGCGTTACGACGTTTCGTTCGTGTTCGTATCTTCTTCAGATATTATCCTAAAGAGGAAGTATTTACAAATTATTCATAAATGGACTAATTACACAAAGTAAAGAAATACAAACTGAAGAAAATAAAAATGAAAAACTTACCAAATTATTATAACAAACTATTACTATAAATACTTACAATGTTGATAAATTCACAGTTTTTGAAAAAGGGTCCGAGTCACGGAATTCACTTTACTCAAACTAGATTTTAGCAAGAGTGAAGAAGATACGAACATGTATCGATACGTCGTACCGCTGTAAATAAAAAACTAAAGTGTCTGTAAAAGGTCACTAACTAATTTATTAAATATAACAGTAATAAATAAATAAATGTACAACATATTCTGAAAACTGAGAAACATCATCGAATCAATAGGCTCATTTCCAGCGAACCAAGTGCGTATTTAGAGTAATGTGTACAACATTGAATGACCCATTGCTTCAATAACATTATGAAACAGAAACGAATTTACATGTAATTAAAATACCCAAATCTTAACTGCATAACAACGAAGTTATTGAACTGTATTACCTCCTGTATATTCTTACCATCATATCATAAACAGTTATTAAAATCGGCACAAAAATGAAATCGTGCATGAAACGGTTTCACTGGTAATGCGTGTATTTTGGTTTAGTTTTGCTTTGTCTCGGAAGTGTTGTTTGCTGTGGTTTGGAGAATTCGAAATCGTGCACGTGCGTGGGGGTGGAGGAGATAAATATTTCCATCCAAGTAATTTTCGTGTCCTGTCCCGATTGTTGGCCTCAACATGACAGAATGGTTGGCCATTGTTGACTACGGAACTGCAGCTGCGTGCTATAACTTTTGTAACAATGGAAGAATCAGTGAAACTGACATTTCGACGAAGTTTTCTAATAATGAAAAAAAGTAAAAGAATGGGAGGCTATAATGGAGGGCACGGAGATAAGCTTTTGAAACTAGACAGTTGTTCTGCGCTCACCGCAGCTGGTGGATGTGATTATGAGAGGCTCCGTAAAGTTGTCTCTGATATAGTCCGAGGCAGAATCGTCGTGAGAAAGGGGCCACAATTTGTTAGTGAAGAGTTCATCGAAGCTACACAATTTAGTACGACGGCTTGCCAGAAATCAATCCCGCAGGTCGACGGCTTAGCCAGTGGTCAACCCCTGAGTCGACGCCTTGCAATGGTCCTGACTAAAGTCATCACTGCACTTAACCCGTTCTGCAGGCTGTGAGATACGGAGACGTCGGTACGAGAGCTACAGCAAGCAACACAACACAGAACAGCAGTACGTATTTGGTACGGGCAGCAGATCTCTTCCATGTAAAAACCACAGGTGCCTGAGATAAGAGTTTTTCATGCTTAACTGTAATAAACTTATATAAAAATTTATTTTATGGTCAATAATTTTTGATTTAACGTAAAAACCCAGCCCACAAAAATAATTCTTTACTCAGTATTAACAAACACTCATTTCACGTTTATAATCTTTGACAATGGTAAATAAGTTTTCGGCGTGAAAAAATATATACTATTAAGAAACATGACGACAGTACCCGATTCAACAAACAAATATTTCACAATTTAGACATTCGTGATAAGTTTCAAAGTATCATCGAAGACGACAAAAGCAAAAGAGCTCGGACTGAAGTCCGCAGTTGGAATCCTGTTCATTCTTACGTGTATAGATAATATTTGATTTGCCG
This sequence comes from Zhengitettix transpicula, assembly GCA_037074705.1. Lineage (NCBI taxonomy): Eukaryota > Metazoa > Arthropoda > Insecta > Orthoptera > Tetrigidae > Zhengitettix > Zhengitettix transpicula. The sequence continues at coordinate 70,734,788 of CM073590.1, read as the reverse complement.
AGCTCGTTGTTCCTCTTAGAAAAACACTACTTTTAAACATTTTAATATCCTCTGCCAAAGACAAATTACCCCCTCACATAAGTAATCGTCACTCCCATCCTCAACACCATAATATTAGCGCAACAGGGCTGGCGGTATACAGACAGCAAAATAAGCGTATTTTCGGTCATTCTCGATGGATTTAAAATCAGATCATGCGATGATAACAGAAATAAATTCTCTAAAACCTTTATCGTTGAAAAATTAGTTTACTGCCCAGTATCAGCACTAGAAATATGACAAACTGCATTATTTTCGTAAATTTGATGAAAGATTTCTACCACTTTTTTTAACCGAATTTCGTACTTGAATACACCATTCAATGCAGAATTTATTTTAACAATAATTAATTGTAAAGTATGCTTCATGCTTTTTCTATTAGCGAAAAACTGAAAAGGAGAGCAAAATTCTGTGAGTTTTAGGCTCATAAACTTTTTCGGAGGCTTTTCAAATTGGAAAACTTGGTTTTTCACTATTGGTCACAACAAAAAGTAAAGTGAATTTATTTATAAAATATATATTCTTTATTTATTCTTCCAAACAAATTTCATCCCCTTCAAAGTAATCCCCGTCCGATAAAACGCACTTTTTCCAACGCTCTTTCCAGTCCTAGAAACAGTCGGAATAGTCTTTTTCCGGTATATCCTTCAAGACCTTCTTCGATTCGGTTTTTATCTCCTCAATCGTGTCAAAACAGCGTCACCGCATTGACCTTTTGAGTTTTCTGAATAGCCAGAAGTCGTACGGAGCCAAATCAGACGAATACGATGGTTGCGGAACGATATGGGTCGAGTTTTTGGCAAAAAAAGTCGCGAAGAACCAATGCAGTGTGACATGGTGCATTATCGTGATGAAGGAACGTCTATTTCAGACGAGTAGCTTCACGCAAACGACGCATAACGCTCAAATAATATTCTTTGTTGACTGTTTGGCCCGGCGGAAGGAATTCATAGTGCACCACACCACGATAATCAAAGAAAACTGTCAGCATGACCTTGATTTTCGGTCTTGCTTCACCTTTTGCATTATATTTGCTGGATTGGTCGGTGGTTTCAGGGCCGTATGCGTAAATCCAAGTCTCGTCTCCAGTAATGATGCATTTCAAGTGGTCCTGATAGTCAGACAGCAAAGTTTCACACACATCAAGGCGACGCTTTTTTTTCCCAAAAAATTGAGCGATTTTGGCACCAGTCGAGACTTGACGTTTTGAGACACAAAACATTCTTCAAAATGGTTTGGGCTGAGCCAAATGATATTCCAACACTATCAGTGAGATATCTAATTGACCATCGACGATTTTCAAGCACCAAATCTTTGTTTTTTTTGGACGTGGTCCTCGTCGGTAGACGTTGATGGTCGTCCAGAGCGCGGTTCGTCTTCAACGCGTTCTCGGCCCTCTTTGAACTCGTTGTACCACTTATAAACGTTTTTTTGTGCCATAGTTTGATCATCAAAGGCCTTCCGCAACATTTTCAACGTGTCCGCACAAAAATATTCGTTCCGCAAACAAAATTTGATGCAAGTTCTTTGCTCAACAAAATCACCCATTGCAAAAATCGAAAAATTCACTTTTGGTTGTTTACAAAAACACATGTAACTCTGAGATAATTAAACCTTTTAACAAACAGACGCTTGGCAAATATTATAGACAGTCCTACCAACCTAGGGAAAAAATTATCTGCTTTCCTATAAACGGGAGTTTTAAATGACAAATTCACCTTACTTTTTTATCACAGTGGTACTAGTTATAAAATAAAAATACCCGACGTTTTGCACGGTAAGACGTATACAGCTACTGATATAGTCATCATCGTGCTTCTTAGAAGCCGTGAAAACGTCCAATTTAATACATAAAACAATTTTGTTACTAACCATATTTTTGTAAAACGTTTTTAATGGCAGTTTATAAAATATATAAAAGCCAACGGAAGTTGAGTAAGTAGATGAAAGTTTGACGAATTAATAAAGAATTATTCGACGACATTGTTTTTCAAATATTTTATTAACCATATTTTGAAGTTGCAGTTGACCGTTGTAAAGATAATACTTGAGATGAGTAAGATTTGTTGTGAGCGTTACATGACTAAGCTGAATTTGAAGGAAGAGTTAGTGACGCACGCAGCCACAGATGGCCGGATGCGGAGGCTGTGCAGGTGTTGGACAGACTCCACGGCGCCAGGCCGCATTCCAGCCCCACTCCAGACCTGCATCCTGGAAAGCTTGCCCAGTGCCCATGAATCGCCAATACACGAATGTCTCGACTAAAAAAATCTGCAAGTTTTTTTTCTAAAAGTCAAGCATCGTCTTCTTGTAATAGCAGTTTCATTAGTAAACGTTTTATAGAGAAAGAAGCATCAACCGTTTTATATATGCACTCTAAAAATAAGCTATTTATGGAAATTACCCACCTGTATTAACACTTTCCGATAATGCAAGGAGATTAATAACGGCACAAAATTTTCGTATTCCATTACTTAGGCATTAACCTTTCTATTCTAAGTTGTGCAGCAGAAACTGTTCGATAGCAGATGGAAAACTAGTTCTCTAACATATAGTGTAACATTTTACAAATTAAAATTAGATTTTCTGATGTTCAATTGCACTTATATAATGAAATTACTTTTTTACAATTAGTGTTAAGCCTATAATAATTTTAGTATTAAAGTTTTCTCATACGTATTAAATAATGAAGCTATGCCGACGTATACCACCTCCCCCATATATATATATATTCTTAATATTATTTAATAGCAATCATTCGTTTTTCTATTCCCGGCCATTCCCTTAATATCCCCAACGATTTTTACAAAAGCAACTATACAGTGACATATTTATGTTAAAATAAATCATAAGTAACCAATCTGCGAATTACCTAAATGTTAAATTCAGGATGCAAGATTTTATTCATTTCTCTGATAGAAATTGCACACTCTGTAAATCGTTTGCTCGTTGAGCAACTATAACTTATATTTACTATATAAGCAACTTTGAGAAGAATGATTTATATAAATATATATTCTGACTAATGAGAAAACAAATAAATAAGCATCAGACAATTTTTAGTCAGAAAAATAGAATTTGTTAATGTTAAATTAAACAAAGTTTCGTCGCTTATTTGGCGATTTCATCGAGCACAAGTTTAAACTACAAAAATAAAAAAAACAATCAGAATGATTAGAATAAAACATTTTCAAGATAACAGATGTCTATCAAAATTTTGTAAGTCTAATAAAACTTATATTAAAATGAAAAATATTACGTCTGATTTAAAATAATGAATAAGAAAGATAGCCAATTCAGACAAAAAAGTTATAATATAAATACCACACAACGTTTCTGGGATCCTTGTCCCTTTCCTCAGGGACAAGTATTCCAAAATTTATATTGTTTGTTTGTTATCTGCCAAATGTTTCTTAAAAAATGTTTTGTTCTTTTTGTAGTTTTAAACTTTAACTTATTGAGGTCGCCAAACAAGCGACGAAACATTGTTTAATTTTACAATTATAAATTCTTTTTTCTGACTTAAAATTGGCTGATGTCTATTTATTTATTAACTTTGAGATTTTGAGCATTTATAATGAATATATAAATACGCATCCGTTGCAAAATTTTAATAGCACGCCATCATTTTCACGTCATTAATTTTGTCTGTTCTTTTTTACAGCTAGATGAAACTAGTTCATTCTTTATTCATATGTACCTTTTCTGCGGACAATATTTTCTTAGATTGTCAGACGTTTTCCATTGTTTTAGAAACGTACAGAAACAAATCAAAGTTTACAATATTCTATATGTGTTAGATAAAAGGTACTTTTCTGCATAATTAATTTATTAGAAAAATTTCCTTTGCACTCGTGTGTAAAGTTATCTACAATTAGATGAATGTAACGATTGTATCCGACTTACGCTTACAAGTTTTTAGTAGTTTGTCATGGACGTTCAGATACGCCAGTGTAAAGTCTCAAGGCAAGGTCAGAAGTCTGTAGACCTTGCCTGACGTTTCTCTGTCATACGACTGAGTGGGACTACACATCTTCGCCTCTGGCGATGACCGCGGGCCAATCTCACAAACATAAAACAATTGAGAACATCTCTATTTGTCTGCCGTTTAAATACTCAACCATCAAAATTCCTGCATTATCTTTGATTTCATTTCATTTGATTTATGTCATTCCATCAGTATGAGGAAATAGGATACGTCATTACATAAAATTACAATATAATAATTGGATGCTACAATTATAAATAATTAGAAGTTAACATAAAAACACTAAAATTCGGGAATAAAAATTTCCCTGTCCAAGATAAGTAAAAGAACTATGATAATATTGTAAACGATAATTAGAGGATAGAGTCAGATTTAGTTCGTTCGTTCGCTTTCTTCTAGTTTCCTTTCATTGATCGACTTATTGTTTTAATTTTAAGCAAATAATATTTTCAATTATTAATTAATCAAATTCATCTTCTATCGTATCCTAATCATCAAACCCATTAAAGACCCTGAAGATATTAAAATTTTAATTGTGGTTGTTTTGATTATTGAAGCCACAATTTGATAATAAATTATACTTTATTCGTAAATTCTTGTTTAATCATTCATTTAATTAACGCATATCCTTTTGATTTGCGTTTACAAAATTATAATAGTTTTGGTTTTTGTTACTTACATACTGTTCGTCTGGTACCAGCATTCTTTGTTTCCCCAACACAACACGATAAATGCAAATAGTTATATACACAGATTCTAGTTCTCACAGAATTTACAAGCTCGCTGGCGAATAGAATGCAGGCAAATTTCCGGAGCTTTGGATGAACCTCTCCTTGGTCAGCAATCGGATGTCGTCTTCCCCTCAGTGTAAAATTGTTCGAATTTGCCTTATTACTGGAACTGATGATTTGCAGATTCTTTGTAGACTTATACTGTTATTTTTATTTATTTGAAATAGACTGCAAGGTATCTCGGTGAAAAATTTGTTATTATGTGCCTCCTTTCCTGGCTGGCTGTAGACGTAAACTGACTCAGACTTTCGTGCGCGCAAACGCAATTTCGACTTTTCGACAAAGCAGCCGAGCTCGCTTCTCCATTGTTGCTTTGTTCGATCAGACCGCTATAATGGATTTATCAAACAATTTCAATTTTATGCCCAAACAATTACTGGCCTAATTAATTTGCATTACAATATATTAATAATAAGAAAATTAAATATTATATTATACCCTTAGTATAGTTAAAGAATTATTACAGTACTTAAAAATTTAAAAAATTCATTACATTCTAGTAAAAAATTAATGACTAGAGAATTAACCTGCGACAAACATAGTATTAATAAGAGAGCGTCTAACAATTCGTGTGAATCTCAAAATAATCATCGTTAATCTTCAGACGCGGTCACTGGTGCGATAAGTCCATCCCCAAAGTTGTGTACGTGGGTGTGACTTATAAGCCCCCTTTGCGAGCAAGGTGGTAAAATAAATTATTTGACCTCGACCTTTCAACGCCGTCAGGACTGACCTAACCTACAGCTGTGCGTATTAAATTGCCGCAAAAACGAGATCCTTGTGAAAGTTGAACGCGTCTTTTTCTGATTATTCAATTTATTTCGAGACAGGTCGCTAGACCGTAAGCTTTCTATTTTGATCCCCTAATGCTCTTTATATGACAGTCTATATGAAATAATCCTACGCCTCGCGGTATCTAAACGCTCTTACTGCAAGAGAAAATTTCTCTTGACACACTTACAACATAATAAAAAGACTTACAATAGAATATAAATAAGGCGTAGACTCAATAAAGCCATTTGTCACACAGAAAACTCTTGTGTGCTTTGGACATAATGAGAACAAATTGCAAACAAATGAACAAACCTGAGTACCAACGATAGAACTGAATTATAACACTCCTTCTTATAACAAATAATCCTATTGGTAGTGTAGCTTCATATTATAAATAAATAAATAACACTCGACACATTTTTATTCAGCTTATTACGGAAATTTTAAAAAACACTCCGTCCTAATCCCAACCCATAATGACGTCACTAGAATAATTTCAGCCAAGGTAACGGCGTTTACACGTAAATCAATTGTATTTATAGAGAAAGTTATTACTTTTTAGAGGTATTTATAAAGGAAATATATCACAACAACTATCCGGCACTCGGTGTGATCTCCTTACATTTAGGAAACAGTTAACGTTAACAAACTAACTTATAGTTTTCGGCTATATCCATAAATAACATTCAAATTTTACAAGTATTTAGGAACGTTATTTTACATGTTTTAAAGAATTATTTATGTTAAATAAAAAAAAATCGACCATTAAAATAAATTTTATATAAGTTTATTACATTTAAGCATGAAAAACTGCTTAACTTTTCATTTAAGCATGAAAAACTCTTATCTCAGAAGAGATCTGCTGCCCGTACCAAATACGTACTGCTATTCTGTGTTGTGTTGCTTGCTGTAGCTCTCGTACCGACGTTTCCGTATCTCACAGCCGGCAGAACAGGTTAAGTGCAGTGATGACTTTAGTCAGGACCATTGCAAGGCGTCGACTCAGGGGTTGACCACTGGCTAAGGCGTCGGCCTCCATGATTGATTTCTGGCAAGCCGTCGTACGAAATTGTGTGGCTTCGATGAACTCTTCACTAACAAATTGTGGCCCCTTTCTCACGACGATTCTGCCTCGGACTATATCAGAGACAACAACTTGGAAAAGTTTACAGCAGAACTCATGAGATTTGTAGATCGGTGACTTAAAACGTATACACGTAACGCAATACGGAGCCTCTCATAATCACATCCACCAGCTGCGGTGAGCGCAGAACAACCGTCCAGTTTCAAAAGCTTGTCTCCGTTCCCTTCATTATAGCCTCCCATTCTTTTGCTTTTTTTCATTATTAGAAAACTTGGTCGAAATGCCAGTTTCACTGATTCTTCCATTGTTACAAGAGTTATAGCACGCAGCTGCAGTTCCGTAGTCAACAATGGCCAACTATTCTGTCATGCTGAGGTCAACAATCGAGACAGGACACGAAAATTACTTGGATGGAAATATTTATCTCCTCCACCCCCCGCACGAGCACGATTTCGAATTCTCCAAACCACAGAAAACAACACTTCTGAGACAAAGCAAAACTAAACCAAAATACACGCGTACAATGTATTATATTACGAGCCTACTCAATGTGAACTGAACTTAGCTTATCATTGGTTTCCTCTAGACGCAGCTCTAGCATTGCGATTTACACATTGCTGGAACGACGGAAGTCTTAGATATAACAAAAATACTTGTTACTATGTAGAGCAGGGAAACTATAAGGAAAAGGTCGCGGGACCTTTAAAAGTCGATCGCGGAAATATGTCCATATTCTGCTCGAGATACTTTAAAACGAATAATGGAGCTTTCTTAACAGATGTGTCATCTCACTTAAATAGCAAGAAAAGATAAGACCATTACCGCCGTGTTTAGCTTTCAAAAGTAAATTGCAGCTACTAATTAATCAACTAAATATAAACGATTTGAAACATTTTCTGGATTTGAAAGAAATTGCAAATCCTGAATTAAAATACGGCATTTTGTACAGAAGAAAGAGTGAATTTGAAAGACGTTTCTTTCCAAAAAAAAGAATATTGTGAATTTTATGAGTTATCCGTTCTCTTTTGTAGACGTTAGAAAATCTGCTACTGAAATATCAAACAGCTTCTATTTAGACTTGTCTTCTGACGAGAATGACACATTATACATTATTTCTGATAAACATCTCAAAGTCAGAGCAAATATAATGCATAATTTAGGTATTTTATATCTGAAGGGAAATATACATGTGTAAAACGAATTGCACTTTAAATAACCAGATTATTTGGATCAAGTTAAGTATGCGAATATGTGTTTCTGAAATGAAATTTATTAAATCAAAAAATGGCAGTCAGCAAACTGACGAGCAGCTCAGTGACAGGTGTCTATCAGTAATTACGTGCCTCAACAAGATTTCGTTTCTAATGAAGTCAGCCACGCTGAAGACGTTTCCGTAGTTTTTAATTCGTTACCGATAACGGTTTGTTAGTTATATAGATTATTTTGTTACGCGTTATCTATAAGACGTATGCCTGAAAAGTAGGCGAACGATATGCATTGCCATGCATTCACATCAAAACATTAATTGTGTGGTAGTTCCATAGATATGCATATAACTATAATTGTTTTATGGGAAAAAATTAATTGTAGTTACATAGTATTTTTTTACATAGCAAATATCTGTCGAAAATCGGACATAACGGCGACACGGTCATTCCATGTCATATGTCATGGAGCTAAGTTTCGATCTCCCCCCCCCCCCGAATTAAATCTGTAAGAATTCGCCATTATATATAGATATAAATGTGTGTGTGTGTGACCCCTATACGTACGTAAACAATTACGATGAAACTTTGGTGAGTTGTTGTGTGCACGACCGCAAAGGTAACTGACGGCCTTTTGAATCGTTAGGCAACTCACAAGGGCTGAATGAGGGTTAAATTTTAAAACGTGCTATAAAACGGCCGATATTAGCGTCGAATAATTAGTTTTCGAGATCGATGAGATTAATAGATTCTTCTTCACATGTTTTTAGTGTATAAATTCAATCCCTTACAGCATTGAAAGGCAGAACCAATAAGGGAAGGGGTGAAGGACCGCTACATAAAAATAACGTGAAACAACCGAGTTTGGTGTCAAATCCAGGGTTATAGAAGTCATGTAGTTTATTTACATATCACTTATTTTGTCTGTATTTGGCTATCATTGTTATTATTAATTTTTAATCAGACGTAACATTTGTTCATTTCACAGTGTCAGATTACTTGTAGTCTGGGGTAGGGAGGAATTGGATGAAACGCCATTATATAAAAGTAATGAGTAAACAACTGAGGCTTGTGTTGAATCTTGGGATATACAAGTCACTGAGTTTAATTTTGACATTTACCAGGCTGGTTAAGATGTAGTTGAACCACTAGGGGAGGGGTAAGGAAAGGGCGAGCAATATTTCATGAAAATCTTAAACGCGTAGAACAATTTCTACCAAACTTTGTTCACATGTTACTTACGATCCAGGTGACGAACACCGAGGGGTTAAGACACACCACCACCCCTGGAAGGGCTGACATTTAAATAAAATTCTAAAACGGCCATTAGTAGCTTAGAATAAAACGTTTTCGGGGTCGCCAAATTTGCTAAAGTTATTCTAGAATTTTTAAATGTCTAATTTCACCTCCAATTTTTTTCAACATCGGAAAGAAGCACCCTTACCGTATCGGTGGTGGTGGAAAATAAAGCAAAAAAGACCGAGATTGTTGTAGATCCCTGGGTTATAGGACTCGTTGAATCAAATTTTCGCATTAACCTTGGTCGTTATTGAAATTATGTTCCTCGTCGTGGAGGTGGACGTAGTTGACAAAAAGTTACCCCCGGTGTATTTGACCCTCTTAAGATACCGGGTCAATTTTTTATTTTCTTAAGATACCAGCTATACTTTGATCTTTGAGTAGTTAAAGGTTGAATTTGTTTACTCCTTTAAGGTACCTTGAGTTTTATTAGACATTAAAAAATCACGCCTAATTAAAAGTGAAAAATACTCGCTTACTCTATAGATACTTCACACAAAACATCGGCATTCTCCTACTACATAAATTAAAGTACCGTCAGTCATCATTCGGTTTTTTTTAAGTTAGATGCCGAGTCTTTAGGTTAGGGAGGCGAACTTGAATGGGTAAATGTCCCAAACACTGACGTTATTGATACTGGTTTAATGAAATGCATACCAAGAAATTAGTGTCGAATCAATTCCTTCTCGGAGCTAATTTAAATAAATACCAGGGAAACGCAGTGCACTCAGCCAGTTTTTTAAATATGCAAACGAACAATATAAATCAAAATAAACTTCATTCAGAATAACTTCTGGAGAATGATGTTTGAATAACGAATTTCTTGACTTGAATTGAAATTAATGGTTTCCACATGACTTCCATTCGTACAGTAAACAATTTCTGTTGTGAAGAAAAAATTGGGTTTTCATATACAACATTTCTGACAAAAAGTATTTGTAATAATAATTTATATATATATTGTAATGCCAATTAATTAGACCATTAATTGTTTGGACATAAATTTTGAATTGTTTGATAAATCCGTTATAGTGGCCTTATCAAACAAAGCAACAATGAGAGAAGCGAGCTCACTTTGCTTTGTCGAAAAGTCAAAAATGGAGTACGCGCGCTAAAACTCGATAGCACTAGGAGTCAGTAGGTGGCGGGACATTTCAGAGGACGGAACAAATAATACTACAGCAGAGACTAGCCGTCGTTAATGTATTATTAAACAAAGTTGTGAATTTAAGACAAAGTAAAAACATTCGCGGAAGTATTACCTCGTAAATATCGCTCAGTAAAAGCAGTTTACGTATACAACCAGCCAGGAAAGTCTAAGAGAGTTCTACGTCTGTAGCCAGCCAGGAAAGAAAGTCAGTTTTTTGTAAGTCTACAGGAAGGAACTAAAGAAAAGTTAGTTCGCTCCGAAAGAATAAACAGTTAAAATAAATCGTCAAGGAGATACGTTGCAGTTTACGTCCAATTCAGTAAAATACTAATAAAGCTATGAATCATATGATTCCGGTAAGGCAAGCAGACATCAGATAGTTGATGTTCAGGAGGTTCATCCGAGTTCCTGGGAGCCTATCAGTTTTGACTTCAATAGTGTAAAATCTGTGAGTCGACATTTTAGAATCAGTGTATAATTTTGCAATAGTGTATTTCCGAAACCAAAAAGAATGCTGGTACCAGCTGGACACTACGTAAGTAACAAAACCAAAAACTAATGATTAATTGTAAATTTTAATTAAAGGATAAAGTCAGATTTCGTTCTCTTTTAATCATAGTTAATTTCTTTACTTTTAATTTATTTCTATCGACATATTGTTTAGGTAAATTGTGAACAGTTTGTTAATAAGATTGTTAAATCAATTTGTTGTGTCCATTATCAACCCCAGTAGAGACCCTGAGAGAGAGAAAGATCTCAAATTTTGTTGTAATTATCTTTATTGTCACAAAATAAATAAATATTTTGTTTGTTAATTTTTAATTATTATTTCATTTAATTGACGTCTTCCATTTAATTATTACCTAAATGGCGCTTCAACGAGAGGTAAATTCTTTAAACTAAATAAAGGCTTTATTTTAATTATTACAATATATATAATAGTAGTTGAGTCTAAATACTACCACAATGTTTTGAGATAATAGTTTAAAGTATGAATAGAAAGTTTCAGTTAAGATTTCTGTTAGTTAATTCTGGTGGCCATAGTTACTTTGGTTTGATCAATATATTATTTGTCACAACCTTTGAAAATTAACGTTTAATGGTACTAAATGATTGTTGTTTCTTTTTAATAAAGGATTTAATGTACAAATTTTCGTAATACATTATTTAATAACTCACGTATCCGGTTTGAAATGTAAAATCTCTGAATCTAAGATTCATGGAACGTTGGAACCAAAAACCATCCACCTTAATTTAGCAATAAGAAAAAAGAAATATTTAAAAGAAAACCATGGTCATGGGCCTCATTGACCATAGCTGCGTGTTGTCAAACAAGAGTAGAGTGACACTGCAAGTGAAATTCTATGCATCCTGTCCACATGTGTGCCGGAGTTTTCGGCGCGTGATTGGTTCTTGTGTGGTTTACAAGAAGACGCTGCTACCCATCTGTGTTCCCACGGAGGAAACAGACAGACGCGCAACATCTGCGATATGCTGGCGCTGTTATTCCTGTATTTGCTCACAACACATGGTCCGCTATGATGTGCGGAACGAAAAACACATGTCCTTTCTGCCTGGCGCTAAGGAGCAGGTGTAGATCAGCCAACTCTGACCAAGAAACCCAAAAATCTCAGTAGCTGGACTAAGCAGAACATACAGAAAATATAGTATGAGAACATTTTTTCAAAACACATTTATGTATAACGGTTGAGTTCGAGATGGACAAACTGAATGTGTGTGGGATCCTGGAACCATCTGAAGGAAAGGAAACTGGAGGCTAAAAGGCAGACAAAGGCGACACGGGACATCCAGAACGTAACACCTCACGTTTAATTCCGAAATTGAATTTCGATTGATTAGCATGTCAGGAACCAAAATCCCAATCCGTCTGTTATGTGTTTCTGGGCGTACGTGTAAACGATTGTCTTCTTCATTGACAAAACATTCATATTCCGACGTTTTAAAACAGACGGTTGCATTATGTGAGAAATTTATAACTTGAAAAAAATAATTAAGAGTTCCAATATTACAATAAGTATTACTTTGCACAACCGGCTTGCTGTGGTGTAGTGGCCAACGTCATTGTCTCGCATCTCAGAGAATCCCGGCATGGGCATGGATGTTCTTGGTCGTCCTGGTACGAAAACTAGGCGTAAGCCTGTGGGAGAATCGACTCTCTGACCAGGTAGCACTCTTAAATCCAGAATGTTCCATGTAAGATGACAGTCTGGTTGTCGTCTCGGTAGGCCAAGACCCTTCATGTCCAACCAAGGAGTAGTATTGCTATTTTGCGCAGAAAATATTCAGGTCGGTGAGCTGTACGAATGGGTGGTCAAGTACTTGAAGAGAACTTTGTGGATCCGAATTTTTGGTTGAGTGAATATCACGGACGGAACGGCGTTCATCTAAACATAAGGGCAACGGAAAAGCTGGGTAACCTTTTCTCCAGAGAATCATCGATGACGTCGAGGCCCCGGGAAGCACGATGGAGTCTCAAAACTCTAAATTGCTGCAGTGAAAGTGCCGTAGTATAGTTAATAAATTTGATAAACTTTAGTAATTTGTAGATAATTTGGGGATCCATTTTCCTCTCTCCGTTTTTGAGCTAAGATTTCCTTAAGCCGAGGCACCTGGCACTGTTTTGAGAGGTGTATTGTCCGCGGTCGGAGACCTTGGTAAGTAAAGAGTTGTCTGCTATTTTCATTGGAACAGTCGGCCAGCTGCCTCCTAATCTGGTCGAGGCGAGGGGCAGAGAAGGGAGTGTTGCGTCTGCACAGCAAGCCCTTCCCCGCCATCGGAAGGGCATGGGACAAGTACTCAATTCCCGACCTACCTGATGCAGGATCCTTAAACTATAGCCCGGGGCGCCTAGTTGGCTACCTCCAGATACACTTCCGCATCCTCACGTTCAAATCCCTTCTGTGTTAATAGCATATATTAAAGAGGAGTTGCCACCACGTGGATTACCCTCTTGTATCCTGTTAGTTTTTTTAAAAAATAAAAGTTAATTATAGAATTTCATAATCCGAACATTATTGCAGGAACAGAATCATGGAATGTGTGACAGACAGAGAAATAAGAGGAGAGATAGAAAGATCGCTATTTTTTGACAGTATTAAGAGAAATAGATAATATTAACACAAACAAATTATTTATTTTTGAATAAATCAAACAGTCAAACTTGAATGCACAAGTCTGTCACGTTGAGTAAAACCTACTTGTTTAAACACAGTTCGTCTAGTTAGCAGAGATACTTTCTCAACCAAGCTTCTTTAAAAGTAAAATAGTGAGCATATTTTTGCTTCTGATACTCAAATGAAATATTCAGTACGCGAGCTTTGTACGTGTAATTGAAGAGTGAAAATGCTTTACACACGTGTTCATGCATTAAATAGAGTTTATTTAACTAACGGTTTGCCCGTTCATGCAGATAAGAAACCTCGGTCGTTTTCCTAGCACAGAGAACGAAGCTCAGGTCAGAGATGCTGCGATGTTTCGCCCGTAGTCTCCGCACGGGTTCGTGGATGCTCGTTCGAGCCCAAATGCGGCGTTGGGGAGGTGTCGTTGCGGTCAGTTTCATATGCGGTCAACATAGGTAGAGAATGGGAATCCAGTAAAAAAGGATTAGGAAAGACCGTACTCACGCCTTAGTTAACTACTGGCATTCAATCTATCAAACTTCTATTTACTTAATTAACTTTTTAATTTTAAATTTTTAGTATATATCAGTTGTACGCAGCATTCCAAGAAAAATGATTCCAAATAATCTATAGTTTACATAATTTGAGCGCAAAATATTTAGCATCAGTTTGTGCTGAGCTAACTTTTTTGATATTGTAATAATCAAAAAGTTGACGATTTAATTAATTTTGCCCCTCGTTGTGGTAGTCATTTATGTAATAGTAAAAAATGATAGGCTTTATTTAAATGAAGAAGATAATCAATTTTTAACAAACAAAATTTATTTATTAATTTGTGGCTTCTAAAATTTACAAGCAATTACAATAAAATGAAAATCTCTCAGGGTCTTTACTGGGTTTGATGATCTACAGTGGAAATTATTGAATGATCTTATTAACAATACAGTTTAAAATTTACTTCAAAATAAAACCGCTGATAAATGAAAGAAAAGCTGCAAGAAAAACGAACGAAATCTGACTTTCCCCTTTTAGTTAGCGTTTATAGATTTTATTAAGGGTTTGGTTACTTACGCATTGTACGGCTGGTACCAGCATTCTTTTAGCGCTTCAAAAGTACACTATATTGCAAAATTTTTACACAGATTCTAAATTTTTCTCACAGATTATGAAGTTGAAATGTTATTAGTAGGCTCCCAGGAACTCGGATGATCCTCCTAATTGGTCGGCTATCTGATGTCGTTTTCCCTCAGCACGAAAATGTTCAAGTTGTTTATAATGAAGCAAACCCTTGCTTCCGTTGGCTAATTCTTAGCACATCTACTCGTTCCAACTAACTGCTTGCTTGCAGGGATCTTAAGAGTTGCAGATTTTAGCCTTTTACCGCATTACTTATCGGTTTGGTTTGAAAACTTCTAGTAGCTCGGTGAATATTTACTTTTAAAATCTCTCTCCTTTCGTGGCTGACCGTAGACGTCGACTTTTTACAATGTCTCTCCTCTCTTGGTAGAATGAAGACTCCTGATACTTTAGCGCGCGTAATCGCCATTCCGAACCCTCAATAAAGAAACAGAGCTCGCCGCCAATTGTTGCTTTCCTTGCTCATACCGCTTACAATTCAGTTTTTCGCTAACAATTTAAATTATTTAAAAACAATTAATGTCTTAATTAATTGGCATTACAATATATTATTTGTAAAAACATTTAAATGCAAATATTTTATATTTCCCCCAATTTATAATTCTGCTTATATTATTTATAGTCCTACGTGTTATGTATAGAATGAATTTGTCTTCATTGTTGCGTGCAACGAGACGAATTATGTCTAACCCATGAACGACACAAGATTAACATTATCATCGATAGTAAATGGAATATAGTTATGTTTGTGGGACCTGTTTTCATTGTATAGGACGAAAGGATACTCATATAATGTTTTTAAAAAAATTATAGCAATATATCCCTTAAATTTAACAGCTTGAAGAATGATTGAAATAAATTGCTCTCTGTTATTTAATACACTAGTGAGTTCAATGCCTACTGTAAAAATTTGAATTTAAAATCTATTTAAAGATTTTCTTCAAATATTTATGTTTGTATTACTTTGTAAAAATGTATGGTTTATTTCAGATTGCAAAGGTAATATGAAATCATAATAATAGAAAACAAGATCAACCATCCAAAGTATTTTCGATGAGGAAATGCATTCAGAACCAAACATTTTCCTTGCTTAACATAACTAATTCTGTGTGAATAGTTGAGCAATGTTACGCACATAACATTTTCTCGTGAAAGTCCTGAGTCAACATACGTATTAGTGCGAAACTTGGCAAACTGTCACATATCTCACGTTATTCAAATGCAATGACAAATGGATAGCGGGTAAAATTTGGCGGAGCTGACTGTCGAGTGAGGTGTTTGCTCTGTGCCACCTGTGCACACAGGACCCGAGGTCATCGTGTTTAACACGGCTCTCCACACTCAATGAACCTCCTTGTTAAGAATTCATTCATCACACAGCGTGGCGTTCCCACCACAAAGTTTCAAATGTAGGAAACTTCGTTTCCAAAATTTTTTATAACTCAAATTATAATATTGAATTCATTATTATATTATAATATAAGAATAATTTAAGGTGACATTATTTCAAATACTATGATATGTTAAAACAGTTTCGAAGTAATGCTGTGAATGTTATGTTGTATAATCAGCTGAAAGCTTCTTAATCGACCATTGAGATTTCGTGATTTGGAAACATTGTTATTGGAGGTACCTCAGAATGTTCACGTGTCAGTATTTCAGGTCTACGGAATTGATATTAGGCTTAGATAAATTATTATTGTTTTCATATTGTTATACATGAAACGATACAAAGATTGAAGCTTAGTTTGTTTTTAGTAGTTAAAACAAATATGTACTCAGAAAAACATTGAATCCTGTAAATTGAGCGACACTGCTCCGTTTGTTGCCACAACTTAATATAATGTTTTTCTGGACTTTGAGGTGCAGAAAGCAGTTTTTGTTAATTATTGAAGAGAGGAAGCAGTTTGAAGCAGATCGGACTTAAAATAATAGTTATATACATATGACTTCAATATAATTATAAATTATTAAACTAACTCAATAATGCAATTATGTCGTTTTAAAAAGTTAATTCTATTTTATATTAAAAACTTTTAGTCAACACTTGTTTAAATAAAATTTTATTTCGATTTTTATATTTATACTAGCTGAGTGCCCAGCGTTGCCCGGGATGTCATATATCCATAACCCCCGATTTGACTCCAATCTCGGTTCTTTTTCCGTAATTTTTATGTAACGCACTTCGGCCCCTATACCCTAAATGTGCTCACCTCCCAAGCCGAAAGGGGTTTAACTCACTGACCCCGAAACAGTATCATTCGACGTATATATTGGCCGTTTTAACATGTTAAAAAATAACTCCCCTGCTACTGTGATTTTAACAAAAATTATTCAACGGAAAAATCTGCTGCATGCATTGTTTGAAACTTTCTACCTCCACCAAACTCCTCCCACCACGCGCTTTGCTCAGGTTGTCATAAATAAACTCAGCGACATCCATAACCCCGATTTGACTCGAATCTTGGTTGTATTCGCGTTATTTTCTTGCAACGCCCTTCCATCCATACCTCCATGCTGTAAGGGGTTCAAATTATATGCAGATAAGATCGGTAGAAACAATATCAATCTGTTTGACTTCTAAAAGTATTTATCCGACTTATATATCGGCCAATTTAGCATTTTTGAATATTTCCACCCCCCACTCCTGAGACGTGTTTGTTTCCTGGTCGCAAAAAACACGCGTACGAAATTGGGTGATTATGCTCCACGGTTGTAATTTTTTATGCGGAACATACACATATACAAAACAAACACACAGCTTCATTTATTATAAGATTGGATTTACTTCTATTGTACGTCTAATGGATTGAGATCGAAACTTTGTATTAATTTTAATGTTTTTGGTTATTAAATTATGGCTGTGTTCATACATTTATAACGAGGGTAAAGCTATTACGGATTGGGAAAAGGAGACATTGAAAATTGATAAGTTTTATAATAGAAAAATGTTGTCCAGCATCTTCCGTCAATAAATTAGTAATTACACGGAAATAATTATCTAGAGATTAAGAGCTTTACACACGAATCTCATCCATCGCTTTTAACTTCGCAGATCTCCCCAACCAGTATATACTCACTGCAATACTCTACTAACCATTCAGCACGTCATCTTTTAATGCACTAAATAAGAAAATATGATAAGAGTAACGTAGGTCGGTAATGAAAATGTCTTTGTGAATGTGACCTATAAAATGAACGAAATGTTGTCAGTTACCGAGGAGATAGGAAATTGAAAGTTGAAGATTTCGGAAAGAAGTCTAGTATTTAAGTATGGATGCATTAAATTTTATGTATAACAGCGGAGACTTTTAGATATTAATCGAGTGGTAGTATCTAGGGAACAGTGGAAAAGGCAGATGTTAAATATTTCAGTTAATAATTTAAAATATAAAATTTACAAATCTCAATCTCTCCATGGAATCTTGAGCGAAAAAGCCGTGCACTTAATTAAAAAAATAAATTGTAATATCTGTTTATTGAATTAAAACGATCAAATACCAGTTGGAAATAAATTAATTATATTTTATACTTCTAATAATAATTTTATTCAAACCCCAACATGGATTAAAACAAACTATCCGGGACTATTTCAACTCATTTATGCTGAGAGTAATTAAAATAAAATAAAGTGGATTATAATCAGTAACTAATGACAAAGAATGGTAGCAGTTATGTAAGAAAACAGGCCAATATTAATTAAGACATGCCACAGGTAGATAGTGTAATACTTTTTTAAACAATGCATTTGAAGAAATCAAAAGATCTTATTTCAATACGAGAGTTAAATGAGCCTAGTTAAATTTCAATAGTTTCAGTAATTTTGAGAAATTTGTGGATATCAACTTCATTTAGAATATTGAAAAATAAATTAACTTTAAAGATAGTTTCTTCTAATTTATTAAAAATATTTTATGTTGTATAAATAATTAATATCGGTTAGAAATTACCTATAACACAGTTGTTCCTTAAAATATGTGATGCAATTTCCTTTTAAATGAAAACAAGAAGCTTAGCGCAAGAAACAAAGCAGATCTTATGATAAACAGTGTTGACAAACACGAGTATGACTTTCGGAATGAATGCATTCGTCACTATAAATAAAGTTATACATTAACTACTATAAAATATCTCACAGCGTGTAAGAATTACTATGACCACGAACATGTTTGCAATTTCTAAAAAACAAAAACCATGTACAATGTAATTTTAATCAATGAAAAAAAATCGGGTGAAAACCGATGGATATCTTATATCGTTTTTGGACATTTTTCTGTGCAATTAACTTTAAAATATAGAGCAAATAAAAATATTCAATATGCATACTAATAATTTGTTTTCCGTAAAAAGTAATACTATTTTTCATATTAACGTTCAGCAGTTACATAAAATTTACACTAATCGTTGTTCGTATTGTATTATAAAAAGCTATTTCCCATACACAATCACTTAATTATATGGGCAAGATAAAAAATACTGAAAAAGAAACCGCTTCCCAGCAGCGAGGGTTGCGCTGTTATTTGTTGCTGACTTCAGAGCAAACACTAACATCCTCACATGCAGTACACCACTAAAAAATGTTAATGTATTTTGAGTTCTTCTGCAGCAGGCACTCAATGACCTTCTCAATTTATAAAACATGTTGCAGTATTTTACCACCGAGATCATAAAAGTTAAACTGATACCTCAGATAAAGGTAATTTATATCAACAAGGCTTTAAATAAGGGGAAGATTGCTGGAAAGTTTCTTATTAGAATTATTAACTTACTAAGTTTCATGTAGTTTAAAAAAATATTTTTACTATGAAAATCTTTTGAGTAACAAAACGCTGATTACCGTTGAAAATATAAACGAATAAAAGTTAACAATCATATATTAGCCATTTGAATAATTTTTTATAATACTGAATATATGTGTAATTAATTCATGGAAAACATAAATGGAATGGAATAGCTAACGTTCACCATTTAGTTTGTAAAACCAAGATATCAGTTCAATAAATCCCGGAAACTAATTTTTTCAAGGAAAAAATACGTTTTCTTTAAATATACAGTTTCTTTTACTAAGGAATGACATAGACTTTGCTGGAGCTTAAATTTCTCTACATTCTAGCGACTCATTTACTATGTTCTCCTGTCCAAGAATTGTTTTCCTCTTCATTAAGAAGAGATTGATAAAGTTTATTTATCACGTTTTCCGTGACTCTTATGAAAACTAAGAGAAGCTTGTATAACCCAGTTAGTCATTATATACAGTGTATATAAGTCATTTCGGTAGCAAGGTGTAAGTAAAGCACAGTCATTTAGAAACATTCTCCAGAAAATTTTAATTAATGTGATATATGAAGAAATAAATTATATTCAGACTTAAAATTTTTTTACATTTTTAACCTGAGGAGGTTCTAAAAAGGATTAATACGTTGTTCCAAATTTTATTTTATTTACATGTTGTATTTTTTATTTAATTACAATAATATTAATCGTTCATTCATTTATAATGCAATGAAGTAAGATAAATATGACTTATTCTTCACTTTACTTTTTGTGCGTCTAGCCCTGTATTGACTTCAGTGCAATACAATAGCTAATTTACCTAAAAATGTCAGCACAACAACCCAAAATTTCCACAATACCACAACATTTCAATATCAGTTCAATCACGCCCAGTATTGTGTTCTATACAATTTACTCGTAATTCGTTCGATTTCTCTTTCCAATAATTTTAATATCTGACTTTGTTTCGTCGACTTTAAATTTTACAACCTCCAATAAATACTTTATTTCTTCAACACATTCCGGGCCCAATTTCACCCACCTAGCCGTCGACGACTTCTCTCCTCCTCGAACGCAGACTGTACTTTATTGTCGTCTCAGTTCATATCGCATACTGTACTTTATCCCTGAACTCTCGTAAAACTTTCCACCTCAAACACTGCCTATAATAATACGTCTGAAAACTCCATATTCGTATGCAACGCTGACTGTTGCGAACAATACCTGGGCCATAATATTACGCTGACAACACAAATATTAAAGATTTTACAAAAAATCCTTTCATATACACATTGGTAGTCACCACTATATATATATTGTAATAATTAATTTCGAGGCTTTATTTAAATTTAATTTATTTAATAAATTTGCCTCTCGTTGAAGCTATTTATGTAATATTCAAATGGATGGCTTTTTATTAAATGAAAATATTAAAATTAACAAACAAAAGATTTATTTATTTTGTCGCAATAACTCAAAAACAATTACAATTTAAAATATTAATTTCTCAGGGCCTTCACTGGGTTTGATAATGGACACAACAATTTAATTTAAAAATCTTATTAACAAACAAATCACATTTACCTAAACAATACTTCTATAGAAATAAATTAAAAGAAAATAAATTAACTTGACAATTAAAATAGAACGAAATCTGACTTCTATCTTTTAATTACGTTTACATAACTCATTAATTTTGTATTTTGTTACTCACATCTGTCCAGCCGGTTCCAGCATCCCTTTTGTTTTCGGAAGTACACTATTGCAAAAAAAATTTACGTTGATTCTAGTATCGGCTCACAGATTTTACACTCTTTAAGTCAACCTTGATAGGCTCCCAGGAACTCGGATGATCCTCCTTTTTGTCAGCTATCTGGTGACCGCTTGCCTTGTATGCATCCTGTGATTCTTAGATTTACCGCTTGGGACTTAAAACTGCAAATTTACTATTCCTGGCTAGCTATGGACGTAAAATTGCCTTTACTTAGCTTGTTTCGATGTAATGCTTCCGTGAATGTTTTTACTTTGTCTTCAACTCACAACTTTGTTTAATAATAATACATTAAATCACGGCTAGTCTCTGCTCTAGAATTATTCGTTCCGTTCTCTGTAATGTCCCGCCACTAACTAACTCTTAGCGCTCTCCAATTTGAGTGCGCATACGCCATTTTGACTTTCTGACAAAGTAACACAGCCTGACTCCATTGCTGCTTTGGAAGCTCCTGCCGCTACAATTAAATTTTATTAAAACCAATTAATGGCCTCATTAATTGGAATTACAATATATAGGAGAGACTCGTGCAGGGTTAGGATTCCCGGAGCCGGGAGTAATAAGCCTGGTCTCCTAAACTAAAACTTTATTCCACCACGTGGTGCGACTCTGGCCGTTGTCGGGAAGCACAGGTAATGTGTCGCGCGAGAGCCGGAAACAGAATGGCGCTCTCCGTGTGCACGCTGTAGGTACTCGGTAGGGTCCCGTTACTTGGTGGGGAGCATTGTTTGCATCCCCTAACGGGACGCGTAACGGGACCCTCTTGCTCGCGTGGGGACACGGAATATTCGTCCCCACACCAGCCACCCGTTAAGAGACGGAGTCAGGATATACGTTTTGTGCCAGAGTCGCATTACAATACCATAATAAATATATATGTTCATAATTTTTACAAAACAATATACAGAATATTTACAAAAAAAAAATAATAATGTGCGAAATGTTCTACGGCGTGGGCGAGTAGCGGTCCGGGGCACGGGCCCGGCGACCCGAGCGAGTTGGCGGCGCTGCTAGGCGATGCGGGCGAGGCCAGTCTCTTTGCGCTGGCGTGGAGAACGTCGCCTGTGGTGCCACCGGGCTGTCGTTCGTGGCTGCCGGCGCTATGCTGGGGGGCCCAACTGCTTCCTCTGGGCGCAACATGAAGGCCGGTTTTACCCTGTCCAGTGAAACTCGTGTTTCTCCGCGACTTGTATGCAACACGCAGGTTTTCTCGTCCCTGCTGACGATGCGGTAGGGTCCCGTGTAAGGCGTACAAAGGGAGGCCTTTATACCGTCGTCACGGAGAAAAGCATGGGTGCAAGTCGCCAACTCCTTGAACACGAAGCTTCCTGGTCGGGAGCGTCGCGAAACCGGTGTGGGCCGTATGTTTGTTGTTGCCTGGCGGACCCGCTCGATGAGTGACGTCGGGTCGCCAAGCTCGGGTTCTGCGGTGAAGAATTCGCCGGGCAGACGTAGCGGTTCTCCAAACACCAGTTCGGCGGCTGATGTCTGCAGGTCCTCCTTGAAGGCGGTACGAATCCCGAGCATGACGACCGGGAGGGCGTCGAGCCAGGAGGCGCCTTCATGGCACATTATCGCTGCCTTCAGCTGCCTGTGGAGCCGTTCTACTAGCCCGTTAGCCTGTGGGTGGTACGGCGTCGTGCGGGACCTCTGCCAGCCCGTGTACTTCCCCAGTGCCTGAAAAAGATCGGACTCGAACTGCCGTCCTTGGTCCGTAGTAACACGCTCTGGGCAGCCATAGCGCGAGATCCAGCCGTGGAGCAGGGCGTTGGCCACATCTTCTGCGGTGATTCGCTCCAGTGGATAAGCTTCTGGCCAACGCGATGCACGGTCGATCGCCGTCAGGAGGTAGCGGTAAGAGCCTGCTGGCGGCAGTGGACCCACGATGTCAATGTGTATGTGACGGAAACGAGCTGACGGCGTCGTGAAGTCTCCCAGTGGCGTGTGGACGTGCCGTGTAATCTTCGCGCGCTGACATTGCAAACACGCCCGAGTCCATACGCGTATGTCTCGTTTAACCCCGGGCCAAACGAAACGCGACGTAATCAGGCGCGTGGTAGCGCGTGTGCCGGGATGGCTCAGGCCGTGGACCGCGTCGAATACCTGTCTGCGACTTGGAGCTGGGACGACTAGGCGTTGGCGACCCGTCGATACATCACATAACACCCGGAGGTCGAGTCCTGGGACATCGACGTGGCGGAGCTGGAGTGCTGTGCTGCCGGCTAGCAGCTCGCGTAGCTCGTCGTCCTCGGCTTGCTGCTGGGCGATGCGGCTGAGATCCACCGGGCTATTGGCTGCTGTCAAAGCTTCGACGCGGGATAACGCGTCGGCGACTATGTTTTGGGACCCATTGACGTGCCGAATGTCCGTGGTGAACTGCGAGATGTACGTCAGGTGGTTCCTCTGAACGGGCGGGAGTCTCTCGTTCTGCTGCTGATAGGCAAAACATATGGGCTTATGGTCAGTAAATATTATTGTGTGTTGAGCCTCCAACGCGTGACGAAAATGCCGGACCGCCAAAAAGATGGCGAGTAGCTCCCGATAATATGCCGGCCACTGTGTTTGCTGCGGCGTCAGCTTCCGGGAGAAGAAACCCAACGGTTGCCACGCTCCTCCCACTTGCTGCTGCAAGCTGGCGCCGACTGCATTCTGCGACGCGTCGGTGAAAAGCCCGAGCTGTGCCGTAGGGTCCGGGTGAGCCAGCATCGTTGCGTTGGCGAGCGAGGCCTTGCATTTCTCGAAGGCTGCTGTACTGAGTGGGTTCCAGGGCACAGGGTGGGTGCCGCGGAGACCTGAGAGAGCCTCCTGGAGCTCTGCTTGATGCGCCGCTGCCTTGGGAAGGAAACGACGATAGAAATTTATCATTCCCAAGAAGCGACGGAGCCCTCTGGCGTTGGATGGGCGCTGGAAATCGCGCAGTGCGGCGACACGTTCTGGTACGGCGCTTACGCCTTCCGAGGAAACGTGGTAGCCGAGGAAGGTTACGGCCTGCTGGCCCAGCACGCTCTTTTCCACGTTGACGATTATGCCGTGCTGCGACAATCGGCGGAAAACGGTTCGCAGGTGTTCCCGGTGTTGCTCTGGAGACGCGCTGTAGATTAGAATGTCGTCGATGTACGGGAAGCAGAAGTCCAGCCCCTGTAACACTTCGTCCATAAACCTCTGGAACGTTTGTCCAGCATTTCTCAGTCCAAAGGTCATGAACGGGAATTCGAACATCCCGAACGGCGTGGTTATGGCCGTTTTCGGGATGTCCGTCGTGTGCACCGGAATCTGTGTGTATGCCTTAACGAGGTCGAGGACAGAATATATTTTGCTTCCTCGAAGGCTCATAGCAAAGTCCTGTACGTGCCGAACGGGATACCTGTCTGGGACGGTTCGCGCGTTCAGCGCGCGATAATCACCGCATGGGCGCCATTCTCCGTCTTTCTTCTTAGGCACGAGATGCAGCGGCGATGCCCACGGGCTCTTCGATCGTCGCGCGGTCCCGTCGGCGAGCATGGCCTCGAATTCTGCCCGTGCGATGTGGAGCCGCTCCGGTGCCAGGCGTCGTGGTCTACAGGAAACTGGGGGTCCTGGCGTCGTCCGGATGTGGTGAACCGTGGTGTGACGAACAACGCGGGGCGCGCCGGCCGGGCGCGTGAGCTCCGGGAATCGGCTCAGGAGGTCCTGGTATGGCGAGCACGTCGTCAGCACCCTGACGCTGGGTTGCGGCGATCGGTCCTTATTCGCGCTTACGACGCGGCCCGTCGTCCCGTCGAGCAGGCGCCCGCTTCGACAGTCCGGTAGAAGTCCAAAGTGTGCCAGGAAATCAGCGCCGATTATTGGCAACGCGACGTCCGCGATGACGAAACGCCATACGAACACCCGGTGCAGCCCCAGGTCGATTCGCATGGGTAGGCAGCCGTACGTGTTGATAGTACTGCTGTTCGCGGCGCTGAGCTTGTAGTTGGTGACCGCGCGCTGGCCCTTGAGTAGGTTGCGCGGGAAGCAACATAAGTCGGAACCGGTGTCGACTAGGAACCCATGTCCGCTGGTGTGGTCCCTAACGACGAGACGGCGTCCACTGGATGGGCAGCCGGCAGCTGCAATAGCCGGCTGCCTTACTCGTTTCCCTGGGTGTAGCTGCACGGGGGTTCGCAGCGTTGAGCCCGGCTACCGAACCGTCTGTGGTACCAGCATTTCCCGGTGCTGGCGTTGTCGCGGCGGCCACGCTGTTGTTCGGGCGGCTGACGGCGTGCTGGCGGCCTTCGTTCGCCTCGTAGGGCTGCGACTTCCGCGGTGAGCGCCTCCAGGCGCTGCTCGAGGCTAGGGGCTGATGGGCCGTGGAGTTCATCTGCCTGATTGGTGGACTGTGAGCTCGTGCTGGCAGCGTGGACGTGCGGTGGAAGACCGGGTGTTGGAATCTCCATAAGCCTGTCAGCGATTTGGGCGGCCGTGGCGAGCGGTGCGTCTATATGACTTTGGACCGCGACCTGTACGTAGGCCGGCAGGCGCTGCAGCCACAACGTCCGCAGGAAATCGTCCGACACTTGAGTAGGCCCTACTAGGCTGCGGAGGTACCGCAGGAACTGCGACGGAGATCTGTCGCCAAGTTCGGCTTCGCTGAGCAGCAGCCGAGTTCTTCGCTCTTGTGAGGGCGAAAGTCTCTGTATCAGAGCTTTCTTTAAACACTCGTACTTGCCTGTTGCTGGCGGGTTGACGAGGATGTCCTGGACTTCCGCAGCCCATCTTTGTTCGAGGTGAGCTGCGATGTGGTTGAACTTGGTGGCGTCCTGCGTGATGCCGGCGATGGCGAATTGGCTTTCCGCCTGGGCGAACCAGACGTCCGTATTGTCCGCCCAGAAAGCCGGCAGCTTCGGTGTGATCCTACAGACCTGTGCTGCGTCATGGTGTTGGCCACGTGGATCCTCCTTCAGCCTTGCGATCTCCTGCTGTAGCTCGGCGATTTTGTTGTTCAAAATGTCCATCGTAGGGGTCACCAATATAGGAGAGACTCGTGCAGGGTTAGGATTCCCGGAGCCGGGAGTAATAAGCCTGGTCTCCTAAACTAAAACTTTATTCCACCACGTGGTGCGACTCTGGCCGTTGTCGGGAAGCACAGGTAATGTGTCGCGCGAGAGCCGGAAACAGAATGGCGCTCTCCGTGTGCACGCTGTAGGTACTCGGTAGGGTCCCGTTACTTGGTGGGGAGCATTGTTTGCATCCCCTAACGGGACGCGTAACGGGACCCTCTTGCTCGCGTGGGGACACGGAATATTCGTCCCCACACAATATATTGTATTAAAACAATTCAAATTATTTCTGGAGAAAAAAATGTTCACTGATTGTTTAACGCTTTTGTTTTGATCCAAATGTTAGATGGTAATGAGGCCACATGTGGGAGCGCTTCTCTCATGTTTTAACGGTTGAAGTACTTTCCATATAATCCTCCCGATTTCTCCAATCATTTTTGAAACTGTAGCAACTGGAACGAAAACGTCAATATTCTAAATGACTGTCCAGCAGATAAACACGAAAAAATAAAATATATGTTCGTGTGTGTGGTATAGGGTGTTTTCAAAACAATTTTTCTCTTTCTTCGTATAGCACGCCACAAATCGAAAACTATTCGTTACAAGTTAATGACTACCGTGGCATATCTTCCCGAGTCAAAATCTGGAGATGGACAAAGCGTTACTGACTACGAAGGTGAATGTAGTAACTTCAAAGCTCTCTTTTTTTCTTAAAAGATCAGTGTATTCAAAGAAATTCAAGCGGAAATTAGGCCAAATAATTAATGGACCACATCTCAGCGAGACCGATTAAGGACAATGAGGAACTAGCGGAATTTTATACTGAGCAAAATGCTGCTGCATCATCTGTTAAAAAGCTATTTATTACCTTATTCTGAATTTTCCCAAAATTCTTCTACTTTTTCGGTAAAACTTCGAAGGAGTTAACATCCTTCTACTACATAGAAGCAATACTTTTTTATTATATCGTTTTTCACTTCTTTCGTTGGATAGACTGCACATATCAATAATTAGCCAAGCTGTCTTGGACAATGTACGGGTTTACGTGTCGCGGAGTTAATCCCTTCGTATCTCTGACCGCTCCTCCTATTGCACGAGGTCCAAGGATTGGTAATTAATAACAACAAAATATTGGTAGCCCTCTACTATAAATAGAAAAGCAAAAACGTCAATATGTACAGAGCAGAAAGTTAAAAAAGAGGAGGAAAATGAAAACAGACGTTCCTTTAATGGCGTTCTGCCACATGTTAGAATGCTTTCATCGTTCGAAATATTGGAATACCGAATGAAAGCAATAAAAATAACTCAAGATCAATTCGGATCACCTATAATTTACAAGTGAATTTTCCTTCAGCGACTAATTCTAGAACCTAATGAAGAAGGGACATTTTCTGTAAACTGATCAGAGGTTTTTGGAAGTATTAATTCAAGAATAAGAAAAGCTTAACTAAGCATCAGGCCTAAGGCCTTGTTAAGTTATTTATTTTAAGCATGAGGTCCTGGGTTCGATTCCCGGTCCGATCTATATTTACATCATCCATAAATTAAATAATTTAACATGGCTTTAGGTCTGATGCTTAGTTAAGCTTCCCTTATTCTTGACTTAATAACTAAAAAATTAATGAAAGTCAGGGAGAGTAGTTTAAGTGCGCCAGAAAAGTGTATTTCTGGTAGCCTCAACATATCACAAAAACATATTGAAGCAATGGTGAAGCAAATTTGGAAGGAATTGGGAAATTTAGCGAATGCCAATCTGTGATAAATTCGATTAAGTAGTCATTTATAAATTGTAAGTAAAAATGCCATGTAATATGAACAATAAAAATAACTATTTTAATATATACATACCGAACTGTCAATATTAATCGTTCCTCTTCTAAAATTGGTAATATGTGGGAATTAAGCCAGTTTTCCTGGAGTATGTTTTTAGAAAGGCAAATTAATAAATAATCAAATGTTTCCATTTTCGTTCTCATACATTCTGAAAAATTTAAGTAATGCTGCTTTAAATCTTTATAGAGGTGATGATGTTCCTCGAATGAATTCCTTCCTGAATTGATAGGATGGGCAGTGTATTCGCGTTCTTAGACTTTTTTCAAGTCCTATAAATTATTTTTTACTGACTTTTTGATCGTAATGACACATTTTTACAATATTTGGCTTGAGCTTCTACTAGCTACTGCAGAGAGTACGCGACGCTCCCGTCGCTTTTCTAGTAGTTTATCGCCGCTCCAACATAAACACACACCGGAAAGCAGAGACTACGCGTCGGTTTTGTCACTGCTCTCATCGCTGCTCTAGTCGTTTGTCGCAGCTCCAAGATAAACACACTCATTGGCTACAGCTGTTGTGCCACCTCCCACCATTGGCGCCACAACCACGTGCTATGAACAGACTGGGCAAGGTCGCAAGTATGCGACTCGAGGTCGTTGAGAGACTTCCTGTGACATCTGGGCGATAATAGGATGTCACGGACTTTTGCTTCTGTTGGCGCAGTTCGGGAAACGTGCATGCGTCACGTCCAGACACATTCACTTTACGTAATTACAGTACGTTTTGTGTGGAAGGAATGGTGAGAGGGAGGGGAGAGAATAAATTGCATGTAGTATACATAGCAATATATATATATAGTAATAAACAATGTATCATCAAATCAGAAGCTCATGACGACGTGGAGCAAATTAAGGTTATAATCAATTTTATGAGAATAGAATTTATTTAACTATTGATGATTTGGAAAATGAAGTAACCATTACCCACTTAATTTGCAAATACAGAAACATTTATTACAATTTATATTAAATCATTTTTATACACAAATTTTTTCATAGATGTCACGGCTTTGCTGATGTTCTATAAACCTTCAGAATCGCTTATCGGGTCTCTTAACAGAAATAATAACCCGCAATGATATAACCAATTTTCTTAAAAAAATATTACTTAGTATTAAATTACTTGAGTATTTATAACATAAGAAATCTGACGGTATGGTATATTATACCTGGTTTACAATAGAATTTTGGTATATACTAGACATCGGAGCAGTTCTGCTGAGCCACTTATCATTCACTTCACAAATTATTCTATTTTTTCACAAATTATTTAAATGACTTTAATTAATCAGGCCATGATTTCACACTTTCTAACACAACAAGTCAGCATACGCAATTGAATGCCTAACACCAGACACTAATCTCTGTGATCTCCAAATATTTCGGCAAACAGTAATAATAGCAAGAAAATTGGAATTAAATTTTCCAATAACAGTTCGATTCAACTCACTATAATTTTTACCAATGATATCAGTTCAATAAAATCCAGTACAACTTTCCCTATAATTCACACGATTCTACATCGATTTCTCATGCCTATTATTTAAATAGCTGTCTTTGCATTCGTCGGCTTTACTTGCAGACACATTACCTTGGTTTTTAAGCAATTCTAACAAAGTCCTCACGGTCAGACTGCTACAAACAAGAGACTCGGACCAATCTTCACTGTTTCAGTTCGTATCACAGACTTAGAAACGGCCGCTACCGCCAGTTCCTATCGCAGACTGCTTGTGCTTTTCTTCACCGCTTTCAACATTCTACATTGACGACGATAATACCATCTGAAAACTCCACATTATTATGCAACGCTGACATTTGCCTACAATACCTGGGCCACAACATTGCGTTGACAATAGAAATGTTAAATAATTTATAAAATCATTTCATTACATATATTAGTTGTCCCCACAATATATATATATATATATATATATATATATATATATATACATTCAACTAGAATTACTTTTTTAACTATCACAGAGAGAGGATGTTACATAAACATACTAAACACATACACACACACACACACTCACACTCACACACACACACACACACACACACACACATATATATATATATATATATATATATATATTGTAATGCATTGAGGGAATGCATTGTTTCGGATTAATGGTCTTGGCCGTCACAGAAAGTGGCAATGTGTACTTAGGATCAGTATGAAGGAGTCAGGGCAAGGCACATGCGCGGGTGGCCTGTCGCAAGATAAATCTGTTTAGGAAAGGCATTGTGTCTGATTAATGGGCTGGACCATTGGCGTGTTGACTTAGGATGAGGGTGCAGTTGGGCGGTCTGAAGGATTTTAGAACAGCGCACGTGTGAATGCAGGGGGGTGAGGATACAAGTGCAAAGTAATTACGGGTCCTGTCTCGATGTGACAAGACACAGCGGCTAGATATTTTGCTAGCTAAGGAACAGCAGCTGCAGAATTGTAAATCTCAGTAATGGAGAAACTGTCAACGAGCAGTTGCAACGTAGTTTTGGGGACAAAAGAAGAGAGAAGGGACGGTCATATATATAAAGAGAAGATAAGATTTTGGAAGTTAGTTGAGTGTGGAGCTAGGAGGTGAAAAGTTGAGTCTTGGAGTTGAGTGTTGGCTGTGGAGGCGTACGGCGAGCACCGAGTATGGAGAGATTTTGCAGCCTGCGAGAGAAATAGCAATTTATGTCAACGATAAACATTTTTGTATGCAGAAGTTTAATCTGTTGTAATATAAAAATTTGCTCACTGTCTTCGATGGTAGGAGACCAAGACACTGCATCCAGCATCGAGTAGTTTCACCACGAGCAAGTGGGATGTCCTTCACCGAGTATCGTCGAAACAATAATATGTGCTAGAGTCAGTGTGTAAACGTCCAGTCTATAAAGTGTGTGTGTAATGAACGAGCCAAATGAACCTGAGTATTCGTAAGTTGAAATTTTATCGTATTAATATGAGTAAACAGAATTAAAAGATACAGTCAGATATCGTTCTCTTTTTTTGTGTTAATAAAATAAACTCTTTTAAATTTAGAATCAATCTGGTAATTCTAAGTTCGTTAATAAGTTTCGTCGATGTCTAGACGATTAAATATTTCTGTTTAATTTAAAGATAAATGTTGGGTTACTTGATTATTTAACCGTTCTGTCCATTATCAAACCCAGTAAAGACCCATGAGTGAGATTAATGATTTTTATTAAAGTGTATAATTGTAAATTCTGGTAAATAAAATTTGTTTTTTAAAATATAAATCTAATTTTTTTATTTTGACGACCGGTAGTTTATTACAATATATATATATATATATATATATATATATATATATATATTGTGGTAATTAAAAATAAATCATCAATTAATGAACAAATATTTGGACTCGCGTAGTCAACGACAGAAGGCACACGAGTTGTACCCAAGGACGAGGTAATTATGGGATAATTGGGGGGGGGGTGGCAGATGGCAAATTAAAATAGGATGAGTTAAGTGTGTGTGTGCCCGGCTCTGTGATGCGGCGTGCAAAAGTGCGCCCGAACCCTGTGGGGTGGTGTGCAAAGGCCGTCGTGAGTCGTAGTTGGACTGCACACAGGTCGTACCCAGGAACGACGTAATAATAGGATAATTGAGCGGCAGATGGCAAATTAGACGAGGGTGTGAGAAAAGTGCATCCGAACTCTGTGGAGCGATGTGCAAAATTGCACCCGATTCGTGGTCTGATGTGCAAAAGAAAGAGATATAAGTCGTCGTAAGAAGAAAAAGGAGGTAGTCTGTTAGCAGTGTTCGTCGGTGTTGGACCTCGTGGACATTGGGCCAAGATAGGTGGCCGAAATAAATAGGAGTTCGTCGTGAAAAAGTGCAGAGGAGGTCGTCGTGAGAGGAAGAGTTCGTCGGTGGTGGTCTTAATGGACATTGGGCCAAATTAGGTGGCCAAGATAAATATAAGTCGTCGTCGTAAGAAAGAGTCGTTGAGAAGCCTTCGTGAGTCGTGAGAAGAAAGTTGGGTGGTGATAGTCTGTCGTTACGTTAACAATCTGCTTAGTTGTATTAACGAAAGTGTTCAGCGTAAAGTGTGTGCAAAACTTGGTGCTTATTATGGCCTGTATTTAAAGTGAGTTAACTGTGGTATGCGATTGAGCCGAATTTAATAGATTACCAGAGACTTTAAGTTAGTATTTCACAGTATTAATTTTTGTAAACTCTTAAGTAAAGGTATAATCGTCAGATTTCAGCATTATAATTTGGTTATTTTATGTGTTTTCTTTATTGCATTGTAAAAATTGTTTAACGAGTATTTGTTTTATTATAGGCCCAGTAAACGACCCTGAGAAATAGAATATTTAATTGTAAAACATTAATTACTAACTGTTTTAAAAATTCATTTGATAACTTGTGTAAACTCAATAGTTTTGTGTGGTAATAAATTAATTTGTTTGTCTATATTAAAATCTTGATTTCTTACTAAAAAAATCCGATCATTTTAGTATTTGTAAGTACCACAAATTGGTGTTTTCAATGTGTTGTTTTCTTTATTAAATTAAATGGAAAAACAGTAATTTATTTGTATTTATTACTAATTGGCGCCCAACGTTTAAAAATATATAGTGTATGACTATTTTTACTAGAAATTGACCTCCAACGTCAGGCGAAACATAGAAAAATTGTAGTATAATTTGTGTTTATTACAATATATATATATATTGTAGCGAATACTAAGGAACTTATTGTATGCAAAAAAAATTGTCTTCAGTTCTGCAGTACGAGCGATGTTTTTGCGTCGCGCCCGTTGTTTACGAACTTTTGACCCTGGGTCAAACTGTCTCTCTAAGCCCTAGGAAATAAACACAAGTCAGTCAGTAGTGAAGGAGGCTAGACAGCGGGCAGTAAGGCAGTCGCATGTTTGTTAGTATTTGTGTGTCTGGCAAGCTTGGTCGAGTTGAACGTTCGGTCCATGAGCGCCGTCGTTTTTTTTGGTTTAAAGTCATTCAGATCCAAAGCAGTTCTGTGCTATAGTGGATCCAATTTGTATTGTTTTTGAATCTCACTCGAGATTCAGGCCAGTCCAAGGTTGGTAAAAGGCCCCGTTAGATGGTAATCTCGGGTAAAGCCGTCTATCTGTGATAGCTCTGCCACCAATCCTATCTTCACACCTCCTATGGTGACACTGGGTAATGCAGCGTTGCTGTAGCGAAGTGGAGAAGGATGCTTAATGTAGAGTTGTGAGTTTGTTGTGATCATTAACAAACCACGAAATAATGTGCATCCGTTGAAGGATGTTGGACCGCTTGGGAACAAATTTTGACGTGGTTAAGGATAGTAAATAAGTGATAGATTTCTGTTATAAAATGTTTTATAGTTTTCTGTGTTCATTTTATAAACTCCTATTTTTTATTGGAGGGCCGTAGGCGACCCCTTTAATATTTTGGTGTAAAACAATTTAGCACCATTATAGGGGTAAATATTAATTAATTTAATTGTGTTTATTACATTATGGCACACCAACGTGAGGCACTTAGACGTATATTAAATTTTGTTTATAACATATATATATATAACTATTCATCCGATTGTGATGAAACTTTGGTTAAGGTTTCTGTCGGCCTTTCCAAGCGTTAGATTTTGAGGTGTTAACGGCGATGAAATTTAAAAATATTATTTATCGTTCGATGTTATCGTTCCTTAGTTACTTTTTGGCCTCTGTTTGAAGAATACGTTCTATCCAGATGTATTTAGTGTATAATTTCAACCCCTTAAAGCACCAATA
Organism: Zhengitettix transpicula; assembly: GCA_037074705.1. Classification (NCBI taxonomy): domain Eukaryota; kingdom Metazoa; phylum Arthropoda; class Insecta; order Orthoptera; family Tetrigidae; genus Zhengitettix; species Zhengitettix transpicula. The sequence goes on along the minus strand of CM073590.1, from coordinate 70,701,031 downwards.
ATGGAGAGAGTGTACGGGCGTTACAAGAAAATAACGCGAAAACAACCGAGATTCGAGTCAAATCCGGAGTTATAAATCTCGCTGAGTTTAATTATGACAACCTGGTCTACGCGAGGTGGTTGGAGGGACTGGGCGGAGGTAGGGATTTTCAAACAATGTAAGTGGCCGAATTTTGCGTCGAATAAATACTTTAATTTTAACCCACAGTAGCGGGTGTGGAAAATTTCTAATATGTTAATACAGCCAATATATTCGTCGAATGAAACTTTTTCGGGGTCGATGAGTTTAAGCCCTTTCGGCATAGGTGGTGAGCACATTTAGGGATAGGTGTGTTTCATAAAAATAACGCGAACCGAGATTGGAGTCAAATCGGGAATTACTGATATATGACATCCCATGCAGCGCCTAGTACCCAGATATTGTAATATATATATATATATATATATATATATATATATATTGTAGTAATCGGTCCGCTTGTCCACCAGTTTTTGGGCAAATAACTGTGATGATACTTTGCAGAATATTTATTTCCGTTATGAAGAATAATTTCCGAGTCTAGCAAGCATATGTGTACGAATCATTCGATTCGACCGTTCTTGGGCGCCCGGTTATTTTATCAAGCGAATAACAAAACTATGATGATTTTAATTTTTTAGTGATTGAAACATAAATTACTCAGGCGTGGTTTTGACCTACACAACACGTTGCTTTAATTACAATTTTGTTGAGCATCTGTTCGCTTCCGCTCCCGACTTGGAACTTGAAAGGTCATTTCAAGGCAACAACAATAATTCTCGCGCGCCCGTCTCAATTGATTAGAACTTAACAATACCCAACAACATACAAAATTATGCTTTTATGAACGGACACTCCCTTTGATATGTTACATTATATATATATATATATATATATATATATATATATATATATATATATATATATATTGTAATGAATAATCAATTAATAATTTAATTGTTCACGTTGTGGTAGCTATTTAATGTAATAATTGAATATGATGCGTTAATATAAATGAAAAGCTTATGAACATTTTACAAAGAAATATATTTATTTTGTTTTATGGCTTTCAAAGAATAAACAAAAACAAACAAAATTTGAGATCGGTTCTCTCAGGGCCTTTACTGGGTTTGATAATAAACACAAAAAATTGATTTAAAATTTTATTAACAAAACAGTTTATAATTTACTTAAACAATATGTCGATAGAAAGAAAGAAATTAAACGTAAAGAAATTAACTTTCATTGACAATTAAAAGGGAACTAAATCTGACTTTACCCTTCAGCTTATGTTCACAGTTATTATAATTAAAATTTGGTTACTCACACATTGTCCGTCTGGTACCAGCATTCTTTGTTTCCTCTACACAACACGATAAATGCAAATCGTTATTTACACAGACTCTAGTTCTCACAGAATTTACACGCTGACCGGCGAATAGAACGCAGACAAATTTCCGGAGCCTCGGATGAACCTCTCCTTGGTCAGCAATCGGATGTCGTCTTCCCCTCAGCGTAAACTTGTTCGAATTTGCCTTATTACTGGAACTGATGATTTGCGGATTCTTTGTAGACTTATACTGTTATTTTTATTTATTTGAAATAGACTGCAAGGTATCTCGGTGAAAAATTTGTTATAATGTGCCTCCTTTCCTGGCTGGCTGTAGACGTAAACTGACTCAGACTTTCGTGCGCGCAAACGCCATTTCGACTTTTCGACAAAGCAGCCGAGTTCGCTTCTCCATTGTTGCTTTGTTCGATCAGACCGCTAAAATGGATTTATCAAACAATTTAAATTTTATGTCCAAACAATTACTGGCCTAATTAACTATTTCTACTATATATATATATATATATATATATATATATATATATATATATATATATATATATTGCAATAATTAAATATAATATGAATGTGGCGTTTCTAAGTGAAAGAACTTAAGTGAAAGTTATTAAACAAGATTTAATATCAATTTTATCACAAGTATAAAATACACAAAATATTTGGGATCTCAGGGTCTTGAACTGGGTTTGATAAATGGCAGAATTTATATAATCAAAATTATATTTACTTTTTATGGGAATCAATAGACGAAACTTGTTGCGGAAGAAATAATACTAAAGATTGAATTTAACAATTTCAATTTTATCTAGAATTAACAATCTCATTCTATCGATAATTAAATAATTAAAGAATGATCTGACTTTTATCTTTTAAACACTGTTTACAAATGATTTTAAAGTTTTTACGGCCGCCCAGGTCTCATTTTTAGTTTTTCGTGCACAATTTTTGGGACATCACTGATTCTAAGTTCTCACAGACTTTAAATGTTCACAGGCTCTAATTGGTGTAATTTGTTAGTTGGTTTAACACAAATTGGTTGGTTCTCGACGCTTTACTGCAACTAGTTGCTCTGTCTCCTTCCCGACTGAATATTGCTTTACTTTTAATATTTGGAAGCATGTTTGTGACTGGACCACATTCTTTCGTTCTGACTGCCGACTGTAAAACTTTTCGTCTGGTCTATTCGCTGTCTGCTGCCCAACTGTACTGTTCAAATTTTCGTGACTTGGAATTTTAGTCTTTTCTCCTCGCTGCCTACGGCCCGACTGTCTTCTTCGTCTCGTAGATTTTGAGCGCGTAAACTCTCTCAACTGATCAACAATGTTTTCTTTGCCTCGCCGGATTGTTGCGGCGTCCGCTCTATATCCACTAATAATGAGTCCTCTACAATCCAACTTTCCAATTAGAACAATGTCTTAATTACCAATTACTACAATATATATATATATATATATATATATATATGTCACTTGCTGTTTCTGGTTGCAATCATCACTCTTTCATAGTTTAATTTAAATAGTTGATTCAGCATTGCTAAATGCCGAATTACAAATGAAACAAATAAGTTAGAGTAGATGATCTGGCAATATCTGCTCTAGTGATTTGGACACGAATGCGTAGGCTTACACCAGTTGCAAATCAACTGCGATTAAACCGCGACCGCAAGCTCTCTCGTCATCTTTCACTTCACCTGGAACATGACGACAGAGCTTGCGGTTGTCGAAACGTCGGGTATTAATCGCAGTTGCACCCGGGTGGAAACCCGAGTAGTCGTTCTGCACCAGTTATATCTGGGAAGCCTAGAGGATCCATAATATATTCATTTCCTTGTGTATATTGTTCACATATTTCAATATCATTGTGTGTTGTCTTAACTTAAAACGTTCTACGCATTTTTCATATCATTTGTGGATTGTTTATCGGCTTTCTTATTTCAGTGAGGTATTTGGATTACAATCTTTTTTTGTCTGTTTGTATACCCTATACTTCAATTTGAAATAATCAATTATAACAATATGTTCATAGGATCTTATATCATTAAAATGAGAAATATAAATCTTCCATAACTTTTTCTTTGTATTAGTTTTCAAAGAGCTGAAAACTTAAGTGCAAATATTACAATAATGAATGTCTATTTAATAGTTTCATTTGTTCCTAATGTTGGCCAGCTACACGCTTAGCTTGTAGCATTTATCAAGCCATCTTTTACTTCTGGTAATGGTCCTGGTGGATTATCTGAGAAACCGGAATACTGCGGGAACAACCTGTAGCTCGAGTGAACATTGAAATGTAATTCCCTTTCTCGTTTTCTTGTTTTTTTTTTTACCTTTACGAGTAATGTTTATGACAATTTAAATAATGTCGCTGGCGTGAGGGTACAAGAGCCTTATTTACGGCAAAATCTTCATTTTACGATCTGAATCCGGATTCGGATTAAATAAGATTCCCTCCTAGGATTATATGAACGCGAATCCGTTTTCTCTTGAATTTGAAAGTCGAAACGCCTAGTTCTTTCCTCTTCGAGCTCGGAGATAGGAAGAGAGGGTTGCGCAGGTGGACTGTTAACAATGCGGGGCACATGTGTCCGGACGTCCGGCTCCGATGACTTACAACTGTCTCTACGTTGCGCCCCGCAGATGCTGGGCTTTACGTGACTCAAATTCACTTATCACCACAAGAAAAACACGGAAGTTAGGTGGGGTGAAGATTCCCCTAACAGGTAGCGGGCTTGTCTCACACTCACCTGGGTTGTCTTTTGTCGTTGGATCATTAGAAAATTATTTGAACTCTCTCACGACGACGTGGTGCTATGTTGAAACACAATATACATCAATTAAGGGATTTTTTTTAAAAATTTCTCTATTTCTTTAAGCAAACAAATTTCCGATTTATACTAATATACCCCCTCCACATCATAAAATTATGCCGGTTGATATCCAATTCCAACATATTTATTAATTTTCAATAATTAGTGGAATATACATATTCTAGCTTCTTAACAGTGAAATTCGCTGTCACTCATTTTACCAAGTGATAAGAGGATATAATTACAAAGGGCTGTCTACAGCTATGCCAGCTCTATTGCCATCTACATCTGTGTTGGCATTTAGCGACGAATTGATAATTTCTGCTCCTTTTATGATAGTAACTAATGAAGGCAATCGTCGGAAAGTACGGTTTTGGGTACGTCCATTTCTTCAAAGTAGAGCACGGCATGGAACAAGTGTATTAATGAGGGATTTACTATTGGACGACCTGGATGAACTGAACCTCGAGTACAGATCTGGATGTGGCTTCAAAACCTCTTTTCGGATGAAAAAAGTGATTTTTAAAGTTCTAATAAATTTTATTCTTCTTGATCCATTCCGATCCTTGACAAACAACATATTTTCGAAGAAAAATCATTTACTTGTGTTCACGTCATCACTTCCCGCACCGGATTAGGTACTTTCTCTTTCTTTTTTTCTAATTGGCGCACTTAGATATTTGTTTTTCTTTCAGTTTCTTCTTTCTTTCTCAAAAATTAACCTCTATTTCCATTAAAGCGTCTGTCGTGTCTATAAATTCATATGACAGTCCTCCAAATCACGAAGATCTCTGTATAAATCAATTAGAGAAATCACTTTATCCATTGTCCACTCCATCAGTAAATAAAGAAAATATAATTTATTAATATTATAAATCATTAAACCCCTTTTTAATCACATATAAAATTTTTGTTTTTAAGTAAATTATATTAAAATGTCAGGATTTTAAAATAGTCCGTCAGGATCTTTCGGTTATTCTAACCACATTCATCTGTAAAATTATTAAGTACATCATTGGAATTAAATTATGTGTATACGTACATTTATATATTATGTCATCGAGACTTAATTATATTTTAAATACCTGATAATTTAATTTAAATATTTCCATAGGCCAACTTTTTCTGACATGGTTTTATATGACATCCTATTGTTTACAATATGATAACATGTTTAATATTTAATGGCCACGCCCTTACTGACTGCTCGTGTTGTATCTACAACTAACAACTTTCATATCGATATATCGATTGGAGACAAATAATTACAAATACTTCAACTTAAATTCAAATTTATACAATATCCAAAATTTTTGCGTTATGCTTAATAATATCATCTACTTCATTTATAGTGTTTATAGAATTATTTTTGTAAACATATATTGATTCTAAATTTTTTCGTGTTTGTAAATTATTACTTCTATAGATAATTTTTATGTAATCAAATTTAATATTATGTTTAGTTACTTTATAATGCATAGAAAGGGCAGTGTTAGTTTTAATATTATTTTTATGGTTATATATTATTGTTTTTATATTAGTTGACGTATGTCCTATGTAAATTGATTTGCAACCATTATAATATTAATAATTTAATGCAGACAGTCCATTATCGGTTTTATTAAACAAATATAATTTATTTTGTTTATAACAAAAAGGTTTAATGACATAAAAAAACGACGTTGCTCATCGACAGTCTGAATCACAACTGAGGCGGCGTGAGGCCAGTTGGCACATTTTCACTTATTTTTCTTAGTGGCTTTCTTTGAAGTAGACCGCCTTTTGACCGATTCTCATTGGCATACCAGTTGGCACAGAGTGACGCAGTCTGTCAAAAGACATACAAAGGCGTACTGTGGAAGCACCTTTAGATTACCAATGGAACAGTTGTCATGCAATGGAAGGTATCGTAATGTTCCTTCAAAAATTTGTTCCAATTCGAATCCTGTTTTTCGTTGGCCAAGATAGAATATAATAAATGGTTCCTTGACTGTTCCAAAAATATTAAATTCGTAGTACGCTGTGGTGAGCTTACGGTTAAATTAACTATTTGTTGGGCGCCACCTGCAAGAATTGTTCTTGCAGGAAAGGGAAATGCAATATTTAGTTATTAAAAAAAACAATAATTCATTTTCTCAGAATTTATACAAAATGAAAAGTTCTCCAGCCTGCCAGGGATGCATGTAGCCCCCTCCCTTTCTCAAGATTAACCGTGGTTTTTCTCGTGGCAAACCGACGCGATACCCGGAAGAATGGAACGCGACTTACCAGGTCTGCAGCTCGGACAGGGTCGACTCCCGTTGGCGGCTATCTGTCTCATCAGCATTCGCAGAAGACCGGAGACCCACGTGCAGAACCAAAATCTTTCAGGATAAACTTTCTCTGTCCACTCTCACCGACCGTCCAAATTCATCTCCTCCCTCTCCAAAATCCCTCTCTCCTGGTTGGTTCTTGTGCACACGTGACCCTCTTCCATCTATTTCAGGGCCATACCCTCCCGGTCATCTACCCTTCCTTGGCCGACCCTGACCTTGCTTGCGGGACTTGTGGATTTTCCAATCCACCCCGCCATTGTCTTGTGTCTGCTGCTCGACCCCGGCAAGCCACATTCCCATGCTTCCAGGCAGTAATTAACAGTTATAAAAAAATATTTTGTACAAATCGATAACGATAACGAAAAGCGCACCATAACGCAAACCTGGAAGGACATACTTGCTTCAAATTTAATTTGGTATGACAATAAATTTATGCCTGAATGTCCTATTATTGAAAAAGAAATTCTAATCAGTTCGCCAGTTTTCCAGAAGAAAGATGCATTTTGACGAAATACAGTTTATATGTCTTTGCATTTGGAGGGTCGCAATCTATCTCTTGCCTCTGAAGGTCATATTGTGTATAAAATATAGCCCGGGGGTCCTAGTAACCCTTCTTCTACCCTTCCGCATCCCCCCTTTTAAATCCCTTCCTATGCTATTAAAGGGGAGTTGCCCAACGTGGATTACCCTCATGTAGCCTGTTACCCAAAAAAAAAATTGATGCATCATTCTATTTGAAAAACATTATTTACTCCTCCGATAACTTAACAAGTTTCGTTTGCAACACATATGCCTAACGCCTCCAATTTCTACAGTCCAAGAGGAATTCCACAAAAAGCACGATCAGAATTAAATTAGATAATATCAGTAGTGTACTTAGGCAGTGTAATTAAAATAAATACAAGCGTAAAACTAAATAGAGACCAAAAATCCTCCTGGTACCTTAAGTGAGTCTAAAATAAACTCTGTACCCTAAGAGAGTAAAAAAACTTCCGGTGCCTTAAGAGAGTCAAAAATGCTCTCGGAACGCAGAGATAAATAAAAATAGAGTCAAAAATACACCCGTACACCCTGTTCTTTCAGAGAGCCAAAAACACACCCTGTTCTTTCAGAGAGTCAAAAACACACCTTGTTCCTTCAGAGAGTCAAAAATACATCTGGTTCTTTCAGAGAGTCAAAAATACACCCGGTTCTTTCAGAGTCAAAAATACACCCGGTTCTTTGAGAGTCAAAAATACACCCGGTTCTTTCGGAGAATCAAAAATAGGACCGGTACCCCTAAGAGAGTCATTCGCGATATTCACCCTTGTTTGTGTTATGAGTGTTGTACCCACCCATTGTTTGTTCCTGGATAGTAAAGTTCCGTGTACAAAGTTTGGTAGAATGTGCTTCACGTGTTTAAGACTGTACGCGGAACTTTTAACTGCTTCTACCCTGATTCTTAAGAACTGAAGTTACACTTAACCGGCATGTTGAATGTCATAATTATATACAGTGACTTTGATAATCCCGGATTTTACAACAATCTCTGGCATTTTCTTGTTATTTTAATGTTACTTCCTCTCCCCCCATACCTAAGGGGAAATGAATTTAAATTATACATAAACAACATTGGGGGAAATACTAACAATCTCATTGACACAAAACAATTTTTATTCGATGCAACTATCATCCGTTTTATTACTTACGCCCTGGTCCATCCCTGGTCCTACGGGCGGTAGTCGTGTCTTACCCCCACAATTATTTTTCCGAGTCGTAAGTAACATGTCCACTTAATTTGGCCTAAATTTCTGCACACGTTTTAATTTGTATGCGGAACACACATACATGCACACAAACATCCAATTTTATTTACGTGAAACCGTAATACGCGTAATAAGCGTATACGTTATATTTATAACGTTACTAGCTGAGTGCCTGGCGTTGACCGGGTATTTATTTAAATCAGCCGGGAGAAGGAATTGACTCTACACTAACATCTTAGTAAACATTTCATTTAACCAGCATCAATAGCGTCAGTGTTTCGAACATTCACCCATTTACGTTACCCACCCCGACATCTAACTTCAAACAAACCAGGATGGTGACAGACAGAACTTTAACAACTCAGGAATTCTCCTACTACATAAAATAAGTGTCTAAAAAATCACGTTGATATGAAAGTGAAATTTACTCGCTACCTTAACAAAGTAAAAATACACCGAGTACCTTAAAGGAGTAAAAACGTACAACCTTTAACTACACGGAGACCACTAAGTAAATCAAAACTACACCCGGTTTCTTAAGAGAGTCAAAACTACTCCGGGTAACTTTTTGTCATCGACGTCCACATGGTTTATGCGAGAATTAAACTCAGCGGCTCCTATAACTCCGGAATCGACACTAATATCGGTCTTTTTTAATGTTATTTATGTAATCGTCTTTCACCACCACCCGTACTGTAAGGATGCTTTACTCCGTTGCTTTTCGTACTTGAAATGGGACATTAAGAATTCTAGAATAACACTATCAAATTCAGCGACCCAGAAAACTTTTTATTCGGCGTTAATAATGGCCATTTAAGAATTTTTTCATATGTCACCTTCCCCACCCCATCAGTGTTTGTTTCTTGATCGTAAGTAACAGTTTGTCAGAAATTGTTTACGAGTTAAAGATTGTACGCTGAAATATTTTCTCCCTTTCCACCACCACTCCTAGTGGTTGAACTACAGCTTAACTGACATAGTGAATGCCAGATTAAACTCGTTGAAGTCTATAACCCTGGATTTGACACAAATCTTGGTTGTTTTTATGTAACGGCCATCTAACGCCTGACTAAGTGATGCTGCTGCCTTCCCATGTTGTAAGGGGTTGAAATTATAAAACATCTGAAGAAGAAACTATGAATCTATCCGGCGCGGAAACTAATTATTCGGCGCTAATATCGGCCGTTTTAGCATGTTTTAAAATTTCACCCCTAACACTTCAAAATTTGGACAGAAAACTTCGCGGGGTTGCGCACAGCTCACTAAAGTTTTATATCAAAATTATGAATGGTTTAGAAACGTATAGGGGACACACATTCAGGAGCCACCCTGACATTCATTTATATATATTATATATAGATAAATAGATAGATTATGATATTCTTCTATCCTTCCACTGTGTCCGTTGCAGTTCGCTTTTATAAAACAATTGTTCGCAATTTTGGTAAATTTTCTTGTGTTCGTCTTAGTATTCCTCGTTTCACTGTCACTGTCAGACCACTTGATTTTCGAAGCTTTAAATGTCTTATACATATATGAACTTAAATCCGTAATTATGGTTAGATATCATTTTTCTCTTTAATTTCCTATATTTATAAATTTTATTTATTGTCTACTATGAAATATTTTACTATTATTAGATATCACACGTTAAATTATTTAATTTATTTGACGATGCTCATGTAAATGAAATGCTATCTGTGAAGTATAAACTAATACGCAATTAAATAGATATGATTAAAGTGTCTTGTTTGTAGTTGGAATAGAGTAATAATTCTTTTTAATAATAATAATAACTTTATTGGCCGTTTATTTTACAATATTTTATCTTTTGATTACGTTTCATGTTTTTTACATGTATGTTTGATTATAAGTATGTATACATATAATGTAAGTTGAATTTCCATGAATACTTGAACGTTAACAATGAAAACAGAAACAATCACTTTTAGTATGTAAGGATATAACAATTATATATATAATTCATAGAAGCAATATGTTTTTCCTTTCTACGCGAAGCAGGAGGAAAGCCGTCTCCATTTCCTTGTCTCCTGATCCTTCTTAAGAAGGTTGGGAGCCAAACCCGGCCTGGGTCCATTCCATCATCCTTCCTGTCTTTCACCACCACTTCTATATACATTTTGTTTGTCAAACAACTCCGGTTTTCCGCTTACGAGACTCACGTTTACGGATCTCCTTGAAGCGTCGGTCAAGCAGTTGTATGATCTTATATTCTACTAAGTTTTATTGACTATACATTATCCTTCTTGTTAATGATACTTTTATTATTATTAAGCATATTATTATTGATATATAATTTGGCTGTTACATGTGTTGTATTATGTATTTCGTTTTGGGCAATTTATTTGCTTGTTTTTATTTAATTAACCTTTCTATACTATAGTTTATGTTCTATTTTATAGTGTACAGCCCACGTTAAGAAATTTTGATCTTTATACACATCAGGTTCCAGGATTTGGGAATGCGGTCCGATGACGAGTGAATGCATATTTATGATGTAATCATATGTTTATATTATTATTATTATTAATTATATTAATACTGTATTTTGTATTATTCTGCCTTTAGAAGAGTCTATGTTCCTAGGTCGTGTATTTTGATAATTCTATCTCAAATACATTATTTGTCAGGCTTTCTAGAGATGCAGTGAGTGGGGTTTCTAAATACTTCCCATAGCCTCTCTCTTCTTATTGTCTGGTCATAATTCGTGAAATCCCAAGCCCCGTGTTCCGGTGTTCCTATCTCTCCATAGGCACATAAAATGTCTGGTCTGCTATTTATCTTTGCCAAAGTATCTGCAGTTTCATCAATGTAGAAATGTGTTAAATTTGCTTGAAAACATTTTTTTACTGCGGTTTATAATAGTCGCGTCAACATCGTTGTTCCTGGCGACTAATACATAAATTGATATTGAAATGAAAATATTTACGTCTTATTGAAAATTAATAATAAGAAAGATAGTCAAATACAGACAAAATAAGTGGTAGTATAAATACCACACAACATCTTGGGATCCTTGTGCCTTTCTTCAGGTGATAAAAAGAGCCTAGAGCGACACAACTGAAGAAAGGGAGAAAGAACCCAAGACGTTGTGTGGTATTTATATTATCACTTAATTTGTCCATCGTTTTTTATTGTAAAGGATATTCTTAAAATTATATAGTGGTTGACTGCGTTCTTCATATTTGTTCGGTTGTTCTGGAAAATAAGATCGCATGAGTATAAACTAAGTGGAGGGTACTTACCGTTGATTGCATTTCCTTGATTTTTCCATTTATGGATCTAGGAATTATTATGTCTTTGTGAAGTATTCCTTTATACTTCTCCTTTTGTCGTTCCACATGCTATCGAGTTTTTCTTCCACGTTTCCTTGCCTTTGCACGGAAATTCGTTTTCTCTACTGAGTATGGTTTTGGAAGGAACTTTTACTAACTTGACGCTTCTGACGTTTCCAGCTACTTAAAGGATCCAAGCTGAACAGTTGTTTTGATTTCTATTTCTTATCTTCGAGATATTGCCCTAATAAGGTTCAATGTTTTTTGGGGGGTTTATGATATCTTTAATTGCCTCAGCTGAGTCGGTTAGAATCAGGTTATTGTTGTCAGTGTTGTTTGTGCAGAGTTGTGTGGTTGTGTAGAGGGCTTGCACATCAGCCGCTAGTGCCGATGACTGGTTATTTAGTTTTGTACTCTGGCCATAACTGGAGTAGATTTCGCTCGCTAAGCGTGCCCCTAGACGATCCATATAATCGTCAATAATATTACACAATATATTTCCGGGACGACACACACGGCGTAATATACAATAATGTTGGTTCTATGACGTCATAAACTGCAACACCATTTTTTTTTTGTTCAGAATCCGCTTTAATCCCTTTATGAAGTTAATATGCAACGAATTAAATTTTTTTAACTAACTGCAACTTATCAGCATCTGAATACTCCTCTAAATATTTACAATGGAAACGATCGTATTTTCTTTTTCTTAATTCTATTACTATACTCATTGGTTTCAATATTCCACAAAGCTCGTAAACTCTGATATAGATCTATACATTCTAAAATACAATTTTTTTCTTAGTGTTTTATCAGTTTATTTGTAGCCATCTCATAAAGTAAATTGTGCAATGTTTATTGAGCAACTCCTCACTGTAGTATAATGCGGAGACAGAACTAAACCATTATTGCGCACTTCACCGACAGACGACATATAGACATATAGAGCAATAAATATCTAGTCCTCTTTGTTTGACTCAATATATTGTGAAATCTTTCAATATCATCTACAGATGATCAATTATTGCGCAATATATTGACGATAATATTGAACGTCTAGGGGTCGCTTAAACCTGTTGTGGATTTGGATTCAACTCTGTTGTGTTTCTTGATTCATTCAACTAATGGTACAGATCAGGGAGTTATCATTTATTGTGCACTCTTTATCTTGGATTAGGAGGGGTAAGTGATGCAGGACAAACCCTAGAAAACCTGCGTCAGGTAGGTCGAGCGCTTGGTACTTGTCCCACGACCTTTCGATGACGGGGCAGGGGTTTTCTGTGCGGATGCAGCTTCCGTTCTCCGTGCCTCGACAAGTTGAGGAGGCAGCTGGCCGACTTTAGCAATGACAATAGCGGACTGCCCTTACCGTATGTCCACGATCAGCGACCCCGGAACATACACCTCCCAAAACAGGCCGAGGTGTCTCGGCTTGTAAGAACCTTACCTCAAAAACGGAGAGAGGAAAAGGCATCTCCAAAGGTAGCCCTCTCCTTCTCTCATAAAAGGTTCTGCCCGCGAGAGCCAACAACCGCTCCCACAGGCTTCCGTAACGGGCTCTAATTCTTCCCCACTGTAGTGGTAATTTCTGAACTGGAATTTTATATGATTGACAACATTTTTCCTCTGAATATCGGGGGTATTTCACTAGGATATATAGTTAGTCTAGTTATTGTGGTAGGTCTGTTGCATCCCGATATAATGATATATATATATATATATATATATATATATATATATATATATATAGAGAGAGAGAGAGAGAGAGAGAGAGAGAGAGAGAGAGAAGGACCTTAACTTTCAACTGATTCCGGTAACGTTAAATCTCGGCTTCGGTAACATGCACATGCAGTGATCGTGTTCCGTATCCTTACAATCTGTGCTTGTATCCGAGTGCCATCTGTTTCCCTCGGTTCATAGGCTTCGAATGGCTCCGGAAGTTCCTAGGAAATATGGCACGTAATCTCGGCTACGTCAGCTGCTATCGGAAACACGAGATGTTACATCAGGGCACTCACAGGCCATCACTTTCACAGCATAGAAAAACAACAAACTTATTTCTCATCAAATGGTACAGATATTCTACTAGATCTTAAATAGTGTTTGATAATTCACATATTTCATTGTAAGCTTCGCATAAAAAGTTTATGCAGCGAGAATGCTGAATTCTTGTATACGACCATGATATTAACTTTCACATGTGTGACGTTACCTACGTTATTCATAGATAGAGTTACAGTTAATCGCACCTACTTGTCCAGCTTGGTCTTACCGGTACATCAAATTTATGAGGTATAAATTTCATAAACAGCACACTTTATAATATTTATCATAATCGTCGATGTTCAAATCACCATAAATTTACGCAAATAAACAATACAATCAAAAAATTTAAAATTAAATATGAAACTAATCAGTTTGGAAAACTTAATATCTTGGTTGGAGTATAAAAGACTTTGCGATTGATTTAATTGCCTTGATTTTTTTCCGTTCTGATTATAATTTAGGAAATTTTTTAATTGAACTTTCCATCCTACGGGATCTTTCTTTTAATTTAAGAAGTTACTATTTTACCTTGTTTAGTTTTGGTAAGCGAATGATCTGCATCTGCCGACATATGAGAGACGACGGACATGCTCACTGCATCCATTGTAGCAGCAGGAGATTTGATCGGAGGACGCGGTATTGTCGTTCTAAATTTCCGTATATAGCCGGGAATACGCCTTGTAGCCGGAGACATTAACAGACGACTTTTTATTATACCGTGCCTGCTGAAGAATGAATAGGGGTCAACACTTATTACTTTCACCGGGTACAAAGTTATTTAGAAAATACAATAATACTCCTAACACAGTACATGATAAAGTCAGTACGAAGAACTCTCAAATCACATTGCCGACGTGTCAAATCTCATCTATTAAGCTGACCTGATGAAATTGATAATTTATTACCACATCTGTCAGAGAAAAAGAAGGGAACACTTGATGTATAGTCGCTGTCGTGAATTTAACAAGAGCAACTGTTTGCAGAAGCTGGTCTGAGCAGTTTCGGCAGTCTCAACTTGTACAAATAACGCCATTAGCTAAGGCAAGGTGACAGCTCCTTCAGGCACCGACTCATAATTCCTACACCTACACAGCTGAATATAAATCACATACTCTCTCCACATTCAAAGTAAAGTTTAACAGTGGGCTTTCTCAATACATGCTAATTTCAGAACATTTATGATTAAGTTTATTCTCATTAAGACTAGTTACGGTTGACGTATAGTTAGTAAAAGACAAATACTGGAATGAATAAGATGTTTTGTAAGATTTACGACGAGTTCTAATTGAAGGAAAATATATTTGTAAAGATATGTGTGAATGAAGCAGATGAAGATGACTAATTGTGCCGCAATCTCCCGATATGTTTCTTTGTTTGAGAATAAAGAGTTAGGTGACTGAATTGGTTTGATTAATAATTGACAAAAACAATTGCAATTTCTACATAAATATGAAAGGACTAATGCTTTTTCATAAAGATATAATTATAATTTATAATTTCCATGTTAAATAATACAAATAATACATGCAGAAAGAGATCTCCGGTTTTCAAAGCGATTGAACCTTGATGTTTCGACTCTGTCGTGTTGTTCCAGGCGAAGTGTCGGGACCATCTGAATTCGTGGTATATTATACACCTCCTGGATTCATGGTAGCCCAGAAGTGTGTGTGTGTGAATGGTCAATTAGGTATCGTGTCAATCAACACCTCAGCCGCGCTCCGGAATTCTCTACCCCCGGCGGCACCGCTACCGGTATCACTCCGATTCCTTCCCTAAACTATCTGCAGGCCGTAATAATCGCCCGATTCCTTCCCGGACGTTCTGAGATAAACCACTGGAAACAACTCGATACCTTCCCGACCAGATACTGGAGTAAACTAAAGTAGACTGTATTTTCATCAGGAATATTTATTTTCATGCCATGTTTTATTTCGTAAAATACATTAAAATATAATTAAAACAATTTAATTAATGACAGCTTAGAAAAATATATTTCTGTATGACACATATTGAACAAACTCCATCCTATCACATTTCAAGAGTCCTATACTTCTCCATTTGCTGTTTTTTTTTATTGGGAGGTTTAGAGAAGCGTCAACAAAAATTGTTCTTGGCCACCGTACATGCTTAAATTAAAACATAGTTATGAGGAATACTCTAGGTCTGAGGATTTTTGTAATTACTGTAATGCAAGTCTCTTTTTTAGCCTTGTTAATCTAGTCTTTGTTCTCCTAACAATTGCACCTCTAGCTTGATCGAAAGTTAAGATGAGATCCTTCTCTTCCGATTTATATGATCCCTTGCCACTTCTAGAGCTTCCTCCATGTTCAGGGATTTCTGCGTAGATGCCATCTGTTTAGATTTCTTTGTAGGGTTAATTATAGGAGGTTTTTCGAGATTTGGAAAATCAGTGCTGTCCGATATCGTCGGTGATGTGACTAGAGAGTTTCATATTATTGACGATGGTTTTGGAAGAAACTTGAATCGGTAATGCTAATTTCTCTTCATTTGGGTTAATTCCAGGTTGTTCCACTATTTCTATCATTTGAGATGAATCAGTGACCTGAGACGTCGGTATGTCGGTAATGTCATTAGAGAGAGAGAGAGAGAGAGTAGCAGAAGGTCTCTTTTCGTTGGTGATGTTTTTGGAAGAAACTTAGATTGATGGTGTTACTTGCTCTCCAAATGGATTTTTTCCATATTGGTCCTCTTCTACTATCATTGAGGATGTTTCTGTAACATGAGATGTCCGGTTGATGTTTAGAATGCAATATTTATCATAGTGCCCCTTTCTGTTTCAGAGATAACAATTATCATTCTCGGGAGTAAGGAATGTTCTGAAGAAGATATTTTCATAGTGCAGAATGATCGACTCAGGTAGGGCGTGAAAGAACTTTGGATCCAGGAAGAAATGTCTAATATGGGAGAATCTTTGGCCAGAGGCATTAGTTTTGAGGCAGGTAATTTTTTATGTTACGGTTATCTCTTGTTTGTTTACTTCTTTGACTATTACTTCGCTTGGCAAAAAAAGACATACTTGGGAATTATTAATCTAGTCATTTTTATTAACAGTGGTCTGATATTGACAGTATGGTTGTTTATCACAATTTTCTTATGTGTACTTGTTAGTTCCTCCACGTCTTTTTTATTACTTAGAAAAGCAAAGACTCTGCTGTTTTCTATTTTAGAGAAATATGAATTTTTGAGGGACATATAATTTTAGAAAGAGATGAAAGATATTCATCAGTTGTTGCTCCTTCCACTGCATCGAGTAGGGTGCCTTGAGACCTATGTGGGATGCATTCCGCAGCTGTGGCTCCTGCATACGACATCTTTGGGGACGTCTCTCGGTTTCATTTCTTCTCTCCTGTAACTCCTGAAGAAGCCAAAGGTCTGCTAACTCCATTTTTGGCGATGAAGACTATTCGAAAATTCCCAAACCAGTTTCCAAATTACAAAAGCGTCAACGTATAGTGTGTCTCCTTTAAGCAGCTTTGACGAAAATATGTTTTCCGACACAATAAAATGATTTAAATATCTGTTCAATATCGATTCGGAGTTGAACTGAACATTCTTTGTGATAAAATATTAGCTAACCCCTCTCCCGCCATCGGAATGGCGTGTAACAAGTACCAAATGGCCGACCTACGTGATGCAGGTTTTTCTAGGGTTTTCCCTGCATCACTTTTAGGCGAATTGCCGGGTAGGATCCTTAAACCGTAGCCTGGGGGCCCTAGTTAACCCTTGGCTACCTTCCCCTACCCTTGCAAAACCCTTTCCTATGCTATAAGAGGGGAGTTGCCACTATGTGGATTACCCTATACCTGTCTACACCTCTCTCAACCCCCAAGTAAGCCTGCGAGAGAATTCTCTCGCAGGTGAACCTACCCAGAGAGCTCTGGCGGAGGCTGCCTTTGGCGACGCCTTCACATCTCTCTGGTTTTTTGAACTAAGGTTCCCATATGCCGAGGCACCTCGGCTTGTTTTGAGAGGTGTATGTTCCGGGATCGCAGACCTTCTCCCGCTATCGGAAGGGCGTGGGACAAGTACCCGATGCCCGACCTACCTGATGCAGATTTTTCCGGCATTACTTTTAGGATCGTTAAACTGTAGCCCGGGGTCTCTAGTTAACCCTTGGCTACCTTGCTCAACCTTTCCGCATCCCTTCTTTCACTCCGTTTCCTATGCTGTAAGAGGGAAGTTGCCACTATGTGGATTACCCTGTCTACACCTTCTTCTTCCACCCATTTTCTGTTGTATATACATAACTTTAGCATTACTTTAAGAGAGCGAAAAATAATACCAGTACCTAAGGGAGAGAGAAAGAAAAATACTCTTACTATTCTAAAAGAGACAAAAATATTCCCGGTATCTTCAGCGAGGCAAAAATACACGTTATGCTATTTAAAAATATTTTTATTAAATGAAGAGAATCAGGAATATTCCCTTTACTCTAAGAAGGTCAAAATTACTTCTGTTACCTTGAGTGTGTCAAAGGTAATCTCAGTACCGTAAGAACGTGAAAAATATTTCCTGTTCCCTAAAAGAGTCTAAAATACTCCTGGCCCTAATGAGGGTAAAAAATCTCCCGGTACTATAAAACTAAAAGATACTCCCTGTCCATGAGAATATCCTTAAAATTCCACCCTTCCGATACCCACCTGTATAAGTTTTACCGATCCAGTGTTTGTTTCGTATTGTGAGTAACATTTGTACAACATTTAGTAGAATTCGCTGCATGCGTTAAGATTGTACGCGTAAAATTTTTTCCCTTCCACCCCCGCTTCTAGGAGCAGAACTACAACTTAACCGACATGTTCAATGTCATAATAAAGCTCAGCGAATTCCATAACCCGGGGTTCGACAGCAATCTCGACTGTTTCCGTGTCACTTTTACGTTTCGCCCCTGCATCTCCAACCTTTAAGTATTGTATCCTCCCATGCCGAAATTTTACACAAACAACATGAGGGGAAACACTATCAATTTCATTGATGCAAAAAAAACTCACGGTAATTTAAGAAAGGCAAAAATACTTATTCAGTTCAGAGAGTTGAAAGGAGTCTCCGTACTTTAACAAAGAAAAAAATACTTCTGATACTAAGGGAGTCAAAATACTCGCAATACTTTCGGAGAGTAAAGAATAACACTGATACTTTAAAATTAATTTTATAACTGATTTTCCTACTTTTAATTCAATCAAAATATTTTTGATTTAGCTCATTACGTAACACGAACTTCTTTATTATGCATAAACCGCATATATAATTCTGGCGCGCGAACCTGAGCTTAGGCGTCAGATCCCCTGCGCGCGCATTAATATTTAACTACAGTTCGCATATTATTTCAACTGCAATTATTTCCATCTTTATGCTACGAGTTTCTCACCCACACAATACTTTTACATTAATAAGATACACATGCATCCTTTTTTATTATATAGATACTCTCTAATCAAAGGAAAGTGAATACTGTATTAGTTAAATTGAGAAATTGGCAGCTTTAGTAAAGAAGCATAAAAGATATGAACATTTTTGAATATGGAAAGTGGCCAAAAGTTTCTTCTAGTTTCAAATACTTCAATGTTTAATGTAATAACCTAGAATGTATTTATTGAATTAATAATTCATTATTTGAACTGTAAATAGTTTTGAGAAGATTTGTCACACGTTTTAAATTATGAAAGTCATCAGATTACATTTTACTCGATTACAAAATAATAAATGGGTTTTGTAATAAATGCATCTTCACCTGGCGTTACGGATTATTATATAACTACCCATTATTCTACAGCAAGAATATAATTTGATAAAATGACTACAATTATTAATTTTGACTTCCATTTCTCATTGTTTAAGTATCGACTGAGTTATGGTGATAAATATGTGCAGTATTAAAATAAATATTAAAGAAAGTAAACAAATGAAATGTGAATATAAATATATGCGCCTAAACAATTAATTAACTGAACTCTAAACCTGAATATACTATCAAATTAGTTGTTCTTTTGTTGTTATTAATAATAAATACAATTTGTATATATTTTATCAGTCTTTTTACCAAGTAATACCGTAATACAATATCACTATTTTAATTCTGACTAATTATTATTAAGTGTTTCAAATTACAAATTATTTGCACATCTTTTAATATAATAAATGGCACAATTTTAAGGAACCCTCCTTAAGCTTACATTTAATTGAAACTTGTATAGTACTAATTGCACTGTATTCATCTCGACTGTGAAATCACATCACAGTATTTTTCATACCACTATGTAGACTGATCACACTAATTAACGTAAATTCTCCCGAAAATTTAGAAGTGAGTCCACTATAAATAACAAATTTTGTGAATTTCATTTTATGTATTTCAATTCCAAGCAGACGTTGCCACGTTTGAAACGCCCGCGTACGTTCTGTATCTTGAATCTAATTTTTCTCATTTCATACACACAAATATTTCTGCTCGGACTATTTAAATAATAATAAATGTTTTACCAGAAAAGAATGATCAGGTATGAGAAGTATGCGAATATTTTCGGACGTTGCTACGCATAAGTAGCAAGAGCGCTCTCCCTGAGGAATGCTGGTTTGTTGAAGTGACAATGAAAGTCCTTTGGGCAGGCCCAGGTGCAGTTGCGGCCATCTGGCCACAACTCCTTAAAAGGTGACAAGGTCAGCTGCGTCTCCCTGGAAGCGCACTAACGGTAGAAAAGCTAATACGGCCGCACCAGACCTTTCACTGAGTTCACGGGCAGCGTACAGCGTACTTGCACGCGTTTACCTGACTTTCTCATTTCCTCGTACCTATTAACTTCAACAGGTACTAGTAACACCCAGGACGTTTAGTATAGTGTCACATTATGCCACGTATATCATTCCAAACTTTTCTCCTTTTCGAAATATTTGATAATTAAAAAAAACTATCCTTCCTTTCAAACCCCAAATATTATTGCAGCTGTTTATTAATGAGGGATTTACGAAGTATTTTCTGAATAACACAATTATTTTTATTCTGCTTGTGAACTTACCATGGTTAAGGCTTAATTTAATACTAGTGTAATCGCTGTGCTATTAACTGCCTGACGAAATGCCAATGAAATTGTTATTAATCCAGGCAATGCAGTTATATGAAATGTAAGAGGTCTGCGAGGGCTATTCTCTCGCAGGCAATACCTGCGAGTGATGTTATCTCGCAGGCAGAACCTTGTAGGAGAGATACGAAGGGGCTACCTTTGGGGATGCCTTTTCCTCTCCGCTTTTGAACTAAGGTTCCCACAAGCCTGTTCTGAGAGGTGTATGTTCCGGGGTCACAGACCTTGGGCATACGGTAAGAGTTGTCCGCTATTCCCATTGGAATAGTCGGCCAGCTGCCGCCTAAACTGGTCGAGGCACGGAGAAGGGAATGCTGCGTCCCCACAGCAAACTCCTCTCCCGCTATCGGAAGAGTGTGGGACAAGTACCCAATGCCCGACCTACCTGATGCAGGTTTTTCTAGGGTTTGTCTTGCATTTCTTTAGGCGAATGCCGGGTAGGATCCTTAAAATATAGCCCGGAGGCCCTAGTTAACCCTTGGCTACCTTCCTCAACCCTTCCACATCCCCCCTTTCAAATCCCTTCCTATGCTATTAAAGGGGAGTTGCCACCATGTGGATTACCCTCATGTAGCCTGTTACCTAAAAAAAAATATATGAAATATAACCAACCTCACGCTTTATACCGATCTTCAAGTTCCTATGGTGCAGGAAGACATCTGAAAGAAAGCCATCAAACACCAGGGTGCTTTCCAGTACTTGTCAATCATCCTAACCCGTTACTGGACCAACTCCTAGAAACAGTGATGAACAAAAGACTAAAAAAGATGTGGCCAAGAGAATTAATTTAAGTAATAGTTACTTGTTGTTGTTGTTTTATTTTCCGTCATGTTTTAAATTCTACAGGCAATATCATTGGATATCTTCCTGATAATGTTATTGCTACCAGTACACCTGGAAGCCGTCAGCAATTTAGCTCATTGAATTATAAATAATTCTGATTGGTAAACACATAATTTTTTTAAAAAAAACCGAAGAAAAATGAATATTTAGAAGAATAAAATCAAGATTTTAAATTAGACAACATCAAAACAGCTATATCTCTTAAACAACTGCAGTTATCGATCTGCGGTCAACAGCATTGTAATAAGCGTGGTCCTATATAAATTTCGTGAACTTTTTCAGTTTGAATGCAGAAGATATTAAACGTAAAATATAAACTTCTGAGACTGAAAATCGATTAGGCTATTTAATCTCGGCAGCGGCTAGAATATGAGGCAGTTTTGTATCTAACAACTAACGGGGCTGTTTTTCTTTAAATGATTAAAGCAACAATACCATCAATTGTAAATTGTCAGAAAAAAACCGCTTATGTTTTTTTGTTCCAGCTTCTTTTCACGAGTGTTTTATCTCTGAGATTTTGAAGGCTTATTTGTCCGGTGGGTGATATCTCGAGCTCTGCGCCCCGGAACGTCTCTCTGCTTTGACAGTTCCCATTACAGCTTCGGCTGTCTGAAGAACCCGCCCCTTGCAGACAGACACAAACCTTCCTTTGGAATGTCCGTAGACACAATCGCCAGTCAGTCGCTTGTCAGCATATTCACATAAAGTATGACCTACCCCGGCAGCTGCACGCCGCAACTAATAACCCATACAAGCGTAACGCTTTCACGACATCATATTTTTAAATTAATATTCTCGTGTCCAATAAGAATTAATATTTAAGATGGTATTGTCATTATGCGATTTTACGTGTTAGTTGTACAATGGATGATGATCGAGCGATTTTTTACAGCAGATAATAGGAAAAAAAATTCAAATTAGAATGGAACGTAAACTTTTATGATTCTTCTTTTCTGAACTAGGTAAATATCATACCAGATATTCTCTCATCATAAAGGAAGTTATGAGAGAGGAGAAGAAAATCAAACGTAAATATAAACCGTGATGGCTTGGGAGGCGATTGCATTGTAATGGATAGATGCCCGAGGAATGTTATGCTGAGTTTAAGTTTGTTAATCTTGATACAGGTTCGAGTGCACACTATCACAATAATCAGGCTTGCTGGCCGTTATGCAATTTCACTGGAAGACAGCGTCATGACGTCAGCCGACAATTCGATTCAACGATCAGCTTTCTCCAGACGACAACAATATTCCAAGGAAACGTGTGTAGAAACGATACATACCTACTTTACATTTGTCATTTGTTTACTTTCTTTAATGTTTCAATACTGCACATATTTATCACTATTATTCAGTCCACACCAAAACAATGAGAAATGGAAGTCAAAATTTATAATTGTACTCATTTTTTCAAATTATATTCTTGTTGTTAAATAATGGGTAGTTTTATAATAAACCGTAACGCCAGGTGAATTTGTATTTATTACAAACACATTTATTATTTTGCAATCAATATTCATCCACAAACAATAGAATTCTATATAAAAATTTCACAAAGTGTTTATTTGCGTCAGGCTACAAATCATAAGCAAGACAATTAAAAATTCATTACACACTTGCTCTTATAGTATTTTCAACCCTCAAGGAGATAAAAGTCTCAACTTCATACATATAAATTATCTTATTCATATCATTACAGTGAACGGTGATATTACTGGGTGGCTAGCTTCGAATTCAGTTGTATAGAAAAATAATAATAATAAAAGGAAGAGAGTAGGCTATAATAGAACCAAAGTGTATTACAGATAATGCAGCTGACATATCTAGCAGCAGAAATTTGAAGACAATAAATAAACCGGCAATGATGTCACGTACGTGCCACAATATGGAGGAACATATACATGAACACAAGAAGTAACGTCAGAATTTATAAAACCTGCACGAGGCCCATCATGACATATGCCACAGGTGGGGAACGTGTGGCCTTAAGGCCGCATGCAGCCTCCGTCAGTTTCTTGTGCGGCCTTCATATAAGCTAGTAGAGGCAAACCTCTGATTTCGTTTATAATCCGTTCCAATGCGATCGGCGAAATCCGAAACCGAGGCAATTATCAAAATTTAACAGACCAACATCGTACTATTATGCAAAATAAATATGTTTATTTTTCAATTGCTTTAGAAAGCACTGATAAAGCTGACTTAGCGCAAGTTTTATATTTTATTCGAGCTGTAACTAAATATTTTACGGCTTAGGAAGAACCTGTGGCTAACTAAAAGAACTCGTAGAGTTGAAAACTTCACAGAAGTATGTCATCGATTGCAATTAAATGTAAGCAGTTTAGTCAGTGTGTGCACCGATGACGCACCTTCCATAAGACGTAAAGAGGAAGTATTCGTAGTTTTATATTAAAAACTTGAAAAAATTAAGATAATTCACTGTATTTTGCTCGAGTGAAATATCTGCGCGAAATCCATCCTTTTGCAAGAAACGCCGGATAGAACTATTGCGATTGTAAAACATATTCGCGTAATTTCAATGTGAAATCGTCGTAAATTTCGGCCGATGCTAACTTTAGACGAGGAAACGTACAGTGATGGATGATCTACAGTAGTACTGAAAGGTTCGCTGCCTGGGAACAGGACACATTTAAATTTACGTCGACAAATTTTAAACTTTTATCAAGAACAAGGAAAACTATGTGTTCTTCAGATGAAGCATTTTGCATAAACATTGTATTTTTGTCTCTTATCATGACAAAACAAAACAATTTAAATATTTGCCTACAAGGTAAAACGAAGCATATATAAGAAATGTGTAAAGAGATCCAAGAGTTTCGAAAATAATTAACGTTTCACAAAACCTTTCTCTCTTGCTCGGTTATGTCTGCAGAACACTCCTCGAAGCTAGCAAAAATTAAGAAGGAGCAGAAATGTGGATGTAAAATATTCGATGAATATGTAGGGGTTTTTGGAATTTTTAATAGAAGAATATACTGATAGGTTTATAATTTTGACGAGCTCACTCCCGCTATGAAACTTAGAAGCACATTTAGTAGATATATCCGAAGCTCCTACGGAACCACAAATGGAGTTATTTGAGCTGGGAGAAGATTGTATCCTCAAATACCTTCGACACTAAAAAGGATCCTATAGAAATCTGGAAAAATGCTGTTGATTATCCGTGCCTACGAGAACGTGCACGCTGTTTACTATCCTGCTTGGGAGTCAACAATTTCTGTCGTGACAAAAATTAAAACTAGTTTATTATATTTATTTTAGGGTAACAGGCTACATGAGGGTAATCTACATGGTGACAACTCCCCTTTATCACCATAGGAAGAGATTTGAAAGGGGGATGCGGAAGGGTAGAGGAAGGTAGCCAAGGGTTAACTAGGCCCCCCGGGGTATTGTTTAAGCATCCTACCCGACATTCGCCTAAAAGTAATGCAGGGAAAACCCTAGAAAAACTTGCATCAGGTAGGTCGGGCATTGGGTACTTGTCCCACGCCCTTCCGATAGCGGGAGAAGAGTTTTCTGTGAAGAACGCAAATTACAGATACTCATTTAGCGGATAAATTATGGCTGCGCGATACGAAGCCTGATGAATATATTCAATTACTTTCAATTATCACACTAAATAATATTTCTATAGTATTTCATTTTATTTTACGTTTTGTTACTGGGATTAATATTATTTTATATTGTAGATATTTGTAATGTAATAAATTTATTTAAATACACTTATAATAATATTATTACTACTTAATTTTATTATTCAATCTATTAAAATTCATTATAGGTTAATAAATTTATTTAAAAATTCTGTAACTTTATTAATTTTATTTGAAGGGTTAATTAAACATGTAATTGTTAATTAAACAAATAATTAAATATTAATGTTATAACAAGTTTGTACTATTATAATTATACAAATATATATTTTATATTGTTGCTTTTTATGTAGAATAATAAATAAATCACTTAATAAGGAACGTAGGTTTTCCCGCTGTAGTTGCTGGGTGAAGTTTTCTCGGGATTCCAACCGGGTAGCGTAGTTAAGTAAACACAACATTTCGATGGCTTGCACCACCATCTTCTTCAGGTGAAATGAAGAAGATGGCGGTGCAAGCCATCGAAACGTTGTGTTTACTTAACTACGCTACCCGGTTCGAATCCCGAGAAAACTTCATCCAAATCACTTAATGTTTTTTATTAGATCTATACAATGCAATAAATCGATAAAACTATACAAAAACTATAATAATTTCACAGAAGTGGCATTTTTAGTTTTTTTTTCAACTTATGCGGCTTCCTTTATTACTGCCTAATTTAAATGTGACCTCCAATTGTAAGAATATTCTCCTCCTCTGTCATATGTTATCGAAATAAAACCGGAAAACAACTACACAAAATGTAAACTGAGTCAGAGAGTTAACAATACAGCTGAAAGACCACGTTGACAGAATGGCTGAAAACAGATTGCGCAAAAAATAGTAAAAGAAGGTAAACCAGACACTCAGAAAGCCCACCGAACCGTTAAGAACGAAAGTTGTACATATTTGTCACAAGACGAAACCTAATGAGGTCACTATTAGCATATGCAGGACACGTCTTAGAATAAGAGTAAACAGTCGAATCAGAATTATAATTTGTCATGACGATTTGTGTCCTTGAAGATTGTTGGATGTGAACGAATTCCGTAAAGGTGAGCAGCTTCCTCTGTTCCACGCTAGAGACAAGACAGACCATGGGGTCTACAGGAATAACCCGCCAGCAGCCAGGATTAGGGACCTCAACATAAAACAGTTATTTATATCTTACCAAGAAATTCACATGCAACTCACGGTATTGAAGATAACAGTTAAAGTCAACCATGTGAACGATCTAGTAATTAGACTAGCTGGGGGAGGAAAGAGCGAGAAATAATAAAATATGTAACCAGTCCGCAGTTGATCCTAATTAAGTCAACTTTATAATAGTATAGTGCAACTTTACCGCCTTGGCTATGATGATAACAATTGGGATACTAAAGAGCCGTTTTAAAGTGAAAATAGATAACAATTTTAAAAAGTATATAAGATTTTGGTAATAATCTACATAAAGTACTGTTACAATGCAAAACGTTATGCGTGATTACACTAAAATTTAAAATTATTATACAAAAGTTACAAACTAAGGTTCAATTTCAAATATTTTTAAAATGCTGAATTGATGTAAGAGGCGATTTTTTAATAATGCAGTGTATTAAATTTTCGGAACATTAATAAGCAAATATCAAATATTTAAGTTAAATATTGTTTTATTTACTCTGAAACCAATTGGTTTCTTGTTTTCTCCTTTTATTTTACTTACTTTAAATGCTTTATGACGCGACCTTAAGTTACGTAACAGACTTTAATATTTAATTAAATCACATGTTGGTAACGTTATAATTTATTTGAGTGTATAAACGTACGAGTTTGCATTCTTCTTTCCGAGTAAAAAAACATGAAAATTAAAACATCATCTGTGACTTGGCTATAGCAGAATTTGAGTTTCCATCAGCAGAAAAAGAATAATGGTAAATGCCGATTCTTTTTAACTCCTTTCTAAAATATTTAATTCATAAGAATAGTAAAGAACTTTTATTCTGTTTCTTAAACGGTTTTAAAATAAGTTCAAATTTATTTTTAATGTGCTTGTCATCCATTAAATAAATCGTTTCATATTTCGTTGCATTAGGACCACAAAATTATAATAGAGTATGGGCATTGGAACAATTATCGAAATAGGAGTTGAAATATCTTTTAAATTTTTGTTAGCATTTACTATATTCTTAATAATTTTTTACGTAAAGTCAGAGATTTATTGTGTATGAGAAAAGAAACATGCGTATGGGGACCAGTTTTGCATTTCTCATTTACATCTCTGTTTGTAAATAAGAATATGTTTTTCTCCACAGTTATACAATATATTGGGATATTTGTTATTTAATTATCATGAATCTAAGTAATTTGGAGTTTTGTGCTAACGAGAAAGATTTAAAAACGTTAACTTCACAGGGCTGATTAAATATTTACTTAAAACATTTTACTGGTTTAACGTTTTTTGTGATGTCCATAAGAAAAGACGACTGGTAATTCATATTTGTTGCAATTATAGATGTGAACTCCTCGTCACAAAAAAGAGCTACCACTCCTGAATACAACAAGAAATATATCTTTGGTTACAAGGACATATTCGACTCTTGTTGGCTCTGAAAAAATACCTCCTCCCATTACAAGGTGTTAAACGAATAATGAACTTTTCTCACAGTCGCATGATGTGCACGTCTTTAAAATCAGTAAAAGAAAGACAATTTGGATAAGGAATATTCGTATTTTTTAAATGCATGTAACGGAATAATATGATTGTTGACGGTAGTTAGGATAACACAGCCCTGAAGTTCGATGATAAAAGAAAGATCGCGAAATCTTTATAAACTGTAAAAATGTTGAATAATTTCTTCCTTTATCAGATCGAAGCAATGAAAACCTCAATATTGAAATTGTGGAAATATACTATTCAAACATACGGTATTTTGTACCTCCATTTATGAAAGAGAATTGTATTTTGGGGAAAACGTAAATATAGTGTTACAGGAGGGTTTGACAGTGGAAGACTGTTGATCTGTTGACCTTGTTAACAGAAGTGTGAATCCGCAGAGGGTCCAGTTGACATGCTTTTGTGCACGTGCAGGGCATCTCGAATAGGAAACAGCTGCATCTGTGTCGGTCAACGAAGAGTAATCGCTGTTTTTGGCACTTTTGCCTTGTGTGTGACGTAGCGGCATTACATAAATTCTGCATCCCAAATTTAAAGAAATACAGGCTCTTGGTACTGTAGGCAACAGCTGATCAAAATTAATGACAAATGCAGGCCATATTTAAATTAAATCTTCATTACCCATATTCCTTATACAGAAACTCAAACGGGACCGCATTTTTCAATTTAGTAGGAACCCTATAAATCTTTCAAGAGTTTAGTTAAATCCTTTCTTTTATGCAAAACAATAATTTGAAAGTCTAAAATTAGACCAAAAAAGGCAACAACCGGGTATTTAAACTCGTGTCGTGAGGCGACATCCCACAACGCATAACCAGGCACGCTCTCTCTGCCTTAATTTTTTTTGTAAGGTGTAGACAGGCTGTGTATAGGGTAATCCACATGGTGGCAATTCCCCTTTAATAGCATAGGAAGGGATTTGAAAGGGGGGATGCGGAAGGGTAGAGGAAGGTAGCCAAGGGTTAACTAGGGCCCCCGGGCTATGATTTAAGGATCCTACCCGGAAATTCGCCTAAAAGTGATGCAGGGAAAACCCTAGAAAAACCTGTATCAGGTAGACCGGACATTGGGACTTGTCTCACGCCGGAGAGGGATTTTCTGTGGGGTCGTAGCTTTCCCCTCGCCAGTTTAGGAGGCAGTTGGCCGACTATTCCAATAGGAATAGCGGACATTTCTTACCGAATGCTCAAGGTCTGCGACCCCGGACTGTACCCCTCTCAAAACAGGCCTAGGTGCCTCTGTATGTGGGAATTTTAGTTCAAAAACCAGAGAGATTTCAAGGAATCCCCAAAGGTAGCCTCCTCCAGAGCTCTCTGAGAAGGTTCACCTGCGAGAGAATGCTCTCACAGGCTTCAATATCAGAATTGTCTAATATATTTGTGAATGACTACACTTGACAAGGAATTATTATAAAATTATCAATAATTGTAGCAAACGAAAATAAATTGTAAATATACAGTAAAGAAGTATGATTTATTTATAGTCACATAAACTGCTAAGGTCATTAGCGACATAGTTGTGGTATTTTTTCACTCAAAATTATTTTTCATGACGTAGGTGTAATTCGATTATTTCCCACCAGTGAAGCGTACGAATTACTTGAACTGATATTTATTAGTGCTACTAATATTTTCCTTACTACATTTCTAGGTAATTTAACCACATGCAATTCCAGGAGCATGTACTCTTACATTGTCTTTCCTGATGAATCATGATCGTACCGTATGGCACATTTGTGAAGAACAGCGTGACAATAGTCGGGCAGCTGTCCTAATTACGCGTATTTGGAGCAATGGAAACAGCCACCTGACGTCCTTCCGGGTCTGACACCTGCAGGGCCATAAATCGCCCTTTCAGCTAATATGCTATTGTGGAGAGGGCCCCACCTGTAGAGCGGCTCTTAAAGTAGCGTTTAGCTTCACAAAAG
This sequence comes from Zhengitettix transpicula, assembly GCA_037074705.1. Classification (NCBI taxonomy): domain Eukaryota; kingdom Metazoa; phylum Arthropoda; class Insecta; order Orthoptera; family Tetrigidae; genus Zhengitettix; species Zhengitettix transpicula. Next base: position 70,671,288 of record CM073590.1, on the reverse strand, counting down.
GGGGCTGCATTCCGCACGTTGCAAGCCGTTCGCTTCGTCGAGGTCTCTACTCCACCATTATACATTTTCAAAGTCAAACCAGATATAAATCAAAGTCGAAACGATGTTATAAAATAAAAACCGGAATTTATTCAATAGACTTGTTCCGAACACATATGCAAACAACAAATTGTAATTTTCCCTGAACGACTTATGATCATTAACAAAAGATCATAAGTGCTTAGCAATATATCGAAATTTTAATTAATAAGAAACATAGCCAATTCAGACAAAAAAGTGATAATATAAATACCACACAACGTTTCTGGGATCCTTCACAAATGCACTTCTTCGCATCTGACGAAAGGGACAAGGAACCCAGAAACGTCTGAATTGGCTATGTTTCTTATACATTATTTTCATTTTATACCGAAATTTTGATGGCGCTCCTCAACGCAATTATTGCCTTTCCGTTTTTCAATATTGAAATACATTTATTGTCGCATTTTTATTGGGTAATCGTATTAGTCACCTGGTTGTGATAAGCACTTTCAGTAAAACTCTCTTTGCAGTGAGCAATCAAGGAATAATCCCATTTTTTTATTATACAGTTCGCTTTTTATCTTGCGATTTTACAGTTCTGTAGTATTGATTAAGTATCCTAATGAAATTAGCATTCCGTTGGTTGCAACCATTAGATTGTCCATAAGGATTATCACATATTAATTTACATTGAATTCTTTTAATTACGATCTAAGTTTAGTAAGCTATAAATTTTAACAGAATTAGTAGAGTAGGTCTGGTGGACGTATTCTTTTAAGCCGTCTTTTTAAGGGCTCTGGAGGAGTTGAAGTTGTAATTTTAGCAATGGTTGGATTCGTGTGTGCTATTAAGGTTTTTATGAGTACATCAAAGGAATTTTTTATAAAGTCGTTGACTGTATGTATGTTGAGGTCGCTATACAGTCCGTTATTAAGAAAGTAACAAGGACACCCTGAAATCAATCTAAGGGATTCATTTGTATTACTTGAATTTTGTTCACATTTGTTTTAGCTGCTACTCCCCAAATGGAGCAAGCATATTTCCAAAAGGGCTTGAATCGGGAGATATAAATTAACTTTTTTCTTGCTAGGGATGTTGGAGATTTTCTGTTTAATAATGGTTTTAGTTGGGATAATCTTTTGTTCAGCTTAGACTGATTATGTATTGAGCCCAGGTTAATTTAAAGTCTAGCGTTAGCCCTAGGTATGTGTGAGCGGATTTATGTGGTATCGGCGAGTTGTCAAGGCTTTGTTTGTGAATTGAATTTTTTTTCCCTAAGATGGGGATGATGGTTGATTTGGTAATATTTATTTGTATACATTATATTGTAGATATAATATTTAATAAAAATAAATCCATTTAAATTTAGCGGTTGTATAGCTGTATGTTAGTACTTTGTTTACTTCAGTTGCGTATATTATTCATTGGCCTACAACCCAAATGCATTAATTTTTTAAATTGATATTGTTAAAATTATATTTACAATTTATTGATTGGGTTTTATTCATGAGTAGATCTACAATAATCAATATCTGAGGAGATTCTGATGTAAGCACCAAACGTCGTGCATGTCTAAAAAATGTCTATGAAGAATATGTTTATTATAATTTTTATTCTGATTTATTTGACCAATAATATATAGCTTTAAAAATTGTACAATAAATATTCAATACATAATTTCCTTCAGTCGATGACTATCACTATCTCTACTTGAGAAAATAAAAAAATCTGTCAATTATTATCTGCTAAAATCTCCGATTCAGTTTAATTGGAGACGAGAAAAATATTTATAAAATTCACTCGTAATTTACACAACCCTGTATAAATAATCATACTGCTCAGTGAGTTTTTTATTTGCTTTACAGGTGTTTAGGGATATATATATATATACATATATATATATATATATATATATATTGTAGGATTTCATATTTAAAACAATTTATTTAAAGCAAAGTTTCACGTTGAGGTGTCAATTTTGTAATATTCAATATAAATAAACAATTTAAACCGCCACGTTGAAGCGTCAATTTGTAGTAAATACTTTAAAATTGTCAGAAAATTAATATTTAATGATTGGATTTTAATTAAAATCAATATTTTGAAAATACAAATAGATTAATTTATTAAAACAAATTATTAAAGTTATATTACTTATTAAAACTTGACAATATACCTCGGCTAGATATCAGGCCGACCATCGGGGCTTGAATAAAGAATAATTAGGTTAAACAATTAAATTTACAAAGTTATTAAAACATTAATTTGAAACAATCAGTACAGTATAAAATATAAAATATGAAATCTGAACTCGAAAATCTGACGATAAGATATCATTTACCGGTTTACAAATAATAAGTTGTTCAGTTGTACCTTACAGTTTTGTTGTACCAAGAAATGGGCTCGTACACACACACGCGGTTATTATTAACACTTTAAAGACAGGCCATTATACACAGAATTTAATAGGCAACACTTTCTGTTTGCCAAGTTTCCTCACAACACTTGTATCGCTGTTCTCTCCATCAATATCAAACTACCATTCTCAAAGTTCCGTTATTTGCTGGATGCAATAACCTGGCTCCCAATAATTGAAGAAATGTCTAACTCGTGAATGTAGGCTAGACTCAGAATAACAATCGGCGTAGTATCGTTGCAGTTATTTGTTCAAAGACTAGAAACCATATATCGTTCTGAATATTATAGCTGTTAGACTATATACAGCCTTGCCTCCCAAATACAAACTTTCTGAACTTCTGTACTTTCTCCACCGTCTCCTACCACACACTTTCTCAATTTCTGTCTTTTTCGGCTGTCTCCCAAAAACACACTGGAGCTCTGCGCGTCCCGCAAAACGTATTTCGTCAATATCCAGAAAGCATGCATTATTTCTCCATGTTCTTGTACACAACTCGTATGTTTTTACGCCGCCAACAATACAAGTCCAAAATCTTGTTCATTAATTAATTATATTTCCTTTTAATTACTACATTATATATAATATCATGAATTTTATGAATACTTTGTAAATAAAATATTGCTATCGAAGTAATATAAAGTTTTGTGTGTTCCATTATAGTTATTTAATTACGTACGTATGAATACAATGAATTAATTGCATATATATATTTATTTTAATCTTAGTTATTTTTTACAGTAAAAGTTTTGGGTTTCGTTTTTCAGTAATTGTAATTTTCAAAACGTTACTTTCTGTAGGTTAAAATAAAATAGTCTTTAATAATTATTTGTAATTAACAAAATAATGTAAACGATTTCCTTAGCCGAGGAATAATGAAATTAATAATGACTAAGTCTAAATATAACAAACGATTCTCTTGTAGATGATCCTGTGCCGAAACGCACCATTCCCTGAGCAGAGAGTGAGCATGAAATAGTTTTTGCTTTGAAATCTGTGGAATCACAAACTATGAATGGCGATGTCCCTTCAGTTATATGTTGACAGACAACTAAACTTTCTCTTCATTTTGTGGACTCGGGAGGGATCGGTGTCAAAACACGCATATGTCTAAAGTTTTCTGCAGGAACTATGGTGTCCCAAGGAATGCGTGACCGATTCTCTCACAAACACACCACGGCCAACTGAAGTGGGACTGGGGTGGGTCGTAAATCACGCTGCCAAGTTGTATCCTCCGCAGTCCATTGTATATTCCACACGTGTATCAACATGACCAGATTGCGTTGTGTATTTCCGGTTCTAATCATATCAAACAAACAAAAGAAAGTAATAACCGAAGTTGAAAGCAGCTAATTGAAGCAACTTAAATGCTTGAATATATCTCTGACCAGACAATATTAATCACTTTAATGCCAGCAAAGCAAAATAAAGTTATGCATATTTCACAGTCCCTAATATAAATCCCACTTGAGGGGTGATTTACCCAAGCTTGTTTCTGGTTCTGTATCGTAAGCAGCAAAAATTTGGGCGATATCCGATTCCTTCCCGGTTTATTGGGCTCACTTTCAGGTATCTAAATGACAGAGACCCCGGCTTCTTTTCGCTTGAAACCTGAGAGTCACGATTCCGAGCAGCAAGATTCCCCCCAAAAATGATATTATTCCCATAACATTATTCAATTAATCAAAGAGTACAACGATTACTATCCTAAAACCGGACTGGTTCTATATTTTTACTGAAGTCATCCTTTATTCCAAAAATGGGCAATGGCAATTCGTTTATCTCACCTTTAATTCCACAAAAATAATTTAAATTTTTTAATTGCATTTTTTTTCAATGGATTATATCCGCAATTATATTAAATCTAGACTTGACAAAATTAAATCATATTATGAATTACCTACCTTAAAAATTTATCATTCTTCCATTTGGAAAGAGCATACGAATTATTCAAATATTACTTACAATACAGTTTATGATCCGTTTCAGGTAGTTTATTTAACTATTTTAAAAACAACGGTTTCATTGCTGTGAAACTTCGACAAACACTCCATTGAAACATCCTGACGACACTTTTTTTTCGTTCCATTGCAAGCAAGCATCTTGTGCTCAGCTTTCTAATATCCAAATTTTCACTTATTGTGCGATGTACAGCACTTTTTTAAATTCTAAGTTCGTGCACTTTCATTCGACTGCCATCCAATTCTATTTTGTGGATTTTCGTCATAATTGCTGACGTATTCACCTTATTTGTTTCACTACTGCCATGTTCGTCTTGGCAGCTTGTACGCCCTCGTTTAAATTCTGCCATCCAATATTTAATTGTTGTAAACGAAGAAGAATATTGGCCTAGAATAAAATCTAGCTCGACTTTGATGTTAACACAAAATCAATGCAAAAACTGTGGATTGTCGAGTCACAGTCTGAGGGTTAATTATAATAATAATATTTTTACAAGGTAAAATCAGGGAATGTACTTAACGAAAACTCGCTGGGATCCTTTATAGCCAGTCGTGTGATGCGTTTACTCACTAAGAACCATATTAACTATTTCTCCACGACAAGTGTTACCAGCTCTGAACTAAGTTAACATTATGTCAGGGTGGTCAGGTGTAAGTCCTGGAGAGTTTACCTTACTTTCCAGTTTATTGTTCGTTGCTTCTTCTCAGATGTTATTTATTCAATTCCACCCATTTCGGCTTTATTTCGCCATCCTACATGTTTGGAACTACGTTATCAGCGTAATTTATCTTATTTCCAGTCCAGTGCAGGATCACGTGGTTCTTCAATGGAAGAAACAGAAGGTACCTAACGCTCCAGGTTATAACTTACGCTTGTTACTCCAAATTAATAGAATGTTCTGTTTTTAATTATTTAGTAATTCGCTTTTTAGAATCATGATTTTATGACGAGAATAAATACAGTTATTACTTCCTCAAACATTATATAAATCACAAACAAGGTTACGTAAACTTTGAGTGGCACAGATCTTCGAGATTAGAAGCAGTCGAAACGTGAAGGAAAATGAGTAGTCGCTTGAGGCACGCTTCAAGTGGAGTGGTCATTTCTGATACTGCGCTAATAATGGCCTGACAAACCTCAGATCAAAGTCTGCAGACCAGGCCAACACAATCGATTATTATCTTCTGTCACCTAACACGTCGGACAGAAGTCTTGTCCGCTGAAGAAAATAAAGTCGTTTTTAGTTCCTGATCATAGGTGTCAAATTTGGACGGCGACAATTTAGTGGTTATCAGTTACTTGAACGCGAAAATGATGCAATTAGTATAAGAAATGAGTGTTTACGAGATGTTACTTTTCTGCAAAATTAAAAATGTGACGTTTCTGAACAGAAATCTATTAAAAATTCACTTCACTTCACTTAGATTATTAAATTTTTATATATTAATACCGATTTATTTAAGTACACTTTACTCAAGGTTCACAGTCTGACGTAAATTATGATATCATTCAAACCTGGATCGATTGGTTCTACGATGGAAAAGGACGCAGGCACCTACAACGCTTGAGATAAGTATTTACGGAAATAGTTCGGCGTGGAGTTGTTTAAACGACCGCTGAAAAGAAGATAGTAGCCGGTTAATTAGTTATTGAATCAATGATCTTCGTGGGATATTGCGCAGGATGCGGGCGGGCCTTTTGTTTCCTGCCCGGACATGCCCTCTTCCAGATTCACTTCCGTACTGCGAGTACTGCTCAGGATATGAACACAGCTTACAGGCAGGATAGTGCTTAATCAGCTAAAGCACAATTTCAAACAGTAGTAGAGCTGAAATATATGAAGCTCTTGCCGAAGCTGCTTCTTGTCCTTTTCGAGCAATAAGTTGTGAATGAAAATTGGGGTCTTGAGCCCAGGGTATAAACATGTTTATGTCTTCACACAAGAAGGAATTTTAAGTGTAAATTGATCAAATGTGCAATTAATTAATTCAAGAACAGAAGAAATGCTTTCAAACGAAGAACAGCCTTAAAGCCATGAGACGGGAATCGAACCTGGGACCTCTTCCATCTCAGCTATCTGCTGAATTTAAGCCGTGAAGATTGTGATTTAGTAAATTCTAGGTCAACCTGTGCCCAGGTCTATACCATAAATGGAGAAAGCTCGTCCTTGGCGGGGAGTCGACTTAAATTGCTTAGACAAATAATGATAATTAAAAATTATTTCTTAAATGTAGGTATCGTTAAACACAGAGTATAACAATGTCAATATAATTGCAGAAAATATCGGCAATGAGACGTTTACAAGAAATGAATGGTAGTAATAAAACACAGGATGATACGGAGTATTTAGTAACCGACAGATACATAGTAATTCTAAGTAAATTAGATGAAGCTAATAAAATATGTCTTTGGAACTAGAGAGAGAACCGCGTTTCAAGTATGGTTCTAACTAAGGAAGTTTATAACGTGAAACGGTCAACAAAATTTTTAGGGACAGATCAGAGAATTAAAGAGTGGACAAGAAACTGTAAAACACATTAAGAGTATAAAGAAACCAAACAAGAAAATATAGCATCTTCTAATAAATAGACGGTTTGTTTGTGTGTTTATGTGTGTGTGTAGCCTACATACATGTTCTACATACAAATATACACCCGTGGAGAAAATTTGGCCAAATTTCGTAAACGTGTTCCTTTTGAAACTGAATCAAACACTATGAGGGTGAAACACGTCCACCACCGCCAGAAGCGGGTGACGGGAGGGGGGAAAGGGAAATTTTCAAACATGCTTTAACGACCGATATTTTCGTCAAATAAATATTTTTCGGGTCAGTGAAATTGATAGTGTTTCTCTAGATGATTTTGTGTATAATTTCAACCCCTTTTGGTAAGGGAATACCCTTAGGAGTGGGGATGGATTGGCAAAAACGCAAAAACAAACGAGATTGGAGTCGGATAAGCGTTTATGAATGTCACTTAGTTTATTTATGGCATTCAACTTGCAGTTTAAACCCCAGTGGAGGGGATGGACGGGGGTGTAACTTTTAAAACATGTGAAAATGGCCAATATATTAGTCGAAAGAAACTTTTTCGGGGTCAATGTATTAAATAGCGCTGCTACAGACATTTTTGTGTATATTTTGAACACTTTTTTCCATGGGAGGAGATCATCGGTAAGGGGTTGAGGGACATTACATTGAAACACACGTAAAGAACCGAGATTTGTGTTAAATCGGGATTATAAATGTCGCTGAGTTTAATTATGACAACATGCGCATCGCTGGCCACTCAGCCAGTATTGGCTGTGATAGTGACTATAATTCGAAAGTTTTAGAATGATCAAGACATTATTGGAAAATTTATGATTGAATATAAACCGTTATGTAAATATAAATATTTATATTGCTTTCGACTTTACTTTTAATAAATATTCGTCGAGCATTCAAACTGACTTTCTCCTTAAATATCGTCCGTCCTTCACATTGAAATGACTAATGAAATGATGTTCTATTAATTGAGGTGTAGAAAATATCTTCGTAGGCTGCTATTAGACAAAGTAAATATTTCGTAATTAATTATTGACGACAAACGTTCCTATCACATCAATAAAAATTAGATTAAATATTATTCAAGGCTACAGAATGATTTCGAATAGATGTAATGCTCAAGTTATTGAAACATCATGCTATTATGCAAAGCTTGTCTGGAAAATGTTTGGTCTTCTACCGAATAAAGAATAATCCATCATCACAAAAAGAAAGTATATAAGTTTTCTAAAATTTCTGCTCTCCATACTACATCATTTTATATTAATTATCTGTAACTACTTTAATATTGTGATATTTATATTTATTCTCCGTCAGCCTTCTCATGTGGAAATAGGATTCATCGCAGATTTTACTTAAGTAATTACATAAGAATAAAATTGATATTGAAAAAATAAACCAGATAACGTCTTCAATAAAAAGACCTGAGGAGCTTTCGACTAATATAGTCATAATCATCTGACGCATATAAATTATTTGATTATCAATTTTTAAGAATAATAATAATATATATAACGACGAACATATAATAGTGTATTGAATATTTTGACAACGCTATGAATTTTATTTTTTGAATATCAATCTTATTATAAAGTCGTTTCATCTATAATTTAAAACGATACTAAATTTAAAATACATTACACACGTGTTAAAAGAATTAAATTAATTATCCTGATTTATTTTTAACACTAACGAATAACTATAGACGCAGAAATCCACAAAAAATTGATCACATCACAAATGGACTTGACACATTTTCCGAGTCAGATCACTAAAAATAAGCACTTTCATATGTATATATTATGCACCCACAACAGCTCCGAAATAGTCGTATTGCGACATCTTGCAGGATTGTAGACAAGCCGTATCGTTTCTGTGGCATACTCAAGATGTACGTACCAGGCAACTAGTTTCATCGAGACTCTGATTTTAAAACCTGCCGAATGAGATCATCATGCCTGCGCTGGAATCTCGGCCCCGTGTAACAGGTCTGCGAATTTGCTGGAGATGAGTTCTTTTCCATCAATCACGACTTCCCGACGGACGCAGTTAAATTAATTAGAGTTGTGATGGCGGGAGATGTAAGATATAGCCCACCCTTAGTAGAGAAGAGCGTCCCCGGGAAGATTACAGTAATTAGCTCAATCATGATCGCCCACATCCATCATTAAGTTGGTCGTGATTTATCGCTGTTTAATTTCGTGATGCTGCTCCTCCGAGGTGGTCCAACAGGTGGCTTCAGTCAAGGACGTCTGCAACACAGCTAGCACACAGTGCCGTAAATTCTAGCTCGTACACGCGCATATTTTACGGGTTCTACCCCTTGGGCCTCATCAAGGTTCTGCTGCCTTGTCTCCAAATTTTGTGCGTAAATTATATACAAAATTATTAAAACTGTCCAAACATGAAACGTCGTAAAATTTTATTTTCCTGAGTGAAATACGTTAATTTATTTATATTATTTTATCATCGTCTACTTGTCATTTGAACCCGAAATGAAATTATAAATAGTCATTCACATATGTTCTCGTAAAAATTTTTACGATAAAATTTCCTTATTAGAGTATATATGAAACATAAATAATCATTTTTAGTATAATAAAAGTTATTATTTTGCTTGCGACACTATTTACTGGAATCTGTACGTTTGTCCAACACACATTTGCACCTTTTCCTGACAACAATATCCCGATTGACGTTTGCTCGACAGTAAATTATCCCGATTGACGTTTTCCCGACAGGTCATTTTCCCGAAAGATGAGTTTTTACGTAATAAAGCTTTGTAAATTCAACCAAATTTGATACATGTATCACTTAAGATCCAGAAACGACCCTGCGGAATTAAGATAACGCTAGCACAAATTAACAAATATATGACTAATTTGACAACTCTTACTGCATGCCCAAAGCACCTTGACTTGTGGGATCTTAGTTTAAAAGCAGACAGAAAAGGAAGCATTCACGTAGGTAGCCGCCTCTTCGAAGTTACACAGAGAAAAGCTCCCACTGGCTTCTTCTTCTCATGTATTGTATGATTTATGTCTTCATTTGTAGACCCATTTCAATTCACAGAATGTCTATGATGGAAAACTTTCTAACTGAAGTTATAAATAAATTTGAAACTGTATAAAAAAGTCTTTCTATTATTTAGAAGTTTCAGAAATTTCTTACATTTGTTGGAACAATTTATCTTAGAGAAAAAAGTTTTCCCAATTTGATTTTATTATCTCATCTGTATTATCTGATGAACATTTATATATATATATATATATATATATATATTGTAATAAGTAATTAATTAATTATATTTAACAATTATTTTGCCTCTCGTTGGCACGCCAATTTATTTAATACTCAAAAGAAATTAAATTATTATGATTAATTAACGGATGAAATTATTTATTAAATTTAAATGAAACGATGTGAAATAATTACAGAATTTAAACCTCAGAAAACAATTGATTTATTTAAAGTAATAATAACAAATTTTCTTGCTGTGATTATTTTACATTAGGGTTTTTACTATTTTACAAACTTATATACTCTTTTCTCAGGGTCGTTAATTGGGCCTTTTAAACAAACAACAAACCTTTTCCTACATTCAAATTTATAACATCCCACTTGATTAGAATTAAAACAAATAAACTGAACTTGCATCCGAAATCTGACGATTTATCCTTATTTAACGTTTACAATAAATTTTATAAAGTTTCTCTCTCTACTTACTGCTTTTTTACTGGTACCAGGCATTGGCTTGGGTTTTTTAACACACTATACACTATTCACATGTAACAGGCCATCGTTTCACAGAATTTAATTAGTTTCAAATCACTTTCCGAAACTTTTGTATCTTCCACCTGACACAATTGCTCCGTACAACACTGTGGACCGCTGCATTAAGTCTCTCTCTCTCTCTCTCTCTCTCTCTCTCTCTCTCTCTCTCTCTCTCTCTCTCCCTCTCCAGCAAATATTGTAATTCTCCGTCTCCAAAGTTCTACAGATACCTGCTGACCAATTGATTATCAGCCTCCAGAATCACATCGATCTCCTCAGAGTATCTTTCCCTGTTTAAATGTTAGTAACCAGCTCTTCTCGACGAAATTTTGTAACTGTCTTTACTTGATGAAGTTCTACCTGCGACTTTACTTATTGAAAATTTTGCCTGCGACTTTACTTGATGAAATTCTGTGTGCAACTTTTTGATGGAAATCTCCCGCGACTTTACGTGATCGAATTATGTGTCCAAATGCCGTTAATGAAATTTTGCCACGACTCTCTGTGTGAGCCCCGTAGATTAAACGCTCGCCACCGACAAAGGCCCGCCTGTAAATGTTTTTACCCATTGTTTTGTTTGTATTCCCGCCGATAAAAATTTACTTCAATTGCCCAATTATTAATTCTCTAATTGCCTCTAATTATTATTACAATATATATATATCGCTACTGTGTTTCATAAAATACCTAATGGTACCAAAGTCATCGAATTGCGTTCGCACAGTACTAAATTCTCGCCTTCTCCTAAACATTGGCACGTGCAATGGTATTTTATTGTATATACGTATCGGATAGATTGCTTTAAAAGATTTACCATTTAAACCGTTATTCTAGAATGAATTCACTATCTTTATTTCACTGCAAAGCATTGATAACGTAAGGATCTAACGCATCATTTCATTTTACTGTAGGTTGACGTTTTAATTACACTTATTAATTTAAATGATTATGAATTACACTAAAGCTTATACTGTTGTGTTGCTCAGATTTTTGATTGAATGATAATAACTCATAGTCATAGTGTGTTTCGATTTTAGCTGATGATATAATTTTGTACAACTAATGTAATAATTAATTTAATAGTGTGACAAACTTATCTCTTGAGACGATTTTATTTTCGTTTTTCCTGCTTGTGAAGAAAATGTTTCTACATTTTTTGTGTTATTTTTTTATTCTTAAAAACTGTTATCCTAGGATTTGACAGTTGTGTTGATATATTTAGAAAGTATTTACTGTAAATAAGGTAAATTATTAATATGCTGGCTAGCGTTGGTGCATTGCCCAGTGACTTTCCAGCCCCTGAGATGATGGTTTTGTTGTTCTGAGGGGTTTGAGGTGGAAGCCGAGATAGATATTTGATGATTACTGTAAAGATTTGGGGTGTTGGAGAGAGAATGGAAAAAGTGGGGTTTCGGGCAGGAAAGTTATATTGGGGTTGATGGGAAGAGAATTTGTCAGGAAGTGCCCGAGCGTTGTCGGGGAAGTGTGAGGTTTATTGGAAGTTTTCGTTTCAGACGGCAGTTTGAGGGCGAAGGGGGGCTTTGGCTGTGTTCTATATTCAGATTTGGGAACTTTTGATTAGTGATGATGTCAATTTGTTGATGTGTTTATGGTAGGGATTTGGATGTCTTTGATGTTTGCGTAGGATTTTGATTTGGGTAATTTGGAGCTTTTGGGAAAGGGTCTTGACAGTAAAGCCTCAGATAGGGCAGGCGTAGGACCAGATGTGTTGGATTAGAGAGAGTTAGGTTGGCCGTTTAGTGTTAATTGAGAGTGTGGAGTTTTTGTGCAATAGAGGGTATAGAAACCTACGTAGAAATAGATTTGCTTAATGTTGATAGCAAATAGAGGCTATAAACGTGTGGTCAGAATTAAACGAAAGATATTATAAAAATTACTGTGATGATGTTGGCGATAGAAGTAAATTGTTATTCTAACTGGACTCTGTTATTTTTGCGGAATATTATCGGAGGTTGGGAGATGTTTGCAGAGTGTGACTAAAACTTGCTTCTGTATGCTTGTTAATTTCTTAATATCAAAACATGTTCATTATTTGGAGGGACAAGTATAGAGAAAAATAATAGCTGACGTAGAAACAAAGAAATAGAACCTCATACAATACTTAATATATATCCAACAGTTCTGTGTATCTGACTGATAATACTCCAGTGCGCTCTGCTCTCTTCCCCTTCTAGCAGGCAACTTTAAGCACTCAATGAGGCTTTTGCCTTTATGCCGTTAACTTCAGTACGCCATTCACTTGTTTTGGCAGGTAGAGAGGCAAGAGTGAGGTTTTTGCTACGTATTCTCTTCGGCCCTTCTCAGCCTCTTGACAGCACCACAAATCAACTCATCTGTGCGATGCAACCAGCGGAAATCTTTGTTTACCGTTACCCTTCGCGGTAGCTTTTTGCTACTAGCTAACAATTGTTTACTACTATTGGCGACAATTTAGTCTAAAACCATATCATTCAACACTACAGAAGAATTTTGATTATGTAATTTTTCCAACAATGTTATCCGTAAATTAACCAAATAATCTGCTTTAAAAATTCTATAATTAATTAACTGTGATGAAATTTTAACAAGATTGAATATATTAAAAATTACATAGGACTTAAATGATGAGGGAATGCGTATTGAAAATTTCAGGATAACTAATTTGGGTGTGTATTAATTCCGCCGTGGCAAGCCAATTATTTTCTTTAGTGCTGACTGGGTGTTCCAGTGTCTGTTCTTAAGAGGAATCATAGCAATATAACAAAAAATGAGTGAAGGAGGAATGTGGTATCAAAGTGGAAGTTTAAATGATCAAATGTAAAAACACTGTTCGTCTACTACGAATAATAATCATCTGTTAATAGTCGAAAACCCTCTAAGAAGTGGACCTACTCGGTTAAGCCGAGGGATACGGCTGTCGGCGGTTTTCTTATACACACACTATCACTCAGTTAGATTATGTAGTGAAATCATTATCCTCATTACCTGAAGACTATCAGAGTTGGAGAAATAACCGTAAGTCCACAGTCTGCTACAGTACAAAAAGATATTTATTACACCATAGTCAAATATTTCAAATCCAGAAGATTTCAACACGGTCATGTCACCGTAAACTTATATTTGAATATGTAGTAAAAAGTTAAAATACAATATTCACTATGGCGTAGTAAGAGCAATGCGTGATACTAATTATCAATCTTAATATTATAGTTCTGGTGAAATGAACAATTTGCCGTGTAATTCTATAGTTAAATACGTGTTGAAATAGTTTTAAAAAACATGATTCATAATTTAAATCGAATTACACGCGTTCGTCAGTTTAAGATAAATCTTAATAAAAAAAAAGACTTCATTGAATTACTTTATTAGATATTTAATTTCCATGTTTTCCCAGATTCTCTGGAAGTATAAACCAAATTTTCGTGATTAGGAACAAATATTCGAATATTACTGAATGCTGTAATTAATATCTTCTACTGCAAACGAAATTTTACAGTCAACTACGAATAACAGTTTCATTACTACAACAAATTATACTGTTGATTTATTTTAGTAAATATGTGAGAATTTGAAGTGTGCTATTAATTCATAATTCAATATGAAAGAATATAATGACTAGTACCGAAACGAAAAGTAAACGCTTCCAAATGAAAGACGTACTCTAATTAATCTTCCTCTGTTCTTCTCTATCTCGCCTCGGTTGGACTGGCTGAAAAACGACCGTGTGGAAGGTGTCTTAATTGGATCACCATTTAACGCTGTATAGCTGCAAACCTGTTTAGAATGAGCTTTCACTCTTGACCACAGCACTGCTTCAGTTTCTTAAGTTCCGAGCTTTTTTTTGCAGTTTATTAAAAACTATGATTCAACAGCCATGTTGACACGCCACATTATTTCCAGATTTTCAGCTTCCAGGATTACGACCTGTTTCTTCTTCTTCTTCAGACGTATTACGACTCATAGCAGAGGATTAGATGTGTAATCCGTTAGAAATCAATTATAAACATTTATCAATATGTCACAAATGCATAAGATATTTTATGTCCTAATGTTTTTTATTCTTTTTGTGTCGTTCTATTCGACATAAACGAATCGTTGGATACGTCGGAATTTATTGTTTGAGTCCATTAATTTGTAAGATTTTTATAATCATTGTGATCTTTCGCTTTGCATTCACAAATATACGCGATTATAACTAATTTTATCAAGTATACATGTAATCAATTTGAAGAAATACTGGCATATTGTTCACATAAGAGTAATTAACGTGAAAATATTTTCTACGTCCTGGTAACCAAGAGTTTGGGAGTAACAAAGGGTTAGTGGGTAGTCACTCGCTCTGAGTCGTTATTAAATGCGAGTTCTACCGTAATTCAAATACTGTGAATATTAGTATAATGCTCCAGGACCTTCATCCATAAGAAAAATATTTTGTAACGCCAATTAATTAACACATTAATTGTAAATTTGAAAATATAAATAGTTTGAGAGATATATTCTTACGGCGGTACAGAACACAGCAACAATGTAGCCAGGTATTGTTTCCTTTGTCGGAAGAGGTATGCGCGCTCAAAATTTGCGAGACGGTAGTTAAGTTGGCTGGAAGGTTTGGTCAAGTACAGGTCGTATTAAAATAGACGAGATATTCTTTTAAAAAGTAAAGTTAAGTAGAAGCAGTGAGCAGTCAGACACGACAGAAATTGATCGTGTTGAAATAGACAAGACAATTTCAAATATTCAAAGGAAATTTGCAGAGAAATATCGAGGATTACCAACCAACAGAGTTGATTGGTCCATGAACATTTTGCTCAAGACGAATTATTCACTTGAGCAGAACTACGAAACCTGCTAAGCACAAACAGTCTTGTGAACATAGCCGGGCAGGATTAGCAGAAGTCAACCGAGGAAGAGACGAAAAGGAGGTTCATCCTGGTTCCTGATTTTTGATCTAAAGAAATATTAATTTTAGAATCTGTGAGTTTTTAGAAGCAGTGCAAAACCCCGCCATAGTGTTTCGTCAAGTACAAGGTATCGTGGAATGCTGCCGCGAGTAACAATATAAAATAAATAATTATGTAAACCTGATTAAAAGATAGACGTCAGATTTCGTTTTCTTCTTTTGATTAAAAATTGTAAATTAGAATCCATCTTTTTAGTTTAATTTCGTTGACAAGTAAATTTCGTCATAAGTAATTGACGAGTAAATCTTTTCTCTTTTAAATTGGAATTTGTGTTTAAGTTGAGAAATAAAATGATTCGCCATTATCAAAGCCAGTAGAGACCCTGAAATATTTTTAAATTGTGTAAATGTGTTTAAAAATTGAAAATAAATTAATTTTTTTTGTAAAGTTAATAATCTTTCATTCATTTAAAAGTCTATCTATTTTAATTATTATAATATATTCCTTACACCCTGTTCAAAGGAAACTAATTTTCACATTAATAAAACCGAATCTATATAAAAAAAAGTCAGTTGGCGTCGCATTTCTTTATCTATTAATAACGCCTTTTGTATCTCTCTATACTTCTGTACATTTGACTCACTGCAGTAATGTAGTTTACTGTAGTGAGTCAAATGTACAGAAATTGTGAATTTTATTTCATATTTCCATCTCTTTGGAAGAGTTAGTATTCTGTGACACTGAATTTCGCTAACCAGATGGATAAATACAGAGAGCTCAGTCGTCACAGAATAGTCAAGAGGGAAGCAAGCAAGTACCATTTATTTGAAAAAAATGAGTTTTGAAAAATCGGATTATTAAAATAGAAATAGTAACATATAATCTATCTAATAAATAAAGCAGAGTGTTTGTTTATATGTATGTTAGTTTGTATGTATGTATATATGTATGTTCCGCATACAAATCTACACTACTGGAGCAAATTTCACCAAATTTCGTAGACGTGTTCTTTACGATCAGGAAACAAACACTGTCGGGGTGAGAAATATTCAAATGTTCAAACCTGCTAAAACGGCCGATATTTAGGTCGGATAAATATTTTTAGAGGTATGAGGAACATACATCTCTTTGTTTGATGATGTTTCTACCGATGTTATCGGTGTATAATTTCAGCCCCTTAGTGGAGGGGCGTTACAAAGAAATAACGCGAATGCAACGCAGATTGAAGTCAAATCAAAAGTTATCGACGCCGCATAGTTTAATTATGACACTCATCTTGACATTTAACACCCTTGGGCGGGAGTGGACGGGTTAGAAATTTTGGATATGCAAACACGGTTGATATTTGCGTGGATTAATATTTTTCAGGGTTATTTATATTTATAGTATTTCTACCGATGTTATTTGTGTATCATTTCACGCACTTTCGGCATGGTAGGGGAGCCCACTTAGGGGTGAGGGTGGAGAGGCGTTACATCAAAAACCGCAAAAGTAATCGTGCTTGGAGGTGCTATAGATATATAATAAACCGGGCAACACCGGCACCCAGCTACTATAAAATATAATACAAATTCTATTTTGTTTACAAGATACTGTAATGTACTATTAAAGATGGTAATATATTACAACCAATTATATTTACACACGTGTGTGTGATTCCAAATATGTTATAAAAATTTAAGTCCATGTTTTTAGATACGCGCGACTGTTTTGACGTTATTAAATAAAAATAAAAGGATCTATCTGAAAATAAATTTTTTATTCAATCAAATAATTAAATTAAATGTGAAAAGGTAGAGTTGGTAGATTTCAAATTCAATCAAATAATAATAACTCGTGTATTTTTCTTTCGTTCACTTGACTTTAGGTGTATTTTCGTAAATTATAGATGATTATTTGAAGCCCGTTAAAAAAATTATTAAATTCTCAACAACTTTCCTACAATGAGGAAGTTGTGTACGAGCCACCATTTTGGACATATAAGGAATTATACCTTCATAATGGTTAGGTTTTAATGGATTATTTACAATAAATAATAATATTTCACCATTTTGGACTTATAAGGAATTATACCTTCATAATGGTTAGGTTTTAATGGATTATTTACAATAAATAATAATATTTAAGGTAATTAAGTAAAATAATTCTTTGTTCTATTTTTAAAAAGTGACCAGGGATCCTCAAGCGCCTTTGATGATGCTTAAAACAGCATATAGGCTGAAAAATATGGCATGGCGTGACTTCAGAAATGTGTGCGAGCGCTGATCACAGATACGTGACAGCGCGTGACGCCCCGTAACATCGCAGTGACGTGACGTACCGTGATAGAAGTGTGTCTCTGGTCCAAAAAGCAACATTGCCAGGTAATATCGTTCACTTTTGGGATTTCACGTTAAATCACGTGGCAGAACGTGACGATTTGTCAGTGGGTCTCCGCCTTTAAGAGAGTCCGAAATATTTCTACGCATGTCATTAGACATTTTCTGTTAACGTGTGGTCTGGTATTGTCGGAGAGGTTTAGTTGGGCCATTCTTCATTCTTCTTGCCGCCATACCTAAACGGTGCCTCATATCTGCAGTTTTTTCAACAGGCATTAACAACACTTGTTGATGATGTGGCCTTTGCTAGTGAGGCCGCGTATGTGGTTTCAACAGGTTGGTTTTCCTGCTCATTATCCGCGAGCCGTGCGTAATTTCATGAATGAACTATTTCCTGACAGGTGGTTTGGAAGGGCAGGACTGATTACATGGCCACTAAGCTCACCAGATCTGACGTGCTTAGATTTCTTTTTCTGGGGCCACATGGGAACACTTATTTATGCAAGGCCTGTAAACAACGATGTAGAGCTTCGTCACCGTATTGTGGTTGCAGCGCAAGCAATTATGCCAGGAATCTTCGATAGTCAGGTAATCAATGATCCATCTTGGTGAACTTTGTGTACAGGTAAACGGAGGTTCTTTTGAGCAACTTCTCTAATAAATAAAATAATACTACTATTTTTCAATTTTAATTTCTAGAGTAGATTCAAGATTTGTCTTTTTGCAGCGGTAAGGCGGAAGGCACGCATTTAGAATTCTATTTCTCAGTTTTCTTTTCTCAAATTACGCAGTAACTAAACGTATCTGACAAAAATGGCAAGAGGGAAAATCATCCAATGCGCCAAGTTTGCCAACCCTTGCCGTATTTAGTACAAATTATTTAACTTTCTCTTCCAAAACGAAGAAGAAAGTATTGTAATGCATAAAACATCCACTTTTGTGAGAAGTTCAGAACTTTCGTCAATAAAAAACGTTTTTACCGGAATTTCAAATGCAACAAATCAATGTGTTAAACTTCATGCATTTAAGAGCGAAAAATACTCATAATATATTTTATTTTTTTATAAATTCAGCAAATGCGTGCATCTTGTCTATATCTTCAATCTTCATATAGTAAGGCTTATTTTTATTTTTTCAAAATACAACCGAGAATTTTTAATATTTACAAAAATAGTAATACTTCCACTAACACATGCAAAATATTGCCTCGTAAGTTACAATATAATGTCAAAGACAATCGATTCATGTACGGAGTGAGACATAATACTCTTCTAACAAATGAAATAGAATGTACATTTGTTTGTGTGTATGTATGTTCTCCATACAAATTTACGCCTGTGGAGAAACCAAATTAAATCCATAATGTACTTCCCCAAGCATAATTAAGTCACGTTCACTTTCCTGTATCATTCTTCTCGTCGTGACTTTGAGTACACGTGTTCCTTTCGAACAGGAAGCATACACTATGGCGGTACGATACCACTACCACCCCCAGGAACGGGAGTGGAAATTTTCAAACACGCTAAAATGGCCAATACACATTTTCGGAATCAATGACATTGATAGTGTTTCTGCCGATGCTTTTTGTGTATAATTTCAACCCCTTTCTGTATTGGAGGGGACTGGTGGAGGTGCCGTTACACAAATAAAACGTGAAAACAACCGAGATTGGAGTCGAATACTGGGTTATGGATGTCGTTGAGCAACGCCGGACACCCAACTAGTTCCTAATAAAAGGCAAATAATACAAATATTTATAACTGTAAGTCTTAAAAATAATTTAAATGAATGAAATAGACTATTCTGTGACCCAACGAAGTAAAAAGGAAGAAACATTAATTAAAAATAACATATTCATTAGATCACGACGATAATAATGATACAGGAAAGTGAAAGTGACTTAACTATGCGTCATTGTAGATTTAAAATGAAAAAATTGAATTGGCTACCTTTCTAATTCATTATTATGGATTTATAATTCATTATTATGGATTTAATATGGATTGGCGCAAAATATTTGTTTTCAAAGATAGAATTGCCATGATCGCCAGTCGAACCCAAAATGATAAATTCATACAGGAAGAGAAGACAATATGCAAAAGCGCGAATTAAAGCAATATTCTGAGAAAATAAAGGTGATATTCAACGAATACAATGGAAGAGGAGATTAAAGTGAAATCCATTTTACGATAATAATAAGTAGGAGTAGCTAGAGTAGATAAGGGAATCCGGTGTTTCTCTTTCAATCGCCGAACACGTTTAAAGAATCCTTTTAAATTATATTGTAACGTTATTAAATTAAAGGTTTTTTTCATTAACAATCCCTGCATATAATAATTTAACGTGGCTATTAACACAATTATTTAATAAATTAGCAATTAGGTTTCATTCTCTCATGGTTGTGTTCCAAAAATAAGATTGAACCGAAATGTTTATATCTTCGATCTAGTTTGTAACCAATAATTTTTCTCCCTTCTCGTCTAAATGCATGTATTGTCATGCAAATGTTTATTTTATCTGGCAGCTGCATTTTTTAGAGTAACTGGTTACATGAGAGTAATCCATGTGGTGCCATAGGACTTGTAAGAGAGGATGCGGAAGCGTAGGTCAATGTAGCGAAGGGTTAACTAGGGCCCGTGGGCTGTAGTGATCCTACCCGGCATTTCCCTAATAGGACAAATACTAGAAAACCTGTACCTGGTAGGTCGACCACTTGGTACTTGTCTTACGCTCTTCCGGTGACGAGAGTGGGGTTTGCTGTGGGGATGAAGCATTCCCTTCTCCGTGCGTCGGCCAGTTTAGGAGGCAGCTGGCCGACTATTCTAATGGGTAGTCCAAATATCTCTTACCGTATGTCACACGGCTTGTGGTTACCTTAGTTTAAAAGCAGAGAGAGAAGGAATCCCCGAAGGTAGCCTCCTCCGTTTACCAAAAAGGATCCGCCGCCAAGAGCTAAGAACTGCTCCCGCAGGCTTGCACACCCTTTCCTTTTAGGGTAACAGGCTACATGAGGGTAATCCACATGGTGGCAACTCACCTTTAATAGCATAGGAAGGGATTTGAAAGGGGGGATGCGGAAGGGTAGAGTTAACTAGGGTCCCCGGGCTATTGATTAAGAATCCTACCCGGTAATTCGCCTTAAAGTGATGCAGGGAAAACCCTAGAAATACCTGCATCAGGTAGGTCGGACATTTGGTACTTGTCCAACGCCCTTCCGATGGAGGGAAAGGGGTTAGCTGTAAGGTCGCAGCTTTCCCCTCGTCATGCCTTGACCGGTTAAGGAGGCAGCCGGCCGACTCTGAGAGTTGCATTTAAATTTACGAGCCTTCCAATTCTACATTAGAGTAGGTTTCTTGAAAGTAGTCATGCCAATACGGTATAAAATACATAAAAAATGAAGAGTACAAATATAAAATAATGTAGCGCTTTTATTGTACAGTATTTACATATTAATGGCACATTCTTTTATTTACAGAGTTTAAATACTCTAAGTCACGCACAAATACACATACACACAGTCGTCCGTAAGATACGCGAAGGCCATCAACTCTCATATTGCCCCAGTAGCAAATCCAGTCAGAGAAGAACTTCGTTCAGAATCCCCTGGACGCCTCTTCTCGTCGCTGGTCCTTCACCCCGGCTTCTGGCGTCGTCTGCAACAATAACTATGGAGAAACATATTTTAGGCAGAGAAGTCAGAAGACTACAGTATTAAAACTCCAGTACAAAGATTGTTTTTATTAGAAACTATTGAATGAAAAAGGAATTTGTAAAGTAACCGTGGTCAACTACAATAAATAATAATAATATAAAATTAATTCAAAGGTTTTATTATTTCACCCCATTTGCTCCACATATCATATCTGTGATCGAATGAGATAGAGATAGGTGTTTTAACTTTGGGTAATCCGTCTATTGAATAGTTTATGTGACTCTCCATCCAGCTCAGTTCGAACCATTCTACATTTGTAATCCTTAATTTATTGATCTAAATACTATACGTACTCCCCACTACTTGAAACAATCAAAAGTACTTCCAGTACATTACAAAAGAGTTAAACGATACCAGTAACCCAAGAGAGATATAATTAATTCCGGTTCTTTATGAGAATCGAAATTACTCCCGGCACTAAATGATAATATAAAAGTACATAAGATAGTAAAAAATACTCGTGGTACCTTAAAACGGAAAAAACATTATCATTAATACTCCTGGTACCTTATGGGAGTCAAAGATACTTCCGGAACGTTAAGAGAACAAAATACTCATGGCACCATAAGAGACTACAATATATTCTCAATACAATAATGTAGTCAAAATTTCTGTCAAGTACGTTAAAAGAGTAAATTATACTCACGGTACTTTAAATGTATAAATTTCTTCTCTCTTCTTGAGAGCGTCAAAATTACTTCCGATACCTTTAAATAGTAAAAAATATTCCCAGTACCTGAAGATATTCAAAAATAATCTGCCAATTTTAAGCTACTTAACAGAATTATAAATATTTCCGGTAATACAAGAGAGTCAAAATTTTTTCTCATAAATAAGATAGTCAAAAATATTAGGGATACCCAAATAAAATCAAAAATACTTTTACAGAGTAAGAAATACTTCCGATATTTTAGAGACCTTTGATAGCCAAAAAAAACAATTCCTTAAGAGATTTAAAAAGATATCGGTAGCCTAAGACATTCAAAATTACATTCGGTTCATTACTCGGAACCATAAGGCAGTAAACATTTAATCCGGTAACTATGAAGGGTTCAAAAATACTGCCGGTACTAAAAGGAATGTAAAATATTTCCAGGAGCCTAAGACACTCAAAGCAGACCCTATGTGAGTGAAAAATACTCATCATCCCAACCTTTGTATGGGTTTTATCCGTGCATTATTTGTTCCCGGATCGTAATTTATATTTCTACAAAATTAGGATGAAATTGATTAATTTGTTTAATATTATTATTAGCTTTTTGGTAAAAAGGACTGTTGACGTAGACGTTGATGAGTAGAAAAAACGAAAAACAGTCTCCAAGTTTATAACTTTATTAAATAAATAGTCGGAAGCTTTCAACTCTTTGTTATAATCATCCTGAATGAACAATAAAAACGTTACCACTTACATAAAAACTTCAAGTTACGAGGTTTGCAAAGTATTCGTAACTTGATGTTTTTATGTAAGTGGTAACGTTTTTATTGTTCATTCAGGATGATTATAACAAAGAGTTGAAAGCTTCCGACTATTTATTTAATAAAGTTATACACTTGGAGACTGTTTTTCGTTTTTTTATCTCATCAATTATTATTAGCGGAATTTTTGTCTGCCTCGTTCACCCTCACTCCTAAGGGTTGATCTACAGCCGGAATGTTGAATGAAGGACTAAAGTGAGTTACTTCCGTAACTCATAATTCAAAACAAATCGCGGTTATTTTCGTATTGTATTTATGAAAGTACATTTCACCTTTCCCTCCCTCTTGCACCCAAGGGCTGAACTACAACTGAATGGTCATATTGAATGTCAGGATTAAAGTCAGCGACTTTCATTACACCGGAATAAACTCATTCTCTGTCGTTTTTGCATTATTTTTTATGTAAATCCATTCCGCCCTCAACCTACGGATTGTCATTGTCATTGTCATTAGGGGTCGAAGTATTGACTTCTTCGAAAACGAAGGTATCAAAAACTATGACCTCGAAAATTTTTCATTCGACGCTATAATTACAAATAGAGAATTTTTTCCACCACGTTCACCCTCACACCTGTAGGTGCCAGGGGTGTTTTACCCAATCCGTGTTTGTTACTGGATCGTATTGTACGTGAAACTTTATTTCGCACACGTTCACCCCCACTCCTACAACTTAATCGGCTTGTTTAATGTCAGAATTAAACTAGTGACTTTCGTATGCCCGGAATCATCACCAATCTCGCTTGATTTTGTTTCATAATTATGTTGAGTTCATCATCTGGTTTGATGGCGAGTCATTCTTACAGCTCTTACGTGTTTTTGAATCACCTGACTATAAAGTATCAAGAAAGGTTAGTGGTATTTAATTTATCACTTATTTTTGACTATTACTTGGCTATTTATTTATCTAATAAGTAGTCATTTAACACAGACATTTTATATATTATTATTTATTAGGTAAGCGTCGATTGCTATCGTTACAGATTCTGTTGCTTAAATGCCTGTATATTATACCAATACATAACAGCATTTAAATACATTTGTTAAGCTGGACAATAAAGATATTTTATAGAAGGGATATTCTTATGTAAATGAAATGTCTTATGTAACAAGTGTTACAATAATCCGCTTAATAAATAAAACCGAATTTATTGAGGATATTTGCAAATGATTTCATATATTTATTTTTGTTTTACGTCACTGCTGTTAGATACTTTGCTGTGAAACATCTGTCATTTTTTTTGCGACTGAGTCTTTGAGTGTTACAAACGATAAAAATCACTCTCATCTTTTTAAGGTAGGCGTAAATAATGTAACATCTTTGCGGGTCACAGTCATTTTTAAATTGTGTAAATTTGCTTCGATTGCGGCCATTTGGTGGAATAGTATTTGACAGCGAGAGCTATATGTGGATGTGGCGAGAGTGGTGCCGATTACGGAGAGTTAGCGAACAGGTGGAAATCCATATAGAGAGAGTTCGTATATGGACCGCGACCTGTCACAGACCCGAAAATGACTAAACTTGGATACGCGTACTTGTTCACGACGTGAGCATTTTATCCCCTCCAGTTAGTCCGACGTGTCGGTTAACAACTGTTTTTCGTCTGCCTTCCTTCATGCGGTAACACGTTTTTATGGGGACGGCTTTCTTATGTGATTCTCTACCATATGGGATAAAGACCTGTCTGTCTCAGATTGTAGCTGCTTCTACGCGGTTAACATGGTCAAAATGCCAAACAGTTATTTCTCAGTCATGGCGACTTAATATTGTGTTTTAATAAGTTTTTATAAAGTATCTGGTAAATTAATTTAATATTATCAGTAAAATTATTCAAATACTACAACTAATATAAATTTAAAGATTAATATTGACATATAAATATTTCTAAAATGTGTAAAGTAGATTACTAAAACCACTGTGGATAATAGGACGGAAAAAAGGATATAAGTTTTGAAAACAGTAAATTATTTAAATATTGCTGGTACATTAAAAGTAAAAATCCTTCCGGTACGCCAAGGGAGTCAAAATTACTTCTGGTACGATTAAATTTTTCCTTCTCTTAAGATACCGGGAGTATTTATGATCATAATAGAGCTAGCCAAAGTCTTTTAAAGTTCTGGTAATACCGGGAATATTTTTTACTGAGTCAAAAATATTCCAGGTAATTTACGACAGCCACATTTAACTCTAAGAGATTCAAAAGTATACTAGTAAACTCAAAAATTTTCTCCGTACCATAAGAGAGTGTAAAGTAACACCTGGAATCTAATAGAGCAAAAAAATACTCCTAGTACATCAAGAGTAAAAATTGCTGGTTCTTTAAAAGTCAAAAACACTGCAAGTACTTTAAGCGAAAATGTAATTCTCCTGGTACTTTAATATATTCCTGGAACCTTAAGATATTCAAACATACGTTAATCAAAGAGATTCCTATTTATTACTGTTACACTAATACAATAAAAAATACAGCCAGTACCTTAAGAGAGAGAAGAATTTTCTAGTTACACTAAGTGACTCAAATTTATTTCCGCTGTCTTGAGAGAGTCCAAAATTCCCCTGTTTTCGAAAGGTTCCTTAAGAGAGACAAAATTACTGCTGGAACAATAAAAGGCTCAAAATTGCTTCCGGTATATCACAAGTATGTAAAAATTAACTGGTAGAATAAGGGATTCGAAAATACTTTCGTTAGCTTTAGAGAGTCGAAAAAAATATTCCCGATATCGTAATACAGACGAAAATATTCCCGATAGACCTACTACAGTAAAAAATTCTCCTACTACGATACGAATGTCGTAATTACTCTCAGCACACTTAAATTATTCAACAATATTCGTTGGTTCCCTAAGTGAGGAAAATTACTCCTGGTACCTATCTTAAATACTAAATATTACTTCCCATAATTACAAACGTGAAAATAATACTGGCTGCATAAGTTACTTTCATTTCCTTAAGACAGTCAAAAACAGTCCCGTAAATTTAATACATTCTGAAATATCCCAGGTACTTTAACAGTATTTTAACAGAGTCAAAAATACTCTCGGTAACTTTATAAATTGAAAAATATTCCCGGTACCCTAAAATAATGAAAGAATACGGCCAGTAAGTAAGTCTAAAAAAACCAAATGTTTAAGAGAGTTACTGAAGGTAACTAATGTAATTATGTCTCTATTAGGCTTCTTATATTACAGAGTCAAAACTCTCCGTTAAAAGAATCAAAATCAAAAATACTCTCTTATAAATGCTAAGCGTATTTCATCCACCCAGTGTTTATTCCTGGAACGTAAGTAACATGTGTACAAAATTTGCTAGAAATTCATTCACGCCTCAAATATTGTACTCCCAACTTTGTTTCGCTCTCGTTCCCGCCACTCTTACGGGCTGAACTACAAATTTTATATTAAATGTTATAATTCAACTCAGCGACTTCCATAACCCAGGATTTGATACCAATGTCGGTTGTTTTTGCATTTGTTGTACGTAATGCCCTTCACGTGAATGTGAATCCCTTCCGTCTCAAAATGGGTTAAAAATTATTAAAAAAAACATCGGGAGAAACACTACCAAACTCATTGAGGCTGAAAAATATTTATTCGTCGAAAATATCGGCTGTTTTTGTATATTTTAAAATTTCCACTTCCTGCCACGATGTCGATGGCATGATAGGCCTAGTTGTGTTTCCAGGTCGATAGTTACATGGGTGAAAAATATTATGGAAATTGCTCCACGTGTTTAAATTTGTATAAGGAAAATACTCACATACACAGAAACATCCGATTTTTTATTAGATAATTATATGAATTAACTTATTATAATTAACTGCAATCAGAAATTTTATTGGACTGCTAGTCTGAGACGACATTTTCATTTTAGGAATAGGTTATTCGGATTAAACGAGGGATGAAGCCTCCCGAACGACTGCAGTTGATTGTAAATCTGTAACTCAGCAGTTCAGCTTGGTAACGGTGTTAAAAACATATCTGTCGACATTTGGATGTTAAATTCCAAGATGTGACACGTGCAGAGGACACGGAAGCATGACACCGGATGGCGAGTCAGTGGTTCCCGGGTCACGCACCTGACAGTTGTCTGCCATTGTGCGGAGGTGAGAAACCGTCCAAACAATCGTTATTTCTCGGATACTTTCATCCTTCCGCCACGGTGTCATCTAACCCCACACCCCTTTTAGGAACAGAAATTCGATCAATAATACCGATTAGAAGTCAATCATTACAGAAAGATCTTTTCGGAATTCACTTTTCTTATTTGCATCCTCTCCAGATTCACTTCCTACTATTTAGACGTTAGAAATCAAACCCTACAGAAAAGGTGAGACAATTCTATCATTGAATAGAACAGACGAAAATTCAATTCCAGTTCATGAAAGACCATTCTGAATTTAGAATCATAAATTATTATCACAATGTGCAAAAGAATTTACGTATTTTATCCAAATCGATGGATTATAGGGAAAGGGGGGGGGGGCTTGTTACACAGCCATCAAGGGAACTAGATCTTACGTCTCTGGACTATTTATTGGGGCTAGTATGAAAATATTGTAATGAAGTAGAAGGTACAGAGTTTGAAACCAGTTTGCTCTTGCTGGATTTATTGACAAAATGTGGAAAGGATTCCCATCAGCCCTCATCACCAAATCATTCTCACATTTTGATGTTGTTCAGTGCCCAGTCCGCGATTTACCAGACATGATTTCTCCTTGAAAAAAATGATCAATTTGCCGTCACTCATATTTAATCATTGTCGGATTATTTTTGGGAAACTCTGTTGAGAAAAATAATAGCAAGAGCCCCTATAAGTTTTAAAAAGAGGAAAATTTTTTGATTTACATGTATATGCCCCCAAAATAAATAAAAATGTTTTTTATGATCCTAGAAGAAGATTAAGCTTTTATGACATATTGAGGAAGTTGAATACAAAAAGCGTAATAACAAAAGTCTTAAAGTCAAGTCTGGTGAGGCATTAAATTCAGTTTCAACTGTTTCCAACAAGTGAACGACTATATTTTTTCAGGAACAATATATGCTTAACTGTTCCCTGTAACAATAGGTAGTTTCACTCAATCTGAAATCAAGGCCTAAATGACGTTGATAAGAATTTTTGTTGTTGAAAGAGAAAAACCAAATTGCCATACATTATTAATGCATTATGCAACGAAAAATTC
Organism: Zhengitettix transpicula; assembly: GCA_037074705.1. NCBI lineage: Eukaryota > Metazoa > Arthropoda > Insecta > Orthoptera > Tetrigidae > Zhengitettix > Zhengitettix transpicula. Next base: position 70,642,986 of record CM073590.1, on the reverse strand, counting down.
GAATTTGTCGTAACACTAATGTTTTATTAAAATACGTGTAATTATCTTAATATAACACCAGCGGATTTTCGACTATTTTAATTATAATTACCGTATGCAGTACTTGGTTTTCCAACATGTTGTAAGTTAAGAGCTGCGTATACGGATTGTTCGATACATTGATGCAAAAACGAATCATCTGTAATAACGAATTCAGGAGGACTCTCTTTTAGTTGTTAATGGTTATTGAAGTCAAAAGAATCTCCATTCTCCGCTATAAAGATGCTAACAATGAAAGTAGAAATATATTGTTTTGGCCAGTTACACACACGCCGATTTTTATTTCTGAGGTAAAATTGTCGTCGAAGCTCCAAGAAATCGGCAACCTTACACACTCAGCGATTATTATCGCGGCATAAATTCTCCGTCATACGATTCTCATTTGAGAGTGCTGTGAGCAGTGTAGTTCGAAATGAACAGAGAGCAGATTCTGGTATTACTGTTATTTCGTCGTCGAATGAAAATGAGAAGAAAAAATCGACTAATTTGGGTTTATCCAATTAATGAAAGAAGAGAGGAAGTCGGAGCTTTCTACACGCTCTTTGAAGAGTTGAGGAAGGATGATGCTTTTATACCATAATTAATTGAATTAATGAAATAAGTATTTCATTATCTATGATGTCATCCAAATTATTCATATTCGAAATATGCAAAAAAAAAACAAAAAAAACCTTTCCATAAGAAAATTCAAATCAAGAATGTAAATAATTCCAGCGGTAGAAAAACCGCCCTGTGTGCAAACATGTATTGGTTACGTAGGCCACTAGATGCAAGGGGCGATAAATTTATTGCTGAGCGCTAGAGGCACCGAGCGACTGCTAAAGCTGTCGTCAGTGAAAATTTTATCGCCGAGATTATTTACCACCAAGTGTGCAAGCTCTCATTCACTTCAATGGACTACTGCGGTTACGGAGGCAGCGATGAATTATCGCCGAAATAATAATCGCCATATGTGTAACGGGCCCTACTCTATGATTTTAGTTTAGTGATGTTCTTCGTCCTTAAAAATATCAAAATCATTCGAAATGAATTTCTGAAACCAGGAAAAGATAATATTCAAAAACGGATAATGAAAACATAGGGAAGAAGTGTTATTGTTGAAAAAATGTATGAGTTTGTACGTTAATTGCTGTAATGTTGCATTTAACATGATGCAGTTCCGATATAATTCATGCAAGGTACCAGTTGTCAACGTCAAAATCTTATCGTTTTTCCAAACAAATTAGTGTTTATAATTCATTATGTGTCTGAATTCTACAGATTGTTTATTTCTGCACAGTTAAATATTTAACATATGTTCCTTGATACTGGTAATAAGTGAACGTTGTGTTTGTCCTATGTAGCAGGAATTACAATTAGAGCAAAGGATTTTGTAAACTACTCAATGATTGCTATAGGTGCCAAGTGGGTCCTAGAGGTGCATTCCAACATCTGTATATCACGGATATTTGATATTTTTTAAAAAATTGGACGAACTTGTGATGTAGATGTTTGTAATAAGGGAGTGTGAGAAAAAATTTGGATTGAGGTGATTGTGTATGAGTGGTAGTAAAATATTGGATTTTGTTCCATCTAAATATATGTGTTTATTAATAAAATTTAAAAGGTACTCATTAGAAAGTAAAATGTTACAGACAATATTTATGTTGTGTTGATGGAATTTGGAAAGTAATATAGCTCTGTCTACAAGATTAGATTTTATACAACTGCTGTATTTTAGTTAGGTGGTTGAAAAGAAAGAAAATGGAAAACACATCCTGAGCCAATTGGTGAGAATGTAAGTATTGTGAATGTATACAGTGACATAAAGGAAATTAAGAGAATGGTTCAATTCAAGTTCATGGGTAAAATGTAAAATGGGCTGATAATTACTGAAAGTATTGACTATAAAATTGATTTGAGAAATATTCATCAGAATATGTGATGTAGCAAAGAGGTTTGACAGGAAGTAGAGAAAGAGAAACATTCTCTAATTCTCTCATTCTCAGCAAAGAAAGGACTGAGGTGGCTTCCCTTGGGAGAACATTTGATTTGATGATAGTGAACTTGATTTAACTTAAAATAAGTGAAGTTGAGGATTAGATTTAAAATGCATGAAATTTAATTCATTGTAATTTTAATAAATTGACTTAAAATGGGCCATCTGGTTTTGAAACTGTTAATGACTAAGTCATTGGGAATATAGTTGCAGAAGGAAACGACATCAAGAGAAGTTAAAGGGTGGTCATGGGGACGGTATCATACATAAGTTAGAATTTTTTTTATATAGAATAGTGGTTTTCTTCATTGAGTGCTGTAGAAAAAATGTTATGGATGTAGGGAAAATGTTATGCAATGGGCTGCCTTTAGAAGCAACAATAATTCTAATAGATAGGTCAGGTTTGTGAATTGTTGGAAGCTCTGGCAATGTTAGCTGATGAATAAGGATGTGGAAGGTTCAATAAATTCATTTCCTTTCCACCTTTTAAGAATACTTTTTTATTTCTCAACAACTGTATTGATGTTCGAAAATTTTGTAACAGTTAGTATCAGAAAGAAGTAGGTTAACACTGTCGGTGTAATCATTTCGGTCGAGAGCTACACTTTGTCATCCTGTGTAAAAATAACAATATTATTCTTATAATTATTATAGCATTGTTAATTGTTTGTTAAATTATAGATGAAATAAACGATTGTTATTTTCTAGTCCACGAGCTCCTTAAAACAAACGGAATAGCCGTAGCTTCTGTCTGTGTTTTAGGCTTATATTTAATTAAACTTTGGGCCGCCTTTAGAAAATACCGTATTTAGATTATAAAACTTTAATAACTATAATTTTTATTTATTTAACGGATATAATTGTCTTACATTTTCAGGCGACTATCAACAAATGTAAAATATTGCCATCAACAGCGAATAAAGGTCTCATTTCTAAAAAAAAAACATATTTATAATCCATAATAATTTAAGGTCTCAGTTACTTCAGGAGAAAATAAAAAGAATAATGGATCAAATGATCCTAATTAACCTTGAAACTGAAGATCTACTCTTATGAGAGCAATATTTGCCGTATATATATATATATATATATATATATATATATATATATATATATTTTAAGGCAACAGGCTACATGAGGGTGATCCACATTGGGCAACTCCCCTTTAATAGCATAGGAAGGGATTAGAAAGGGGGGATGCGGAAGGGTAGAGGAAGGTAGCCAAGGGTTAACTAGGGCCCCCGGACTATGGTTATATATATATATATATATATATATATATATATATATATAGAGAGAGAGAGAGAGAGAGAGAGAAAGAGAGAGAGAAACTCTACAGAATAAATACTAAATTTGAATTAATTCAGTACGTTTCAGAAATATTTTAAGTACTACGTAATAAATTAATGACATTTACTGTAAGAATAATTTTAAATAATTCCATTCATATAGAATTTACAAGGACATAACTGCTCCAATAAATTAAATGGGGTGATACTCGTAAGAACCAAAAGCTACATTTTAAACGACTAAACCTGTGAACATTCTTTCGTGATAGTTTATCGTCTGCATTAAGACATCAAACGAGATATAATTTTACTGTAATGTGTTTCATGTTCAACTCTCCACAACCTTTATACGACTAGAAAACAATTAATAATATAATTTATAATTAATGAAATTTAATTAGTCTATGGGACTCTTGACATGAACTGTCACGAAAATGTAAGTGTATAGTTGTGTGAGTAATGTAAGGTTATATATTTATGCTGTGAAATTATTTTTACAATATATTGCATTTGTATTATAATCGGGTAAGCAGATTCAATTGAGTTTTTTCGATGTAAGGAAAAGAGACAATTTGGTAGTTTAAGGAAGCACACATTCTTATAGATACCATTTTCCATATGCAGAAGTGCCCATAGGATTTCTGAGGCGTACAAACGTACAAATTAACTAAGTAAGACTGGGTTGCACGTAATACATTTACTTAACTGCATGGGCATATATTTTAACCAGACGAATAAAAGGTAGAATTAATGTAAACTTAAATTAAATTTAATTATTATAAATAATTAAAGAAAAATTTATTGGTTACTAGCCAAGCAAAACGACGTTTAACATTCTTGCGAGCTAAAAAAAACACCAATTTGGAATTGTTTTATGTTATAACTTTGATAATAGTAAAACAAATGGTCCGTTCCACGGAAAAATCTCGTTATTCGTCATAACCGGAAACATGGAAATAATTTTTTTAATTTATGTATTTTATATAGACTACAACCTCATGACTGACAGACGGCTATTTCGAACTAATTTACAATTTTGTCACTTGTGAAAATAAAATACTACAGAAAGGAAACAACACCACATGCATAATTGAATTTTTTGACATTGCCAACCTGTTGGGGTGGGAGGTTGAGGAGCTCAGCCTGTAGGTCACAGATGTACTGTATGACTCTGTGAATGAGCTGCAGCTTGGTGAGACGCCGCCCCCCGTTCCTGTGTCTGTGGCTGGGGGGCAGAAGCCTCCGCAGCTTCGCCAGGTACACGTGCTCCTGCTCCGAGGCCAGGGCTACGCACTTCATGGCGGTGCGTGAGTGTGTGCGCTCGCTCACATCCCCACCACCTCCCCCCCCCCACTCCCCACTCAGCCGTCAATGAATTGCGTTCCATCGCAAACTCCAACGAATGGAACGAGTCACGTTTCGATCAGTGTACGTCTTGTATGCAGAAAATTTGCATGCGCTCTGTATGGAGTTGTAAGTTGTGATGGAACGCTGATAAAGCAACTATAAAATAATTCAATAATGTTTTGAAATAATTATCAAGAATAAAGGCGTCGTTTAAATTTGATAGAAATAGTGAATGGAAACACAGCATGAAAAGTAATTAAACGATATCAGAAAGGAGAGTCCCAAATAACATTTATTGAAACCGAATATTATGAGGTTTGGCTTGGTTATGAGGCTCCACTCCTTGGCGTCGAATGTGACGTGGCTTAAGAAAAGATACGTTAAATAAGAAACCATTTGTAAGGTATTCAGATATTGCCTCAACAAAATCATGCTAAATACGGCACGTGTATCAGTTACAGTTGACGCTTTTTTTGTTGGATGCATCCATGTTACCTCTTTGTAAATTAGGCCTGGTAATATTTATTTCGATTGTTATAAAAGAACGCTTATCATATAGTTTGTGGGTCCATAATATGTAAGATATTTGGTAGTGGGCTGGCTGCGTGATCGCACAGCTGTGAAGGCTGCAGCTGACGACGCGTCGCTCATTACAGCGGCCAATTACCACAGCTGCCTCGTCACATCTGCCAGCCCTCGCGATATCGCTAATTGTATTTGCCCCTAAACGCTCCATTCCTGCGACACATGGTCAGGGAACAGGTGCCACCGTACACCTTTCACGGCAGCATTACAAATACGAGCGCGCCGACTTCTGCCAACTGCATCATTTCTTTTTTTTCTTTTTTTTTTAAAAAAAAGAACCATATGCGTGTATAGTGCGTGCCGTCTATTCACTTTAACCTACACGTATCTGCATTCACTTGGAAATATGCACATTGTGTAGTGTTGTACCGAAACAATGACGAAACGCGGATAAAGAGATTATTATGATTGCCAATTCTGATAACACTTGTAATTCATACGGAAATTAGAAACCGTACAGTTGTTAACAGTTTACTACACAAATTTTATTGTCGTCTCGGAATCTTGTATACCGTAAAATATTTTGCTTAGTAATTTCCTTTACAATGAAAAAATTTACGTCTGATTGAAAATAATGAATGAGAAAGATAGCCAATACAGACAAAAGAGGTAATATAAATACCACACAACGTTTCTCCGATCCTTGTGCCTTTGGCCAGGTGCTAAGAAGAGTCTAGAGAAACAGTTGACAGCACTCAAAAGCCTAGGTCTTCTTAGCGAAAGGGTCAAGAATTACAGAAACGTTGTGTGGTATTTTTATTACATTTTTTGTCTGTATTGGCTACCTTTCTTATTCATTAATTTCCTTTAAACTTCCGTGACGTATTCGCGTACAACTCTTCACCAATATTTCACTTCTACTGTATTTTACACAATACTTTTTATTTTGATTTTTGAGTACCGGGTTTACCCCGCACGTAATGTACCAATCAAATTTCGAGTTTTAAAAAAAATACTGTTAACTTCGGACACGTTACCCGGAGTTCTTATTCTGTTCAAAGTATGTTGCAATGGGGTGAAGTGTCTTTGCAGCGCCAATGTGGCCTCGTCTTCTAATCCTAAAGCACATAAATTATTCTTTGTTGCCGCAGTCAATTCAGATTTACGACGGTTGTTTGATATGCCTGGTAAAAATGTAACAAAAAGAGGGTTTATTTAGAAAACTTACTTTATTTATCAACGTAGTCTCCTTCCTTGGCCAGATAGTTTACAATTTATTCAACCTATCACAAAAATAAGTTTAGTCAAACTCTGCAAAATACTCGGTCACGACCTCGATCACTTCTTCATCTCATGAAAATTTCTTCCCACCCATCCAAATCCTCAAGTTCGGGAACAAGAAGAAGCCACTTGGTGCTAGGTCTGGTGAATAGGGAGGATGAAAAACCAATTTGAATCCCAACTCGTACAGTTTCGCCATTGAGACCGCTGGCTCATTGTCCTGGTGAAACAGCACTTTCTTGCGCGCCAATCTTGGTCGTTTCTCAATCAACATCCGTTTAAATCGATCCAACGGAGCAGCTTAATGAAACCCAGTTACGGTTGTGCCCTTTTCCAAAGAAATCTATTAATATTATGACCTGAGAATCCCAAAAGATAGTGGCCATCACCTTTACAGTTGACAAAACGGTCTTCGCCTTTTTCCGTGCACTTTCACCAGGTTTTGTCCATTGTTTTGACTGTTTCTTTAATCTGTTGACTGTAGTGATGGATCCAAGTTTCATCAACGCTTACGAATCTGGGGCAAAAAGACTTGTGGGTTACGCCTAAATATTGCTAGATTCTGCGTTGAAATGTTTTTCCGAATCCGGTTTTGGTCCAATGTCAACTGTCACGGCACCCATCGCGCGCAAAGCTTTTTCTTGTAGGATGAAATGCACTCGATCAATTGAGAAGCCTACGGCATCAGCTAACTCACGCACTTTTAGCCTGTGACCTCCCATTACGATATTATGATATTTTTCCATGTTTTCCTGAGTGAAGACCTTAGTTGGGCGGCCGAAGAAAGTTTCATCTTCTGTGCTTCTGAGAATTCATTTAAACAAATTAATCCAGAAGTAAATAGTCTTCAATGCTGTTGCAGAGTCGCATGATACAATTCGGTTTTGATTTGAGTTAAATGAAAGCATTAAATTAATTTTTTTTCCATCGTCTCTGCCTGACTACGTACGCATCCAACACTACAGAAGGCTGCCAACAATAAACTACGACTGGTATATGATTAAAAGTTTTAGAATATATTTGTCAGGATCATGTTTATCAACACTGGAGCGAAAGTGAAAAATTTCACTTTTTTATAAAAAAATTCCTGAATTATCAAACAACCCTAGTATTACAAATATTCGTGTAATTAAAATCTATAACTTTCCAAAATTAATATATCAGTGATTAAGTTACGGGAAATTTTTCACTTTCGCGCCATTGATGATGAACATGATTCTTTCAAAATTATTCCTAAAAGTTTTAAACATATGCCAGTCGTAGTTTATTGTTGGTAACCTTCTGTAATAGGACATGTTAACTGAAATATACCATTTAATTCATTCTGATGTTGCGAAATATTTCTGGTTTTCTAACAAATTTAAATGAGCCCAGTAATCTTAAGATTATAATTATATTTTATAGGAACCAAAGTAACTTCCAGAGAAATGAAATTGTCGTGTGAGCTTACCTAATTTACATATACTTTTCCAATCATTGTGTAGCAAATATGTCCATTTCTCCCAGTCCTTGCACGGGAATGTTGAATTTTTCTTTTAATTACATTAAGAAGTATCCATTAAAAGACAAACGTTTTTGCAATCTTTGTTACATTCGTCTGGTGATAGAAAAACGTAAAAGCCGCAAGAACAACACACCACACAGACCAGTTGACGAGTTGGGTTCGTCACCTGGTCTGAAACAGACGTTTTTATATTTTCAGTTTTTCATTTAGACTGGAGTCAAACCTTCTTTTTGGAGTTTTTCGAGTTCAGATCAACCTTTCTCTATTCAACAATTTATATTAGAATGAATACGTAATTTAATAACCGGTTTTTGACTCTCGTGATTCTTCTCTTACCTTAATTTTGCCTGTCTGTAGGAATTACAAATGTTGGGATTATTTTAGTACTGATAACAGTAATTGATTGGGCCGCAAAAGCTAAGACAGCAACCGCATCTATTGGTCGTTATTAGAAAGTAAAGTCGTGAGTTGCATTGTATTGGTGCAGGCAGCTGGACGAGCTTTCCCACGGTCGAAGCACTCGACATCTGTCCCGAGTCCCGACTAGGCCCGCCAAACTCAGTCACTCCTCGTCGCTGTGTTTAGCTCAGGAGCTGTTTTTAGTGGTGTGCACATGTGGGATGAATACGAGTACAGCACCTGGGACCTGGGACCACTCTCATGCCTTGCACGCTGCACCTACGACACAGGATGCGGCAAACCATTTTTAAAATAAAAACAGGTGTCAATGTGAATCTGTATCCAAACCCTGCTCTTCTTCCTAAAATTCGCAGAGAATAGAGGAAATATTGAAACCTGTATTACTGAAGCGACAGGTATTTGAGCAGTTCAGTTACGAAGAGGTTAAATTACCCGATCACCCAGAAACTGTATACTGCGTACAGTAGTGGTAAATGAGCCATGTTGGGAATGACTGGGTCAGCGGAAAATTGAAGGAATATGATACGAAAGTATGAGTGTTCTGAAATGAGAATGAAGTTTGAGGTTAAAACGGAAAACAAATGTTAGTCACTTATCGGTTCCAACGTCATGGAACATAGTTCTTGGTTGATCTAACAGGTGAACCGAATTAGCATCAGCTGTAACAAATCTCAAATATTTTTTTTCTAGAACCAAAAATCTTCTAAAATCCCATTTAAACCTCGATATGCATTAATTTCCTAATTATTAATACTATTTGTAGGGTTTAGTGTTTCAACGCATATATCACAACGCTCGTGGTTCCCCCGAGTGTTTGCTCAAATCTAAGATATTTCGACTCTGGAGGGTACTCGCATCAAAAAAAAAACCTTCTCATTTTTGCAGAATAGGGCATGTTAACTGAAATATGGAACAAAGGGAGGAAGTACGTTAGCCAGCAGATGCGTGGCCAATATCAGGAAGCAGATGAAACGACCACGGGTGTAGCCTTCGATCACAGCTGCGACTTGCACATGTCTCTGTACGCAGCTGACTACCAGCCTGCCATAGCCCACATATCGTGCTCAGGGACACACAAACAAAATGCTCAACTTATAACACTATCTGACTCTGAACAACACCTGCGAAACCACGCACGCTCCTTGTTAGGAACGGCTTTTAATCCATTGACGTAGCGTCTGGACACTGCATGTGGATGGCTGAGTTTCAATGACGAGCAATATTTATATTCTGAAAGAAAATTCTGACAAGTCAGCTACGCTCTTTAAATAGAAGATCCCGTTATATAAATTAACGATAATTAAAATAAATTGCAATGAAAGATACGGGTCAAGAAAATGGGGGATATAACAGCATAGGGTATTTATAAACTTTAACATTACACAAAACGTTTTCTTAGCAAGCATTTTCTTTCCTTTTTAAGGTATAAGAATTTTAATAATGCACTATTAACCCGCATTCAGACGGCTACGTAAAAATGTAATATTTGTGAATGTCGTGTGATTCTTCATCTCAACGAGGAGGAAAAAACCATGGTATAATATTACAATTAAAACCGTACAGAGTCATTTAAACTGCATAAAAAGTTCAACTACCGATTGCACGTCGATTTTTAGTGGTTTTTGAATTTTGGCAACACATTTTAGAATTATATACACCGCTATCAATTCAGAAGTACAGCACATTGATAAAATAGTAAAAGCAACTTGTGCTGAGCATAGTTATTTAATGTCAACTGTTCTTCAAGCACTCGTACGCTTTACCTGGTTCTGTAGGCTCTGAGGACATAGAAAATGACTCAGTCCATCCATGGTGTTGAATTCAGAGAATTTGAATGTATCACATTTACAGCCAAAGATATGTCATTTTACGCTAAACAAGTAAGACAGTAATGGGTCGTCTTCCTGTGGTATAATGGTCGAGGATCACGGGTTCAAATCCCAGCTAGGGCATGATCTTTGTGATTGTGTTTCCGTACTGACAAACTTCAAGAAAACCCTAATTCAAACCCAAAAGTTCAAGAGACATTTTAATAAAATAAAATAATTAAAGAATTTTTGAACTCCTTCGTCAATAAAGGCAAAAAGCTTTGTTTCTTAAAAAACTATAAATGCGTGTGTTTAACGTTTCGGTAGCGATAAATCGCAATGTTGCTGTTGAAAAGGTACGTATAGGTATCGGAATCAACACTAAAATCTGTCATTTTAGGCAATTTTTTTCCCTTTCCAATTCAACATGTGTCAGTTGAAATTGCTCCAAGCGTTTAAGTCCGGCTACACGCGAACAAGCAAACTTGACAAGCATGCTTGATCAATCTTTTTGCACAAGCACGTCTAATTTCCCTTCGACACCACACGATACATAGCCAGTTTGCAATTGGACTACGTCGATCTCGAATGACGACTATGACTGCTTTTTGCCTTGTCCACAATACAAAAACATGAAAGTAGAAATGTAATAAATGATTAAAAGAGTGGTTATTCCCATATTAATATACTGAATGAATTCAAGATATAAACGCGTGATTGCCATAATTATCTCAGATTCAATGAAGAAATTTATACGTACCTTTTATCACGATCAACATCTTTAAGTGAATGGAATTATACGATCATGAGAAAAGCTGTAGGCTAACCTCCACGAAAGATTTAACAGCGACATTGCGATTTATCGCCACCGAAACGTTAAACACACGCATTTATAGTTTTTTAAAGAACAAAGCTTTTTGCCTTTATTGACGAAGGAGTTCAAGAATTCTTTAATTATTTTATTTTATTAAAAAAGTCTCTTGAACTTTTGGATTTTAATTTGGGTTTTCTTGAAGTTTGTCAGTACGGAAACACAATCACAAAGATCATGCCCTAGCTGGGATTTGAACCCATGATCCCCGACCATTACACCACAGGAAGACGGCCTATTACTGTCTTACTTGTTTAGCGTAAAATGACATATATTTAGCTGTAAAGGTGATACATTAGAATTCTCTGAATTCAACACCATGGATGGACTGAGTCATTTTCTATGTCCTCAGAGCCTACAGAACCAGGTGAAGCGTACGTAGGCTTGAAGAACAGTTGACATTAAATAACTGTGCATAGCACAAGTTGCTTTTACTATTTCATCAATGTGCTGTACTTCTGAATTGATAGCCATGTATATATAATTCTAAAATGTGTTGCCAAAATCCAAAAACCACTAAAAATCGACGTGATATCGGTAGTTGAACTTTTTATGCAGTTTAAATGACCCTGTACGGTTTTAACATACCAGTCCTCAAAGAAAAAGCGTCTCTGTATTACAAACATTCGGCAGCTTACGTGAAATATTTGCGAACTATTTTTCGCTAAGAACTTGGCAGTCTCCAAAAAGTTCTGTATTCCGAAGAACACTTCCATCTGATACTTTGCCATTCGTATCTAAATCAAACAAAATAAATCTATAGTCTGCAATGGCAACTAGCATCATACTGTGTCTATGTTTGTAGTAATAATATCAACCGCTTCCAGCTGGAAGAATGATCTCGATATGTTTTTCCATCCAGGCAGCCAAGGTAATGTGGGAAACTCCACCTCTTTTCAAATCCCTCGCTTATATTATATTATATCACAAATAATATCATAAATCAGTAGATACCGTCTGCGAGGACTATTCTCCTAAACTGTATGTTCCGGGGTCACAGACCTAGGGGGCACGGTAAGAGTTGTCCGCTATTCCCATTGGAACAGTCGGCCAGCTGCCTCCTAAACTGGTCGAGGTATGGAGAAGGGAATGCTTCGTCCCCACAGCAAACTCTTCTCCCGCTATCGGAAGGGCGTGGGACAAGTACCCAATGCCCGACCTATCTGATGCAGGTTTTTCTAGGGTTTTCCCTGCATCACGTTAGGCGAATTTCCGGGTAGGATCCTTAAACCATAGCCCGGGGGCCCTAGTTAACCCTTGGCTACCTTCCTCTACCCTTCCGCACCCCCCTTTCAAATCCCTTTCTTACCCTATAAGTGGGGAGTTACCACTATGTGGATTACCCTATACATAGCCTGTCTACACCTATAAAAAATCAGTAGAACATTATGTAAAACATTACATGTATTATTATTTATAAGAAAAATATTTCAACTTTATTAATAATCAGTTTTAGCCTCAATTTGCCAAAAAATAGTAGAACATATTGTAATAATTAAAAAAATAGACTCTTTAAAATAAAAAGATTATACTTGAAAAATTAACCAAATTTATTAACAATTTTAAATACACAATAATATTTGGGATCTCAGGGTCTTAAACTGGGTTTGATAAATGGGTGAATTTATACAATCAAATTACATTTACCTTTTATGGAAGTTAATGCGTCTGAAACATAGACGAACTTTGTTGTGGAAGAAATAACACTACAGATTGAATTTAAACATTTCTAAATTTCATCAGGAATTAACGATCTGATTTTATCGATAATTAAATAATTAAAAATTAAAGAACGATCTGACTTTTATCTTTTAAAAGTAGTTTACAGTATGATTTTAAAGTTTTTCTACTTACGGCCGCCCAGATCTCATTTTAGGTTTTTCGTGCACAAAAATTGGGGATATCACTGATTCTAATACTCACAGACTCTAAATGTCAACAAATTCTAATTGGCGTAGTTTTGTTAGTTGGTCTAACACAAATTAGTAGATTCTCGATGCTTTGCTGCAACTTGGATTTGCAGATCTCGTGTATTTGGAAATGTACTTCCTTGGTTTGTCTATGGCCAGCAGGTTGAATTTATGCTCGGCCACCGAATACAACATTAGTTTCACTCTTTCCTTCCCGACTGAAGATTGCTTTATTTTTCAATATTTTAATGCATGTTTGTAACTGCTATCAACTGTTCTATTTTCGGTCCGCTGCCCGACTGCAAAACTTTTTATAATATGATAAGTTTTGGTCTTTACACCTCGCTGTTCTAAGCCCGACTGCAAAACTTTTTATAACATGAATTTTCTGGTCTTTACACCTCGCTGTTCTATGCCTGACTGTACTCCTCGTCTCTTAAATTTTTGAGCGCGTAAAATTCTCAGCCGATTAACAACAATACTTTCTTTGCATTGCTGCCTTGTTGCGGCGTCCGCTCTATATCCTCTAATAATGAGTCCTCTACAATCCAACTTTCCAATTAGAACAATGTCTTAATTACCAATTACTACAATATATATGAAACTGAAATGAATACGGTAATAATAGAACTGTACCCTTATAGGCATTGATATCAATTAATCTATATCTCGTAAAATAATGATGCAGCATTCGATATATTATTAATATTTTGTTGTAAAAGAAGGCACTTCCACTGTACACACTGTCAGTTTTGCTTGCGCAAGTTTGCAGGATTCAAATTCAATCAAGCATCAAGCGGCTTGTACAAGCAAAATGCTTGCGTAAAACTATCCTAGACACTCAAGCATGCTTGTGCAAAATGATTGATCAAGCATGTTTGAATTAGATTGGCTGTGTGCCCGGCGTTGCCTGGTTGACTTATATTAGCCCAAAAAAGGAACTATTCGACACTAATCTCTTAAACATCTTGAATATTTTATAATTAAACCGTTTCCATCCCGCCCATACCGACTGAGACTGAACATGAGCAATAAGTCAGAAGAGTGTCTCTGATTATATCAACGGGACAGAAAACGATGGATTCAACACAAGTATAGTCATTTTGTACATTTTTTTCCTTCGCTTCCCGCTTCTCTATAGTTATACCTACATGGATTGAAATTCATCTTAGTCAGGATAATTAGTGTCAATTTCTAACTAAGCTTCCAAATTCAACACCGTCCTTAGTCAATTTGGATATTTTTAATTAGTCCCTTCTCATTTCCACTCCCATTCCCAAAAGACTGTACATAGTCTTAAACTGCATCAGGCGTATCACTGATTGTTCATAGTCCAAAAGAAGCCAAGCACAAATGCTACACCCAGTACCTTAAAACAGTAAATATACTGCCGGAACCTTAAAAGTATTTTTTACTCCCTTAAGACATCGGGAGTATACTTGACTTAACTGCCATCTGGAATATCATTGTTCATGTTAGCGCCGCCGAAAATAATTGATTCACATTGATATGGTCCATTTTGAACGAATATTTCATGTCTAACCCCACACCTCACAGTTAGTGGAGGAGACTGAATTCTGGTATTCACCACGTGGGAACAGTTCACGTTCAATGAAACGAGCGCCAAACTGTGTAATCGACTGGTCTTTTTCGAATTATTTTTGTGTTATCCCTTTCCAGTTCCACCCCAAAGGGCCGAACTTCAAATTGACCGGTATGGTGAAGGATTGAACTCAGCGACTCCTATAACCGTAGGTTCGGCACCAATCCCTGTTATTTTCGCATTACTCTTATTCCGCTCATTGTCGCTCCCAATCCTTGGTTCCACCCCTACCATGACGGTGGGGGTTCAAGTTCGATCGAGATAATAACGACACTGGCAATCGCTGCGATCCCGAAAAATATTTATTCCGCGTTGATATCACCAGTTTTAGGATTAATTACAAATATTAATCCCATATTATTACGTTTTATAATATTACAACTCCCACCGATGAGGGTATTTCACCCCCAAAGTTTATCCGCCACGTTTATATTTACATGCGGAAAAATTTAATCTCACACACATACATCCAATTACATTTTTAAGAAAGAATATGCCCATAAGTTGATTCTTGGAAAATAAACGTAGCTCAAATCCCAGATTTGCGGCCAAAAAAAACGCGAAATGGAGACAAAGCAATTAAATCCTTGAACGAAGCAATTAGGTTCTCATTGTGGAAAACGAATTTTGCAAGTTAATTGGTGTCAATATAATTTCAATCAAATACCTTATACCGTTAGTGAATGTATTGCTTTGAATATGCTACATCTGTGAAGCTTTAAATCGTTATGCAAATGGATAGGAAATTAATTTGTTACATATAGAGAATTTACATTTGGTTTTAATGAAGTAGTGTGCCTGCACAGTGCAGATGTTTTGTGGTATACGAACTTATTGATGTAATGTTTGTGGTGAGCTTACGGTTAAATTAACTATTTGTTGGGCGCCACCTGCAAGAATTGTTCTTGCAGGAAAGGGAAATGCAATATTTAGTTATTAAAATAAACAATAATTCATTTTCTCAGAATTTATACAAAACGAAAAGTTCTCCAGCCTGCCAGGGATGCATGTAAGCCCCTCCCTTTCTCAAGATTAACCGTGGTTTTTCTCGTGGCAAACCGACGCGATACCCGGAAGAATGGAACGCGACTTACCAGGTCTGCAGCTCGGACAGGGTCGACTCCCGTTGGCGGCTATCTGTCTCATCAGCATTCACAGAAGATGACCGGAGACCCACGTGCAGAACCAAAATCTTTCAGGATCAAATCTCCCTGACCACTCTCACTGACGGTCCAAATTCATCTCTGTGTCCACTCTCATCAACGGTCCACATTCATCTCTTATGACCTCTCTCAGCGACGGTCCGAATTCATCTCTCTGTCCACTCTCATCAACGGTCCACATTCATCTCTTCGACCACTCTCTTGTTCGCAGACTTCTTTCTCTGCCTCCTCAAAACCCTCTCTCCTGGTTGGTCCTTGTGCACACGTGACCCTCTTCCATCTATTTTAGGGCCATAGCCTTCCGGTCATCTACCCCTTCCTTGGCCGACCCTGACCTTGCTTGCGGGACTTGCGGATTTTCCAACCCACCCCGCCATTGTCTTGTGTCTGCTGCTCGACCCCGGCAAGCCACATTCCCATGCTTCCAGGCAGTAATTAACAGTTATAAAAAAATATTTTGTACAAATCAATAACGAAAAGCGCACCATATAATATTCCCCCTTTGAAATTGGATGAATGGAGGATCCATTCGAACGATTTCAAAATAATTTGCTTGAAGTTCGCGTATGCTCCCTCGCATCTGGCAAAATACAATCCTGTGATACAATTTAATTTTTTTTCTCTGTGATACTTAATTAGCAGATAGTCCAATTTCTTATAATTCTAAGTAGTTTCCATGACAGTATGTAATCTTAAACAGTACAGCATTACATTCACAAACAAATTATTTAGATATTATATTCAGATTTGAAACAAAATTACAACTAACTCAACAACGAAATGATGAATCATATACAAATCTAAGAGTAACTTACAGCTAACTTATTAACGAAAGGTAGGAATATATACATCTGTAACACTAGCTTATAACTAACTTACAACCGAAGAGAATAATTAAATAAAACCTATAACTAACTTACAACTAACCACAGCAAAATGATATGCATTTACTTATCGATATCTTTTCTCCTAATCTGATATTATATCTTTCATATTATTTAACATCTACACATACTACTGTTCGTATACTACACATACTACTTTTAATTATATGCGCACCGGTCCGTAATGCCTAACCCTTAATTTTAACAATTGAGCGCATCCTAAATATAAGTACTTAATTTTAATTAACCTCCATAATCGTCCTTTAATTACTATGAATGTCATTTTCAATATTTAATCCACCTTTTTTTTTTCTTCTTAAATTAAACCTTAAAATCACTCCTGTGAGCGTCTTTTGATAACACGACACATCACCTTTTCTTTTTAGCGTCTGTCGTAATTATAACCTTGTCACTTCTCGTCCCCCTTTTATTGTGTCTGTGGTCATCGGACACTTGCATTATATGTACAAACACCTCACATTAGCTTCTGTACCACTTCGCGCCGTTGCAACCGCATCGCGTAGTCGTGGTTGTCCGCCCGTTCCACTTGTGCGCATCTGGTCGTTGGTCCGCCACGTCTTCCTTTTACATAAGGTGCGAAAATAAGAAGAAAGAAGAACATAGATGAAAGACACCCTCAGTCCTCGAAACCTAATAACCATTGTTGGGGTCGAAAAATCAAGGGTTGGCCAAGAAAGCCTTAGTGACAGTTTTACAGGTGGTTTTGACCAAGCAAGGCCGAATTGAAGAAAAGTAGAACGTGGTAACAGATACCACGTACAGCTCGGGTTCCTGGGTCCGCAAAGCCCAACATGCATTAGTCACATGCCCTGGGATTATCCTGCCGGCCGCTGACGATGCTTTGATGGTTGGATCCTTCTGGCGAGCCTAACCTGTAACAATGTCTGGAGGCAAAGGATTATCCGCCGACAGTGCCTCTTCCGGGTTCCTGTCCGAGGCTCCAGCTACTGGTACACTCATTATTCAACCAAACAAGCACACAATCCTTGACCTGGCCCTATCCCTAAGTATACTTAATCTACTACAGAACTACAATTAATTACAATATTTTCCGCCACCCTTCTGTACCTGCTACACTTATCTTTTACTACCACTTACTTGACCTACATCTGGCGTCTATATATATTACGTTTACATGCTCTTAATCCAGCCTATTAAGCATGTCATTTCTCCGATGAAGAAGCATCAAGAATGAACTTCCGCCGGGATCAAACGTGTAACTACTCTCCATTTTCTGCATAAATGAAGTTAATTTAAAACGGTCCGGCGTTCGTCTTTGGGAAAAATATGACTTTAGCCCGTTTAAGAATTCACGACCCTGGGTTAAGCCTTCCCGGCGAACTACCAATTCACCGGCTTCCGAAATCCTAACATACAACTGTTTCCACAAGTCTACTTCAATATCCACAATATTCGCCGCAATTGTGCATTCGTTCATCTCTTCCCTAATTGCCTCTGCTTCACTGACTAGCCGATTAATCACCTGCCCAGTTTCTTCGCGCCTAATTTCTACATCTGCCCCGACAACAACTTCGTCTAATCTTTGTGCAAGACTTTGGCGCTCTTTATTAGCCAAATCGGCTACTTCGTTTTTTTGTTCGGCGACCTGTTCTACGTTTATGTCTAAGCCTGTTTCAACTAATTTTTCAAAATCCTCTGTCCTTTCCTGCCCTTCATGACTTATACGCGCGCATTTTTCATTAATTGTATCGCTTTGATTTTGTAACTGGTTCCATTGAACTCGATTTCTTTCCGTAAATATTTGGACCTGCTCCTGAATCTCACTGCGAATCTCCCTAAACTTATTCTCAGTTGCTTCTTGACAGCCTTTAATCTGGGCCTGCAATATGTTAAACCCCTTGTTATTTTCGTCATTAATCCTTTGAATCTGTTCCTGTAAATTAGCCTGACTATTTTGAATCTGTTCCAGTAAATTAGCCTGACTATTTTGAATCAACTTGTTATGTTCGTCATTCTTTCTTTGAATCTGTTCCTCTATCTTAGCCTGACTATTTTGAATCTGTTCCTGACTATTTTGAATGGCTTGCATCAATTGTGCCATCATAGATTCGAATAAAAACTGGTTTTCTTTTGTACCATTGGTTCCAGGAAAACCACTGCTTGCCTGGCTCCCTAAATTCTCGGAACTACCCTCCGTCTGCTCATCCGTGCTTAATTCCCTTTGTACCGTATCCATTCCGCTCCTAAGCTTCATGAACAACCAGACGAAATAATCAAGGGTTTCTATTTTACACGAACAATTTCTCTAACACACTAACATAAACGATAAAGAAAACAGCTCAAAATTCACACAACTTAACATTAAACATATAGACCTCAGGCTCCAATCCACATTAGATAACAAAAGAAATCCCAAAATTTATCGAATTAACGCTTATCCTATGAAAAAAAACTCCTGCTCTACTCAACGCTAGAAATTAAAATATATGGTCCGCGTCTAAACACCTGCATCTCCAGCCTGGAACGTATTGCCCGAAAACTAAATTCCCGCAAAATACATATTACAAAATTATTCCCCCAAAATACACGTTAAAATAATCAAGTCCTGAATTTCTGCTTGAATGGCTGACTAGCAAGTGTATATAATCCGCTAATCCTGTCCCCGTAGTATCGCTCCAGTTTGCCACTTCTTCGTGCCCCAAACGTTGGACGACATTTTATATGTGGTGAGCTTACGGTTAAATTAACTATTTGTTGGGCGCCACCTGCAAGAATTGTTCTTGCAGGAAAGGGAAATGCAATATTTAGTTATTAAAATAAACAATAATTCATTTTCTCAGAATTTATACAAAACGAAAAGTTCTCCAGCCTGCCAGGGATGCATGTAAGCCCCTCCCTTTCTCAAGATTAACCGTGGTTTTTCTCGTGGCAAACCGACGCGATACCCGGAAGAATGGAACGCGACTTACCAGGTCTGCAGCTCGGACAGGGTCGACTCCCGTTGGCGGCTATCTGTCTCATCAGCATTCACAGAAGATGACCGGAGACCCACGTGCAGAACCAAAATCTTTCAGGATCAAATCTCCCTGACCACTCTCACTGACGGTCCAAATTCATCTCTGTGTCCACTCTCATCAACGGTCCACATTCATCTCTTATGACCTCTCTCAGCGACGGTCCGAATTCATCTCTCTGTCCACTCTCATCAACGGTCCACATTCATCTCTTCGACCACTCTCTTGTTCGCAGACTTCTTTCTCTGCCTCCTCAAAACCCTCTCTCCTGGTTGATCCTTGTGCACACGTGACCCTCTTCCATCTATTTTAGGGCCATAGCCTTCCGGTCATCTACCCCTTCCTTGGCCGACCCTGACCTTGCTTGCGGGACTTGCGGATTTTCCAACCCACCCCGCCATTGTCTTGTGTCTGCTGCTCGACCCCGGCAAGCCACATTCCCATGCTTCCAGGCAGTAATTAACAGTTATAAAAAATATTTTGTACAAATCAATAACGAAAAGCGCACCATATGTTCTTTAAATAAGGAAATGTAACGATAAATGTTCCTTGCCATCAGTTTAGGTCTAATTAAGAGTATTTTTATATGTGCTAGTGACGTCGTCGACTGATAGGGGATTCGACAGTTAATTTTTTTTAGTATTATTATATTGTTTCTGTTTCATTTAAATTTTATAGACACAATTGGATGTCAGGTAATAGATAGAGAACTTCATTATTGGAAAACATTAATTTCTGAAATGCTGTATATTAAAAACTAAACAAATACTGTTAATATTAAGTATGACACAGAAAGCCTCAACAAGTTACACGAGGTTTTATTTTAAGTTCTTTGGTCATATATTTGATTTGAGTTTTTTGTTCAATTTCCAGTTTTAAGTTATTTGCCGTTAGAAAAAGACGCTAAGCCGCCTCTAAAATTGGGGCATTTTTAAATTCAAATTTACTTATTTTATGTTTCTCTTTTTTAAATTTGTCTGAATAAAGGTCGTTTTTAGTATTACCATATTGTTTTGTTTCATGTCGCTTTTTCAACTGTCGTATATAAAGCAGCAATTCGGGTTCCACAGTCAGACGTCAGGTAATATAAGATGTTTCTGGAAAGACGAAGCTGACGACAGGAAGTATGGCCTTATTCAATGCAAAACGTACTGGTTCGTCCACAGTTGTGATACAACGCTGAACTCTTGGAATCGTGTGCATTATTCATGCATAAGACCTCGACTCTGTTACAACAAATTATTGCCCTCCTGATCTCATCCAGCGAGTTCTGTTGGCGACATCGTGGAGCGTTCCCATGGCGAGTATCAATTCTGTGTAATTGTCAAAAAGTATATTCTTGATTTATGGTTTTGTAGAACAAATGCTGACAAGAACCTAAGATTGTTCCCAACTGATTTATTTCTCATGAATCAGATTCAAATTATTCATCGCCGTCAGTGCTTGTCATGGATGAAACATTGTAAAAAATCATTAGCCAATACAAGCGCATTAGTCATTCTCTCACAATGTTGATTTTTCTAACATACAGACCACTTGAAAACTATCCGTTCTTTTCATTTTAATGCAACTGCTGATATCTGTAAACTCTGTGGTAGAACGGGTTGTACTCTTCATACTCTTCCGTTTATATTTATTGCTTTCGTAACTTAAGTCGTTTATTTCTTTCTTTATCTACCAAATGCACAGTCTATTACGTAATGAATTGTGCTAGATGAACAACGCATGGCCGAAACTAAGTTACTAGAAACAGATCTATATTTATATTGTAATAAACAAAAATGAGGCTTGATTTATTTGCCCCACGTTGCGGAAGCCATTTATGTAATAAACAAATATAAGGCTTTTATTAAATGAAAAGTCTAAACAATTAACAAACAAAATATTAATTTTATTTTAGTGGCAATAAAACATAATTACGAACAAAATTTGAGATCTCTGTCCTCTCAGGGCCTCTACTTGGTTTGATAATGAACACAAAAAAAAGATTTAAAATCTTCATAACAAAACAGTTTACAATTTACCTAAACAATATGTCGATAGAATGAAAGAAATTAAATAGTAAAGAAATTAACTTTGATTGACAATAAAAAAAAGAACGAAATATGACTTTATCCTTTAATTTGCGTTTACAATATTATTCAATATTAATCAAAATAACAATCAATTTTACCTCGTTCGGACACTTTTACACTCATTAATTATTTAATATCAGGCCTTGGTTTTCACTGATTCTACACTTCACTTTAAAATTTGGCAAGATTGGCTGTATTCCGTTGATTGTTCCGCTCCACAACAATTTACCAATGTTATTCCGCAAAAATTCCTCCACGAAGATTGTACACAGTTCTATTTTGACGAAACTGGTATTACTTTACAATATTCACGTTGCAATATCTCGGGGAATGTTTTACTCTGCTCGATTTTATAAAGACCGTTCTCTGCAACGTTTTCACCGTCGGTCGCTTCTATTCTCCAATGATTCACCAACTTTATTATACTATGCTCGACGATGTCTGACCTCTGTGCAATCCAGACCACAACGACCAACTAACTAACCTAGTGCTCTCGAGTTTGAGCGCGCATACGCCATTTTTGACTTTTCGACAAAGCAAAGTGAGCTCGCTTCTCCACTGTTGCTGTGTTCGATCATACCGCTATAATGGATTTATCAAACAATTCAAATTTTATGTCCAAACAATTAATTGATTAATTAATTGGCATTAAATATATATATATATATATATATATATATATATATATATATATATTGTAAGTGAGGCATTATTTCTGATTGATAGTCTGGACTGTTGGACGGGCATTATGTAACGTGTTTATTTAGGTCTAAGCTTTTCTTCGTCTTGGGACTTCTGGGTGTGTGGTCTTGAGAAACCGTGCACGTGCGTGTGGGGGTCGAGAAGACAAGTAATTGAGGGTTCTGTCTCGATTGTCGGCTTGACATGACGGAGTAGTTAGCCATTTGTTGACTACGGAACTGCAGCTGAATGATATAAATCGTGTGATAAGGAAAGAATCTGTCAACTGGCATTTGCGACGAAGTTTTCGAACAATGGAAAAAGTAAGAGACAGGGAGTATAAAAGGTAAGAGATAAGCTTTTGAGGAGTCAGTTGTGCTGCGATCACCGAGGCTGGAGGATGTGATTAAGAGAGACATTGTTTAAGCGGGAGAGTTGTGCTGCGATCACCGAGGCTGGAGGATGTGATTAAGAGAGACATTGTTTAAGCGGGGGAGTTGTGCTGCGATCACCGAGGCTGGAGGATGTGTTCAGCGCTCACCGAAGCTGGTGGATGTGAGTAAGAGGGACATTGTTTAAGAAGAGTCGTCGTCGAAAGATTGCAGGGTTTAAAGTCACAGCCAAAGCATAGGAGAGAGGACTTGTTAAATTTACATTAAACCAGTCGTCGTCGAAGCAGAGCAGAGTAAAGTCGTCGAGATACCACAAACTTTCTTTTTCAAACCAACAGTATTTAGTAGAATCTGTGGATTTAATAGAAGCTGTGAAAACCCCACCACGGTGTTCGAAAGGTGAAAGTATCCAGCTGTAAGTAGCAAGAGAAAAGTAAAATAATTTTTGTAAACCGACTTAAAAGATAATGTCAGATATCGTTCTTTAGGGTTGATAAAATAAACTGTTTAAATTTAAAATCCATCTTGTAGTATAAAATCGTCGATAATTAATTTCGCTATGTCTAGACGAATAAATATTTATTTTAAATTAAATCTAAATTTTGTGTTCTTTGATTATGTTTAAATGTTCTGCCGTAATCAAACCCAGTTAAGATCTTTCAGAGATTGAGATATGTAGTTTAAAATTGTATAATTGTTTCAAGTGTTGTTAAATAAAATTGTTTGTTTGTTTTAAAATTAATAATTGTTCATTTAAAAGACTATCACTTCTTATTATTACAGTATATATATATATAACTGTATGTGTATCCCCTATGCAATACTAAACCATTTATCCGATTGCGATGAAACTTTGACGAGTCGTTATGCGCAGCCCCGCGACGGTTTCTTACGAGTTTTCGAAGCGTTAGGAAACTTCCAAGGGATAAACGTGGGTAAAACTTAAAAACAAGCTAAAATGGTCGATATTAGCGTCTATTACTTACTTTTCGGAGTATATATAATTAATAATTTCCATACAGATGTCTCAGTGTATAATTTCAACCACTTAAAGCACCAATAATGGAGGGGGTGGAGGGGCGTTACATAAAAATAACGCGAAAAAAAAATCGACCAGGGTTGCAGAAGTCAATGAGTTTAATCCTGACATCACTATGTCAGTTAAGTTTTAGCTCATCCCCACGTGTGGAGGTGGGGGAGGATGTGGATGAAACCCGGGGTAATGGAAGGTGCTGTGTTTAATTCTGAAATTTTCCAAACTGGTAAAGATGTTAATAAATTTTTCACGATTAAGCACCAAGTTCAGCAGCAGCAGCATCGATACATCTTAACCGTGTAAAGTTTATTAATAATTTACACCGGGAAAGCTTACACTCATTAATTGGTTAAGATGTAGTTCAGCCCCTAGGAGTGGGGGTTTTAGTAGGTGAAACGAATTTCCGTTTACAATCTTAAATTCGTAGACCAATTTTCTATCAAACTTTATACACATATTACGATCCAGGACCAAAAACTGTGGGGTTAAGACAAACCAACCGCCTCTAGGGTTGGGGTGGAATTTAAAAACACCACTAAACGGTCGCGGTCGCTTAATTTGATACTATCAATCCAGAATTTTTATGTGTCTAATTTCTACTCCAAAAGGCAACGGAAGGAAGCACCCTTACCGCACGGGTGGTGATGGAGGTGGTTTACATGAAAAATAATGCAAAACGACCAATATTATTGTCGATTCAGGGGTTATAGGAATCGCTGAGCTCAATTATCGCATTAATCATGGTGGTTGATGAAATTTTATGTTCCTCTTCGTGGAGGTTGTCGCGGGTGAGCAAAGGATCCCGGAGTAGTTTTCACCCTCTTAAGATACTGGGTAAACTGTTTATTTTCTTAGGGTACCCTCTATATTTTTGCCTCTATTTAGTTAAACGTTGTTTTTCTTTACGCCTTTAAGTTACCGGGAGTATTTTTAAACTTTATTAAGTTACGCTGTATTTTTTTGCTGTTTTAATTCGTTGTAATTTTAAGACACTGACGGTATTCGGGAATTCTCATAGAGCATAAAATAATCATCCTGGTTTGTTTGAAGTTAGATGCCTACGGGTTAGGCCGGGGAGGGGGATGTAAGTAGGTAAATGTTCCTAACACTAACCTCTTTCTAAACATTTCATTTAAACAGCATAAATAGCATAAGTGTCGACTGAATTCCTACTCCGGTACTCAGCTCGTATTATATAACCTTCGCATGAGAAATAACGCTTCATCATTAAACTTCTCCGCAAATCTCTCCACACCAAATCTCCGGTAGTAAATATACACCACGCGACTTTAGCGGCGCAAATATTAGGGCATTAAGTAAATGATGATCCGCGTGTAGTTTCAATACGTTAAAAAATGTTCCATTTATGATACTTATTAAGACAGCATCGCCACGTCACGGCTCCGCTGGTCACCTTAATTGCTACGTGTAACAGCAATACCCCGAAGTGTAACGACCCCGGCGAATTAACAGTCCTGCATCAGTTAATCGCAACTGTTATTACAGAAAATACCTCTTGTAGCCGTCTTGGTCTAATTAATATCATAGGTGTAGCAATTACTGCGCGGTTGGGCACGACATTTATCTTGAGAAATGCGCTACTCCACTCAGACAGCCCAACAAAACCGGCTCAATTCAGACACGGATTAATTAACAACACTTGTTTCATCATAATGAGTACTCGTAGTGAAATGTAATAATTTTTAGCTGTAAATTATCTTATGTCAATTTAGCCAGAGATATTCAAAAATGTTTCAACTAATTTTTTTAGACTAACAGGCTACGTGAGGGTAATCCATGAGGAGGCAAGTCCCCTTTAAAAGTATATGAAGGGATTTTAAAGGGGTGATGCGGAAGGGTAGAGGATAAAATAATTTTTCATTTTTCAGACGTGAGAAACGATAGAAACATTAGTCAATTTGTAATGAACAATTATGGATCCGTTTTAGTATGAAATTAAAACGATAAAGTAGTGCTGGATATGATTTGGAAATGTGTAGGCGTTTTTGAAGTTTGAACTGGATACAAATTTAATTTTTATTTCTCTCTTCATAAGGTGAATAATTTCTTTAAAAAAATCATGTACTTCCCAGATTACTGCCTTTTACGTTATTGTGAACTCTTTGCACCTAAACATCTCGGTGTCATGTTATGTGCGGGCGTGGCATGAGCAGACAAACCGATATCGTGCGCTGTAAATTAGCGGACACGTGACCCCTCCTAACAATCCACCTTCTACCTCCTGACCGCTGGGCGAGTAGGTAGAAATTCTCGAAAAGAAACTTTTTCCTAAAAGGGAAATAGTTAAGAAATTAAGTTATGGACAGCCAAAGATACGTAAGGAACTAAATGAAATTTAATTACAAATACAACAATTTTCGGTCCTGATGTGGACTGGTATATAAAGACAAAACTATTAATTTATAGATGTAGGAATACAGTTTATCGTTAATTGTAACAAATTTAAGTTGAACATTCAGAAACAAATATGGTTTTATAATTACCGTCTGTATCTAAAACATGGAAAATATTCCAATTGGTGGATTTGGTAGAATAAATATGCTTATGATTGATAAATTACGTTACGAAAATTTATCATTAATATTTATCAGCCATTTTAGTTGGATATTTAATTTTAAACATTTTAATAGAACAAACATTAATACAAACTCAAATTGCATCCCTAATTTATTGGAGTTTTAAAATTAATGTTTTCATATATATATATATATATATATATATATATATATAATATATATATATATAATAGTTTTGTCTTTACATGCCTGTTGTTTTTAATTAAAGTTTATTAAATGCTTGCGTCACATTATACATGAGACTAATGCCACGCACTGAGAAAGTGTGGCAATGACGTGTTTTAAATTCTTTGAAATTTTTATACACAAAAATTGAATATGGCTTAGGATAAAGCTAAAAGCTCCTGTTATATATTATTTGAGTACTAACAAAAGTTTTTTAATTCATCAGTTTTCTAAAAAGTGAATATCCTCAATTTCTACTTGGAATATTTTTAGACTTCTCTTTAATTTCATGAGTAAATTAAATTATCGTAAAGTCAAACAATTAAATTCTCTTACGTGTATTACTTTGAGACCAGTCCAATTTGATTTCTACTTAAAGTAACTTCTAAGTTGGAAAAATGAATCGAATTGAATACCGAGTCGTCCTCAAAAGACTGCTGGCAACTATCCTTCTCTCTCTCTCCCCCCCCTCTCCCCCTCCCCCTCTCCCTCTCCCTCTCCCTCCCCCCCATCTCTCTCTGTATCTGACAACACGACGTTTTGAAAGAATTGACTCAGCCTGTTCCGAGAGGTGTATGTTCCGGAGTCGCAGAGTTGGGACATACGGTAAGAGTTGTTCGTCGTTCCCATTGGAATAGTCGGCCAGCTGCCTCCTAAAGTGATCGAGAAGGGATTGCTTAGTCCACACAGAAAACCCCTCTCCCGCCAACGGAAGAGCGTGGGACAAGTATTCAATACTCGACCTACCTGATGCAGGTTTTCTAGGGTTTGTCCTGCATCACTTTGAGGCAAATTTCGGGTAAGATCTTTAAATTACAGCCCGGGGCCTGTATTTAACCCTTAGTTACCTTTCTCTACCTTTCCGCATCCCCCTTTCACTCCCTTACCAATGCTATAAGTGGGGAGTTGCCACTATGTGGATTACCCTATACGTAGCCTGTCTACACCTTCTTCTTCTTCTTCTTCTTCTTCTTCTTCGTAGTTAACTCTTGGGTACCTTCCTCTACCCTTCCTCCATATCCCCTCTTTCAAATCCATTCCTATGCTATTAAAGGGGAGTTGCCACCATGTGGATTACCCTCATGTAGCCTGTTGCTCTAATCAAACAGCCTTCGTAACTAGTTTATTTCGAAGGACTTCCGATTATTATGTCAGGTGCAATAAAATAAGGTGTCTTAATTTAATAGATTCGTCGGTTGATCGCCGTTGCTCATCAATGCTCTAATTGAACCTCTATTGTTTACACATTCGTTTTTGTCTGTACTCTACATATTAGGTTTAAATTCACACAGTCAACCAGTAGATCACTTTCAAAAATCCGACGACAAACACAACATTTATTTTTCGTACTTGATCGGTAAGTCAAATCACACGAAATCTCTTGATTATTTCTATCAGCTTTTAATTATCTAGATTCAAAATATTGTAGTTTAATAACTAGAAAATTATTATACGTGTAAACGGACCGATCTTGCTTAAGTTACCTCTATGTCGTATTAGAACAGATTGTGTATTTATGTCATTTTTAACCGGTATCTTTACAGTTGCTGACACTTTATTCGACAGAATACAGCTTTGGCACGGCCAAAATGACTCTGCCTTTCTTGGAGCCAAGAAGCGTTGCACCTTTCCTTAGATCGGAAGTGGAAGTAGCTGAGAGGGGCTTCAGAAACTACGAGGTGGCCGTTCATTTCCGCCTGGGCCGTGAGAATTAACGGAAATATATCCGAGTGGCGTGTGGGACAGATGGACAGACACGCACGTGCGTATACACGGGCATTCAAGTACGCCTGTGCCGTGGCAGCTGCTTTCTGTTCAAACTCTGGCCGACGCATTGTGTGTGTCGTAAAACATCTGTGTTCGCATGTGTCGATAGGCGTCGCAGCTTCCCCTTCGGCCAACTGTGCTCGTGGAATATCAGACTCTACAGATTTAACTTTACAGCTTCTGTAGCCGCAGTACATTCGTGGCCAAACGATCCACCACCCAGTCAAAAAAACAGACTTATCCGTCGACGCTTCCCTCGCTGCTGTTAATGACCATTTGCAAAGGTTTCCGTCCGCATTCAATCTGCGAAACATGTGTCCTGTCGCTTAATTATTGTTTTGATCCAATTAGAGGGTTACAGAAGAAAGCGGCCGAAGTAAGTAGAATCTTTGGGGAGCAATTGGTATCACACCTAGGACAAATCATAATCCAAAATTTAAGGGGACGGAGAGGGATAATAAATTATATAGATAATTCTTTTAATTTTATGTTTCTGTAGTTAAAATAGTGCTCGATCAGAGAATGTTGCATCATTGTGATTTGATAAAAGAAGGACCACCCGCGGCACCTAATCTTATGACACGATCGAGGTTGGAGGTGAGAGCTTGGTAGGACCACTCCTCGAATTCTCCTACTTCGCTATGTCTCCAGGGGAATGCATCGTGATTAAGAGCGGTTAAACAATTGACCTTCTTGCAATTTCCGTGTTTCCATTTTTTATTTACTAGTTTTCTTTTTAATTTTTTAATGTTTATATGTTTTATGTGGTACTACTGAAACGCATTGCCATTTCAGTGGTCCATTTGAGTTGTCGGCAGTTCCAACTACTTTCAAACTATGCGGACTGCTTTGGCAAAAATTAATTTGTATTAATATATGTTATTGTTTTTTTATTTTCTTTATAAAGTACCAATATATAACAAATTACAATATAACGCTCATTATAGAAACGTTAAAGAATTTTTATTAAGTACTATATGGTACTTTTCGTTATATTGGACAGGCAAATTTGTGTTCCCGCTATTTATTTCTATTTATGTTACTTCTAGTTATTAATTGTAGCATCCAATAAGTATATTGTAATATTATGTAATGACGTATCTTAATTCTTCAACCTTGGACTAAAGGAATAAATCAATCAAATTAACTGAAAACAAACCTGAGAATTTCTAGTAGGGCTTAGTGGGCCAAAATTACATGCATTTATACATATCACTGATATATTAATTTTTACTCTCAAATATTCTCTTACACTCAGATATTACAGTACAGTCAGATATTACAGTACATCCAAGGTTGTCCCAGAGAGCTCTGGCGGAGGCTACCTTCACATCTCTCTGGGTTTTTTTTTGAACTAAGGTTCCCACATGCCGAGGCCCCTCGGCCTGTTTTAAGAGGTGTATGTTCCGGGGCCGCAGACCTTGGGCATACGGTAAGAGTTGTCCGCTATTCCTATTGGAATAGTCGGCCAGCTGCCTCCTAAACTGGTCGAGGCACGGAGAGGCACAGCAAACTCCTCTCCCACAATCGGAAGGGCGTGCGACAAGTACCCAATGCCCGACCTACCTCATGCAGGTTTTTCTAGGGTTTTCCTGCATTTTTTTAGGTGAATGCCGGGTAGGATCCTTAAACCATAGCCCGGGGGCCCTAGTTACCCTTGGCTAGCTTCCTCCACCCTTCCGTATCCCCCCTTTCAAATCCCTTTCCTATGCTAGAAGAGGGGAGTTGCCACTATATGGATTACCCTATACATAGCCCGCCTACACCCCCCAAAAAAAAGTGGATGCCTTTTAGGGCCGGGGAGCCTGCGAGAGGATTCTCTCGCAGGTAACCTGCGAGGGATGTTCTCTCGCAGGCAGAACCTTTTAGGAGAGATACGAAGGGGCTACCTTTGGGTATGCATTTTCCTCTCCGTTTTTGAACTAAGGTTCCCATAAGCCGAGGCACCTCGGCCTGTTCTGAGAGGTGTATGGCCTTGGGCATAAAGTAAAAGTTGTCCGCTATTCCCATTGGAATAGTAGGCCAGCCGCCAACTAAACTGATCGAGGCACGGAGAAGGGAATGCTGCGTCCCCACAGCAAACTCCTCTTCCGCTATCGGAAGGGCGTGGGACAAGTACCCAATGCCCGACCTACCTGATGCAGGTTTTTCTAGGGTTTTCCCTGCATCACTTTTAGGCGAATTGACGGGTAAGATCCTTAAACCGTAGCCCGAAGGCCCTAGTTAACCCTTGGCTACCTTCCTCTGCCCTTCCGCATCCGCCTTTTCAAATCTCTTCCTATGCTATTAAAGGGGAGTTGCCATCATGTGGATTACCCTCATGTAGCCTGTTACCCTAAAAAAACTGTGGGTGTGGTTGTTTAGCTTTGGCAGATGAACCCTCCCAGTGATCCGGAGGGTGCTAGCTTTGGGATGCCTCTTTCTCTCTCTGGTTTTTTGAACTAAGGTTGTCACAAGCCGAGGCACCTCGGCCTGTTTTTGAGAGGTGTATGTTCCGGTGTCGCAAACCTTGGTCATACGGTAAGAGTTGTTATATATTCCTATTGGAACAGTCGGCCAGCAGCCTCCGAAACTGCGAAATCTTGATCTTGACTTTAAAAACGTTACGCGAAACCCGTCAAAACCGTTTTAGTGCCAAATTACAATGGAGTCACAGACCTATTGACCACTTTCAATTACCATAATTGTTATTCTATAATTTGAAACATATTAAAGCAGTAATTCGAAACAAAAATAAAAAGAAGCAGGAAAAATAATATTTTCTTTATCCCAGGACAACTGTAAACATTAAGAACGAATATCGTCTGATTTCCAAACATGAATACTGTTTACATTAACGGTAAATTTTAGCCCACACGTGAAAATTAGTTTCCAATCAAAAATTGGATATACTAACAGACACAGATAAAATTTTTCACATTATTGTGATTAGGGACAAAATATTGTCAAACATTTCTTGAAATTAAACAATTTCTGTGGTTAATAGATCCCAAACAATTGCATTCTCTTAGTTTTTCACAATATATTTTAGATACATGAGTTAAACCAATTAATTAATATAGTCTTTGACAGTTCTAACTTCTACAGAGTATTATGAAGACGACAATAATTTTTTTATATTCATCATAGTTGGAGTGTGGTGTGATATGAAATTAAATTTTGTAACATTAATTTTTTTTCCCCCATTTGAACAAAGAACGCGTTGAACAGCCTTTTTCCTACCACGCACGATCCACTGTAGACAGGAAAAACCTTTCCTTCACTTTTTATAATTTATATTTTTCTTCCTTTTGTAAAGCTTTTCTTAGTACTGCCTTTCTTTCTCCTTGTCTTTAATTTATTATATTTTAGTTACCGATTATTACAAGAGGTCTGTAGATTTCCATCATCTCCTGGTAATAATTCGTACATATTTCCATCAATGCTGTTAAAATAATCCTTAGCTAGATGCTAAGTTTGAGTTTTGTTATTCCCAATTTTTCTCGAATTGTATTGTCCTTTTCCTTGAACAAATAATTTGAGTTTTTAGCCCCATTACACATTGGTTTATTTGCACATCACTTGGATCTTAGTCCTTTTCATTTCGCTGATTAACAAATTTCACTTTCTATGAAAATGTTTGGAGTTATTAAACATGGCGACGAATATTAACTTTACAACTTATTTTCCGCAAGTATCGTTAAGTATTTCGTATTGTATTATCATTCAACGGTGTATTGCTGGATATAATTACACTTTTAATTAATTCTAAATATTTCTCGTTTACGTAGTTAACGAACGTGTGATGTGACGTCACGGTGACGTCCAGTAATATTTAATTCATATTCGCATATTATTTCAACTACAAATCTTTTGATCCCACAATATTTTTCTCCGTAGTTTTAAGAATATATGTTAAAAGTTTTGTTGCAATCTATCCACGCGTTTAAATATGTTTAGAGATAATACAAACTTCCTTGTGGGCTACTATTTTTGTGGTGGCCGCGACCTCCATCCTCATAAGAGCTAGACGTGCTTTTCTCATCCAGATTTTGTTCCTAGATCATTAGTAACATGTGTACTAAATTTGTACGAAATCACTCCACGCGTTTAAGATTGTTCGCGCATCATTACAATTTTTTACAATGAGAAGAACTGACCACATCCGCAATTATCGAACATGAATGTAATGAATAGGAAATTAGCATATGATGCAGTTACCGCGGGATGCTTTAAAATTTAAATAAGTATTAATTAAATTCCCGTCCTCCTCACAAAAAACAATTATCACGGCGTTATTTTTTCTTTACTTTAATAGTTGTTATAAGAGAAATTAATATTTCAAAATCCATTTGGCTGCCCAATGGTGGATCTTCCGTCAGATATTTAATTTAAAACATTTAGGATGATAAATAATAATAGTAATAATAATAAGTAATTTAATGAATAAGAAAGATAGGCAATTCAGACAAAAAATCGATAGTATAAATACCACACAACGTTTCTAGGATCAGACAAAGATTTATTTTTTTATTTTTTTTATATTATCACTTTTTTGTCTGAAAATAATTAATAAGAAAGATATTCAATTCAAGCAGACGTAATTTTTTCATTTTTATAAGGAATTAAGTTATCAAAAAAATTATTCTCCTCAGTTCAACATTATTCATTATTTCACAAATTTACATTTCGTAAATTTAGGTGTTTAAACAAACTATTCTTAAATTTATTAATAGTCACATTGCCTAATTTATATTTGAAACTTGTTCAATTATTTTATTTCTTTTATAAATATACTGTTTTTTTTTTAAATCTCACCTAACCCAAGTTATATCTAATTCTTCCTTACTTTTAGCATTGTACGGGTTCCTATAATATTTATATGCTAAATAATTATTTAAATAGGTTGAGAACAAATTATTTACACATTTATACAAAAATATCATGGTATGAAACTTGACAAAATCACTGAAACACAGCCAATTCATTTCTGTTAACCTTACTGTCACACTAAATCTTTTATTCCTACTTTTTAATTTTTTTAGTCTGTTAATCTATTTATTAGATACACCACACAACACAGAACAACAATAATTGTACAATGGAAGTGTAATACAATTATAAACTTCAGTTTTAGATTCCACTGTTAAAAAAAATTTTATTCTGTATAAAAACCCTAATCTTCTATTTATCTTTCTGCATACAAAATCTATATGACAATCCATTATCAAATTTTGATCCAATATAACTCCTAAATATTTAAAATTCGTAACTATATTTTTCGTATTATTTCCTATAGCTACTGTCTAATCTATTATAGTAGACATTTGTGCCAATATACATTAATTAGCTTTTAACACATTTAACTTCAATCTATTTGCACAGAGATACACACTCAATTATACCGACAATTAAAAGTATAGGCACGTGAAATTATGATACACGCTCAATTATACCGACAATTAAAAGTATAGGCACGGGAAATTATACGTAACAATTAAGAAATTGAAATATTTTACCTATTTTCTATGTAAGAAAAATGTATATAAATAATTAAATACGGATCATAAAAAATTAACGTTATTTTTTGATGCCCTAACAGTAGAATAATCCGTGTAATTACGATATTTAAATATTTGCCAAATGTCACACAGACTACTGCAAACAAAATTGTTGCATGTTTTATACACATTTTAATGTTGTTCTTACGGTTTTGACCTGAGAACACGTCACGGGTGAGAGCGTGAGCCACGGAAACGACAGCTGACACTGATAAGAGGCGCATAAACAATGTAAGATGTGGGCGCAGTGTTCTCCAGTCCCACGGGAACAGAACGCAGAACGCCATGGCGTAATGGCCAGCTGCTCGGCCACGCGACCAGCACGCGCCGACCCTCATTAAACGCGACACACAATTATGCCGATCGACTCGGCGGCATATGTTCTCAAACTCAATATCGTACTCTCAGAAATTTGGTAGAAGGTTAATGCTCACTTGATTGTGGTGGAAAAGGAAAAAAATGGTGGTAGGGTTTTGTCTTTTTACCAATGAAAATTTGGGTAGGCAAAGAATTGATTACTTTTTTATTTTATTTATTGGATTTTGAACAGAGTTTCAAATTATGCGTGGTTTGAAGAAAATTATTTTAAGGAATACGTCACGATGAAAGTGACAAGAATATTAGCATTTTAATCAATTATGGCTAATATATTTTATTCATCTGATTCTTGATGTGGTAAGGAATTTATTGTAACACATGTATTTTGGTTTAGTTTTGCTTTGTCTCGAAAGTGTTGTTTGCTGTGGTTTGGAGAATTCTAAATTGTGCACGTGCGTGGGGGTGGAGGACATAAATATTTCCATCCAAGTAATTTTCGTGTCATGTCTAGATTGTTGGCCTCAACATGACAGAATAGTTGGCCATTGTTGACTACGGAACTGCAGCTGCGTGCTATAACTTGTAACAATGGAAGAATCAGTGAAACTGATATTTCGACAAAGTTTTCAAATAATGAAAAAAAGTAAAAGAATGGGAGGCTATAATGGAGGGAACGGAGAAAAGCTTTTAAAACTGAGACAGTTGTTCTGCGATCACCGCAGCTGGTGGATGTGATTATGAGAGGCTCCGTAAAGTTGTTGTCTCTGATATAGTCCAAGGCAGAATCGTCCTGAGAAAGGGGCCACAATTTGTTAGTAAAGAGTTCATCGAAGCCACACAATTTAGTACGACGGCTTGCCAGCAATCAATCTCGGAGGCCGACGCCTTAGCCAGTGGTCAACCCCTGAGTCGACGCCTTGCAATGGTCCTGACTAAAGTCATCACTGCACTTAACCCGTTCTGCCGGCTGTGAGATACGGAGACGTCGGTACGAGAGCTACAGCAAGCAACGCAACACAGAATAGCAGTACGTATTTGGTACGGGCAGCAGATCTCTTTTATGTAAAAACCACAGGTGCCTGAGATAAGAGTTTTTCATGCTTAACTGTAATAAACTTATATAAAAATTTATTTAATGGTCAATAATTTTTGATTTAACATAAAAACTCAGCCCACAAAAATAATTATTTACAGTAGTATGGAATGGAATGGAATCGACAATGACCTCAAATAATTATTGTCCTAAATTGACCCTTATCAGTAGTGTGCTGGTTTTTACGTCGTCTTGTCAAAATTCTTCGTCCTCCTAGTATTCTACTTTGAGCAATGGCATTTAATGTTTTTTTTTTATCTAGATACTTTCGCATGCATGTTTGAATATTGTTTTAGTACATCCTTGTATTTTTACTAGTATTCAATAATGCAGTAACAAATAAAATAATTATATATTTTTAAATAAACTGATATATAGTATTTCAGAAAAACATTACACACCGTTCTCTAACTACGCAAAGAGAAGTAAAAAAACATCTATATGATTTAGACCACATTCGATGATAATATAATAATTCAACTGTAAAACTGTTACTTAAAGCATAACTAAGCAGAAAAATTCACGATAAATTGAGTTTCAATTTTTAAAAAATGAGAGACTGTGCCCTGACTAATATTGTCGAATAAAGGGGGGACAAATTGTTTTTATTATATGAAATAATTTTCTTACTATATATTTTTATTTCATTTTGGTGGGGAGAACATTTATAATATTACAGACAGCGGTGAGCTCGTATATTGATGTGAATTTCTGAGTGACAGTCTTTCAGTTCACTTTTAGTTTTTACGTTATCGAAATTAGAGCAGTTATATAATCTAAGGAGCACTGGCATGACTAAGTAGAAGGCGAGTGTTTTAATCTTCAGGATTATATTAGAAATTTTAACTTTAGTAGACATTCGCTCCAGAACGCTGGGTTGCATTTTGTTAATTGTAGACTTTGCGGATATCTGAAAAATTAGATCCGATATTAGGCCGAAGGTAGACGAGGTTGTGGTTATAAATTAATTACAATCTGGGAATCCACACAGAAATTTATTTTAGTGCAGGAGCTTAAGACGCTTAGCACAGTACCTACAACTCTGTAATTGCGGGTAGTGGATGTTTTCTATTGCCCTACGGAAGTTCGGGACGTCTTGGACCTAATTGCGTGGGAGTCTTGAGAGCAGTAACGTTATCTCACGCTTGACCCATATCCAGAGCTTTTGTGATGCAAAGCTGCTTCCCGTATTGCAGGTGTCTCCGCACAGGTGTGCTGTTCCCACGGGACATCGCACGCTGTTCTATGAGCGCGCATTTTCAATTGTTCTCAGCCGCATCCAACTTCATGAAACTCCCATCCGGAAATTTTTATTTTTATAATAATTTTAAATATAAACAGAGAACTGAACTATAACAATCCAAAAATTATAATGCCTTTCAATCCAATTTATGTTTATCAACTTACGCGCAAATATAAATCATTCAAAATTTAAGATATGATTAAAATGAAGATTTAACGGATAAATAAATAATTTTGATAATTTACATAGCATGAATTATATGTTGCCAATAAACGGTAGTTATTTATAAAGAAAATGGTTTAGGTTAGGGCTGAGAGGAATTATTATATTATATAATAGTATTGACGCAGCAACTTCAATTGGTATAATTACTTACATAATGGCGTTATATAATTCTCATTGAAGCTCAGGTGCATGGCTTGCGAAGTTGTATCAATGAATGCTTCAGCGAGCGTATTCCGATTAGAAATAGTTTTTGTTTGAGCAGAGGCTAGGTAATCTATCACGAAACTACACGTTACACAGAGTAGGGGTAATTTTTATTCAAAATAAGGTAGGTAAAATTACTCTTCCAAGAAGTCAAAAAATACAAGTGCAGAAGATGAACAGTATTGGACTTTTTCATCAAAAAGTTCAAATGCCTAAAAAGTTCTGTTTTCATTACTTGAAACAATTCATAAAATGAAGCACATTTAAATTACCTAACTCCATGCGCTTAGTGACGTGAATAAATTTTTGTATTGGTGTCCATATAAATACGTTTGCATACATTTTAAACTTATTATCCTTACATTTTTTAAATCATTAACGCAGCGTGTTGTCTTAAACATACTTTTCGTACTTTCACTCATCTATAAATTCCGACATCGCAGATTAGAGCAATTGTTCTAGAAGCACTAAAATATTGAAATAGCTAAAAGATTCCGTTGGAATACTTATAGTTTGAATTATACAGTGATTGGTGAACCATTCATCAAAAGTTTAGAAATACTAATCCAATCCTGTGTATGTGTTCCTGGATTTTGAAAAATTGTAAAACGTAATATGAATACTTTTAAAGCAATGGTGAACTTCTCTAATATATTCACCGTACAGAAACAATGTATATGTAACAATCTTACTCCAACTGTAAAGGACAAGAATAAGTACAATATTTTTCATGAATCATTTTAATATTATTTTATTGAAAGCAGCGATTCTCTGAGTGCGGAATTTCTCCCAATATTTAAAACTTAATTTCTCTGCAAACATGAGAATGGGATGCGTTATCAACCATTCTATTTCATAACTTGATGATTTTATTTACTGCCCCGAGTTACGGCGAAACGAAACCTTTCTCGTCCTTAAGACTTGAGCCTACGTCCGGATAAATGGATAGTGTATCGTGGAAAATTTATCCCCTATTGATGTTAACATTTAAGACGTAAATTTGTAGTCCTGAGGTGCTCGTACGGATGGGGAATACATGCGAGGAGAGAGAAAAATGGTAAAGAAAATGTGTAGAATAAATTAAAACTGTTTAATCTGTATATTATACATTATACTTCAATAAAATTGAACAATGTGAAAAATTTGTAACCATCCATTGTTGAGGTAACGTAACGTAGTCTGTTTGTGATGGTTAAACTTATAATATCTCGGCAGTAATTTTGGAGCAAGCGGAAGTTACTTTTTAGTTTTCTCTAACTTCCGCTTGTTCTCTCCAAGCTCCCTTCACACCTCGGCTTATCATAATTTTCCCCCACGGAGTCTTGGATTCTATTGTTTTTATCTAATAGGAATCACATTTTTGCCCCTACCAATCTCAATATCTTAATTGGCCACACCCTCGTGCCATGGGAAGACACGTCCTAGATGGTGCTAAAATCTTGTGACCAAAGGCCAGAATCTCAAAATTGTTAATCTGTACAAAGGGGTAGTTTCGTTTCTCTGAGTACCTGGGAAGCGAGAATTGGCCCTCGCTAGACTCAAACCGAGAATATTAGAAGCTCACACTATTTTCTTTCGTTAAACAAATTGGAATGCATAAATAATCAAATAAAATTATCCCAATTAATTTATCCAATTATCGTTCACTACAGTATATAAGTCTTGGGAGAAAAGGCCGTGGATCTTGAGAACACTTTCTGCAGGTACTGGACGCGTTCAAAAAGAACGTCAGATTTCTTGGAATGCGATTTGCTCTAACGGTATAGTATCTCAATAAAACGCGAATATATATATGGAGGAACAAGGACGACCATGGGCTGGGTCCGTCAAGGAGACAAAATGTTAACGAGTACCTGCATAGTGTCGGGGCCTGGGTTTTAGTTAAAAAGGTCGCACGGAGAGAATAAAACTTACGTAAAGCTTCCCTTATCTGCGATGGACCGTATGTGGCACACACGTGGATAGATTTGCGTACATAAATATTTCGCCTCAGTAGACTCATTGCATAAGATAGTGTGTAAAGATGAAGAAGGACACGCGATTAGAGCAGGTGTGTTGGCCAATTCGACATAAACGCTGACGGGAATTAATCAAAAGAATTTGAAGTGAAGCGACAGAAAGTAAGGAGAAATATGCACATGATTATACAATAATAACAGGGACTCCAGCACTGATAATTGAATTTTGTGTAAATTATTGTAATTAGTTAGTATAAGTAAAAGCTATAATATAATATCTATAATAAGTAAATAAATAAGTAATAATTGTACACTTAATACGACTGAATACATTTAAGAGTTTTACAGGTGACGGGTTGGAAAAAACTATTTCGCAAAGTAGTGAATAATTCCATCAATATGGGGAAATTTAGTTTGGATGCATACATTGTACGCAAAACGGGCAAGTGATAGTAATTAATAAATATTGTAAGGTCTGGGAACCTAGTGACATTCT
The DNA here is from genome assembly GCA_037074705.1 of Zhengitettix transpicula. Lineage (NCBI taxonomy): Eukaryota > Metazoa > Arthropoda > Insecta > Orthoptera > Tetrigidae > Zhengitettix > Zhengitettix transpicula. The sequence continues at coordinate 70,603,578 of CM073590.1, read as the reverse complement.
GCAAGTACCGTGATAAATGGTGTAGGGTCAGTAATTCTGCAGGCGGAAGTTTTAACTTAAATAAAGACAATGAAATGATTAGTGGAAGAGAATATTGGGGAAGATAGAGTAAGTTTAGGCTTCGACGAAAGGCTAAAATTGTGAATATTTTGCAACGTCTATATCAAGCGGGTCGTAGGAGTAATACCAGGAAAGCCACTATCGGAAGGGCGTGGAACAAGCACCCAATGCCCGATTTACCTGATGAAGGTTTTTCTAGGATTTTCCCTGCATTTCTTTAGGCCAATGCCGGGTAGGATTCTTAAAATATAGCCCGGGGCCGTAGTTAACACTTGGCTACCTTCCTCTACCCTTCCGCATCCCCCCTTTCAAATCCCTTCCTATGCTATTAAAGGGGAGTTGCCCAACGTGGATTACACGCATGTAGCCTGTTGCCCTAAAAAAATGGTTTTATTCTTTTCGTGTTTATTTTCATTTTATTATCTCCTTCAACACGTTTAGGTAGTTTTGGAAAACTATTTTATCTGACTTATTTCTTATATTTCCGTAGACTATACAGTCGTCGGCAAAAAGTCTCTCCTACCCATGAGGAATTACTTAATCCACAGTATTACTCCCACCTATCTGTACTGGTCTTGAATATCAGTCGAATGCTTTTGCAAAGTCTGTTTCTACACAGTCTATCCTGTCTCCTCTATCTATCTGCTTCATCCGCTAGATCTCGCACTATTGAAATGATCTTACACTCACAGGAGACTTCCTCTTTCAATCAGCACTGTCCGTTGAAAATCAAATAATTACTTTAAGGTCTCTACGAATGTACTCTGAAATTAATCCCTCCATTATTTTACAGACATAAGACGAGTTGATTTATAGTTTGGAACATTTGATTTATCACCTCCAAAATTCTCGAAAATCGGAAATTCTAGAAGAGATTTCCAGTTTTCCGACAGGGAAACATTGAATAGAATTATTGATTCTCCACTAAGCTTAATGATGATATATGTGTGTGGTCTGAAACTAATTAATGAATCTTCTACTGATATATAAAAATAAAATGAACGAAATGTTACTAATTACAAGGAACAGAAAGTTGATGAGTAGAAAAAGCCAAAAACAGTCTCCAAGTTTATAACTTTATTAAATATATAGTCGGAAGCTTTCAACTCATTGTTATAATCATCCTTCTTGTCTTATAATTAACATCACATTAACTTTAAAAAGTATTAGTACCTATAGGTACTTAGTCACTACTATAAAACTATGTTGTTATTCAACAAGGTCTGTTTATTTTCTACTCATCAACGTCTACGTCAACAGTCCTTTTTACCATAATGGGAACAGAAAGTATTAAACGAAGCTTATCTGTCTCCAACGAACTATATTTTAATAAACGTGGCCACTACAGAGCCGATCCGGGATAACATGCTAATCATGAGTCGTAACTAAACAAGTTTCATTTACAGAATGATTGCAAATGAAGACATTTTCATTGTGTTTTGCTATAGCAACGAGTAGACGATTTTTTTAAAATTTAGGTAGCAATTCCGTCATAATCATACTGACTTGAGATCCTTAATTTTGTAAACTTGTTTGACCTATTGAACGTAGATCTGTGTGATTATTTTAAATATAAAAGTATAGATATTTAAGAAAAATTCATAATTAATAAATAGTAATTAGTAAAGGAACTAATGATGAAATAAATAACCCGAACATACAGAAGTGGTGATTTTCAGTGGTTAGTAGTCCCAGAAATGGAAATAGGTATTTTTGAATAAAAGTACTTCTCATGTTTCATTTTCGTGGGCGGTGAATTACGTACAGGATGTTGTGCAAATTTTCGAGTCACGAGTACAAACAACCGAAGAAAGAGGTCCAGTGCACGTGCAGAAGTCAAAGCTTTGTTAGCTCGGCCTTGGCTTCAGTTCAGTCTCTTGGCATTTATGGCTCACAGCTGCGGTCGCATCACAAAAGCACTAGTACACAATACCGTCAAATCAGTGTAAGTCAATCACAGAAAAATAAATGCGATTATAGTTTTATTTCAATTATTTACCAATTTTTTGGAGAAAGAAGCAAATTATAAATCAAAATATATTCATTGATGTATTTCGACAGGCTTATTTTTTCAATATTCCGAATGATATTGAGGGTTAGGAGTAAATTAGTTTATCTCTCGGCACGATATTTCTGTATGAGCGATTACTTATAAAGTATTAATACGATATAACATTTACTTACACATGAAGAGTCAGAATGTAGCAATGGACGGGCAACGTTTTGCTTTCTGATATATATTTCTTTTTGAAAGTCAATACGCCCTACGCAAATCAAAGTCGAGTTGGACGCTGTGTATGGGGAATTTGGGGCAGAAGAATTTAAACGTGGGCGTAACAGCTTGGGAGACGACGAACATTAGCGACGTCCAAAAACTACAAGATGGTAGAAATAGTGTAAAAACGGCCGTATTTGCAGAAAAAATAATTTTGTTTCACCAAGACTTTCCCAGGAGATGATTTATTTATTTTAAAGTTTATATAACGTGATTATTGAACAAAGCAACATTTAAATATCCTCGTAATTCGAAAAAAGTAATGTGAAATGAATTGTTAATGTTAATATAAGTGGAGTAACAGAGCATGGGGAGCTTATCTCTCGCAGGCAGAATCGTTCTGCGAGACGGAGAAGGCTAATTTTGGGGGATGCCTTCTTCTCCCTCTGCAGTTGAACTAAGGATCCAACAAACCGAGGCACCTCAAACTTTATTAAGAGGTGTATGTTCTGGGGTCGCAGACCTTAATCATACGGTAAGAGTTGTTCGCTGTTCCAATTGGAACAGCCAGCCAGATGCCTCGTAACCTGGTTGAGGCACGAAGAATGGAATGCTGCGTCCCCACAGCAAACCCCTCTGCCGCCATCGGAAGGGCGTGGGACAAGTACCAAATGCCCGACCTACCTGATGCAGGTTTTTCTAGGGTTTTCCCTGCATTACTTTCAGGCGAATTGCCGGGTAGGATCCTTAAACCATAGCCCGGGGGCCCTAGTTAACCCTTGGCTACCTTCCTTTACCCTTCCGCATCCCACCATTCAAATCGCTTCATATGCTATTAAAGGGGAGTTTGCAAAACGTGGATTACCCTCATGTAGCCTGTAACCTAAGTTATGTGATGAGGAAACGTTTAAATAGGTACATGCAGGACTGCACTGGACTCGAACCTCTGCCTTAAAGTTTCGCAATTAAAATTCAATTCGTAGTATCTAGCTGGCTTCTTATTTGCACTTAATAATTTTATTGTGATCTTTTACATGCATTAATTAAGGACGCCATCCGATATCTATGTCGAGATTGTAAGAAAGTGAAACAGTTCATAATGTTAATAAAACCAGAGTATAGTATTTTTATGAAGAATGAGTGAAGTAACCTTGAGAGGACAACAAATAGTGAGAAGCCGTGGATAACGTTTACTTACAATTGTAATTTTCGGAACTATATCCTGGACAATCAGGTAAGACAAAATTACATTAATTTTCTGTTACTACATTTTGTTCATATGTCACTATATTTAATTTTGCAAAAATAACCCGCTTCTTCATCACGACTACCCGAGCGTAAAGGTCCATGGTTCTTAAATAATTTAAGCAATTTATTTTTTGATTTTTGATATATTATTTAAAGATAAAGACCTTTCAACTGAACTGATTCAGTTCGAATCGGTGGAGTGGGGATTTAAGAAGAGTAGAGATCGGCGATCCACTCCGGAACTGACTGACAGAATGGGGAGGGGGGGGGGAGCTGACCTGATTCAGTTGGGATCAGAAGAGGTAACTATCGCTCTTTTATTCCGAGTCAGAGCATGTAGATGGAGCCAGCCACCTCTTTTAATCTGCTCTCTGTAATGTCTTCAGTTATTGTACCGATTTCTGACTTTCGTGGTATAGGCCGGCTATTTCATATTAATTCAGTACAATAGTGTGTTTAGCTCTGCAACTAAATCAAAGCTATTGATTGAACAGGTGCGTAGGCGTTATATATTTCACCTACTGTTTTTTTTTGGTGTTTTTAGGGCAACAGGCTACATGAGGGTAATCCACTTTGGGCAACTCCTGTTTAATAGCAAAGGAAGGGACTTGAAAGGGGGGATGCGGAAGGGTAGAGCAAGGTAGCCAAGGGTTAACTAGGGCCCCCGGTCTATATTTTAAGGATCCTACCTGGCATTCGCCTATAGAAATGCAGGGAAAACCCTAGAAAAACCTGCGTCAGGTAGGTCCGGCATTGGGTACTTGTCCCACGCCTTCCGATAGCGGGAGAGGAGGTTGATGTGGGGACGCAGAATTTCCTTCTCCGTGCCTCGATCAGTTTAGGAGGCAGTTGGCCGACTATTCCAATGTAAATAGCTGACAACTCTTACCGTATGCCCAAGATTTGTGACCCCGGAACATACACCTCTCAGAACACACCGAGGTGCCTCGCTTGTGAGAACCTTAGTTTAAAAACGGAGAGGAAAAGGCATACCCAAAGGTACCCCCTTCGTATTTCTCCTACAAGGTTTTGCCTGCGAGAGAACATCCCTCGCAGGTTACCTGCGAGAGAATCCTATCGCAGGCTTATAGGTAGCCCTTTCCAGAGCTCTCTGGGCTATTCACTCTTCCATTTTTCTCACCTACTGTTCAACCTTGAATCATTTTATTGATGATGACGTGTGAGTAATGAAGCGAGAGAACCACTAATGGACGCCGGCAGGCTGAGAGAGCGATCATAATGAAAAAGCGAGTGGGTGGAATAATGTTATGAAAACACTTTGCAGTACAAAGGGCTTGTCGGTGGCGCGCTTTAACTCCTGCTATTCCCGAATAATTGAAGCCTACTCAGGAAAGTGTAAATAGAATGGCAAGGCAGATGGAGCATCTCCTTCGTACAGGTTAGGTGTGGCATCCGGGATTGCCATTCATATAATTCACTTTTTGTTTTTAAGGTCAGATTCGAAACTGATGATTTTGTGTAATTTATCTTTAATCAATAAGAAAGATACCCAATTCTGACAAAAAAGTGATAATATAAATACCACACAACAAAGCCAATGAGGCTTTTGGGTTTTGTCAACTGACAAGCGCAGTTGTGTCGCTCTATGTTCTTCGCACCTGACGAAAGGAATAAGGATCCCAGAAACGTTGTGTGGTATTTATATTATCACTTTTTTGGCTATCTTTCTTATTCATTATTTTCAATCAGACGTAATTTTTTTCTATTTATTTTATCTTTACTTAAATATATTCTGATAGTAATTTATAAAATTAATAATTGTTTTATTCACACGTTTTGTGTTTCATTTGTAATGTTTCATATTTTTAAGATACTTAAATTTATAAATATTTATCTTTAAATATATTTAATTACATTACATACTGTAATTAATTCCAATAATTAATCATTTATATTTTATTAACACAAAAATACATTAATTTTCTGCGTAATTATCATCCTGAATACCCATGGCTATTTTATAAACAAAAACAAACAATTTCTTACTGGGTTTGGAGGTTCACAATAGTGTGGTCATGTGACTTTAATATACCGACTTTGATGGGATTATTTTCCGGTTCATTTCCACTTGCAGGTCTGGCTGGTTAGGACTTCTCAGGTCGCTCAGGCGGGAATCCCTCGTATTTCCTGGAAATAGTCACCCAGCCGACCTACAGGTTCCCGTCAGCAGGACAGGTCAAATGTCCTCCACTTCAAAACTTTCTCACCGAAAACTACAAAACTAACTTCCTCTCCAAATCGCATCTTCTTCATAACTTCCCCAAAAGTTACATATAACATCCCAAAACGTACAGTCCTCCACACTTCAAAACTAAAAACTATCTAACTTATTCAAAATCTCCCCAAATTTCTCCTTCTCAAAAACTAGCTCGTAACATCCCGTAACTTCCGCTTGCTCTGCAAGTTTCCTCCATACCTTGGTATTCCGAAATTTCCCCCTATAGTGTATTGGATTCTGCTGTTTTTATTCAATAGAGATCGGATTTTCGCCCCCACATATCTTCATTAGCCACACCCCCTCAGGGATCCACATAGCGTAATTCAAGGGAGAGGGAAGACACTTCCGCCAAATCCATCTGGTGGAGCGTCTAGATCTAACGTGCTAGAATCTTGTAACCAGAGATTAGCCTAGCCATACACTCACAATATTATAATCTACACATGGGGATGCCGCGGTGTTTCTGAGAGTAACTGGGAAGCGATCATTGATCCTCGTTAGTGGGAATCCGAGAATAGTAAACACTCGCGATAATTTTTTTTTATTATTTATATCCTGCTGGTGTACACTACTCATTTTAATATTGAAACCGATCCTTAAAAAATTAAATGTTGGTATTTAAAATCCGTTAGGATCTGTGTAATTTCTTGATAAGTGTTACCCATATTTGTAGTATTACATTCCCTAAAGGTTGCTTGGGATTTCTGAACAGATACTAAAGCCGTGAAAACAAATCGAGAGGTTGCTGTTGAACTGGAACAATTACTTAAATAAATTAACTTCTTAACAAATAATGAAATACAATTTGGAAACTTTATCAACATAATCTACTATTAGATACATTATAGCTACTTACCCTTATTCTCACGCTATTTAGCTATTAGTAAAGTAAATAGTAAAATAACTCATCAACAAAATCATATAGACTAAAATATTTCTAGTGAGACCAGTATTAACTTTTACATATGAAACGTTGGTGTTAATGCGGAAAGGTTGATGAGAAAGAACTTGTTATTTTTTTTTATTTGATTGATTTATTCCAATAGTCCTGGAATGAGGGAATAGGGTGCGTCATTACATAAAACTACAATTTAATTAATAGAAATAATAAGAAACATAGCCAAATTAAGACAAAAGAAGTTACCACATAATACACTATCACCATTGGTATGGTATTTATATCGTCACTTCTTTTGTATGTTTTTGGCTATTTTTCTTATTATCAATTTTTTAAAACAACAGTCGTATATTTTTCATTTCAATTTGTAGAAGCTACAATTAATAACTATTGTAAGTTAATTTGCACATAACTCAAAACCGGGAACACAAATTTCCCTGTCCACTATAACTAAAAGTACTTTATAGTATAATAATAATAATAACAAATCTTACATTAATAAGATTATAATATAATATTTACAGTATATAAACAAATTAAATAAGCACTAGGTAAAAAATAATTATTTAAATAATTAAGGATCACAAATCATAAAATATGAAATTACACGTCGCCCGACAATTAACAAAAAACCTGACACATGCACACTAGGAACAAGCCGAAAAACAAACGACGAACAAGTTCCTTCACGAAACAGAACGACGAAGAATCTGCAATCTGTCATGAAATAAACACAGAAATAGTAAACAAGGACAGAGAGGGAGCAAGTTATTAAATAAGTAGATTAAAGAGTATGCATGTAGTTGCTTTCCTGCGGCATTTTTTTCGAACCCTCCAAGGAGGGACCGGGGATACCTTGATACCTAAATCCCGGCGGGCTGGGTCCTGCATCTAGGGAAGCATAGAAGAATATTTTACCTACGAAACCACATACCCCCTCGAGAGCAACTCCAACGTGCGTTGGGCTGGGACATGGAAAGCCAAACCCTGCTGGGCTACAGGGACCCTGGAGGATAGACCAGGAATCTAACGCACCCCGAGGTTTCAAATTTCCCGAAGGACGGCTTTGGTCAGCCGCGCACATAGGTCCGTTAGCACGAGTGCTCAGGGTCGCCGCAGCGTGGAGATGTACTTATCCGAAGGCCATTGAAACTTGCCGGCGCATTCTAGTTTCCCAGAATTGCTTTCAAGTTTCGGCTATCTCCCTCACATAGCAACAGGCTACTGCTACGTGTAAAATTATGGCAAGGCGGTTTCGTCATCGGATAACTAAGAGGTGGAGACGAGTCCCCACCACTCGACACCTTAGCCTCCGGAGTGCGATTGATGCTGGGGTAACCAACACCTCCCACACCCCAGAAGGCTGGACAACCGCCTTGAGTCAATCTCCACCTTCTGGCCGGACAGGATTGTAGCTTCTCAGAAAGACCCCCGGGAGAACCACGCGCCCTCCCTTCCTCCTCACATTCTCACGTGCCGCAACCGCGGAAAGGCCTCACTTCCAGAGTTCTATTTTAAACAGGATTCCTCCCACTACCGAGAATAATCACGGTTTGAGGGTGATTCGCAGCCTCTCCCACAAATGAGATTTGAAAGCATTGAGACTGTTAGGATTGGAATCAATACAGACAGTTTAAGAGGTGAACGCCGTGTCTCGCATACTACCAACCATGAGCATGTCATGGAGGCGACACCTCAAATGACTGATATTTCACCGCTTACCCACGCCTCTCTTCATGGCGCGCCATCAGAGAGTCCTCCGTAGAGTACTAGTGTTCGGGGAACTCCTCCCCGAACTGAGGTTAGTAACAGTGTTCGATATTACTTTCACATACATCTAACACACCTGACTACTGGAAGCAGCGAGACTGTTGCCCATATGCGTGGGATTGAAGCGCCGAGACCAGTTTTACGATTAAACGCCGTGTATCGCATTTAAAACTTGTGCAGTAAAAACAAAAAATTAATTATTACAGGAACGATCAAGAAACTCCTGTAAAACACCTACGCTTTTCAGTCAAATATTCTTACACATATGCCGAGTTATTATTGTTCTTTACCTCGGGACGAATACCATTGTATTAAACTATCCTTGAATGGTGAATATTTCTCTGGTAGAGAGCAAAAGACTGAGCGATATATAGTCTCATAATAGTGAGATTCGCCATTCGTTTGAAACAGATTCATGTTCCACTTATCAACTTTAAAATTTCGTGAACATACACCAGGACTGGTAAAAAAAATGTTTAATACTAAACCAGAAGGGACGAAACAAGTTAGACGACCTAAACTGAGGTGAGAAGATGGACCCAACCAGAATATTAGAACGTTGGGAGTAAAGAATTCCCGCACTACCGTCACGAATTGAAAAGAATGACAGGAGATTCTAAAGATGCCAAGGCACACACAGACCAATGATGATGGGTTTACTTTGCATGCATCCTCTCTTTGTTGTCGTAAGAGTGCAGTTGTGTTTCTCTAGGCTCTCCTTTGCACCTGACGAAAGGAACAAGGATCCCAGAAACGTCTTTCTTATTATTCTTACTAAAAGGGTTGTCGAACAATTTTCGTATAGGTGACTGACTTAGAATGTATTGCACTTTTCAATAACTCTATAACCGAAATATCATACCAACACTTTAGACCTATTGAAGTCACATGCTGGTTCCAATTCATTGATTGCTAAATGTTACGACCAAATGTTTGAAGTTTATTGTGTGAATGGTTTAAAATACTGACCCTCAAAATAATATAAATTACTAACGTGTCATATTAATAAATATAAAAAATGGTGCATTAGATTGATTTTCCGTTGGTCCTCACATGAGGGAATACGATCCGTGGCATACAATAAATAGTAATAAAACTTTTTAAATATTAAATTTACATACAGGTGATTATTAGTTTAGCTGTGATGTATTATTGCTAATTGAATACCAGCGCTTCGCTACTAAAATTCATAAATACTTCAACGTAATTGAGTTGCGTTCGCACTCTGCTAAAAGTCTCGCCTACTCTGCAATGCTCAACAGTATTTCAAACTTACGGCCACGGCCAGTCGGATGTCAGTGTTAGGGGTTTAATCGCAAATCGGTGCTTTTGTAAGGATGCAAATCGGTATTATTCCGGTTTGTAGCACCCAAGCCAGTGCTCCAGCGTTATTACACAACATTAGCCGGAGCTCACAACCTGTATTTCTTGCCGCCGGATCTTGTTTTCGCTTGTAAAATCTTCGCCTTGTAAGGTGCTAACTTGTCACTCGCTCCTCTGCTGGTTGTTTTTCTCGTTTGAGGCTGGGCTGGCCTGCAGCGGGGCAGCGTGTCATTAAGGCTCTATCACCGGTGCTCTTAACCGGGTCACAACAGCCAGCATAATTAAACTGTCTGCCTCCGCAGCCGACGTGCTCATGCTTTCGCGGAATGAATAATTCTCAGTAGCCAACAAGACTGCTGCAAAAACTTAAACTTCTTCACAGTACTAAGTGAGAAAAGAACACGAAGAAAGCACAAAACGTGCAGAATACCATTTCCATTGATAACCAAATTTTTAGAACGAAATTCTACATTTGTATTCTGGTTAACCGTTCTGTGAAAGACATATATGTTAAGTATGAGTGCTAAACTGAGGAAAGGCAGAAGATAATTCTAATTTCTCTCTTTACGGCTCGTATTTCATAGCAGGGTGGTCCCAGAAGGACCCGAGGCAGTCAAACTGATCCGACTATGTCGTTATCATGGAGGAATTAATGAAAATGTCTGCGGGGACCAGTTTTTTCTCGTGCCAGATATAACATTAGTTTTCGCTCGTACCTAAGCAAAAGTGTTAAAAAACAAAAATGTCTTTTTTATAGCACTTTGAATCATTTAAGAAGCAATTTCTAAACGTTTTGGAGTCTTGCTTGCGGTGAAATTGCAGGCTACTACGGGATATCTGTTGTTGACCCTGCAACTGGGGATGAAGGACGATTCGTATTCGAAATAGATCTTTTTATGGATGTTTACTCAGTACGTGTAACCAGAGTGTTAATTTTTCAGCCAGGGAATTCAATCATTATTAGTTCGATATAGAACTTATTCCAACCACAAAAAAATCGAATGTTATAGATAAATAGATTTATTTAATTGCATTGAGCAAGGCCCATTGGCAATATTAAATAAAATACATATAATCAATTAACACTAACATAAGCATAAAATAAATACAGAAAAGAGGATAAAAAATAGTTTCAACAAATTCTTTGCACTTGTCACTTCACTGCACTGCTTTATATATTTGGCTAATCCCAAAAACAATACCCTTATTATTATAAATATAACTTCATTTCACTTAAATTCTTATTAATCTTACATTTAATCCCTATTATATGAGATTAATCATCTCTTGAATTGTGCCATACTTAGCAGGCAGGTTGTTCCAATCCGGAATGGTTCTATTATGCAGAGTGAAAATTCATATAGAAGATATCGAGTGATTAAAGAAGGTTTGGAAACTTGTGTCTGTCTAAAACAGAAGAAAGAACGTTGCAAAGGAAGTGTTAGTGCGTGTTGTGGAACACCAGTGAATTCCGGACGAAGGGCGTAGTGTATTGTTTAAACGTCTTATAGTGAATATTAGCTATTAATATTAAATTACTGCCGTATTTGGAAAGGAAAGATTAAAAATTATATTACGGTTCTAGAATGTGAATGGTTTGAAGGAATTCTGGAATTCATACAACGAGTAAACAAGATTAATATATCTACGGTTTCTGGACGCAAAAATAAATCTTCGTATTAGCTTTTATATATTTTTGCGAGGCACACGGGTGATGGCTTTGAGAAGAAAAGATCTCTGAAAGTCAATCCCGAAAGAGAGTTGGAGTATAAGAATGGCTAAACAAAGCGATATATTTATAAACAATTTGTTAAGTACACTAATTGTAATATTGACGAAAAAAATATTTTTTTAGGATAACAGGCTACATGAGGGTAATCCGCATAGTGGCGACTCCCCTTAAATAACATAGGAAGGGATTTGAAAGGGTGGATGCGGAAGGGTAGAGGAAGGTAGCCAAGGGTTAACTAGGGCCCCCGGGCTACAGTTTAAGGATACTACCCGGCATTCGCCTAAAAGTACAGGGAAAACCCTAGAAAAACCTGCATCAGGTAGGTCGGGCATTGGGTATTTGTCCCACGCCCTTCCTATAGCGGGAGAAGAGTTTTCTGTGGGGACGTAGCATTCCCTTCTCTGTACCTCGACCAGTTTAGGAGGCAGCTGGCCGACTGTTCCATTGGGAATAGTGGAACAGTGAACAACTCTTACCGTATGCCCAAGGTCTGTGACCCCAGAACATACACCTCTAAAAACAGGCCGAGGTGCCTCGGCTTGTGGGAACCTTAGTTCAAAAACGGAGAGAGGAAAAGCATCCCCAAAGGTAGCGCCTTCCTGTCTCTCCTACAAGGTTCTGTCTGCGAGAGAACATCCCTCGCAGGAACTGCCTGCGAGAGAATAGCTCTCGCAGACAGCTTTTACGAAAAAAATATCTAACATTCACAATAATAGAAATAAATGAAAATAACGTGACTACAACCGGTGAATATAATTAAGAAAGGCTTCTCGCGTTTCCACTCGGGTTATCTCCGTAGATAGCGATGTTTCGATGAATATCATTCCAATCTTCTTCCAGCCTGAAAGAAGATGGATGTTCGGTGGAAACCTGAGAAGCTTTTCTGTGGCCACGGCGTTGCCCGGGTTGTCATATATCCATAACCCCGGATTTGACTCGAATCACAGTTGTTTTTGCGTTATTTTTATCTAACGCCCCTCCACCTCAATCCCTAAGCGTGCTCCATTTCAATGCCGAAAGGTGTTGAAATTATACGCAAACAACATCGGAAGAAATACTATCAATATAATTAACCTTTAAAATTATTTTTCAACGCTAATATCGGCAGTGTTTGTATGTTGAAAAATTTCCATCCCTGTTCACCACCGCCCCTGGGTGGTAAATGGTAAGTTTAATGTCATAATTAAACTCAGCGACGTACATAATCCTGGATTTGACTTCAATCTGGTTTCTATTCGCGTTATTTTCTTGTAACGCCCCTCGACACCCACCCATTTGGAATGCTCCGTTCCCATGTTGTAAGGGGTTGAAATTATATAGAGATAACATTGGTAGAAGCACTATCAATTTTTTTGACACCTAAAAATATTTATCCGACTCAAATATCATCCACCCCTGCTCCTCGGAGTGGTAGACGTGTCTCACCCCGACAATGGTTGTTTCCTGGTCGGTAGGAACACACGTATGAAATTTGGACAAATTTTATCCACGAGTGTAGATTTGTATGCGGAACATACATACATAGAAAACGTATCGTTTTTTTTATTAGAAGAAGATGAAAGAGCACTGAGTCAAAGTTTATATGTGGGTTAGTTGAACTATTTTCAACATGTGAATTACGTTCAATGTTCAAGACTTTTGAATTCAAGTATTTATTTTTTTTATATAATATTTTGACGCATTCCTTTTCTATCATATTTATATTCAAATTTGGGGTTTTGCTATTGTATCGTTTTATAACATTTATTTGTTTTTTTTTGTTTTTATTATTACAAGCATGGCTCACCTGGGGTGACCTAAGCTGTCAGTTATTTTTATTTTCCTACTGTCAGTCCTATTGTGGTTTTGATAATGATATACTGTATTCTATATTTTTCAGTTGCTATTTATTCAACATCTGCGTGTGTCATTCCCTTCGATGTACATTTACTGCATATGTCGTTTGGTACATAGTAGAGTGTTTAAAGTGGGTGTAACGAAGTTGCTATAACCATCATGCGAATCAAGAGGTTCACTACTTTCTTAGACTTATGACGAAGTTGGAATCCGCAAATTTTCCAATCAACAAGTTATCCAAGTATTGACTGCCACGGCCCATCAGGAACCAACCATCAATGACGCTCCAGCAAGTACTCCTGCTGACGTCCGAACAGAAAGGAGAGGAAAAGTGGAATAAACTCTGGAACACTTTAAGATGAGGTGACAATAACGGTTAGATCAACCAAAACCTACAGATCTTCACCACCTGCAGAATATATCACGAAAACAGCAAATAGTAGTCTCTGGAATTAGAACACTTTATACCAGAGGTAGTGAACCTTTTTACCATTAGATGCCACATTTAAATTATGCAGTAATAAAGGAGACCGCTTAACTTGATATATCTATAAATCCGACTTTTGTGTAAATTATTCAAGTTTTTTTATAGTTTTATCGATTTATTGCATTTTATAGATATAATACAAGAAACATTAAGTGAGTGAGTATAATTAAAATTAAAAGTTACAATATAGAATATTTTTGCATTCACATAAGGGTAATAACTTGTTATAATATCAATCGTTAATTATTAATTATATAAACAACTACATATTTAATTAACTTTTCAAATAAAAATAATAAATTAACAGAATTTGTAAATAAATTTATTAAATTATAAATAATTACAATAGATAAATAATAAAATCACGTAGAAGTAGGAATCATTTTCGTAAAAGTATTTTTAAATAAATTTGATACATTACGAATAAATGTAATATAAAAATTAAAATATTAATTAGCACAGTAACAAAACGTAACATTGTAAGTCCGATGGAAAATTTAAACTAGTGGGGTATTTGCATTTGATTCATGTTTGAAAGTAATTGAATATTTGGATCAAGCAACATAACGTGCAGTTTTAAATCATCCTCTAAATCAGCATCTGAAAGTTGAGTTTTAATTTTCTTCCAAAGCAGGAAAGTAAACAGCGAGCATGTTCTCGTAGGCGTCGATAATTTTCCAGATTTCTATCATTTGTTTTGAACCGCTTGGACCTTTTGCCACATTTAATATATATGCTTCGCCGACAAATATTTAAATTGTTTAGTTTTGTCATGATATGAGACAATTCAGCAAATTGTTTCATCGGATAGATCACATAGTTTTGCTTGTTGTTGAAAATTTTTTAAAATTTATCTTCGTAAATTGAAATTTTTACCAAAACATGCCCTGTTGCTATGCAGCGAACCTCGCAATATTACGGTAGATCATCACTGTACGTTTCTTCCTCTAAAGTAAGCATCATCCGAAATTCACGAAGACGTATTGCTTTTATGCGAATATGGTTGACAGTCGCAATAGTTCTATCCAGAGGGTCTTGCAAAATGGTGGATTATGCGAAAAGAATTTGCTCATGCCAAACGCAATGAAATATCATGTTTCAAGTTTAAGTATTGATTTTTTTAATAAAGCTTCTAATCCTTCCCTTTCATGGAAGGTGAGCAATCGGTGGAGACACTGACTAAATTGCAATCGATGACATACTTTTCTGAAGTTTTCGAAAATGTCAACTCCGCGAGTTCTTTTATCGCTGATCGCGTTCGGACGGAGGTTTGACTATACAATCTTTTATGAAGGCCGCACAAGAGACTCACGGAGGCCGCACGTTCCCCACCTATGCTTTCTACCTGTCTGACACATGCTCATTTATTTTCTAAATCAGACAAGCCCATCGCTTAGGTGTGCGACAGGTTCCTCACTGTTCAACATATCATCCTTGAACGCAGGAAGTATAAGGATATACGAAGAAGGACCATTAAGGAATGCTCTCCAGATAACTTCTGTTCCAGCGTCATCGTCGGTGGGATCCGAAGTCACCTCGCGTGCATAACCGGAGCACAGCTGGCAAATATCTGCCCTCACAGTAACTGTTATATGATCATCAAGCAGAAAATTCATTATCTGTATACCCCTAGTAAGCATATTGCTAATGACTTATACTGTTCAAGCGACCATTAAATGAAATCAAAAGTTATACTAGTACCGAGTGTGGGGTAACAAAATTCTTGCTTTACTCAGTTTGTGATAGGATTTAAATTTATTTTTGCTGGAAAGCGAGCAGTGATCACCCAAAAACGATTCTTTATTATTATTTTCTTAAAACAACCTTCCTTCGTAACTTCGATTACATTCTGCTTGTAGATTCTATTACCAGAATGCTGTTTCGTACGGTTCTGGACTCAAACAAGTAGTTAGACACATCATTCTCTTATTAGGTTAAGTGTTAGGCATACTGTGAGGAAACTTCGTTCCATAAAGGTCTCAAGTAGTGGAGTATGAATTAGTAGTTTGGCATCATTTGCTTGAGTCCAATTCTCGTAAGAAATCATAATGATATGTTGTTGTCAGTCAATTACGATTAGGTGGGGTTATTACAGAAATTAGCTAATCGTGGTATCTTGATAAAGAAATTAAGGAGGTTATGTACCCTAGCATTGAGGAAGGGGAAAACGAGTTGACGCGGTTTCCAGCCTGCCACTGTGGCTCGGTGATCAACAATCTGCGACATTACGCTGCATGTATGATAAAAGTAAGAATCGGTGGCCGTGGCATTCTTTCTTCCCCATAGGACTCTTAGATTTAGTTTCTGTTCTTTGTTAATTCCTATTAGCGTGAGTTGTATTTCGTTTGAATAAATTTGTTCATTGAACTCCAGTCTAACGTGACAATATGTATAGAAAACGTCGGGAAGGTAACGGAGAAAGGAAAGAAGATATGTGTATTTGAAATGCAGTAAGCAGAATGAATTATATGGAGTGCGGAGCATGAGAAGAGGTTGGAAGTAGCCGATGATGTCATAAAAAATCGGTTGTTAATAATATTCGTGAAACAAATGAGAATAATAAGTGTGTAGACAGGATATATATAGAGCAGTCCACGTAGAATAGGAAAGGGACTGAAAAGTGGGGATGCGGAAAGGCAATGCAAGATAATCAGGGTCCCCGGGCTGTGGTTTCAAATATCCTACCCGGCAATACGCCTAAAAGTGATGCAGGACAAAACCCTACAAAAACACTGATCAGGTTCGTCGGAACATGTCCTTACGATGGCGGACCTACTATCTCTCAACCTGCCGATGCGTCCCGCGTGAGCGCACTACCTGTCTAATTTGCAGTCTTTGTCCCACCGACCGATTGTGCTACAACTTCATATAAAATATTTCATAAAACAAAACACAAATAATAATGAGAAAAATTTACGTCAGATTGAAAATTAATTATAACAGAGATAGTCAAATACAGACAAAAGTAGTGATAATTTAAATATCACACAACGTTTCTTGAAGCCTGAGGAAAGAAACAAGGCTTCCAGAAACGTTGTGTGGTATTTATACTATCACTGCTTTTGTCTGTATTTGGCTATCTTTCTTATTATTAAACACAAATAATCTTAATGGATATTTCAATGATTGCTATATATATATATATTATATTGTGATGTATAGTAATACAGATAATTTGTTATTAAAAACTCACTTATAAAACGTAAAAAACAAATTTATTAATTCAAGTAAAAAATTAATTTAAAAAAGAGATTTGAACGCCAGCGGATCTAGTCTGCAAATATTTATAATATATTATAATTATAATTAATTTACTCTGGCATAAATTTAATTTATGAGACCACTTTTCGCCAGGGTAAATGAAGGGGGGAAGGGGGTTCAGCAGCTATACAAAACCAGAGATTTCCCTTTTTCTGTGTAACTATACGCTGGAATAAAAAAGCACTTCACATTAATAATTATGGCCATTCTTAACGTACAGTCTTCTGTACATCTGGCAGCACACGTCGTTAATCATCTGAAATCTGCATCTGTGCCGTAGCGGATCACAGGTCTCGCTCGAACCTCCAGACAGCTAAGCAGCAAAATGACGCCTATTGAGTGACGGGACTGTCACCACGTAACGCTGTTGTGAATCGAGAGAGGATCGCGACAAATTCACAAAAACTCCAGAGAGCATCGTCGCGGCAGATTGACGATACCAACCGCTTGATTTCCGAAGAATATTTTATAGCCTACATTAAAGGTGTATGTTGCAAGGAAAAATTAAATGTTAAATGAAGGTAAATATTACATAAACCGTACTTAATAAATGAGTTTAATTAGAGTGTATACTGAAGATCCAGAAAATTGTTGTCTAATTATATGGCGGGCTGTTCGTACAAATGGAAGGAACATGATTTGAACATTATATGAATCAACCTTATAGTCAATACTTTCAATAATTATCATCCCAACTTACAATTTACCCATAAACATAAATTTAACCGTTCTCCTAATTTCTTTTTTTTTTTTTTTTTTAGGGCAACAGGCTACATGAGGGTGATCCACATTGGGCAACTCCCCTTTAATAGCATAGGAAGGGATTTGAAAGGGGGGATGCGGAAGGGTAGAGGAAGGTAGCCAAGGGTTACTAGGGCCCCCGGACTATGGTTTAAGGATCCTACCCGGCATTCGCCTAAAGAAATGCAGGGAAAACCCTAGAAAAACCTGCATCGGGTAGGTCGGGCATTGGGTACTTGTCCCACGCCCTTCCGATAGCGGGAGAGGAGTTTGCTGTGGGGACGCAGCATTCCCTTCTCCGTGCCTCGACCAGTTTAGGAGGCAGCTGGCCGACTATTCCAATAGGAATAGCGGACAACTCTTGCCGTATGCCCAAGGTCTGTGACCCCGGAACATACACCTCTCAAAACAGACCGAGGTGCCTCGGCATGTGGGAACCTTAGTTCAAAAAAACCAGAGAGATGTGAGAGCATCCCCAAAGGTAGCCCCCGCCAGAGCTCTCTGGAACTTCATGTCACTGTATATATTCACAATATTTCCATTCTCACCAATTGGTTCAGAAAACCTCCATACTCTGGACGTGTTCTCAATTATCTTTCTGATCATCCTCCAAACCAAACCAAAAGAGTAGACAGAGCTATATTACTTTCTAACTCCAAGTTACATCAACACAACATAAATATTGTCCGAAACATTTTAATCTCCAATGAGTACCCTTTAAATTTTATTATTAAGCACAAACGTTAGATTGAACAACATCCAAAATTCCGACTGTCAATCGTCCCCAAACAACTCAACCGAATTTTTTTCTCGTATTCCCATATTACAAACATCTACAAATTCGTCCAAATTTTCAAAGAATATCAAATATCCGTCATTTACAGATCGACTAATACTCTTTCCCACTTAATTAATAACCGCAAGGACCCACTTGACACGTACAGCTAACTTATGTAGTTTACAAAATGTTTCTCTAATTGTAATTCCTAATTGTAGTAGGGCAAACAAAACGTTCCCTTCATTCCCGTATCAAGTAACATATATCTAATAACAAACTCCCCAACGATAAACAATCTGTAGTATTCGAAACATACATTTGATTGACATCAGGTACAATTCCAGACTCATTTGAGAGATGCTTCACATTAATTCAAACGTCACAGCTGTTACCGTACAAACTGACACTATTAAACTCAACAATTGCTACGATCCCTTATTATTACGCTAAACCTTCTGCTTTCCCATTGTCGTTGCTCCCTTTTTGTTACCTAACCCTTCGTCTCTCCCATTGTAACGCTTTTGAATTTTGTCAACTGATGAGTTGTGTAGCTCTAGGCTCTTATTCACACCTGCTGAAACGGACAAGGATCCCAAAACGTTGTGTGGTATATATATTATCACTTATTTTGTCTGTATTTGGCTATCTTTCATTAATTATTTTCAATGAGATGTAAATTATTTCATTTTTGTTATCTGAATTGTGATATTTTATCTCCTGTCCTTAGCAGCGGCATTGATGGGATCCTCTCGTGATGCGTAGAAGGTGCCGCGTCTCACGAAATATTAAACTTGTAATTATTTCAGGCCATAACTCGAATGTAAATGAGGCGCCATTAGTCGGTCAGAATTTCGAGGCAAGACACTCCCCATACAGTGTGCCTGAAATTGCTTCATTAATTTGGATCCGAGATCGCATTAGTTGCGCTAATGTAGCAGCCTCGTCCCTGAGGCTGATATAGATTCTATTAGAGGACGTAAGCAGACGGTGTTTACTATCCGTTGCCGACTCGAACTGTCCATATGAGACGAAATGCAAATGAAACGATAGCAATTTCCCATGCAAATGGCTGGGTGTGATGTATGGACGCCAGGCCGTACATGGTGAAGACAACCGTCGTCGCCCAGCCATCGCAATTTTCGTATAATTTGTACAAGCTAATGTATTCAATGCACTGTGTTAATAGAGCTTAAAGAGATGGCAAACACTCTATTTTCAATTTTAATTACCTCATTAAGTGGCGTTTATCGTAAAGTGACTCTTAAAGTGGTCATCATAGTTTCAGGTATATGCGTCCACTTCTCGTGTTCACCCTTTTTCTCTTTTAATGAAACAGAATTTTCAAGTAGTAACTAGAAACGTCAAAGCATCTAAATTAAATAAGGTCATATTTCAAATATCATCTTTCCGCCATGGTACCTAATCATGATTAGTTAATATATAGCATGTTGGTGTCGAGAATAACGAGCTTGCATATCCGATGAAGAACATGCAAATTTTATTAAATTTATTACCACATAAACTTTATTTTCACATAATTTAATTAAAGATTAATTGAAAATGCATGCGTGTGTGTTTTTGTGTAATATTTGGTTCCCATCGTGTTTCAACCTGCCCTGTCCATAGCCATCTCAATATCTTATTGTCAATTGGTCTGTTACATTTGTCCTTGCCACAAGCATTAAAACTCTTGGTACGGATCGTATATTTATATAATTACCATGTTAACTATATTTATGTATGTATCCGGTCCGAAAGCACTAATTCCTGTTAATATTATTTAGGATGTTAGGATTGAAGTATAATACATATATTTTGTAGAGAAACAGTGTTCATCACGCGATTACAATTTCTTTTAACGTGATTATTTATGTATAATTTGATAAGTTTCTATTGAGGAATTATTAAAAATACTTAGATTTTGATACAAATTTGGTAGTAAGGTGTTTTGCGGAACCAACTGCGACTTTCCTTAACCGCCATGATTATTTAATGCTCTTGGAACCTTTGCAAGAAGTGGAGTGAAAGGATAAAAATGAGATCAAGCATGCTTTCATATTATTCAGTTGATACACTCGTATCAGTTAGTTAAAACATATCGCGGCAAAAAGAGACATTGAAATGTTAAGTTACAGAGGAGCCGAGGAAGTTAGTTGTAACGGCGAGTAGGAATTCAAATTGGTTCTTTAAAAAACAAAAAACTGTTACCTATAATGGCACGGAAAACATAATACCCAATTCTAACACATTCGTTAAATTAGTATCTAGTAGTGATGTAAAAGATAGTTCTTTTAAGGAAAAAGCTCTTCTATATATCGTTCATTGAATTGAACAAGTACTTTGAACTAGTTCAACTGAATTTAAGAGTATTTGGATGGTTAACACATTCAGATCGTCAGATCAAGTTGTCACTCCAGCTTCAGAATTTTAAAAATTCTTGCCGAACTTCGATTCAAATACCCAAAAAGTTAATATTTGGGTTGGGTGGTAACAGGCTACATGAGGGTAATCCAACTTGTGGCAACTCCCCTTTAATAACATAGGAAGGCATTTGAAAGGGGGGATGCGGAAGGGTAGGTGAATGTAGCCAAGCGTTAACTACGGCCCTTTCGCCTAAAAGTGATGCAGGGAAAATCCTAGAAAAACCTGCATCAGGCAGGTTGGGCATTGGGTACTGTCCCACGCCCTACCGATTTTGGGAGAGGGTTTTTATGTGGGTACGCAGCATTCCTTTCTCCGTGTCTCGAGCAGTTTAGGCGGCAGCTGGCCAACAGTTCCAATGCGAAAACCGGACAACTCTTACCGTATGCCTAAGGTCTGCGCCCCAGAACATACGTCTCTCACAACTGACCAAGGTGCCTCGGCTTGTGGGAACCTTAATTCAAAAAACCAGAGAGATGTGAATGTATCATCAAAGGTAGCTTTCTCCAGGGCTCTCTGGGAAGGTTCACCTGCGAGAGAATAGCCCTCACAGGCTTCCTTGGGTCTATTTTTAAATTTAAAGGGAATAGATAACCATTTTATGTTGAAACTTATAAGAAATATAATCGAGAAATTTTATTTGCGGAGATATTCTCTATTAGACACACGTGCGTCTGAATTCTGAAAGTCTCAAGCTCCATATTCTTTCAAGGATTTATTGCCACACACGGCCTTCTGCCAGTTTAGGACATAACTCAATGTCAGATAGTTTGTGTGTGGGTCACTTGCACAGAAATTCTAAAACTTCTTAAAATGCTAAGTTAAACCCCTCAATAAGCTAAATCGTAGGGTCTGCTTGAAATGTCACTAGAAAACACTATTTTTTTCGGACCTTCTGCTGAAAGGATTTTAATTTTATATTTAAATTTTCTTGAAGGAAATCCGAAAATCGTACTCTGCCAGTCAATAAATTTTAAATATCATGAAATAACAAATAGAGAAATTATCGATCTGATTGTGAACAAATTGAAACAAGTTTTCCAAGAAAAACATTAATTTGCTTACGTACATTTGTTTGTGGAATAAAACATTATGTGTAATTATTGAAATACAATCGACACTTAATTTTAAGGTTCCATATGATTGATTTAATCCATCATTTAATCCATAATTTGGTCAGTTTACATACTTAAAAAAAATAGACCCGTAAGTATCCGTCAGCCCTCTGCGGTTCTGATTTCCGTGAATGACTTAATGTGTAGCATGAACTGTGAATGACTCGAGAAGACATGTTGAACAGCGATCTACGGGACTAGAGCTGTGCGATCAATTCGAGAGCTGATCCAAGAGCTTGATCCTGTTTCAGAATTAGCGAGCTCCGACTCGGAAGAAAAGAGCGCAAGTTCTTCTGATCCGAACTGAGTCAGGTGAACATCCATGCATACTGATTAAAAGAATTAAAATAATTTCGGTTTTTCTCCCACCTCAACGACTAAGAAAATGCAAATAAGTGCTTTGTTTGATAGAGTACATCCGTTGCCCAACACCATGGATGAATTCCGGTAAATTTTCCTTGATGGATATTGGAACCAAGATGTGCAGTTTACTTATAAATTTGACTTGATTACTGGATCAAGATCTACTGGATAGATGCAAGAATATGCAATTAGACGTGCATCGGCCGGTAAATTATGTCACCCGCTAGATGACGAAATAGTACGCGTGTTAATCCGACACTTGCCATTGTCTACTCTGAACATTTTGGAAAGCTGTTTAGAGCTACAGAGATTTTTTGCATTCATTGATAAATATTGACCAAAACAAAAGAATAGGAATATTAATAGCTCCCACAACCCTGGTATTAATCCATTGATTCGGGAAATTGGGATCGTCGAATCAGAATCCGCGATTCAATAATCGCTTTAACAACACAAACACACGAATTATCGTCATCGGCCTGTAGATGTCGTAAAACTGCATCTATTCATCCGAGCTGGATGTGTAGTAGAACTACGCCGAAAATGAAGACAGATAGACCTATATAATGATAATTACGCCCAAAACGCGAATCATGATAAGTACGTCCAACGTTCACTGAAAAACGAACAGGATTCAATACATTCACATACCAACAGTGTAGACAGAATTATTCCAGAGACAGGAACCAGAGTGAAAAATAAATTAGGAACCCTTTGCAGGAAAACTAATTTAGTTTAGCGCGTAAGGCAGCCGCGAACTTAACAAGAGTCATTTACCCATTTCTGAAGGTACCCACTAATTTTTGCCGAATTGTGAAATACAACAATATTACTCCAAGAGGTAGTGATCGTAACCATTTTTTCTCTTTAATTGAGACAGGAACTGGAAATTTAAAATGGGAAAGTCTCGTCATCACTCGAAGTGAGGTTACTAGCATAACAGAACAGTTTTACCAAAGGTTAATCACGATAATAGGATTCCGACGATACTGATCAATCAAGGAAAAGTGTTAATGAAAATCCAGATAAAGGATTGTATAGTTGAGACAATTGCACTTATTAAATAGAGATATAATTTACAGAATTATAATTGATGCGAATTTTTTGAAAACATCTTTGATGAGAGTAAACATGTAAAATTACATGTTAAAAGTCTTGACAGGTGAGTGAAGCCATAAGCGCTATTAATATAGGCATATTGATTAAAAATACCATGTCCACAGATGTACAGAAGGAGGGAGCGGACAAGACACATGACTACGTAAATCCTTTAAGAAGGTGGAAATAGAAAAAATGAAGTTATGAGTATTAATAAAAGTAAATGTATTTAGTTTGTAGAAAAAAATATAATATTACTCAGTATTAACTTTCAAGCTGTTTGGACACGATCATGCACCTTCCTCCTAACGCTAAAACTACTTTACGCTTCAAGCATTAAACTTTTATTTACTTATTGCCAAGTGCAGCTATAATTGATAGAATTAATGTGAGAAGTCTTAGTTTTAAGGCCATTTGTTACATTATTTAATATTGCGAATTTTTCATTATTATTCTCCATAGAGAAATAATTCGGAACAATTTGTCCAACCAATAATCCAGAAGGAGTTTGCAGCTTCCAGTTTTCAGAAGAGATCCAGAGTTACCACAGTGTTCTTTAATCCATGTAAATTCAGTGATTTTATGGCCTTTTAGTGTGAATTGTGAGGTGAGCCCGAGCCCAAGAGACTTAAGCCTGGTACCAGCAGACACGTATATGAGAATTGTAGGTTTTGTAAAACACATAAACAACGAAAATTATCTTACAATTATAGTTTCATTTGGTATTGGTAACACTTTCTTGGTGTTGGGATTGATTTAATTGAATATATTGTACAATTTGGGTTCTCGTGTCTTTAATATGAAAAAATCGATTTATCATTAACAACACCAAAAACTTATAAACAAATGCTAATCTGACCGACAAATTCAATTGAGATTTATGAACTATTTCATCTTGTAGTGATTCAAACAAACGCCTAAAATGTTCGCCGATTGTGTCATTATATATGGAGATGGTCCTATTGCAAAGGATCTCTAACCAGATACTCAATTTTAAGAAGAGTTCTCCTGGTCTACAGCAAGCTAATTCTTGGATTATCAATGAGCAATTTTAACAGGCGCCTCATATTAATATTAAATTCCATTTTGAGGACTGTATAAGTTGTTTCGAAAAGAATAGTTAGGGCAATGTGTGAGAACTGTCCAGGAAGTGAAGTGCGGGGTCACGAAAGCCTGGAATTCCTGCACGTGAGCCTAGGGCCTGCACGACTTTAGCGCACGCGAACTCAGACCTATCATTGCCGACTGCCCCAACACACAAACAATTACAAGACACGAAATAGTGTGCAACTATTACAACTCTCCACGGAACCACGAATTTCAATCTTTTCGTTGCAAAATGCGATTACATATATCTTTTATTAAAACTTTTTAAATACGTTTTACGTTTATTAAATTTCATCAACATTTGAGCTATTTATGTATGGTGAAAATCTGTGAGTAGTCAACAAAAAATAACTTATCCAAGCAATGTACGAATTGATGTTGTAGAAGTAAAATCTTCCTAATGCACCTTCACAGTCGCTTAATTCTGCAAGGTTTTGTGTTGGAATACGTTTAATCTTTTATAAAGTCCTGGATATAGTGGAGAAAAACTGTGAAACTTTCAAAAGTACTATCTGATTCTCTTTAAATGTGTATACATTTTTCTTCGGCTGACGTGCTCTTTCAGAATCTGCTAATTTTAATTTGATGAGCAAAGCTTGATCATTTGGTATTTTAATATGTAAATAGGTTTAAGTGTTTGAATCAGGTTGGGCAATAATACTATTGGGGGTTTCCGTTTAAGCTGGGATTCAAACAGAGATTTCTTTGTGTGTGGTATTCACTCATACCAAGCGGTGTAGTCGAATTAGCAACACACTCTGAATAACCATGACAATTTTCGTGTCACTCTTTCAACGGGGTTGGATTTTGGATGATGGGCTGTAATGAAGGATGGATGAATGTCAGTTTCTAATTTATATGACATCCTGAGTGAGTCAGAGGACTCTAACACATTAGCTTCCCAAGACGAATCTAGTTCAGATTTTCCTGGTGACGAGGGATCTCATTTTTTTTCTCAGTGCGGGCTCAACGTTCAAGTAAGAAACTTAGTTCTTTCAAAAGATGCAAGATTGCTAGGATTAAGGCTAAAAAAGAAAAAAATTCTATCATCTGGATCGAGAAAGCCTGTGAGAGTATTCTCTCGCAGGTGAACCTTCACAGAGAGTTCTGTATGAGGCCAACTTTGGGGATGCTTTCCCTTCTCCCTGGTGTTTTGAACTAAGGAACCCACTAGCCGAGGCACCTCGACCTGTTTTGAGAGGTGTATGTTCATGGGTCGCAGACCTTGGGCATACGGTAAGAGTTTCCCGCTATTCCTATTGCAATAATCGGCCAGTTACCTCCTAAACTGGTATAGTTACGGAGAAGGGAATTGTGCGTTCACACAACAAAACCCTCTACCACCATCGGAAGTACCCAATGTCTGACCTACCTCATGCAGGTCTTCTAGGGTTTGTCCTGCATCTTTTTTAGGTAAATGCTGCGTAGGATCCTTAAGCTATAGCCCGGGGTCCCTAGTTAACCCTTGGCTGCCTTGCTCTACATTTCCGCATCCCCCATTTCAGACCCGTTCCTATGCTATAAGAGGGGAGTTGCCACTATGTGGATTACCTTATATATAGCCTGTTACTCTAAAAAAAAGTAAAAAAATCAACTGGGACCTCATTTTCGTGAGAAATCGAGAGACAGAGGGAGTGGGGAGGGGGGGCGAGATAGAATTTAATCAGTTTTCTTCAAAGAGAAAAATCTGATTTATTGTAATGATGATGTGCTTTGACGTAGAATATGATTAACCAGAATGACGCATATTCATTGATTCATTTAAAACTAGCCTCAAAGCAGCCTTGTTGCATAATGGGAATGTATTTGCATCTCCTCCTATGGGACACTCGGTTCATATAAAAAAGAAAACTATAATGACTTGGTTACGATTCTTGAGAAAATATCAAGAATATCAATGCATGGATGTGGAGATTTCAAAATACTGACCATGTTGAAATACTTGGGTTTACATCTCGACAGCAAACTCAATTGGAAAATCCACATAACCAAGAAAAGAAAACAAATGGATATTAAACAAAAAGAAATGTACTGGTTACTAGGACGCAAGTCACACGTATCATTAGAAAATAAACTACTACTATATAAAACCATAATACGGGATAGAATTATGGGGATGTGCCAGTAAGTAAAATACTGCTATAATACAAAGATGCCAGTCTAAAATATTAAGAGCCATCGTCAACGCCCCCTGGTACATAAGAAATGAACAAACACTCAATGACTTAAAAATACAAACTGTTATGGAAATTGCCTGTCAAAAGAGTGTTAGTCACCACGTAAAGCTCAAATCACAATCAAACCCATTATTACAACCACTACTAGAAAATGATAAAACAAGAAGACTGAAAATAAAATGGCCAGCACATCTCTAGACAATATTTAGAAGTTCTCTTCGCTGGAGGGGATGGCATCATGCCATAATGTATGATATGTAAATAATATGTCAAAGCTACCACATTAGCTTATAGATTAAAATGTATCTGATTGCTGATAAATGTAATCTTAAAAAAAATGTTGTTAGGTCAGCAGGAGGTTATACAAAATATCCTTGATTTATTTGTTTATGGGACAGTAGAATTAGACAGCTGCACTGGACAAAAACTGACTGGCTACGGCGAGAAAAACGGCATGAATACGACCTTGGTTCTGCCAGGAAAAGTGTTATTACCTCCTCTTAATATTAAATTGGGCCTCAAAAAGCAGTTGGTTAAATCACTGGCAGCAGATGGGAATTGTTTCAAATATCTGTGTTCCAAGCTCCCGAAACTGTCTGAATCCAAGTTAAAAGAGCGAGTTTTCACTGCTCCCGACTTAAGAAAATTTTCATCTGATCCCCTCTGTTTCAAACACTGGAAGAAGCCCGACCTACCTGAAGCATATTTCTCTAGGATTTTCCTGCAACACATTGAGGTGAATGCCTGATAGGATCCTTAACTATAGAGCCTGCAAACTCTTGCTAACCCTTGGCTATCTTGCTCTCCATTCCGCATCATCTCTTTCTATCCGCCCCAATGCTATTAAAGAAAAGTGGTTAATATTTTTTTCCTGTCCGAATTAACTATTAACACAGCTGCAATGAGTCGATCGGAAGAGATTAAGTAATGAACAATTTCCTCCGGGTTACATCGTAATTTCTCAACTATCATATGATTCTGTACTTTTCTTGCGGATATATTATAGATAGTATGTACGCGCGTTTTTGAGAAATCAGAGTTATAATATTGTCAGATGAATAGCATTTGAAATATCCATTTTTTAGTAGTCATAATTTGTATAACCGTACGTTACTGGTACTGAAGGTACTGAATTTTGTTTTGAGTAAGATGCGTATGGACGGTCCAACCATAGTCTCCATAATTATGTTTAGTGTCTATGAAATTGACAGTTTTTCTTTGGATGATTTTTGTGCTCACTTTCATTACCTTTGGTCTTAGGGGTGAGGGTGGAGGGTGCGATTAAAAGGTTACTCAAAATCAATCGATATGGGAGTCCAATCCGAGTTAATGGATGTCGCTGAGTATAATTATGGCATTCTATTTGCCGGCTAAGTTGTACTTCTATTCCTATAAGTGGGGGTGGAAGGGAAAGTAACGTGCGTAGGTTTCGCATTCAAATCTACATCCGTGGAGCAAATTTGATCAAGTTTTTTCCTCGGATTCCTGTCTATTCTGAAACTAACACTGTGGAAATAAGACACACCTATTAACCCTGAGGGTGGAGGTGGAAACGGGTAAATTTTCAAACGTACTAAAGTGGTCTATATTTTCGTGAAAATAATTTTTTTTTGATCAATGAGATAGATAGCGTTTCTTCAGATATTTTTGTGTTTAATTTCAAGCCCTTTCAGCATGGGAGAGGTGCTTTTTTAGGGATGGGGTGGAGGGACGTTATATTAAAATAACGCGGAAGCAACTGATGTTGGAGTCGAATCCGGAGTTATGGATGTTGCCGAGTTTAATTATGACAACCCGGGAAACGCCTGAACCCAGCTAGTATTATATACATTAGACTTAGTTTTATGGAACACGTGTATCACAATCGAAAACGCACGCAGAACTATGCTTCATTACATGCAAACTCAGAGGAGTTCAGTTTGGGGAACATTATTTTCTTATCTCTTATAAAACTTACGTGATCCAAAATGTGTTCCCTGTGTAGAAGGTATTAATTGTTTCATCGCCAATACTATGAAAAAAAAGTTGAGACTACAATGAACTCGTGCTTTACTCCAAATAGACAATGTTTTAATGTACAAAAAATCAAAACCATGAACATTTCTTCCAGAAAATTTATCAAAACGCGTGTACTTTTTTGATCTGACGATTGACGATTAATTAAAATGGAAAATCAAATCGGGGTCGTTCCGTATACGTCTCATAAATATTTATGCTCCACAAACGTGCCGAGAAGCGTCTTTCAGAAAACATGGTAGCATAGTAAATATTCAAAATATTTAAAGCATAGCTCGTAGAACAGGTTGTAAGGGAAGTGACTTCCTTCTTTGGTAAGCCGATGAACGGAGTCCGCTTAGTTGCATTATTGAATGTGCGCTTACTCTTTGTCGAGAGGATTGTGCATACGTGCTTTAATTAATTGAGTTACGGGAAAATTAATCTTACTGGTATGTAACCCATTTGCGCCTCACATCACTCGGTGGTGACATTTAAACCGTAAGTTATAAACTAAATCACACTTATCAAATACTTCAAACAATTTGTAAACATGGGCGTGTATCTTCTTAATAGACTAAAAGTTTGAATTGAGTTTAAAACTTTGAATGCGGCTCAGTAGCATTTTATCAATTGACAAATGACTGTACTGAGCAAGTCGTGAGTGGAAGGTTTCAACTTGCCGTCGTAGGTAAAGTATTTGTAAAGCTAAGAGAGTAGACGTGAGCTCGAATAGAGCAGAGTGAAACTTGAAAATTCCTTTTATTTCGTGAGATATGTTTGTTCATGTGAGTATGGTCATAAGGGGCTGGCTGAAAGCTTCTGGTTGCTAAATAAATGTTTTGACTAATAATTGTGTAATTATTGTCTCAATTGAGGACCTACAGAGAGATTTCGATTTAATAGTAAAGGTTTTACGTCACCATATTTTCTAGAAGATAAATTTTAGGGACGTAACAGAACAATTTCCATTCGTAAGTCAAGAATGTAAAATAGACGCATTTTTGACAGACTGTTTGGTGACAGTTGAGATTAACAATCGTAAGAAATAAATTATTGAAGAGTATGATTCCATTTGATAAATTGATCAATGGAGTAACAAATCTTTAATTTGAGATTAAATGTGTGAGAAAAGTACATCAAACGCGTATGTTTAAGAAAATAAAACGAATAAAAAGTAAAATTTTGAACAAATAAGTACGATAAATGAAAGTAATAGAAGTACGAATTTAATTCATCTTACAGTATTTGTATATTAATTATACCCATAAAGGGAAAGAAATTACAACACTCCAATTTTCAACTTTTATAAAATGACTCCCGTACGAACAGTTTTTCAACATCTTCGTAGGCATGCTAATAATTTCTCCTATTAATCTATTAAATCTGAATATATTCCAAGTCAGTCCCGTGATCTATTTATTTGATTCCACAAATTTGATCGGGTTTGTAAAAATAACAAGTAGTCTTATAATTTTCATTATGAAATGTAAAAATATTTAATAGTCTGGTGTGTAAATGAAGTCGTTAATAGCAGTGTAAGCAGATGATTAGAACTAGAATTCTCCACAAAAATGATCAAGATCTAAGGTAATTAGAAACTTAATACTGACTAAATATTATTTACTTAA
The DNA here is from genome assembly GCA_037074705.1 of Zhengitettix transpicula. NCBI lineage: Eukaryota > Metazoa > Arthropoda > Insecta > Orthoptera > Tetrigidae > Zhengitettix > Zhengitettix transpicula. The sequence continues at coordinate 70,573,083 of CM073590.1, read as the reverse complement.
TATTTTTCTCTTTCTCTCGTCTATTTCATACATAAACTGACGTGACTCACCACGAATATGACGAGAGCGAGGTTTCCTGCCGTATTAGTATGAAGTAAATGTTTGTGTTTCTGTGAAAATGTGTACATATATGATTAGAATCCGAGGGGAAATAAGTGTTTGTGATTTATGATCGTAAAAACAAGTAAATAATAAGACTAATAAATTGTCAAATTTAATTAATTGATGATTATTTTTAAAAGCTTCTTTTTTTATTATTTGGTGAATAAGAAAGGTAGCCAATTCAGACAATTATCACAAGAAAGTGATACTAGAAATACCACACATTCATTTGTATTATTTGAGTTAAGATTTTTTCCCTCCTCGCATATGTATGAATATAAATAATTTTTTGTCTTGTATTTAACTACCTTATTCTGTTTACTCATTTTCAAATTTCTGCTTAATAAATATTGTAATACTAATTAAGGAGGCCATTAATTGTTTAAATTATAATTAATTTTTTAGCGGCACCGATCTCAAAGAACAACAATAACGGCAGGCTCTTTGCCAGCGAGATTTGTTGTGAACTGGGCGCATTGTACGGAAGTTCAGTTCGTGGCAGTCTGGCGAATCTTGTGGTCGAGAGAGGGAGCAAAATTTAGAGTACAAACAGCGTGGTCCAAACTTAGTCATTTCTACTGAGAGACTTATATATTAATCATTACATTTGAAAAAGATCTGGACGGAGAGACAAGTTATACAAAAATCTGAAAAGCTGAAACAAAAGGTTTAGCGCCCCGTTCAGATACATACGCGCTCCGAAATAACATTTTCTGCAAAAGGTATTGAAATTTAATACGTCCGACGGTTGACCGGAGTTGCAGATAATCGAGTTCCTGGAGGGGTTATTCAAGAAACACAAACGTGTGTTTGTTCAAGTGTAGAGTCTGTGATTAATGGCCTTTTTGTGAATTGTGTCCCAAGCTTCGAAATCATTAAGTCTGGTACCAGAAGGACAGTTGTAAGTCAAACCAAAATAATTAAATTTATGTAAACGGTAATTAAGGGTATAGTCAGATTTAGTTTCGTTTCATTTCTTATTCCTTTAGTTTCAATTTGTTTGAATTGGTAATTCTTTAATTTTTAGTCTTGATTGTTTCTTACTTATCAAAACCAGTAAAGACCCTGAGAGGAAAAGTTATTATGTTTTATTGTTTGTAAAATATAAAAGTTTGTATTTTTCCTTGAAATCCACAAATTATAAAATAAAAAAATTGGTTTGTTAATTTTGATTGAATTTGGCGTGCCAATAAATTGTACCCTTAATGAATAAATTTGTTTTTAATAATTAATATTTTTTTAAAATTAAACTCTTTATTTAATCATTACTATATATATATATATATATGTATATATATATAAATTTCTGAATTTTAAAATTGACAACAGGGTTAATAATCATTTATTTATCAAAACTATCCAAATCGTCAACGTTTCCTAATATAGTGATTAATATTTTTAAAAAATTTTAAACGTTAGTAAAATATATAGTAATGAATGATTTTTAATAGGTTTTATTCGTTGTAAATACTTAAAGTTTTACTATATGAAATATATATATATATATGAACTTTTAACATGAGACATTTGAAATGAAAATACAAATATAATACTACAAAATTTTGATTGTACAATGTAAAACATATATCATTGACCTATTTCTCAGGGTAGGGTTTTCTGAAGAAATTATGACAAAATTTATGTGGCAATGTGTCAATATTTCTTTATTGACATTAATTTAAATATTTTATCTGTTATTGTACAATATGTAGGAGTCAAAATCCCATCTGCAACGCGCTCTGATATTTTACCTACACTTTTTACCTTAACTTCTCGAAATTACTTCAATATACAACAAAATCTTCAGGAAATATTTTAATACGAGAATTAATGCCATCGATACACTTATTTGTAAAAGCATTGGTTCGATTATAACTCCCTGTAACTTGCACAAATTGGGTTCCAGCATATACTTTGCAACATTATTAATTAAATTTACAATATGAATTAATTAATTAATGCAATATAAACGGATAATTCAATGTTAAAATCAACTTATAATTGTTTTAAATACACTCGACTCTATTACGGTTAACAGTACACAATTTATTAACCCACAGCATTAATAATATGAGCACATGATATTTTAAGGAATTTTTTACAAAGCAGTTAAGCGCCAGAAATTTTACTGCAAGGTATTTCATGTATTTTTGACGCATCAATTTTCACAAAAAATGAATATAAATTTACCGTCTTGAAACTTAGTAAGTTCATGAAACATTTTTTCAGATTTTCTGATTTAAAAAACGAACATAACTCTCTACGCGACAGTGTATATAACGGAGAGTTTTGAATGTACTTCACGAAACAGAAAAACTTGTGATAATGAGATTTTATAGCTTACAGTGTGTTTGGACTTTACTTGTAGATAGCTTGACGCACACGTGCTTTAGAGACTGATCATCTCTGGATCGTGCGAAGATATTGCTGGAAGATCTCTGTCCTCAAGTCCAGCGAAGGTGCTGTAGTTCGGACAATACTGCAATCATCACGGCATCGTGGGACGAGCACGTCGTGAGAAATCGACTCAACGTAGGCCTAGAGAAGATTCAACGGTGGACCACCAACTGGAGGGTGAAGATCAACGCGTCGAAGAGCCAGGCGCTGCTGATCACCCGTCGTCGAAACTAAATCTGACTATACCCTTAATTACCGTTTACATAAATTTAATTATTTTGGTTTGACTTACAACAGAATATTAGTATGTTATAGTCATAATATATCTCGTCATCGCGGAGCAGATTCCACGAGGAAGGAACTCCGACAACTAGAAGAAGAGGCTGGACCTACGGTTAGATGCTGCATCGCTGCGCAACGTATTGGATTATTCGCCTAGGACAAAAAGCAGTTTCCAACATTTCCAACCCTACGACTTTCGAAAAAGAATTTAGAATTTTTTGTTTTTCCTCTCCTACTTTTCAATAAATATCTGTATTTTTAAACGATTTTTCATACAGCGGTTTGATATAGCCATCCAGTATTCGTCAGTTCATTCAACATGGTGCTTTAGAAACCTTAAATGTATTATATAAGGTCTGGGTGTCTTCTAGATTATAATTTTGTTCACTTGCTTCTGCAATCACTTTTAAGCTTTTAAATTAATTTCTATGTACTTCGACACACTTAGATGGATATTTTCGATATTGTTACCTCAGCAGTATGAATTTCTCACAATTCTTTGTAATTTCACAGATCTTTGGTACGTATTTGCTAATTTTCATGCGATTGGTCGAAAGTTAATTTACAAATTCTGTTTATTTCACTTCTTGTAAAATTGAGAATATCAGAGTACACATTTTGAAGCTTCTTTGATAAAACGCGTAAGTCAGAATCAGAATGTACAATTTGATAATCAAATTCTGGCTGTATGTTTTAATCTCCGCCCTTTGAGATATTGACTAATTTATGTTGATTAGTTGGATTGTTACGGAAAGTAGCATGTTATTACTGATCGAGTGTTCCAGGGATAGATACTCGGTTTGAAAACGTGATTCAGTTTCAGTCCCCGTTGCGCGTTTATTACTACGATGGAAACATTTGGTCTTAAAGGGCTTCTCTGTGTGGTCGTTTACCGGGAAAAGCATACGAGCCCTTCGGCCTACAAAGTAACCATATCGCCGCTACAGATAATGGCCAAATTAGGGATGAGGGATGGAGGCAGGGGTTTCCGGTGCAGCCGGTCTGTCTTGTGTCGTGAGACCTATCTTATTTCATCGTCCAGATGTGGCCCCAACCTGTTGCGGAGTCCGCAACCCATTCAGCGGAAGCGATGGTGCAGAGCACGCTGGACCAAGAGTGATGAATGCTATATTGTTATACTCCTAATAGGTCGTAGATAAGGGGCAGGTTTCCAAATTATGAACAATACTTGACAAAAACAGATTCAATTACTCTATAAAATAAACATTAACAGCAACAACTACATGAAAATAACAATAAATCATTTTAGAAATGTAATAAATTATTTAAATGCATTTTGAATAATAAAATTTACTATAAACTCTATCTTGTGCTCTAAAATACATAAAAATAGTCAGTTTAAAAAATCGAATTTCATAACAAGTAATCATATGAGAAATCTTACGAACAAATTTTTCGGCGCCAATTTAAAGGGCCAACGTCGATCTCTCTACATAAATAAAGCTTCCAAACTCTCTATATCGTGGAACAAATGTTTACGCAGGTTGCCATGTACTGCAATGAATTTTTTTTGTGGGCTGGGTTTTTACGTTAAATCAAAAAAAATATTGACCATTAAAGAAATTTTATATAAGTTTATTACAGTTAAGCATGAAAAACTCTTATCTCAGGCACCTGTTGTTTTTACATAGAAGAGATCTGCTGCCCGTACCAAATAACTACTGCTATTCTGTGTTGTGTTGCCTGCTGTAGCTCTCGTACCGACGTCTCCGTATCTCACAGCCGGCAGAACGGGTTAACTGCATCGATGACTTTAGTCAGGACCACTGGCTAAGGCGTCGGCCTCCGGGATTGATTTCTGGCAAGCCGTCGTAATAAATTGTGTGGCTTCGATGAACACTTCACTAACAAATTGTGACCCTTTCTCACGACGATTCTGCCTCGGACTATATCAGAGACAACAACTTTACGGAGCCTCTCATAATGACATCCACCAGCTGCGCTGAGCGCATAACAGCTGTCGAGTTACAAAACCTTACCTCCGTTCCCTCGATTATATCCTCCCATTATTTTACTTTTTGCATTATTATAAAACTTCGTCGAAATGCCAGTTGACTGATTCTTCCATTGTTACAAGAGTTATAGCACGCACCTGCAGTTCCGTAGTCAAAAATGGCCAACTATTCTGTCATATTGAGGCCAACAATCGAGACAGGACACGAAAATTTACTTGGATGGGAATATTTATCTCCTCCACCCCCACGCACGTGCACGATTTCGAATTCTCCAAACCACAGCAAACAACACTCCCGAGACAAAGCAAAACTAAACCAAATTACACGCGTTACAGTACCAGCGTAAATCTTCTGGAATAATGTACATTCGGTCTGTAAAAAATGTGATTACTTTAATGAAGGAAGTTGTAACGATAATTTTATTTTCTTTAACTTAAGAGTTAAAAATTTATTATTAATAATAATATGAAAAAAACTACTCTATTCTGAAATGTCATCTGTTGGGCTTGTACTTGAGATTTTGTAGCATTGGTAATACAGAAATATCTGAATTAAACATAAAATATAGACAATACTATTGACTAACTGGACGAAAGTTCAAACTTTCATTTTCCAACAAACTACTGATTTACAATCGAATATTGAAACCAACGTGGTTCTACGGTATTCACCTTTCGGACTTTAGTTGTGACACAAACATCAAGTGCATTCACACATGTCAAAATAAACTGTTAAGAAACATCGTGAATGCCCCTGGTATATCCGAAATGCAGATCTCGATAGGGATCTCTAGATTCGAACCGTAAAAGGAGAAATAAAAAGGTATGCTTGTAAAAATGAAGCTAGGGTTCACCTCAATGTTCTGGAGAATCAACACCGTACCTGACGATTGAAAATAATAAAATCACACGATCTTGTGTAAATCGCAGTGTATAAAAGCAAAGCACAGTGCGTGAGTGAAATGTACAAAGACCAGAAAAATCTAGAAGACAAGCTATATACTTAACGACTAGAGGCTGTCCAATATTAAGATTTTTAGAAGAAAATTAATGTTAGTCTTAAAAGACTAGTTTTAATGGCAGGCACACAGTTGCTGATAAAATGACCCTTAAATTTTATTTATTGGAAAGAAAAGAAAACAAATGAAAATAAACATTCTGAAGTTGACCGGCGGGTAGAAAAATCTGGCTTAAGGGGCTGACTCACAGGAAGCTAGGAAAAGCATGTTTTAACTTGTTCACCGACGTCAAAAATTTCACAATTCTTTAAGTGCATGTTGTTTCATACCTGCATCACAAATTAGTTCTCTTAGAAACCAACAGACACCTCTGGGGTAATACTAAAATTTATGTTGCATATATGACACACAATGCAGTAAAGGGTTTAAAAATAATAACTCGCTGTATTGAAAAATTAAGATTGTAATAGTGTCATAAGTAGGCGCTTGTTGTACCCTGTGCATAACACAAGTTGTTTTACTCTGTTGTGTCAGATGACATGGGCCGGCCAGTGGTGGTTCGTGAGTTTTTTTAAGTTGCATACTACATCACACCAAGCAACCATTTTTACCAGGATAAATATGTATAATATTAATGATAACAGTAGACGTAGTGTTCCCAATACTCTGCTACAATATTTTAAATTTCTAATTCCGTCTAGATAGCTTCCAATAGAGTCTAAATTTTAAAAGCGGAATAATTTACAACTAAGTTGACACACATATAATTCATATATATATATATATATATATATATATATATATATAAATTTAATTTTACAAACGAGCTACGCATAATAGCACTGTTTTATTTTCTCACAGGCCCAGAGGCAGTTTGTTGATGTTTATGGGTAGACTAGGAGGTTGAAACGGAATACTGCGCATCTGCATTTCTCATTTCAGAGAGAGATCCTGTGCTGAATCGTGGGTAGCACAGAGAGAGGCAGCTGGCTCCATTAGAGGAAGGCGGGCAGTTTAAAGTCTTCGAAATCGATGTAGAAACTCACACTGTCATAACACAATTTCTATAAATGTTCATTAAATTTAGAAAGATTATTTGTTCCTACATTTCATTACGTGCTATTGCACATGAGCACATATACACCAATTGTCACTGCAAACTGTACATCAATATCAACCCCGTGGATCTGTTGTGTCACGTGCTGGTCAGACGTGTTGAGTAGTGACTCCAACCTTTGTACGCTCACAGATATGTTGGACGATAGGTGGAAGTTGTGTCTAGTTGCGTTCTATTCTCATAGTCTTTCCAGATCAGTTAGCTTCAGAATGATCTGTTTGAAGTCCAGACATGACACCCAGACGTTTAACCATTCCTGCCTTTCAAGACTTCCTTGAAATGTACTCGTTAAAATCTTCATGGGAAAACTGTGACTGTAAATTTTTACTCTCCTACAGCATTCGGCCTCAGATTTTGCACTACCTAATGGAGGCCTCTTCTCTGGTATTTGTGTTTGTATCCTCCAATCAATTTTATTCGAGGAACCACCAAATTTGAGACCAATTTCCGTTGCGATGGAGTTTCCGAGTAGTTTAGTCAGGACCAAACAACCTTTCATTTACGCTTTGGTCAAAAAATACCTTGGCGCATCCTGTCGCCATTCCTTCAGCATATTGTTCTTATAATGACCCTAGGCCAGATCCGTCCGCCTCTCTGGCGCCTGTGTAGTATTTGCGAACCCTAACGTATACTTATTTTATTTTTGTAATATTTAGCGTACAGAATTTGCATACTTTCTCGTATTTTACTTTTAATTAAATTGCATTATCAAAAGACTAATGTTTTTTCTGCATCGGAAAATCTTGGCGCAGTGAGCGATGAGCACGGGAAACACTTTCATCAGATTTTATAGAAAAGACATATCAAGGAATATGGAATCCTAATATTCTACCACATTATTGTTGGACCATCAAAATATAGCATCAAATCGTAATTTCTTATTTTCTAGGTTTGTCAGAATGTTTCAATACTATATTTAAATTATTTATTAATGTTTTATTTTTTTAATGCCTGTCTCTCGGAAACCTTGCGTGATAGGTAAAATCCGATTTCATATTTCAATTAAGAAGAAAATGTACTATCTGATTCACACATTTTCGTTTCAGACAAAAAAATTCTTGTTTCTCATTGTAATTAGTATTTTTTTTTTTTGGCAACAGGCTACATGAGGGTATATCACATAGTGGCAACTCCCCTTTACTAACATAGGAAGGTATTTGAAAGGGGGGATGCGGAAGGGTAGAAGAAGGTAGCAAAGGGTTAACTAGGGCCCCCGGGATATATTTTAAGGATCCTACCCGGCATTCGCCTAAAGAAATGCAGGGAAAACCCTAGAAAAACCTGCATCAGGTAGGTCTCCGTGCTCGACTAGTTTAGGAAGCAGCTGACCGACTATTCCAATGGGAATAGCGGACAACTCTTACCATATGCCCAAGGTCTGTGACCCCGGAACATACACCTCTCAGAACAAGCCGAGGTGCCCCGGCTTGTGGGAACATTAGTTCAAAAACGGAGAGGAAAAGGCATCCCCAAAGGTAGCCCCTTCGTATTTCTCCTACAAGGTTCTGCCTGCGAGAGAACATCCCTCGCAGGTACTGCCTGCGAGAGAATAGCCCTCGCAAGCCCCTATCCCAGCCTTTTGTAATTAGTAGTGTACACATTTGTTTTTGGCAGGTTATACCGTTGTCACACCCTGCGCTGTTGCACAACAAAAGAACATCATTCTGTAATACCTTTTTTGTTGACTAAAAGTGTCCATAAAAGAATTTCAGCACAATGAAGAGGTCGAACAAGCTCAGAGTACGAGGAAAGATCAGGAAGTCCATGTTCATCACTGACAACCAATCATGGTTCAGAATATGAAACAAGTTGGATCGTGAAATAAAGAGTGAAGGAGGGATGCATACGTGACTTGCTGCTCAACCTAAAACCTTCTTCTCTAATGTTAACAGAAATCTTTGGAACGATGGTCCAAGGGTAATGAAAATCGGGATGACTGATAAAAATAATGCCGTTGTAAGTTTCCTATAGAAAATTTAATTTTTACCTCGAATTTACTTCATATAACTCAGTTAAGTTTACCAACATTTAAGTATATCAAAATATTTGTAACATCCAGAACTCAGTCAAGATTAACGAAATCGTTGAGAAATTGTATTTAACAATACAAGCTAGTTACTTATGTTATTATAACGAGCTTGTTTATGATTTAGGTAAGAAAACTTTAAGGGCACAATACATTTAATATGTAACTTCATGCTTTTTAAAAACATGGAAGTATATTATATATGCTATTCTGGGTGATAATATGGAAAACAATAACTGGAACAAATGAACGTGGAGATATGACATGCAGATGAGATTAGTAATATCTGCTACTTTATACGGGATAAAGACGATCTGAAGCTAATTCAAGCGTAACTGAAGACCTTTGTTGTCCCAGACGTGATTTCGAGGACACGAACGTCATAAATCTGGAGCTTATTCGAACGGGATGCTGGATCGTTTGTGAAGTGCCCGAGGTCCTTGAAACAGCCGTTGATGATATCTGGACCGGGAATCATATCTCCTCTTGAGTAATTGGGTCCGGTCTCTGGCTGTATGAATCTCCCCAGGTTGCGTGTGTTGGAACCAGTTCCCAATATGCACAACTCAATTTATGTTGTTTCGTAAAACTGACTTCTAATGTGATATTCCCCAGTTCCTTACCATACAGAATTTATATGACTTCATAAGCATTTTATTATTCAATTTGGACAGTCTGTCTGAGCTGTTTACGCCGTAATTGTGGAAATAATTTTTGTATATGTGTTAATAATTTGAAAGGCCGCTACAAGAGTTGACTTTTAATGATCACATGGTGGAATGCTAGTGAACTAAGGTTTTCAAGTACACTCAACTTGCTTTACATTTTAAGTTCGTATCACGTAAATTTAACTTGATCCTAGGGCGCACTTAGTTATAAATATTGCTTGCCTAATAAAGTTTAATCTAATATTGCAATGCGTGGTTATAATAACGTATTTATAAAACATAATCGTTTTTACGCCTGTTAAAAATAATTTATAATGTAAATATGTAGAAGTACATTGTCAAGATAAAAGAATTGTACGTACGCAGTCGATATTGAATGTTGGTGAACTTAAACAACAATGTGTCAGTGACTCGAATTTAGTTAATTGCTTATCTGCATGTGATTTGTTACATCTTTACTAAACTTAGAGTAGAAAAAACGATTTTGACTACAATAGCATAAGTAATTTAACGAAATATTTGGAAGTATAAGAAACTACGGGTCTCAAGCAAAACGAATAGTATGGTACCCTAAATACAAATGAAGTTAGGTGTTAAGATATATTCGTAAGGATTGAATACCATATACACGTCATCACTTGATATATTTAGATGTAAAATCTTATATGGAGTAAAATAAAATAAAAGTTTTGATACTCTCCTTAATAACTAGCCTGTAACAAGGTTCCAAATCTTATACAATAAATGCCCTAACTAATGAGGTGCAGATATCAAGTATCGCCATCGCGATGTCACCGCCCTCTCCCTAACACAACAGGCTGCGAAAAATGCTTAATATTCATTGCGTAATTCCCTTTTGTATTTGCATTTACCGTAATGCATATTTCTATAAATATAAGCGCTTTAAATTAATAAATAAACTAAATTTTTCAGAACTATATGTTAATAAAAATAAAATATTAGAACATATTAACAAAAAAAATTGGCCCGAAGTAGCATTCGGTTTTGGAACCTCTTCAGGTGCAAACATTAAAATTTTACAAGACTAAATATAATTTATTTCTTAAATATACTATATACATATATATATATATATTGTAGTAATTAGTAATTAAGGCATTGTTCTAATTGAAAAGTTGAATTGTAGAGGACTCATTATTGGTGGATATAGCGGACGCCGCAACAAACCGGCAATGCAAAGAAAGTATTGTTGATCGATCGAGAAGGTTCTACGCGCTCAAAATTTACGAGACGAACGAACAGTCGGGCAATGAACGGCGAGGCATAAAGACCAGAAAAGTTTTTTTTACAAAAGTAGTACAGTCAGGCAATGAACGGCGAGGTGTAAAGACCACAAAATTCTAATACACGAAAAGTTGAACAATTTAGTCAGTCAGCAGCGAGAATGAAAAAGGTCTAATTTAAAGAACGAGAAAGTGTTCCAGTAACCAGTACGCTGTTATATCAAAAATGCAGAAACTGAACTAGTCTTCAGTCAACAGACAAAACCAATGAGGTGCATTTTCAACAAAAATCCACGAGACCTACAAATCCAGGTTGCAGTAAATCATCGAAAATCGACAAAGTTATTTTAAACAAACTACGCTAATTAGAGTCTGTGAGTACTTAGAATCAGTGATATCCCCAAAATTGTGCACGAAAAGTTAAAATGAGACCTGGGCTGCCGTAAGTAGAAAGAAAACTTTAAAATCATTGTAAACCACGTTTAAAAGATAAACGTCAGATCGTTCTTTAATTATCGATAAAATGAGATCTTTAATTATTTAGACCATTCTTTATTTCTTGATAAAAATTGAAATTGTTTAAATTCAATCCTTAGTATTATTTCTTCAGCAACAAATTTCGTCTATGTTCAGACGCATTGATTCCCATATAAAGTAAATGTAATTTTTGTGATTTTGATTATATAAAAATTCTGCCATTATCAAACCCAGTTCAAGACCCTGAAATCCCAAATATTTTGTGATTTGAATACTTGTATTAAAATTGTTAATAAATCTTGTTTAATAGTTTTCACGTAATAGTTCTTTTCATTTAAAAACGCCACATAATTCATATAATGAATTATTGTCAAAAGATAACAAAAGCTATTAATAAATTATTACAATATATAGTCTGAGACAAAATTTAGCAGAATCAAATTCGAGATGAGGAGGAAGTAGCAAAAGAGATATTTTTAATGGAACAGTTCCAAGGGACTGTAAAAGGTTTCCGATTTCTTTTTTTTTCGTTTTTACCTATGCTCAAGTATGATAGTAGTTTAAACCGCAAAAACCTAAGAATATGAAGCGGGACTGAAGACATCCGTAAATTCTTTACATAGTAAATTTCAAATATTTTAATTTCCGATACAATTTTATAACCATTTCAAAAGTGCTCTGATTTTATGGTTTTTACATAATTCATTGTATTTTCGTTGGCATCCCAATTTTCTATTTGCTTTTTCTTACAACTAATAGCACTGAAATAAATATATCTGTGTAGTGTAATGCTTACAGACCATTCAAGCCTACGTGTGATTATTTTTTGGTTACTCTCCAGAATATGAACCGTAGGATTATCGCATACTCTTTTGGTGTTCAGTAATTCAGTAACTATTTAAGAATTTAATTTTTAAGAACAACACTGATATCTCCCCAAAAATTCTTCCAAAAATGTTTTACATACCACCCTCTACCCACACAAATAGAAATAAAAAAAACAATAAAGTAAGAAATTGATCTGATATAATAAAAATAATTCGTACCTGATATCACGCATATATTCAGTCCATCATGTGGTACGGTATTGCAGTATGGGGTAATTCTTCACATAGCTTGGAAAATTTCAAGATACATAAACCGGCCATTAGCATACTATCCGGAATGAATTATTGCGCAACTTGCAAACCACTCCTTAAAAAACTGGAAATATTAACTTTACCTACTGCATATATTTTAGAAATATTATAATTTGTTAAACGTAACGAAAATCTGTTTTTGACTTACGGAGAGTTATTTAATTGGCGACATTTAAATAGTTACGGAATGGTTTGGACAAGTACTAAGTTCCCGACCACCCTGATGCAGGTTTTGTAGGGTTTTCCCAGCATAACTTTCAGGCGAATAGGATCCTTTGAATATATCATGGGTACCTTATTTAAATCTTGTTTCACATTATCCCTGTCAAATCCCTTTCTATGCAAATAAAGCAGAGTAGGCAGTACAAGGATTACCCCAAAAACGTTTTTTAATGCGGCAACGTTTAAAAAGGTACATGCAGCATTATCGTGGTCTGTCTCCTCACAATTAAAGCTTCGCAAATTAATCTCAATGAATTTTTATTTGCTCTGAATACTTTTTTTGTACAGTTCATGCGTCCTTTACATGCATATGATGAATTTGAGTAATTAAGGACGTGATCCGAATTCTTCGCCGAGGTTATAGGAAGTGAAGTGAATTATTAATGTTAATAAAAACATAGTGTAGTGTTTTTTTTATTAAAAAAGAGCTAAGAAACCTTGAGGTTAAAGTGGAAAGTATATGACAAATTTTGACGAAAAGACGTGGATAACGTTTACGAGTAATAAGAGGATTACACAATTGATTTCTACGACAGTTAAGACAAAATTATATTGACTTTCTGTTACTACATGTTGATCATATTTCACTAAATTTAATTTGGACATAATAAACTCGTAACGATAATTTACTCACAGAGAAGGGGTCCACTTTTTAAATTGTTTAAGCAAAATTTTCATTTTTTCAACATACGAGTTTTAATCTCTATAATTAAATATTTGATATACTATTTGGTTCAACTGATTTAGTTGCATACAGAGGGGTAGCTCGAGTGGTTGCTCCGCTCAGACTCTCCCACTCTTTAACTGAGTGATTCAGTTGCGATCAGAAGAGCTATCTTCCTTTTTGCCGAGTCAGAGCTCGCTCACTCATTGGGATCTTTGAATCATCTCTCGAGCGGATCGCCTATCTGTACATTAAGTCCCTTTCACACGGCGATTCTGTGTATCCGATTCACGTAGCCGACTCAGAAAAATATGGGAGTACAGTCGCTTGGCGGCTTCTTTCCTCCACTACCCACTCCTCCACACTCATTTGGGGATTTAGGGAAAAAATAACGATTCTGCTATTTTCATAAATTAATTGTTCAATAATAAACTATGAGCCGGTACTCTAAACATTCCAGACGCTTCTTTTTTGCCATTGAAGGATGACATGAAAATGCCATGCGTTTCCACGAGAAATTTTATTTAACAAACCTAGTGCATCCATACGGTGGGTAAAGTTATCAATGATTAAATCTCTTCAACTATCGAATGTCAGCAGCACGGTGCTCATTTGATAGTATAACTAACAAATGGGAGAATTTTTCACGGCCGCAGAATGTCAACATTTATATGGCAGTATGCATTGACAAATAATGCTTAATTCTTCATAAATTTGTCGGTATGTGAGACGGGTATTCTTATCAAGAATCTTACACTGGATTATATAAAAATAATGAAGCTACCCTTGAGTTTCCGACGGCACGGTATCAATCACGGTTCGAGTTTATTTCGCGCTTAATACTTTCTTGAAGAATGTGAATTACCGTGATAATAAATAACATAAATATTTACTATACAACTACTATTTAAATCTCATTAATTTTTTTCATTTATATTAATTAAATATTAAATATTTATGTAATTTTGAATCATCTTTAAATATATGCATTATTTTACATAATTTGACGTAACTTTTAACTTACTTAACGTTGTATGTAATTAATAAATTTATTAGCTGGCCAGTCTCATTTTCTTATTACCTTCCAAGTTCTCCACTTGATCAAAACACATCCAAAACATCTCTACTCTCACTTCATTCTATCTGAATAATCAGTATCAACTGGCTGCCTAACTTCAGGTCTCATTCAATGTCCTGATCGCGTCATTTAAATTTGTTGTTTGTAATTTCGGGAAATTGTGAAAAGTTCAGAATGCCCAATTTGTTCCCATGTAATTTATAATACGAGAAGGTTATCACAAGAGCAGCTGAAGTGTTCACCTTGCGTCCGGCAGCTGAGCTGAGTTGGTTGTGGCTGTGGTGAGCGGACAGCTGGCAGATTCCTTGATCGGCTCATAAAGGGTTAGACAAAGACAATATTCAATTCTCAGACACGCACAACATCTTAATCTTAGTGATATTCGTCTATTTTCAGTGTATTCTAATACATTTCGTAATTGAATGGCTTTCCACATGTACATTCCGTTCTAATTCGTGATCAGCATGATTGTCTGATGAATAGATGCATGAGTATTAATATTTTGTTTTTCTATACCTGCATTCATTGATGAAAGAGCCACGATACTCCACGCATGGAAAATAATTAATACGATTAAATAATAAGAGAATTATTTATTACAGCACCAGAAATATATTAAGCAAATATTTGATTGTTATAATGAAAAAATAGAAATGACATGTATTTTTTACTCATAAATGGTAGAAAATCCTATCTTTCATGAAAATATTTTGTTGGAAAACCTTAAATTCCGGAAGAAAAGTTCTTGGGTTTCGACCCGTATTAAAGTAAGCTTAAGCCACTACGTTTCGGTGTCGTACTCTGCTATCTTTCTCAAGTGAAGTTCCGTCCTGTAGTTTGCGCGTGACCTTAATACTCCAACCCTCTGCCAGCGTGGTGCGTTTCGTGTCCTGATTGGCTCAAGAACTGTTCATCCAGAATACGCACAGGGAAAATCTACGATCTTTGAAATTCCCGTTTAGCGTCGCAAACAACTTACTAGTAAATATGAGTACTACGCAAACACGTGCCCCTATTTTCTACCATTTGAAATGTCAGAGGAACGGTGTGGTAGTTCTTTGCCACTTAATTCGGCGAACGGTAACAGCAGAACTTTATTCATGACCCAAAACAAATATGTAAATGAAAGGAAATTGTATCCTCTTCAATTCAATACCTATTGTATTGTCCAATAAAAGAATAGTGTTATAGTGTTTTTTTAAACAAAACTGAATTAAAATATATTTTTACACAAAAGCTACATCTTATTATTCACGTATGTTGCCATCCCTCCGCTTGCATTAATGGGGTTTGGACGGTTTCTAAAGAAGCATTGTTATCCAATGATATTTTAGGTGGTGTTCTTTTTAAAGTTCGTCTCCTGGATGTAGATGTTAGTGGCTAGATGCTTCTTTTCCAGCAGTTGGAGGTTTTGGAACCTGAGGAAGAACCAGTTTTCGTTCCACTGGAGGATGTTCCTTGCGGGTTCATTAGTTGATGAGTAATTAGTTGGAGATACCTGACTCCAACAAATCGTTGATTAGGTGGTGCTTTATTCTGTTTTTACTCTCGTAATTCCATATTGGTAGGTTTGTTTGTTATGAGGGGGTAAATATTAGTTAACATGTTCGTCAGTGATTCGAGATTGTTCGTGTAGGCCGTAGCAACCATAAGTGGATTTTTTCATCCAAATAAATTGGTTAGGTTACTTGATTGTTGTTGAAAATTAAGTGGTAGTCCGTTGTTGTTATCGATGTAGGACCTGGTGGGTTCGAAAGCCTATTCCGTATTTTTCTGGGTGTTTATCTCTTGGGTTGTTTTCATATTTCTTTAAAGGAGGTTTCGTTCTTTTACTTCTTTGCTGGGGATGGTTTGGATCGTTCAAGGGTAAAGTTGGTTGTTATGGTTGAGACTCGTTTTTTCAGTGATGATTGGACTTGTGGTGTTTGTGATATTATAACATCGTAAGGAGGTTCAATCCATGGGTCTTGTTTTTCAAGTAGGAGTTGGTGGAGGATTTCGCTTTCGTTAATCTTGAGTTGGTTAGCGGTGCATACTATGGCAATGTGGCTTTATTTTCGTAAGGAGCAGTGCTGGAGTTGAAAGATAGAATCTATCACCTTAAATTTACAAGATTTACCTCAGACTTTGTTAATTTCTGCTGGATGCTGACAGCGAAAACTCATGATGTTGCCGAGATATGGGTCATGGATATACTATGATAAATGAAAGTCTTGTGGTTGATTTGAAATTACTATTTAAGAGCTCACTTTCCACGATCTTGTGAGGGATGCTTGGAGATAACAATTCTTACATGTTAGTCGATAAACAGTCTTAAGTTGAGGAGGTGATCTTTGATTTTAAGTAATTTATGGTTTGTGGTAAATTTTTCTTGCACCACTTTGTATGCCAATAAAATACAGATTCGATTGTTGGATATTACTGATGCGATCCTTACAAGCTGAGGTTCGATGAGTTTGGCTACTTCATTGATGTATTCATTAATGGAGATTCCATCGGCGGTTTCTATTATGAACGCTTGGCTATGTTTCGTTTGCCGTGAGATTCCCTCCCTTGCATTTTGGAGTTGAAATTAGACCCATAATGCTTGTAGTATGACACACTCAAATTCAGCAACGAAAACGTTTTATTCGGCACTAATAATGGTCGTTTACGAATATTTTTTAAATGTCACCCTCTCCACCCAAACCTCTAGAGGTGTGTCTAAACCCCTCAATGTTTGTTCTTAAATCCTGATTAACTTGGGTATATAATTTGGTCTAAATAGATCTACGCGTTTAAAATTGTACGCGTAAATTTGTTTCACCTCATTTCCTCCCCCGATCCTAGGGGTTGAACTACGCCTTAACCAGGAGGGTGATTGTCAGAAGTAAACTCAATTACTTCTATAACTGCTGATTCAACACCAGTCTGGGTTGTTTACTAATTACTTTTAATTAACGGCCATTCACCAACTTCCTCCACTACCCAAACACCTACAGTTAAATGACATATATAATATCATAATTAAAGTTATTGATTGATATAACCCTGGATTTGACCCCAATCTCGGTTGTTTCGCGATATTTTAACTTAAGGGTCCTCCACCCTATCCCTTACTGGTGCTGCCTTTCCAAGCTCTAAGGGGTTGAAATTATACACTAAACACATCTGGTGACATACTATTAATCTTATCGAGTTTTCGCATGTTTTAAAATTTCACCCCCGTTAAACCCTTGGGAGTTGCCGAACGTTTCGAAAGTTCGACAGGGAATCTTCGCGGGCGTGCGGAAAACAACTCGCCAAAGTTTCATCGGATGAATGGTGTAGGAACGCAGGTGGGAGCCACACATATATACATAAATTCAAAATTTTTATTAAATGTAATTGAATATTTTCTCAAGTCACATATAAGAAAACAAAAAATATAATTATGAAATGGAAAATAATTATGTAAAAAATAGTATTAAAATTCAAATATAACAATCAAATATAATGAAAATACATTTATTAATAAAAATTATGACTCAATGAAGAGTCATGCCCTATGGCATAAATACGCAACCTCTCAAAGGAAGAGGGTTCGTGTTGGCGATATGAAGCAAAGGCGACGGCTGCTCCAGCATCTTCCACTTAACTTCTCAAGTGCATGAATTTACAACAGCAAGAATAGGTGGAACTTCAAAAGAGACCGAAATCAGCCATTTATGTTGTAGGGCAAATGGCTTTTCAGTTTTTAATATTTGCAATGAAATATTCGGTTTCAAAGAACTACAATCGGAAAATAAAATTCTACATGGCATGAAGTTATATTAACAATTATAACTATATATATTAATAGTCATATTTAAAGCTATAAAATAAAAAAGATATATATTTGTATGTATGTATTTACGTTAATTTCTATAGAGATTAAAGCACGTGGACAGATTTGAACAAAAATTGGAGCACATACTTCAAAAGACGAGAGACGGTAATGTTGGGGTGACAAACCCGTAGCATAAAGGAGAAAATAATTATAATTAAAAAATGTGTTCATGTCAGGTTAAATTACTGCGCGCCAAGAGACCGTGACGTCTCTGCACACGGGACAGAGATACGTTACTACGCGACTGCGCCACAACAACAAAAATAACTTATTTCGTAATGAAGTAAAGCAGAAATATTAAGATTGAATAAAAAGTACCATTGTATGCTGGAATACTCCATCGAATAATGATAAAAAAATAATACGAAATACTTTACGATTCTTGTGGAAAATGTAAGTTAATTTTCATTCCATATTTAGTGACTCCAATATGGCGACCAATGTTATTTTTCACCACTCTGAACGTACCTGGAGTATTTTTGATGCTCTTAAAGTACTAAGAGAATTTTTATATTTGTTGTCGGGAGTATTTACGATTCTCTAAAGTCACTGGGACATTAGCATTAAATATGCATAGGTAGGTTAAATTACTTCTTTACTAAAGATTATTGTAGAATTAAATACCTTTTTGGGTTTATATAAATAAGTACACGGGCTACGCCGGGCACCCAGCTAGTTAAATAATAAAAATAGCTGCAACGTAAAAAAAAAGTTTAGTATTCAAATTTTAAACACATTTCGTCATTGAGTGGTGCCTCTTCAGGTGTATGGATGTTACAATTATCTAAACAAATAAATTGAGAAACAAAGTCTTACAAAATGATAATTTAAAAAATATGTACGAATGATTTAGTGCTATGGTATTCATATCTCTAGTGAGAGATATAACAGGCAAATTGTGTCTAGTGTATTTCTGATGTGATCATATTTTGTAATGACAATTGTGGTAATTGCCATTGGCTGTTGGTTTAAAATCAGGGCTGTGGAGAGGAGCTGGAGCAGGAGCATGGAGGAGGTAGAGCAACGGATATTTGTACTTCTCAACTGCTCCAATATATATATTTATATTTGCATAATATATTATTACAATCACTATGGATAGTAATACTTTCCGCGAGGGACTAATTGAGATGGTTTGTGTAGGTTTGACACCACTCGCTACGTTCACATAAAATAATACATAATTGCTGGCGAAATGGCTCAAATGGTTGGTGCATAGACAGGAAAGGTTGCCGTTCGTCATTTAGTAATAAGCACATAGCATGTTTGCATCAATGTAACACAAACTTTAACATGACAATTACGCTATTTAAAGCTAGTGTCTGCAAATCGCAAAAATTAAAATTTTCTTGCCATCAATGAAAAAACGAGAAATCATAAATAAAAACATTGGAAACTGTTTAAAATGGAGCATTTAATATGTAAAGTTTATTTAATTTCATTTTGCAAACAAATTTGAAATCGATGAAAAACAAGTAGTAAGTATTTTTGTAATAATACAGCGAACATGACAGATGCTGTAAATAAAATAAAATATATTTCCCAGCATTAATAAGATAACAAAACTGAAAATATGGAAGAAATTAATGTAGAAATATCGTAATAGTGCGTTAATGATCCTTCCCTATAATTGGCAGCATGGACTAATGATAATACAAAAATTCAAGTATGAGGTGTTGGATTCACGCTCTTCAATTGGCTAAATGAGATGAATTAATGAATGAACGAATAATAAAAATGCTAGGGAAAATGTTGTTATAAAATTACGAAGTAGCGAGATGGGGTTCTACATATGCCATGCTTGAATGGCTTATTTTTTTCAAAGACTACTTAAATCAAATAGCTGCTGCCTGGACAAAAGACCTAGAAATTTTTCTAAGGAGAATGGGATGAAGTAAAAGATATCAGAGATATTTTTTAAAATACTAAATGTTTTGACAATTGCCCTTCAAGCTGCCAAGACTACTCTGCGGATGTTTTTGAAAGAATAGTGTAGACTATAAAATTGTATGGAAAAATTTGGAGGATATGTTGCGTTAGGAATTCTGACCTCCATGAAAAAGCGGAAAGAAAAGCTTTTTCTTCCACAGTGGAATTGAGTCCCTACAAGCATCGGAAGATGCAGATTTGTTCATTGAAATGAGAGCAATTAAAATATCAAAGTTGCTGTGTCTAGAGAAGACATTCAAAAGAGTAAAGTGTATCGAGTTAAGGCAGACTAGGCTCAAATATGTTGTGTTGACCACCAATGTGTACAATGAAAGGTTTTTTTTAAACATTTCTTTAATATTTGTATTGTCATCGTTAATATTATGGCCCAGGTATTGTTGGAAAAAGTTGCAAAAGCCTGTGGAATTTTTAGACGTATTATTGTCGGTAATTTCTGAGGAGGAAAGCTTTGACGAGAGAACAGCGTTGGGTAATGACCGAGAGAGGTCACAAGTTTTTCCATGTGGACTTCAAACTACGCACAGCTTAGATTCCAAGACATGGCCGGTAGATCTTGGACGAAAAGGTTATAGAGGGAACATTGGAGACGTGTCCGGTAGTCAGATTGTCCGGAAACATGACAAAGTAAACGTAAAGTTATGGAATATGGTTTTGAAAAGTGATTATAAGTTTATGAGAGAGATATAACTCAGCGGCGATTTAAAACTGATCGGTTTATCCGCTTAAACATTCTGTAGGACTTTATTGTCTGAATATGAATATGAAAATTTAGTTTGTTATTGTTGCGAACGGTGAAATACCATGTCCTGTTAATTAAAAACTTTTTAAATTTTTGGTGAAGTAAATAAGTAGTGTTTATGAGAGCTGCTCCGATGATGGTATGTACGAAATTTCCACTGTAAACCTAGAATAATAATTGCATACCGTCAGATTTATATAGATTTCTTAAACTGTAAAATTTCAACAAATTTCTTCATATATTTATAGATTTTCCTATTTTAATATTTCTCAGGTAAATTTAATTAATTATTTTGTCTCATTTCGTTTTTATTTAATTCTGTTATAATTGCGGATTACTATAACTATTAATCAACCCTGAATGTTTTAAAAATTTCAATAAATCTGTCGCGTCTATGTAATAGCTTTGTACAAAATCCAACTAAATATAAATTGGTAATAAACGTTTTGTATTTAAAATTTAATTGTTTAAATTATTTCATTTATCAATTCACAATTTATTACATTAATTTACCACACATTTCATTCTCCGTTTCTATTAAATTGTATGTCACATTAATTCTCGCCACAACGTGGTGACTTTATTAATATATTTAATTAGTATAATACAATATATATTGTAGAGAATACTAAGGAATTTATTTCATTTAAGATTTTTTCTTTCTTCAGTTTGGCAATACAGGCGATGTATTTCTGTTACACCCAATGTTTACGAACATTTAACTCTGGGTCAAAATGTGTCTCTAGGGAATAGTATAAAAACCTAGGGAAGTAAACACAAGTCGGTTAGTCAAGCGTCGGCAGGCGAACCAAGAATCAGTACCAGCGCAGGCGAGCGCTAGAGTCAGTAGCAGAGAGCCATCTCACTCAGGCGAGTGGCTGTTGGCATTTGTTTCTGTCTGAAAAAACTCGGTTGAGTAGACAGGATTTGGACGTTCTGTCCTGGTGCGTCGTCGTTTTTGGTCGTTGTTTTTAACCGAGTCTGAAATCATTGTGATCCTAAACAGTTTTCTGCGCTCTAGTTGATCCAATTGTTTTTTTAAGGACATTGTGTTTGTACGAGAATTTAGTATAACGAATCTCACTCGAGGTTCAGACTTGTCAAAGGTTGGTAAAAGGCCACCGGAGATGGTAATCCCGAGTTATGCTGTCTATCTATGATAGCTCTGCCAACAAATCCTATCTCCACACCTCCTATGGTGGGACTGGGCAATACAGCTTGCTGTAGAAAAGTGATGAAGGGTGTTGAATTTGAATGTGAGTTTGTTCTGAATATTAACAAATCACGTAGTAAGGAGCATACGTTGAAGTGTACTGGGTCACTTGGGAACCGCTTTTGTTCCACGATATCTGTTTAGTTTTAGTTGGGGATAATAAATAAGCGTTATATTTCTATTGTAAAAAGTTCTATAGTTTTCTGTCTTCAGAATCCTGCAAGTAAGATGAGTAGTCAGTCAGCGACGAGACATTTCCGAGTACAAAATAATTAAAATTTAGCAGTCGGCGATCAAAAAAATGATAGAGTGTGGACGTATAGTCGAGAGGATCTAAAATATTAAAAGCAGTAATAAACGACAGCGTCAATCCAGATATTCATTCAGAAAGGTCTCTGAGTGTTCCGCCAAACTATATTGAGAATCGACGAGGAGGATCCTGCAAGGTGCCGCAAATAGTTAAAAAAAGAGTAAATTCAGTGTAAAATGGCCTGTTCGTAATTTGTTTGAAGTGAGTGTGTTGCTGAACCTTTCCAATTGCCCTGGTACCAGAACGAAAACAGTGAGTTACAAAACCATTTTAATTAAAGTGTAAACATATATTAAATGTAGAATATCGTCAGATTTCGATTTTATTTCGGTGTTTCTTATTAAAAATATTTGTCAATAGTAAGCTATAAATTGATTGTTTAAAAGGGCGATAAATATTATTTATTTAAAAGGCACAGTAAAGACCCTGAGATAAGGAGAAAATTTCATTTCTTTATAATAAAAAAATGGTTGTAAAGATCAGCGAGTAATTGTTTTGTAAATGTTAAGTATTTGTTCATAAATAAATTAATTGTTGGGTCAGTTGCAATAAATGTTTTATTCATGCTCCATCATTAAATAATCTTTCATTATATTAATTTACTTTTAATTAATTGTTCATAATTGATCATTACAATTTGGCGTGCCAACGAGTGGCGAAAATTTAATAGTTGTTCAATTCAATGAATTAATTGTTTTTATAGTTGTGTATTACATTTATGGCGACCTCAACGTGAGGCAAAATCATTTCAATTATTGTTCATTATTAGTTTATTATATATATATATATATATATATATATATATATATATACGTATATATATTCCAATTCTTAATGTTTTCTTTGTTAATTACGGAGCAACTGTGACTATACCCTTAACATGCTGAGGTCGCGGATGCAGGAAAGAATGGTGCGTTGAAATGATTTCGTGATCCAGAAGATTTTTAATCCCTTAACCTTTACCGCCACCATACGTTTGTAATATCAGTAGGAAATATGAAAGCAAACATTTTCTCTAGCCTACTAACGGTAGGATTAACGAAAGTCCTTCACAGCTTGTCACGTAAAGTTAAGAAACGAGCCGTCCCTTTGCCTCTACACATGGTATCGTAATCTACACATCAAATTCTCTCCTGTACGAACGAAACACATCTTGGCAGCAGATGAAATATTGAAAACTATATTCTCCCGGTGCACAAACAGCTTCATTAGTAGCAAATGTGCCATATCACAACTGACTTGGCCACTCCCTACAACGCAGCTACAAAAAAATGAAGGGTCATTATCGAGGGCTCCACTCAGGTTGATTCTTCCTTTTGTGAAATTAACATTAAAATCCTAACTGAAAATCCTTGGTAATTAATGTAGGGCTAAGTGCTGATTGACCATAGCATAACACAACAAAAAACCATGTACAAATACGAAGAATTTATTCACGCTACAATCTTTGATAGTTCATTTCCCGTTCACATTTTGATACTCAGATTTAACCAAATGATAGAAAATTAGTATGTTCTATATTACTGTGAGTAATATTATTGAATTTTGCTTAACATCTAAAACGTGAGCGCGTGTACTTACAAATTTACTGAATATATTTATATGGTCTTTCTGTTTGAAACTATGGAACTGATAGAATCATGTTGATTTGGTAAGTCAGTCGTCTTTTGAGAATTAACGTTTATTGTTTGTGGTACAGGTATTTCTACGTCATTTCATAAAATATTGTTTCCAAGCTAAGCTTTTAATTTTTCTTGCATCTTTTTCTGGACTTAAAAATTATATTCAACACTTATAATATTGCCGTCATTATCATGGAAGCCTGCGAGGGCTTTACTCTTGCAGGTAAACCTTCTCAGAGGAGGATACCTTTTGGGGATGCCTTCTTTTCTCTCTGGTTTTTTGCAATTAAGGTTCCCACAAGCCGAGGCACCTAGGCCTATTTTGAGGATTGTATGTTCCGGGGTCGCAGACCTTGGACATACGGTAAGAGTGGTCTGCTATTTCTGTTGGAATAGTCTGCCAGCTGCCTCCTAAACTGGTCAAGGCTCGGAGAGGGTAATGCTGCGCCCCCACATCAAACCCTTCTCCCGCCTTCGTGGGACAAGTACCAAATGCCCGACCTGCCTGATGCAGGTTTTTCTAGGGTTTTTCCTGGATCACTTTGAGGCGATCTACCGTGTAGGATCCTTAAACCATCGCCCGGGGGCCCTAGTTAACCCTTGGCTACCTTCCTCTACCCTTCCGCATCCCCCCTTTCAAATCCCTTCCTATGATATTAAAGGGGAGTTGCCACCATGTGGATTACCCTCATTTTTTTTTAGCTGTAGACAAGCTATGTATGACGTAATCCAGGGTTTTCCCTGAAAAACTTTGAGACGATTTACCGGGTAGGATCCTTGAACCAGAGCCCGGGGGCCCTAGTTAACCCTCGGCTACCTTGCTCTACCTTTCCACATCAGTACGTTTCCTATGCTACGAGAGGGGAGTTGCCACTATATGGATTATCCTATCTACACCTCCATCTTGCCGTCGTCATCACAACCTTATCTGGCACAATCCACAGGATACGTCGACATTTCTACTCCATATATTTACTCAATACGAATGCTATTTCAAACTTCCTTATCGATTATCGATACTTTTTGGAACTTCTGCTTTATGAAAGCTCTGAGTTAATGAACGTGTAACTAAGTACAGATCACACCTATTAACTGTCCAGGAACAAGGGGACCACGGTACGCCAACACAAGTTTTCACTTACATAAATATAAAATTGTCATCAACATTATAAGACCGATTGAATTATGACAGCAGGCACAGAGTGTATTTTAGTGTCATAAAATCATGCGGATTTGGGCGGCTGCTTAATGGTATGAAGAGCTCACGAGAAGAAAGAGAGCGTGAGAGAGTCCAACACAATAATTGGTCTTCCTTCAACGGCCTAAAAGCTCCTTTCATGTCGAACGCCTGGATAAGGAGGAAAACACAGTTATGGGAACACAGGTGTAGCAAACATTTAGAATAGCGGCGGAGGAAGAGAATGTCCTGTGAAGTCCGGCGTGTTGTGTCGAGGCGTAACTCTATAGCGGCTTGGTTTGTTGGTGTAGGGTTATGTAAAGCGGCCGATTTTGAGTGTGCGAAACCTAAGCTCAGGGGACACCTGTGAAAGAAACCCGATCCACCTGGGCTCGGCCGGCAGCTGCACACTTTCAAAGGCTACGACATCGCACCTCTAGCGCAAACAATTCGCAACAACGACATTTCTCTCGGATTAGAAAATTATTCAGGTAGAAATTACCTGAAATGTCAATATTTTGTGTCAATAAATCTTGGCAATAATAATCTATGTCTCCCTATCTTTAGTTGATTTTATCAATCCCGAACACTATCACAAAACATATAACAATATTTGTCTTTTTTTAAAAAAAATCATTCAACATTATCCCTTCTCTCTTTCAGTACAACTTGCATACAAGCATTTATAATATTTTCACTCCCACTTTACTTTGTATTCTCAATTTTATAATTTTATTTTCGTTTCATGTGGGCAAAGTAAATTAGCAATTTTTGTTATAAAAATGGACATTTTTAATATTTATTGTTGTTAATTATTTTCCTGCTGAATTAGTATAAGTATAAGAAAATCACATTTTCTCTGGCATTAATTATAACTATTTTTCGGAACCATATTCACTTTTTCTTCGTTGTTATAAATATATGCACTTCCTCTTGCCGCTAAGCAAAACCATGATAATATTATCTATTTGCACTCTCAATTTAACTTTCCTAACTATTGTTTCGTACCCAAATTCATTTCTTACACTATTAGTATCTCTACCTTCCATAATTCTATACTTTTTTTAAATAAAAGTTTCTAACGGTCGCGTCGACATCGTGGTCATTGGCGACCCGTATGATATTTACCATAGATTACATAGCGTTACTGTTTACAGACATTCTTAACATCAATTGCAATCGGGTTTCTACATTTGTTCACTTATGAGGGATATTCTCTCGCAGGTCGAACCTTTTAGGAGAGATACGAAGGGGCTACCTTTGGGGATGCCTTTTCCTCTCCGTTTTTGAACTAAGGTTCCCACAAGCCGAGGCACCTCGGCCTTTTCTGAGAGGTGTATGTTCCGGGGTCACAGACCTTGGGCATACGGTAAGAGTTGTCCGCTATTCCCATTTGAATAGTCAGCCAGCTGCCTCCTATACTAGTCGAGGCACGGAGAAGGGAATGCTGCGTCCCCACAGCAAACTCCTCTCCCGCTATCGGAAGGGCGTGGGACAAGTACCCAATGCCCGACCTACCCGATGCAGGTTTTTCTAGGGTTTTCCCTGCATTTCTTTAGGCGAATGCCAGGTAGGATCCTGAAAATATAGCCCGGGGGACCCTAGTAACCCTTGGCTACCTTCCTCCACCCTTCCGCATCCCCCTTTCAAATCCCTTCCTATGCTATTAAAGGGGAGTTGCCCAAAGTGGATTACCCTCATGTAGCCTGTTGCCCTAAAAAAAATAGTTTGAGGGCACGGAAGCGCGGATATGCAACGCCAATAAAACCTATTGCAATTATCGAAACGTGGTTCCATTCTACGCAAACAAACCAGTAAAAATGTTTTCCATGAACATGAACATGCAATCCGCAGAACAAGAATGGTAACATTTTATTCAAGAGTGGTTTTTTTTAAAAATTGAAGTTTATATCGGGCGCGGCGTCATCGTATGTTATTTTCAATAGTTTCTTAGCGTTATTACTTATATATACTCTTAACATTATTAGCAATTGGGTTTGTATATCTCTTCACTTATGTTTGCTTCCTCGATAAATTTGGTTATGTCCAAGGCAGCTGTCGTTGAAGTACAGAGGTCTGCGATGTGGTGTTTTGCGATTGTAGTTCTTCTGATGTCGTTGTACTTGCTGCAATAGAATAGTTTATGGGGAATAGTTAGTGGTTGACTGCATTCTTCACAGGTTGGTTGGGTAGATCTGGACAGTAGGAATGCAGAGTATAAACTGAGTGGAGGGTTCTTACTCTAGATAGCATCACTTGTTTTTTTCTGTGTATGGTTTTGGGAATTGTTATATCTTTGTAGTGTACTAGTTCGCTGTGAATTATTCCGTTGTTCTTCCTTCTCCTCTTTTCGTTCCACCTGTTTTCGAGTTTTTCTTTACTGAACTTCCACGTTTCCTTGCTGTTGCACTGGAAGTCGTTTTCTCCGTTGTGTATAGTTCTTGATGCTACTTTTGCCAACTTGTCTGACCTGATGTTTCCAGGAATTCCTCTATGCCCAGGGATCCATGCTAGACAGATGTTTTGATTCCTATTCCTTACCTTCGTCATATTGTCCCTAATGAGGTTCAATGTTTCGTTCCTTTTTGTGGGGTTTATGATATCTTTGATTGCTTCGGATGAGTCTGTTAGAATGAAATTATTGTTCTGAGGCCAAGTAGATAGCTTGCACTTCAGCCGCCAGGGCCGATGACTGGTTATTTAATGTTCGAGTGCGCTGGTCAGAGCTGCTGTAGATTGCGCTCGCTACTCTTGCTACGTTCAAATTATTGATTTTTAAAACATTTATAAATATTTTCGTTTTCAAACACTTTTAATTTTTGTTTTCCTTTAGATATTGTTGTCTTGAGTCATATTTTGACCAAGAGATACCAATTTAATCAGTGGATCAATAACACACTTTTACATGTATAAATTGTCTGTTTTTTTAAGGCAACAGGCTACATGAGGGTGATCCACATTGGGCAACTCCCCTTTAATAGCATAGGAAGGGATTAGAAAGGGGGGATGCGGAAGGGTAGAGGAAGGTAGTCAAGGGTTAACTAGGGCCCCCGGGCTATGGTTTAAGGATCCTACCCGGCATTCGCCTAAAGAAATGCAGGGAAAACCCTAGAAAAACCTGCATCGGGTAGGTCGGGCATTGGGTACTTGTCCCACGCCCTTCCGATAGCGGGAGAGGAGTTTGCTTTGGGGACGCAGCATTCCCTTCTCCGTGCCTCGACCAGTTTAGGAGGCAGCTGGCCGACTATTCCAATGGGAATAGTGGACAACTCTTACCGTATGCCCAAGGTCTGTGACCCCGGAACATACACCTCTCAAAACAGGCCGAGGAGCCTCTGCTTGTGGAAACCTTAGTTCAAAAACGGAGAGGAAAAGGCATACCCAAAGAAAGGTAGCCCCTTCGCATCTCTCCTAAAAGGTTACCTGCGAGAGAATCCTCTTGCTGGCCGACTGTTCCACGCTGGCCGACTGTTTTTTTTTTGGGTGTAGATAGGCTATGTATAGGGTAATCCACATAGTGGCAACTCCCCTCTTATAGCGTAGGAAAGGGATTTGAAAGGGGGGATGCGGTAGGGTGTAGGAAGGTAGCCAAAGATTACTAGGGCCCCCGGGCTATATTTTAAGGATCCTACCCGGCATTCGCCTAAGGAAATGCAGGGAAAACCTTAGATAAACCTGCATCGGGTAGGTCGGGCATTGGGTACTTGTCCCACGCCCTTCCGATAGCGGGAGAGGAGTTTGCTGTGGGGACGCAGCATTCTCTTCTCCGTGCCTCGACTAGTTTAGGAGGCAGCTGGCCGACTATTCCCATGGGAATAGCGAACAACTCTTACCGTATGCCCAAGGTCTGCGACCCCGGAACATACACCTCTCAAAACAGAGCGAGGTGCCTCGGCATGTGAGAACCTTAGTTCAAAAACGGAGAGGAAAAGGCATCCCCAAAGGTAGCTTCTTCGTATCTCTCCTATCAGGAGAGAAGTTTTTTTTTTTAGGGCAACAGGCTACTTGAGGGTGATCTACATTGGGCAACTCCCCTTTAATAGCATAGGAAGGGATTGAAAGGGGGGGATGCGGAAGGGTAGAGGAAGGTAGCCAAGGGTTAACTAGGGCCCCCGGGCTATGGTTTAAGGATCCTACCCGGCATTCGCCTAAAGAAATGCAGGGAAAACCCTAGGAAAACCTGCATCGGGTAGGTCGGGCATTGTGTACTTGTCCCACGCCCTTCCGATAGCGGGTGAGGAGTTTGCTGTGGGGACGCAGCATTCCCTTCTCCGTGCCTCGAGCAGTTTAGGAGGCAGCTGGCCGACTATTCCAATAGGAATAGCGGACAACTCTTGCCGTATGCCCAAGGTCTGCGACCCCGGAACATACACCTCTCAAAACAGACCGAGGTGCCTCGGCATGTGGGAACCTTAGTTCAAAAAAAACCAGAGAGATCACCATGTCTGTTGTTTTCTAACACTGTGGTATTGCTATCAGATCGTATTCCATAGACACCATCGAGAATCTTGACATGAATTGTGTGGAATCAGTCGTGATATAAAAAATCAATTATTATAGTCCCTATTATTATTAATTATATGCTATAAATGAAATCACTATATGTGTCATATTGTTATTATATTTTTTCGAAAATCTTCGCTCGCTGCCCGCAATATCATTACTGCAAGGAGGTTAGTATCACAGACATTTATTTAACGCGTGAAAATGAACACGTTGAAAAATTATATTACTATCACAAAAAACTCTGATATAAATTTATAAAACAGTGACTAGCGTAAAATGGCATGTCCTAGAAGTATATGTGTTTCTGGGTCATCTAATGTCTTCGTGTGGTTCGAATGTCAGTGACGTACGTAATGAGCGAATTTCTCTCCCATGCGATGTAGTTTACGCATTAGTTGAGGTTTCTATTGGAGTTTAGAAAGTTTAATAATATAAACGATAGCCAAGTACAGACAAAGTAAGTGATAATGTAAGTACCACACAACGTTTCTGTTACTTTCATCAGATGCACAAAAAACGCAAGAGCCTAGAGAGACACAACTGCACTAGTCAGTAGACAAAACTCAAAAGCCAAAAGGCAGAGGTGCAGAAAGGGACAATTCTTCCAGAAACGTTGTGTAGTATATTATCACTTCTTCTGTATGTATTTGGCTATCTTTTTTCTTATTAATTTTCAATCAGAATCTTTTTTTTTTATTATAGAGAGTTTAGATCTATTTATATTTTATTTGTTTAGTAGTTTAGCATTCAGTGGATTACTTAGATTGTCGGTTCTTGATCTGACAGAGTGACGATGAGTTATTTTCCATATCTCTCCGTTTTTGGAAGACTAATTGCTTTACTTGTAGGTTCATTTTCTGTGAACGATACTGGGCGTCGCTTGTAACCCTTTGTTGTAAGATTGTAATTATGTGACTGACGCTGATTGTGGCAAATTATACAGCGTTCAAAATATGTCGTTATCAAGTTTTCAGAATAAGCGGTCATGATACATTGAATATACATTAAAAATGTTCAGATGTGAGATTGTGTGTAATTATTTATTTTTGACATGATAGTATTGTCTGTGAGGTTTCATTTAGCTTTACCCGCTATGTTTCCTTCGATTTCGGAAAACTGAATAGCTAACCATAGGGAATGAATGGTATAGATGTAATTGGAAGTAGAATGACCTACTAAACAGAGAAAACATTGATAAGAAAAGTTCATTAGAGCTTGAGGATAATACCGGCTTCTGTAATGATCACACAACTGGACGGACTAACTAACGTAAAACAAGATCAACCACGACATATTTCTAGAAAGCTTATTAGTGCGACACAATGATTGTATGATTTAAGCGCAGACAGTACAGCGTCTCGTAGTTTCCAGCAGCAGCAGCAGCAGCGCAGCCGCGGTCACGGGTCATCGCTGGAGGTTGACACAGTGAATGAAGGCCTCTGTTCCAGCAGCAGCCGGCTCCAGATAGCAGGCGCCGACCGGCCATACGTCACGCGTCACGCCTGCTTCTCGTCTCGTCTCCCTCAGCATCGCCATGTGGTTAGCTTGTGTCAAATCACGTTCCTGTCTCGCCGCATGAATAGTGCGCTCTATGCACATCACAGCCATTATCGGGTGAACTGAACGAGAGCCACGTCTCACCAGTTTACCTGCAACTAAGCAAAAACAATAAACTAAATTATATCTGCTCACTTAATATTTTGGATACTAAATAAGTTCAATTTTAAATAATTTTACACGCTTCCGGAATAAACTAATACATATGTAATACGTTCAATCCTAGCATCAACGACACAACAACCATTCAATTTATGAATCTTTAAAGCAAAAAGCTGCCTCCAACGAGGGTTGTTTCATAAGTCTGGTAAAAATGTACCAAAAATAAAATTCATTTTAAAAAAACTTACCAATTTCTCGGCTATACACCAGGCCCAGCGAGTTTACAATTTTAACAACCCATCAGAAAAATAGGCATCGTGAAATTCTGCAAAATACTCCATCACGGCCTCGATCACTTCTTCATTTGATGAAAATTTCTTCCCACCAAGCCAAATTTCCAAGCTCTGGGGAAAAAGAAATCACTTGGTGCTGGGTCTGGTGAATACGGTGAATGAGAAACCAATACGAATCCCAACTCGTACACTTTCTCCATTGAGACTCCTGCTGTGTGCGCTGGTGCATTGTCCTGACGAAGCACTTTTTTGCGCCCTTATCTTGGTCGTGTCTCAATCAGCATCCGTTTCAAACGATCCAACAGAGCAGAATTATACGGCCCAGTTATTGATCTATGAATATTATACCATGACAATCCCAAGAGACACTGGACAAAACCTTTCCAGCTGAAAAAAAATGGTCTTCGCCTTTTTCGGTGCACTTTTACCAGCTTTTGACTGGTTTCTGGAGTGTAGTGATAGATCCAAGTTTCATCAACGGTTACGAATCTGCGTAAAAAGCCTTGTTGAGTTTCGCCTAAAGAATTTCTAGATTCTACGTTGAAATGTTTTTCCGAATCCGATTTTGGTCCAATGTTTACAGTCGCAGCATCCATCGCGCGCAAAGATTTTTCATGGGCAGGTTTATTTGGAGGATGAAATATAATCAGTTAAAAAGCCTACGGCATCAGCTAGCTCACGTACTTTTAGTCTTCCATTACGATATTGTGTTTTCTTGAGTGCTGATCGCAATTGGGCGGCCGGAGCGAGTTTCATCTTCTGTGCTTCTGCGACCTTGTTTAAACTCATTAATCCAGAAGTAAATTATCTTCAATACTGGTGCAGAGTCCGTATGAACTTCATCCCATTCGGTTTTGATTTGTACAGCTGGCCAATCCTTCAAACGAAAATGTTTAGGGACAGCGTGAAATTCGTTTTGTTCCATTGTCGCCGCCTGACTACACATTTAAGACTACAGAAGGCTGCCAAAAACAAACTTCGACTGGCATATGTTTAAAAGCTTAAAGGAATATCTGTGAAAGGATCATTTTTATCAACAATGTCGCGTAAGTGAAAAATTTCCCGCTCTTTCGTAAAAAGTTGCCGGACAACCCTTGTAAGTTATCAATTAACATATTGCGAACTGTTCTTATGAAACGGATTAGTGACGTTGGCTTTATAATAACCTTTCTACAAAAGTCACAGCAGAAATACATCTTTCATCACAACGCTGTTCATAAAACGGATATACATTTATTTTCTTGATCTATTTCTTCACACCTTCATAATTTCACACTTTTTATTTAGACTGCCAAATCGCTACTATTTTTGTTCTATACCACAAACCTCTACTATTTCACAAATAGTCATATCCGTCAAAATAAGAGAATATAACAATGTTCTAAATAAATTTTTAACAAATTTTTAATCTAATAAAAATAAAATAACTTACATAAATATAAAAAATCCAATTTATGTATAATCTACTCAAATTACCTTACTATTTTTAGTGTAAGAAATTAATGGAAATGATTAATAATATTTATTACTGATATCTGAATTAACGAGCAACTGTAGCTAGCGATTACCAAATAACTCCATTAAATTTTATTAAAGAAAAAATGTTACCTCCTCCTATTGGAAGTTCTCTGTCGCTTATGAATTTGGCATTCGTACCAACATATTCCTAAAAACCTGTGCTAATTTTTTATGCACCCTACCAAAATTATAAAAATTTGAATAACTTCATAGTTGTTCCTTTTACGAGGTTTTTCTGCTATCCCCGGTTTTGATCTTCATCATGTACATAAATTCCATTTTTGAAGCCTGTGACTTGATTCAAATTATACTAAGTTGTCACGAGGTGCGTGAGAAACTTTGAGAGGCGTTACACTTTGTTTCTCATTTGAGAATGTAAATCTGCCGGATATCGCTAATACTCAGGCGTGTGAATCGCCTTGCGTTGAGAATATGGTTCCGGTTGTTGTGAACACGTGCGTAGCGGAAGCACAGATTTTCCCATGGTGCTTCCAGCAGAGCTTGCTTTCACCAAGGAAAGTCATTCATAATTCATTAATTGAGATCACGCAGCCCCAGTTCCGCAGGAAGGTGCATTCATATTACGCGACATACTAGAAAGAACAAAATGTATTCACCTCTCCCACAATCAAATCAGGCACTTTCGTCGTGTGAAACTGGAGAGACGTTTCCGTGTTCACGATTTAGCCATCAAAATAGCAAGCTCCAGTATTTCATCTATGATAATTAAGGTGATAAATTTTACTAGCTGGGTGGCCGGAGTTGCCCGAGATGTCATTTAGCCATAACGCAAAAGCTACTTAGATTAGAGTCATCTAGAGGTTATTTTTATGTAACGCAACTCGACCCCTATCCCTAAATGTGTTCACCTCTCATTCCGAAGAGGGTTGAACTACTTGACCCTGAAATAGTTTCATTCGACAAATATAACGCCGTTTAAACATGTTCGAAAATTTCCACCCCCGCTACTGTGGGTTAAACAAAAAGTATTTATTCCACGCAAAAATCGGTCGGTTACATTGTTTGAAAATTTCTACCCCCGCACAGACCCCTCCGACCTCCGCGCGTTACCCAGTTTGTCACAATGAAACTCAGCGACATTCATAACCCCAGAATTGACTCGAATCTCGGTTAATTTGCGTAATTTTCATGTAGCGCTCCTCCAAACCCCACCCCTAAGCGTTCTCCCCTCCAACGCCAGTAGGGGTTGAAATTAAAAACAGATAATATCAACCGAAATATTATGAACTTAAATAACACCGAAAAATATTTATTTGGCGCAAATATCGGCCGATCAACATGTTTGAAATTTCCATCGCCGTTCAGCACCACCCGCGGGGGTTAAACTGCAAGTTGAATGTCATAATTGATCTCAGCGACACCCATAACCCATATTCGACTCCAATCTCGTTTTTTTGCGCTATTTTTATGTAATGCACCCTCCATGGTTCTCTCCTCCCAAGTCAATAGAAGTTGTAATTATACACAGAATATATGAAAAAATATTATGAAAAATATTTATTCAACGAAAATATCGACAGGTTAATATTTTTGAACATTTCATCCCCCGCCCGCTCGACAACCTCCGTCAAACCCTCCCATTCCATCCCATCCCACTCCCGCGCGTTGCACAGATTTTTATATATATCCATAAACAATATTTGACTCGAATCTCTGTTGTTTTCGCGTTATTTTCTGGTACCACCCCCACCCCTAAGCGTGCGAATGGGGTTGAAATTTTACACACATAACATCGGTATAAATACTTTAAATCTAATTAACGTTAAAAATATTTATTAAACGCTAATATCAGCCGTGATTTCATGTTTCAAAATTTCCACCCCTGTCCACCTCCGCCCCTGGGGAATAAATGTCCAATTGAATGTCAAAATTAATATCAGCGACATCCATAACCCTGGATTTGACTTTAACGCGAATAAAACCGAGATTATTTATTTGTAATGTCCATCCATCTCCACCCCTAAGGGTTCTCCTTTTCCATGCGATAAGGGGTTGAAATTATACTCAGATAAAATTGGTAGAAATACTATCAATATCTTTGACCCCTAAAAATATTATATCGGGTGTGTTTTAGCATGTTTGAATTTTTCCACTCCACCCCCCCCCCCACATGGAGATGGTAGGCGTGTCTCACCCCAACAGTGTTTGTTTCCTGGTCGCATGGAACACGTGTACGAAATTTGGTGATATTTGCTCTACCGGTGTATATTTGTATAAGG
Source organism: Zhengitettix transpicula (assembly GCA_037074705.1). Lineage (NCBI taxonomy): Eukaryota > Metazoa > Arthropoda > Insecta > Orthoptera > Tetrigidae > Zhengitettix > Zhengitettix transpicula. The sequence goes on along the minus strand of CM073590.1, from coordinate 70,537,659 downwards.
AACATAAAAACAAACAAACACGCAAACAAACATTCTGCTTTATTTTTTAGATAATAATTCCGTCAATTATTGAATTACTAATAATATTAATACACTTTTTGATAGAAATTAATATGAATAAAATAAAAATTAATGACTTTGTGTTATAATCAGAAAAACGATTATGGTTAGCATGGTATGGCATTTTATGCCCACAGGAAAAAAATAAAAATATGATCGTGAAGAGAAATTGCACTTGCCGCGGTGATGAATTAAGATTTTAAATTGGAATAAAGTGTCTCGCAGTTTCTAACTCACAGTTCCGTTAGGTACGTGTGCAAAATTCTTGAATTTGTCGAGTAACCCATGCAGCAGTGGAAAAATAAGGATTCAGGAAGGCGAATAAAGTTAAAGTAGAAGGTCAAATTGGCGTATTTGAAAGTTAAGCTAGCAGCAAGTAAATTTAGCATGTATGTGTGAATCCAGTAATTGGTTCTTATTCGTTTGACGAAACGGACAGTTGTTTTCAACAACAAAACTTTGTAAACTATTTTTCCGGGGAATTTCCTTTCTGCATTTTTACAGATAATATGTTTCCATTTACAAGGTGGTAAACGCTTAAATGCTCACTTGCAACATTTACTTCTTAATCTGAGAAAAATAGTTAGGAGCAGAAGAGGAAACGTGACGTAATAAGATTCGAAATTGGAATTTATTCTGTTTCGAACACCAGATTTTCTGTGGTTTTCTTTGATGAATTTGATTTACACCTTTCACAATGAATGGAATGTTTTACGATGAATAAAACTGCGCATTCAAAAGAAACCCGGCTTCGTTTCCTATCCGTCGAACAAGCAATTTGCATCCAGCTGTCTCAGAATACCGGAAGTGACGGGCGTAGAAACGGCCAGAAACGTTGTAAGACAGAATCACTTTCTCAAAGTTCATATTTCTGGTAATCTGTTAGCCAACGTCGGACGTGGTCTCAATATACAACACGAGTTACAGCCTCTAATTGTGAGTATGTGAAATGTCAATTTGCTGTTTAAATATGTATATTTGTTAGGCAGGTGTCGGACAGTTGGGTTCCCACGGGGTGGCAATATGCAGCTGACTGACGACTGGGGGATTGGTGTTGGTGGGGCTTCAGCTGCCCCATGAATAAGCAACGAGGAAGGTCGCTGTCTCAGCCAGAACCGCCATTCATTCTGTTATGTGACTCAGATTGGCAAATAAACAAGTTAAAAAAAAGAAGAACAGAACAAGCACTAATTAATGTAATCCATTCACGTTCCTACATTCCGTCCGATGATCCAACGTGGACTGCAACTGGACTGCTCTGGACTGCATGCAGTTCTACAAGGAGCTTGTTGGAACGTCCAACCGCTTCAATATGGATTGTGTGTGGTACGGTGGTACGACAGCATCCAACATATATCATATTTAATTTTTTTAATTTAAATATAAATTTTTTTGAGTTGACCAGTGTTCGAATAGTACTGGTCTGTCGGAATTTATAAAATTGTTATAGATCGATGCACAAGTTTCAGTTTTATAAGTTAAGGTGGTATTTTTCAACAGAACTTAAAATCTTCATATGACCTTCCAGTAGCCAAAAACCGATAGTAGCGATAAGGCGTTGCTTTGCTGATCTAGATCCGGCATTAACGTTTCACTTTTTGTAATGTTTATATATAAGACTTTATGAAGTTTACCAATAGTAAAACTGTGGCACTTTCAATCGACCCACTGCCACGTGCAAATTTTCATTCATATGCTACCTCAATCGATTAACAGTATCTTAATTTTTTTTAATTTATTGACATTGAAAAAACTAGGTTGGTAAAATTTCTGGAAATTGTAATTACCCGCATTGATTTTAAGCTGAAAGAAAGCGGGTGTTAGTAATTGGAGGACACAGCTGACAGTGCGCACACGCATGTCTCACCTGCCTGGAACCACAACAGCTGCACTCTTATCACAATTGTTTCCAGTTGCAACCACATTGTAGTTAGGATGTGTCAGAAACCTAGTAGCAGAGGGCAAGCTGCTGCTGATTTCAGCTGCTGAGCAACTTCGTTAAACCGTCTACGGTTCAATAGAACGTGAAAAAGCAGGACAGACTCCATTCATTCCACGCAGGTGTCAGTTTCCGTTCAGATTTCAAGGGTAATTTAACTTTTCATTTGTCAATCATAAATTCTAATCTCGGAATAATAAAAAGCAATTGTCAGTTTTTTGATTCCATAATAATAAAACTGGTATATTATTTCTACAGATCTGTAAATGGCAGCCCGCAATTTTCTATTGTTTTTCAGTACTTAATCATTTTCCTAGGCTTTTGGGCTGGAATATATATCAAGTTTCTGTCATTAAATGGACATGTATTTTAAACGTTTGGTGGTATTTATATTATCACTTCTTTTGTCTGTATTTGGGTATCTTACCTTATTATTAATTTTCAATCAGACGTAAATTTTTCTTTTCAACTTTGTAAGAACTGTTGATATATAACGTCATGTGATATAAGGTGAGAAATGTACTTGGATACGTGTCTGTTCATGGTTTCTTATAAGAAACTTCCTTTCCTCCTCTATCATGGGGCACAAATCGCTGAGATTTGCTTGATTCACTAGTCTGTGCTTTCCAAATTTGATTTCAATAATTCACGAACTATCGTTTACATTTTTTTAGCTTTATTTAGCAGGTTTTGCAAGTAAATGCAATTAATTGCAATGATATAATAAGAGATCATATGGCTGTGAGTATTTGGAGAGAGGGTTATGCGAATATTTCACACCTCTGGCTGATTACATTGGGTTCAGGTATTTACAGGTTGACAATTACTTGTGGAAGTCTTGTGGAAGTTTTCGTTTGAGTCTTTTAAGGCTGTTTTTTTGTCCTAGATTTAATTTCTTTGCACTTTTACACTTCACTATATTCTTGAAAAAGTTACTGCACAGGCTGTGGATGGAGTTTGTTATTAGTGGAACCTTTAATTCTTGGTGTATTTGACTGTTTCGTATGAACCACGGCCTGTTAATTGCAATACGTAGTTTCTTGAGCGAAGTTGTAGGAGCGTTGCTCCAAGCTGGGCAGGCGTATGTAGGAATGGGTCGGAGAATCGATTTATAAATTAGGAGCGAGGATTCAACTCGAAGATGAGATTTTCTGTTGATCAGGGGGTAGAACAGAGAGAGTCTCGCGTAGCACTCATTTAGTTTTCTATGAATGTGGTATCTCCAGTTGAGTTTTGCATCTAGGTGGACCGCTAGATACTTTATCGCTGAGTCCTTTGGATTCCCTGATATTTCATTATTGTGCAGTCGGAGTGGTGGTAGTTGAGTGTAGCGCTTGAGTGTGAACATCTTTTCTTGGCATTTAGTAGTGTTAATTTTTATTTTCCATTTTTGATACCAATAACACGTCACATTTACTGCAATTTGAAGGTGTTGAACTGTAGTTTCTATTTTGGCGCTCTGTGCTAGTATCACGGGGTCGTCTGCAAACATGGCCAGCGTTGAGTCTGTGGGCACATCGTGTACGTAGAGGTTGAACAAGGTTGGTCCCAATAGGCTCCCTTGGGGAACTCCTGCTTTTGTTGTTTTGATGCTAGATAGTGATGCGTTGATTCTTACTCTGAACGTCCTGTCGGTCAGGAAGGATTCTATAATTTTTATTATTTAATCCGGAATGTTTGATTTAATCATTTTATACAAGAGTTCTTCCAGCCAAACCTTTTCGAAGGCTCTTTCCAAATCTAGAAAGACTTCTGCAGTGTATTTCATCTCTTCAAATCCCTTTTCAATCGTCTCTGTTATTCTGATGAGTTGGTGAGTAGTCGAGTGTTAACTTAACAGAAAAAAATCAGTATGAATATTAATTTTCCATCATGGTTATTGTTCAAAATTACCAACATTCCTATTAGTAGTAATAATCGTAGTCTTGTGTCTTCTTGAGTCTCAGATTCCCCGGTGCTAGTAGTCAGGCCAACAACCCTATCTGCATTAACTACGAAGAGATGATCAACGCAAATCACAGAGAGTAAAAGTGGAAGACAACATAGGCACAATGACACCAGATAATATTGCCGAGAAAAATATATTTAAATGAAATGACGTGGTTAAAAGTGAGCACATTTATTCTTATCAAGCGTATAGACAAGACAATTGAAGACATAGAAGCACGGAATCGGCATTCTATTCCGTAATTATTAACGGTGCTTACTGTGGTGGTGTCAGTGCTGATGAAGTCGTTTTTGGGATGATCATGACGTGCTTTTAAGTTTCTTACTCTTACAGTAATAAGTATAGCTATAATTATTATTAACAATCCTGGGTCATAAAAGAAGGCAAGGAGTACTTCGGGAGTTATGTGGTTTTAGTAGATTAGAGTCCCACACTATATAAAGAAGTATGGAATCTTCTGGATTTTCACAGGCATCCCTCGAAAAAATAATAGGAAATTTAGAGATCCATTTAAGCCAACTTCAGCTTCCTCCTTTTTAATCTAACGCGTCATAAAAGCAAATAGTTCCTTCCAAAATGTACTCCCCCCCCCCCGAAGAAATACTAGAAACATATATCTCTTTTCAAATAATTTTTACAGCACATCTTCATTTGGCCAGTTAATGTTTTCCATCATCAAATTTCAAGCGCTATCAAGATTGTTTCCTCCTTTCGTTAGTGTTCAATTTATCAATACGCTGAGTTAAAATTAACCATCAAGGAACTATTAAGATTTCACAGAACACCAAGTTCTCTTTGCACTATTCCATTCATCGTAAAAGGTTATCTGACTATACTTATTCTGATATTTTTAAGCAGTATGCATCTTTGGTTAGTAATCATATTACTTAAATGAATTAACTGACAGAAATTTACAATATGCTGATAAATTTATTATATAAATATTTTTAAGCAAAGATCATATATTGCTTGTGATGAAGACAATAATTCTTATATTTTAGTATCTTACTGATTGAGTTTTACAACAACAGTGTTTTGTATCTAAATACAAGAACAGGGTGTCATCGAATTACAGGCCAAGAATCGAGTCTAAATAAGAAACTATAGAGAAAACACTTGTTTCATAACATTTAACTGTCATTTTGAAAAAAAAAATAAAAAACTTATATATATGAAAATATCGAAATAAGTTCCTGAAACTGGCAATACATCTGAAAACATCATGAGAGAAATAAATAATAATATATGTTCTGACTGGTTTGATATACCTGAATATATATTAAAAACTGTATATTACCTAAAGAATTCCAAAACTTGTGGACGAAACGTTATTTTTATGGTTAAATTAATTAGTGTACCTTATATGACAATGGCTGGTTTGTTTATTTATTTATTAAATTATTATAACATAATTTACTTACGATTATTTTAATCTGACAATAGAGTAACATGGTAAAATTCACGACGAATAATGTGAGGATTGTTGTAACAGCATATAATCCTTATTTTTGTTTCCCAAAATCGTTTGGTTAAATTCCTGTGTATTAGGTCATATCACCAACCGTAACTAAAATGGCAAATCCGACGGCAGGACATGAAAGTCAACCTAAAACCAATAAAACTCAGATGGGTTTCGTAAGTTGGCAGTCTGATTGTTGTTTCCTCTATACTTTTTTCTTCATTTTATTGGTCCTCTATTTTTCTTCGGATACGTTCTCTGTGTATTTATGAGGCGGGACTTATTTTAATTTGGCTGCACTTACGACCCAACGACAGATAATATGTATGTTCAATGCAGAATACTGGGAGTAACTGATCAGTTGTGTGACAGAAGTTACTGGAGATGACATAAAAGGATGTTTGCTTATTTTATGAGAGGAAACGTAGTGTAGACACATGGTATACGGTGAGACGTTGTGCGAAAGAGAAACAATTATTGTATCAGTGGAGCTAATGACACAAATAACGGTGCATCTGTTAGAGTATCCGGGCCAGCTGTATGATGCATCTACATCTGCTGTCGTGTTTTCCGTCACCTGGAATCCCTCCATGAAACACGCGTCGCATTGTCTAACCTCATTCTGGGAGCACACACATGAACCCTCTCATCAGACAATAACAAGGTTAGGGAAAGGGGAAGTGGGAAGGCTCCTCGTACTCCATTTTAACATGTTTGATTTACTAACTTTTAGTTGCATAAATATATACCAATAATGTGTTTACAGAATCAGGTCATGATGAATGATTAATGATGGAAACATATTTAGCACGGTGTTTGCAAAAAACCACACAGGAAGCCGTTTCCTTACAACTTCATTAAACGTAACAGTTCCTAATTTATCTTTGTTCAGAACCTAATTACTGGTCTAAACTACTGTTTTCAAATTTAAATTCTGGTCACAATCTACAATGTGAGATCTGTAACTTCTCGTTGTTTTAATTTTTTGACTCTGTTTCCTTCATTATAACTTTTCGAGCATATCAATGGATATAGCAGAGAATACCAAAATTATTTACGCGGCTCTACAATAACTGTAACAAGTATTCTCCTTTCACAAAACTTTCATTTACAAAATCAAGGAGTTTATATCATGGTAGTTACTTTAGTAATTGCAGAAATTAAGAACGGTACTATTCAAAGATAGAAGCAACAGTTTTATGATTGCAACCAATTTTTTTTTCTTTCTAAGCGCTTTACTTAACTGAATAGTAGGCCTGTGACAGAATGGCTCCTGATTGTAAAATATTTTTTTAAAAAATTTTGATACTTTTTTAACCAACCTTCTCAATAGGTGAGCGAGTATTTGTGTAAATACTTGATATTCTACCATTATGGTCCTATAAATCAATTAGTATTAGAAACAGTAAATGCGAAGTACTCCTCATGCAAGTGATATCGTAATACGAGACTCTTATTAATAACTAACTGGATGCCCAGCGTTATAATTTTTTTTTTTAACTTTCCGTCAGAACTTTTTTTGCCCCTGCATATACCGTATCGGCTTTTCAAGCATTATATTATATATTATTTAGTTACATACGTTATATGTCGTTCTTCTTTTGCTACACTAATCCCTTACAGAATTGTAATTTAACACTCCGGCCAGGCAGGATAAAAAAGCCCTTTTGGCTGTTGGTTACCCTAGGTAGGTTATAGCGATCACTCTTCTTTTCACTACCCTCCTCAGCTTAAGTTGCCGTCAGCTCAGGGGACCCAGTACCCTAGAGTAGAACTCCAAGATCTTTGGGTTAGTGTGGGACTTGCAGCTCACTAAAAAACCTGGATGTAGCATTAAGCCTCCTTTTCCTAAAATCTCTATCGCATATCTGTGGGTTGTAATAATTAAACTCGGAGACATATATGGAGAAACGCTATCTACCTCATTTACCCAGGAAAATCTTATTTCGATGAAAATATTGGCCGTTTTAACATGTTTGAGAATTTTCACCCCCTCCCCCGGGGGTTAAACGCCAACTTCAATGTCGTAATTAAACTCAGCAACATCCATAACTCCAGATTAGACTCCAATCTCTTTTTTATTTCTGTGTGTTATTTTTGTATAACCCCTCCACACCATCCATAAGGGTGCTTCTTTCCCATGCCGTAAGGGGTTTAAATTATACACAAATGACATCGGTAGAAACACTATCATACTCATTGACCCATCCGACACAAATACGGCCGTTTTATCATGTTTGAAAATTTCCACTTACGCCCCCTGGGGGTGGTAGTCGTGTCTTATCACAACAGTGTTTGTTTCCGGTTCTAAAAAAAACACGTGAACAAAATTTGCACCACGTGTATAGATTTGTATGTGGAACATTGTTTTCCTCTTCCACCCCCAGTCATAGTGGTAGAAGAACAACTTATTCGGCAAGTTGAATATTATATTTAAACTCCACCAAAACATTCGATTCAATTCAGATCTCGGTTGTTTCTGCGTTATATTTACGGAATTCTCCTCCACCCCGACCCCTAAGGGTGCTTCCGCTCTATTCTGAAAAGCGTTGAGATTATACTCAAACAACATTGGGAAAAATCAATATAAATCTCAATGATACAGAAAAATATTTATCGGACGCAAATATCGGTCGTTTCGGCATGTTTAAAAATGTCCTCCCCTGCCCTTGGGGTGGTAGACGGGTGTTACCTCCCACAGTTTCTTGTTCAAAAGGAACATGTGTACGAAAGTCGGTCAAATTAGTTGCACGGGTGAAGATTTGTATGCGGAACATACACACATACAGTCTATTGTATTTATTAGATGAAAAAAAGGCTTCTTTTCCATGTACGTCGCTGTCTTGGATTGGTGTAATGTGACCGTATTATCAGTGATCCTTGCGACACTCCACGTAGACTTATCGCCGCCCCATCTCCCCTTTGCGACACTTCGATGGTATCTCCGGACACGTTTATCCAGCATGCACAATGCATTATGCAGATGGCGTTTCCACACTTCTCTATTAACCACTACGTGAATACGCGACAACCCGCATTGAAACTTTTTTCACAGGAGCTTTAAAACTACGTGACAGTATTTGTTCTGAAACACATTTCAAGGACGCATGCCATAAGCCTTTAATGTGTTACAAGAAGCAAGTTTTCTGAATCATATGTATTTGTATCCTGAAATTCGACTTTAGGAAGCCTTCGTTAAACTAGATCCTGTTATAGGTAATGTGGAACTTTGGCGATTTAACACATTCCACGTATTTACATGTATTTGAAGTCACTATTTTCAAACCACATTGCCGTAAAGCTATTGTCCATCTGTCGAGGCGAGACATAGCCAATTCGTAATCCATTTTGTTAGTACTATGGCAGCTTTGCGACAACATGCAATTCCTAAATTTAACAGGTGATATGATAAATTTTCGTTTATAGGATCCGCAGTCCGTTTCGAATGCTTCTCACCCTCTTTTTGGAAAATTTTATATTATTAGGGGGCAAAAGGTGCTTGAATGTTGTCAAAACGTATTAATTAAATACAGTCAAATTTCGAAGAAACTTCATTTTCAGAAGATTATAATTGTCGAGCAGACACAATGAGCTATGCATGTATTTAATAAATTATTGTAGTTACCATATATCTAATAACGTAAATTATAGTAATTATTGAAATTGATTCCTATTGGTTGTTTGGTAAATAAAAACAATTTTCATGAGACTTTAATTGACATAGGTAAACCTTCACACACCTACCCTGGTATCAGAATAATTATTGCTTGCTTAGTACATGTATGCTGAATCATAAACCTGTTTTAGGTTTGAATTTAATTCCCAACATAATTATCAGTTTTCTTCATCTAACACATTAATTTTATCATTAGATCAATTAGATAGAAAATACTCACATTTAATAATTTGCTGCTTACATCTCTATTTTAAATTTTATTTTATGAATGCGAAATATAATCTTAAATATCTGTCGATTCTGAAGTCGATTGATGGTCTTTGCATAGAAAATCTCCTTCAATCCGTTATTAAACGGTTCAGACCTTTACGAAATTGTAATTGAGGGTATATTTGCCAATAAATTGACGGAACTTTAAACACCAAAATATTATTTTACTAATTTTCAATTTAAACTTTAATGGACAGTGTTTCTTTCGATCTTAACAAACTTTCCCTAATATTCCTACAAATATCTAAATAATGGTTATTTTTTTAGCTTCAAACATTCACCTTCGTTATCATTAAGTTCTATATTTGGATACAGATCATCTGTTGGTATCTATGTAGAAACGAACATATTGAAGCTCTATAGTGAGTACAAACTGGCTGTATATATTATAAATATACGCTTCAGGTACAGATAAGAGACATTTTTAAAATTGGCTTCGCGAAAGTTAGAAATTGAATTATTATAAGAATTTATTGCTTAAAGTGTGCTAAATACACAGTTTAAAGATTTGATTAGAATAATAAATTTAATTATGTTATAGGTAATATATTTCGGTAGCATAAAAATAATTGTCACTTTGAGTTGTCTTCTGTTCCCATTGGAATAGTCGGCCAGCTGCCTCCTAAACTGGTCGAGGCACGGAGAAGGGAATGCTGCGTCTCTACAGCAAACCCGCCATCGGAAGCGCGTTTTTTTACCTGTATCACTTTTAGGCGAATGCCGGATAGGATTCTTAAACTACATCCCGGGGGCCGTAGTTTACCTTTGGCTACCTTCCTCTATCCTTCCGCATCCCACCCTTCAAATTCCTTTGTATGCTATTAAAGTGGAGTTGTCACCATGTGAATTACCCTCATGTAGTCTGTTAGTCTAAAGAAAAGGCCAGGTGCCTCCAAATATGGACGAGGATTTCTGCGTCCCCTTGGCAATTATCACGTTCAGTCAAGAAAAGGACGTGGGAATCCAACATACGTGATTCAGGTTTGGCTACGATTTTTCTTGCATCACATATACGTGAATTGCAGGTAGGCTCCTTAAACTGTGGCCCGGGTCCTCCCTTGGCTGCCATGATCTCCCATTGCATCCCCTCCTTTCTTTCACATCCTGCGCTATTGAAAGCAAGTGACACGTCGTGAATAACTCTCAAGAAGCCTGTAACTAAAAATCTTTCAAATTGTACTTAAAATATCTGTTGCACAACCACCCTCTAAACACAGACGGAAATAAAATATCATTAAGTAAGAAAAATGATCAGATATAAAATGAAGAAACCGTCTCTGTTTGTTTGCTTTAGTTGATGTCAAACACTCAGAATTTGAGACGATACATTATTTAATATTTGAATACATAAATCTCAATGCCCTCGCGATTTCGGATTAAGGGAACCAGTTGATGCAGGTCCCAGCTCTCGCACATCATCCTGGAGAGACCTTCGCGTATACCTTCTCTCTCTGGTTTTTAACAATGTTTCCCACATGCCCAGGCACCTCGGTCAGTTTTCATTCCCAGAACTACCATTGTACTGTAATGATAGCCCGATCCCTTCCCGAACAGAAAGTGGAGTAAAATAATGTGGAATAGATTTTATCGTGATTTTTACTTTCATGCCGTGTTTAATTGATAAAAATACAGTAAAATATAATCATATCAATAGAACAGCTTAGAAAATACAAAAGAAAAAAATAGCCATCAATAATAATTATCAGAAATAATTCAACCTTATAATATTGTGTGTGTTTGTGGAAGTGTATTTGTAATAATATGGCAATAATATGGTCAATATTCTCAAAATTTAAAACTTTCCTAAATAATTGATGTTGTAAGTGGAATCCGAATCAAAAATTTTATGTAGAGTATTATTTTTAAAGTTGGTAAAATATCTTTTGAACTTTGCGGAATTGCTGTACCGTCACATTTAATTTCTTTTGTGTTTGTCGTTTTGAAGATATTTTCTAAGTTGATATTTCTGTAAATTCAATTCAAAAGTTTTATTTTAAATTGTATGATTCATTTCAATTCTATACTTTTCATGAAGCACGATGAAACGCCTCGAAATAGTAACCTTATTTAAATTAATAGCCGTGGCAAATTTTATGTAAGGTTTGTATTAAAATTTCATTATGCGTCCTAAATAAATTCTTTAAAAATTATATTAATTAAATTTAAGCTTTATCATTTCAAAAGTTTCGGTAAATGTTACAAATCGTTATCAAATTTTAATAATTTCAAAATTTCATTAATTAGAGTTAAATTGTTTAAAGTAAATTTTTCATTCAATAATCATAAAATGTAAAGTAAAGCGAATTTAAATCTCTTTATATAGTTCAAAATTTAAAAGTGCAATAAGGTTCAAATCAAAGTAAATTACAGAACCTAATTTAGAAAATCATTAGTTGTATATATATATATATATTATATATTGTAATAATCACCAAATTAGGCGATTAATTTGCCCCATGTTGTGGTGCCATTTATGTAATAATCAAAATGAAAAGGTTAATGAAATTAAAAGATAAAAAATTAACAAACAAAATAATTTATTATTTATTTACTTGTGACTTCCAAAAATTAAAACAATTACAATAAAATTAAGATCTCTTCTCTAGGGTCGTAACTGGGTTTGATAAATAACAGAAAAATGATTTAATAAACTGATTAACAATTCAGTTTAAAATTTACCTAAAAACAATATGTCGATAAATGAAAGAAAGTTAAATGTAAAGAAATTTAACTTGAACGAAATAAAATATGAACGAAATCTGACTAGCGTTTTAGTTATCGTTTACAAATATTATTATCAAAGTTTTGGTTACTCACATAATGTCCGACTAGTACCAGCATTATTTTGTAGCTTCAACATTACACTTTAAATGCAAAATTTTACACGGATTGTAACTTCCTCACAGATTTTACACATACGCTGTCGAAATGCACGTACTCAGTTCTCAAGAACCTCGGATGATCCTCTCTTAATTGGTCAGCTATCGGATGTCGGTTTCCCTCAATGCAAAATTGTTCAATTTTTATAATGGAGCAACCTTTGCTACACCGTTGGCTAGTTGTTAGAAAATCTCTCTGCCCAACTATCTGCTTGCTTACTGGAACTCACGATCTGCAGATTTTAGACTTTTACTGTTTTATTTATCGATTTGGATCGAACTGCTAAGTATCTTGGTGAAGATTTGTTTTAATGTGGCTGACCGTAGACGTAGACTAACTTTACTTTTGCGCGCGCAATCGCCATTTCGGCTCTTCAACAAAGCAACAGAGCTCAGCGCAATTGTCGATTTGGTCGCTCAATACCGCTACAATTCATTTATCAAAACAATTCAAATTATCCCTAATCAATTTAATGGCCTAATTAATTATTGCTACAATATATATATATATATATATATATATATATATTATTTTTCTTAGCATCTGAAGAAAGGAGCAAGTATTCCAAAAACATTGTGCGTTATTTATATAATCACTTATTTGTATAAATTTCCCATTATTATGAGATTGGAATAGTTAAAGATAACATTAAAAGGAAAATGTGTTAATTACATTTGTAAGAGATTCGTTTACAATAAATACAATTAATACTAACGAAAGTTTTTAGTTAAGCATGAGATCTTAATCCCAGGTTTCGAGTGGGAAGAACAATTGGCAATTATCAAATCAAAGATTCTAATTGAAAGTTTGTATTTTCGTAACTGTGTCGTCGTCCTTTGATTATCTGGAACACGTTGCTTCCGTTTTGTTTGCGTTGCACTGCTAGAAGCACTTGAAATATTTTATCAAATAAAATTGCTCTGCTTTTTGGCCCTAATCACTTCACTTTCTCACTATTATCACTTGTTTGCGTCTATTCTACTCTAATTTAGGCGTGACTCAATTAATACGCTCGAAGATAGATCACGTGGCTTTAATTCCTACCACATTTAATATACGTGTCGGGAACGTCAAATTGAATATGTGACTAGGAAAGCGTGGAAGTCGTAAAATTTTGTTAAGAGATTATTAAAAACTGAAAAAACACGCGAACTTGAATACAAATGTCTCGTAGGTCCTCTATGAGAATATGGCTGCATTTGTTGGGATACATTCAGAGAATATCAGATTGAGGAACTGGAAAGATTGCAAAGGAGAGTGGCAAATATTTTTAATCGGAGTCCTGGTCACGGAAATAAGAAAACTCAACAAATAGGTTGAGAAATGTTAGAAAAACGTCGGAAAGTCACGTTTCGGTGATGTTTTTAAAGCGTATTCAGGCCAAAAGGCGTGGGAGGATATTTCATTGTCGTTCGTACAAGCAAATAATTGCAGTTGAGGAATCATAATTTTTAAATAGGGACGTCCAAAGTGGACTAATAATATGGATAGAATTACAGTAAGTTTATCAATATGTATTTCATTTTTCCATTACATTGGTTGGCATCTAAATTATATTACTTATTAAATTTTCTGAAATCATAATGGGATTTGAAAGAAATAATCTTTGATTTGAGCTTGTGGTTACCACTTGGACGACTTGGTTTCGTCATATTACGGAAGCACGGATGTGATATAACGCTGCACAATTATGTGTTTTTGTGTAAATCACGCAAAGGCCTTGTAACAGACAATAGAGAGTGAGGCTGTTATGAGTAATCAAGCCAATTTTCCGTCTACATCGTGCAAATATTTGAACATCTTTTGGAATGCACCTGTTTATATTGTCGGATGAGAAGCGGCACATGAGTCACGATGACAGATGTCTGCTCGCCAACTACACGCATCTGTGAGCCCACATGGACTGTGACGTAACGACACATGGCGCCAAACGCGCAACCCTTGCGAAGTTCAAAATACAGGTCCAGCAATCTGTTCGCAGTAATGCTATACGCTGGCCTTATTTGTAGAAATCTTTCCTCCCGCAATTTGTTGTTTCACGAGGGGATGTTCGATAAGTCTATTTAAAATTCTTATTAAAGTCTGGGAAATTTTTCTCTTTCGCGTCATTTTTGATAAACGTGATCGCTTCCATCCCAAAAATTGTAAACATATGTCGGTCGTAGTTTTCTGTTGGCACACTACTGTAGTGTTAGATGTGTAGACTGACGGAGACAATTAAAACGGAAATGTTCATGCGGACTCTAAACCAGCATTGACGATCCTTTACTTCTGGATTAATAAGTTTAAATGAGGTCGCAGAAGCATAGAAGATGAAACCAGCTCCGGCCGCCAAATTAAAGTCACCACTCAGTAAAACATCGAAAAAGTTCACAATATCGTAAGGGAAGATCGCAGACTAAAGGTGCGTGAGGTATCTGATGCCATAGACGTCTTAACTGAACGAGTACATTTCATCGTCCATGAAAAAGCTATGCGCGCGATGGGTGCCGCGACAGTTGACATTGAATTAAAAACGGTTTCGGAAAAACATTTCAACGCAGAATCTAGGCGTAACCCACAAAACGTTTTGCGCAGATTCGTAAACGTTGATGAAACTTGGAGCCATCACTACACTCCAGTGTCCAAGAATCAATAACACTATGGACAAAAGCTGGTGAAAGTGCACCGAGCAATGCGAAGACTGTTTCTTCAGCTATCTTTTAAGGTTCTCAGGATATTATAACATTCATAGATTTCTTGGAAAACTATAACTGGGCTCTATTATGCTGGTCTGTTGGATCATTTGAAACGGGTGCTGATTGAGACGCGACCAAGATTGGGACGCAAAAAAGTGTTTTTTTCAGGACAATTCACCAGCGCACACTGCAGCAGTCTCAATGGCGAAAGTGTACGAGTTGGGATTCGGATTGGTTTCACATCCACCATATTCACCAGTGACTTATTCCCGAACTTGAAAATTTGGCTTTTATGGATATTATAATATTCACAGATTTCTTGGAAAACCATAACTGGCCTCTATTGTGCTGCTCTGTTGGGTCGTTTCAAACGGGTGCTAATTGAGAAACGACCAAGATTGGCGCGCAAGAAAGTGCTGTTTCCCCAGGACAATGCACCAGCGCCACAATGGTGAAAGTGTACAAGTTGTGATTCTAATTGGTTTCTCATCCACCCTATTCACCAGACCTAGCACCGAGTGATTTCTTCTTTTTCCCGAACTTGAAAATTTGGTTTGGTGGGAAGAAATTTTGATCAAATGAAGATGTTATCGAGACCGTGATGGAGTATTTTTCTGAGTTTGACGGAACCAACTTTAGTACGGGATGAAGAAATTGGAATCTCGCTTGGTAAAGTGTATAGTCAAGGAAAGAGACTATGTTGAGAAATAAAGCAGTTTTTTTAAAAAATATATTATATTTGTTACATTATACAACACTTATGAATATACACGCAGAGTATGTTAATAGTAAACACGTGCAACATCTACCTCTATAATCTTTCTGCCTATTTTTATTCAGGTGGTATTCGTTCCTAGAGTGCTTACTGAACTTTGAAAAATAACAGTTTTGGTATGAAGGTTTTTTTTAGGGTAACAGGCTACAGGAGGCTAATCCATTTGGTGGCGACTCCCCTTTAATACCATGTAAAGGGATTTTCAAACAGGAAAGCAAGTCAGCGTGACAGAGGGGTGGGAATTTAGATGATATGTGTCCTGATGAATGAAGAGTTAAGATGACTAAACCACTTGACTCTTAGCATTGCGCAGTACTATTTTATTTAGATTATAATTTCATAATTATTTGATAAATTATCCTGTTCCGTCAACTGAGGAACAAGAAACACTACACACAATGGAATATTAATCAAACTACCGGCTGCCTTGGACTGGTTTATCTGGACAATGTAAACAAAGATATGAATGGAAACTATAAATAAGAGATTAAATTCTGTTTCTTCATATGTTTCATACCCTGCTACGTACTATGACAGAGTAGCATTGACCAAAATCAATGAAATACTGTAGAGTTGTGCTCCTTCATATGCGTAATGGCGCCTAAGTTTATCTCTGGTCTGATAAACAGCTGCCGTAGTGACGCAATGCAGTGTGGTGCACAGAAACAGGGTCATCTGGGGGCGGCAGGCGCCGTCTCCTCGTGATTAGATACAATAATCTCAAAATAATAAACGTGCTGTTAAAAGCACGGGACGTCTGTGATAAATTACCATTTCGTAGCACAGTTATCGTTTCAAATGACATTTGGCCGAGTTCATGTAGTCGAGTATCCGGAAGATATGACAATAACGAGCTCTAAATTTGCGACACTATTCTAGATAACGAGATGCTCTATTTGAGAATAGAGGTTCACGGTACGTGTTCTGATGGGATCTACGGCGACGTAGAAGAAGCGTTGTGCTGTTCCTGTCTTCAAGTTTATTCATATTTGGCCAATGTAATCAATATTAACTTCCCAACAAAAAATTTAACAACAAATATTAATACTTTTTTATTATAATTATGGCTTGATGCAGAAGCTTTCGTGGAACATTATTTCACAGTGGAGTTCTACATGACTAGGTTTCGAGTTCGGAATCGAGTGTTGCTAAAATGGGACTCATATTTTGGATTTAAAAAATTATTAAGTTTTACGGGTTTGCGATGCATTTAATTAGGTGATGACGCTTTTTTACTTAAATTCTAATTCAGATAACGTGAACTTCAACTTAACTTTTTTTTTAGAGTAACGGGCAACATGGGGTAATCCACGTTGTGGCAACTCCCTTTTAATAGCATAGGAAAGAATTTGAAAGGGAGAAGCGGACGGATAGAGGAAAGTAGCCTACAGTTATCTTTGGACCCAGGAAATTCGCCTAAAACTGACGTAAGACAAATCTTTGAAAACCTACATGAGGTAGGTCGCGCAGTAGGTACTTGTCCTTCAAGATTATGGGAGAAGTTTTTGCGGTGGGGTCGCAGCATTCCATTATCCGTGCATCGACCAGTTTAGAAGGCAGCTGGCCGTCTGTTCCAATGGGAACAGACCAACTCTTACCCTATGCCCAAGGTCCGCGCCCCCGGAACACACACCTCGATAAACAAGACGGGTGCCTCGGCTTCTTGGAACCTCAGTTTAAAAACGGAGAGACGAAAAGGCATCCAAAAAGGTAGCCTTCTCCGTCTCTCCAAAAGGGTTCACCAGCGAGAGAACCTCATAGATTGCATTCCAATGTAAGATGAAGAAGGTAGGTTATATATAGGGTAATTCACATAGTAGCCAGTCCCCTCTTATATCACAGGAAAGGGAATGAAACAGGGGATACGGAAAGGTAGATCAAGGTAGCCAAGGGTAATCTAGGGCCCCCGCACTATAGTTTAAGGATCATACCCGGCATTCACCTAAATGTGATGCAGGGAAAACCCTACGAAAACCTGTATCATGTAGGTCGGTCATTTTCTTTTTAGGCTAACAGGCTACATGACGGTAATCCACGTGTAGGTAACTCCTCTTTAATATCATAAAAATATATTTGAAAGGCGGGGGGTGCGGAAAGGTCGAGGAAGGCAACCAAGTGTTAACTAGGGTCCCCGGGTATAGTTTAAGGATCCTACCCGGCATTCGCCTAAAGAAATGCAGGGAAAACCCTAGAAAAGTCAGGTAGGTCGGGCATTGGGTACTTGTCCCACGCCCTTCCGATAGCGAGAGAGTAGTTTGCTGTGGGGCCGCAGCATTCCCTTTTCCGTGCCTCGACCAGTTTAGGAGGCAGCTGGCCGACTATTTCAATGGGAATAGCGGACAACTATTACCGTATACCCAAGGTCTGCGACTCGGAACATACACCTCTCAAAACAGGCCGAGGTGCCTCGGCTTGTGGGAACCTTAGTTCAAAAATGGAGAGGAAAAGGCATCCCCAAAGGTAGCCCCTTCGTATATCTCCTAAAAGGTTCGACCTGCGAGAGAATATCCCTCCCAGGTTACCTGCGAGAGAATTCTCCCGCAGGTCTGTAATCGAGTGCATGTCTGTAATCGAGCCCGACAGCGGTTTTTTTTTTTTTTTTAAGGCAACAGGCTACATGAGGGTAATCCACTTAGGGCAACTCCCCTTTAATAGCATAGGAAGGGATTTGAAAGGGGGGATGCGGAAGGGTAGAGGAAGGTAGCCAAGGGTTAACTAGGGCCCCCGGGCTATATTTTAAGGATCCTACCCGGCATTCGCCTAAAGGAATGCAGGGAAAACCTTAGAAAAACCTGCATCGGGTAGGTCGGGCATTGGGTACTTGTCCCACGCCCTTCCGATAGCGGGAGAGGAGTTTGCTGTGGGGACGCAGCTTACCCCTCGCCATGCCTTGGCCTGTTTAGGAGGCAGCTGGCCGACTATTCCAATAGGAATAGCGGACAACTCTTACCGTGTGCCCAAAGTCTGCGACCCCGGAACATACACCTCTCAAAACAGACCGAGGTGCCTCGGCATGTGGGAACCTTAGTTCAAAAAAAAACCAGAGAGATGTGAGAGCATCCCCAAAGGTAGCCCCCGCCAGAGCTCTCTGGGAAGGTTCACCTGCGAGAAATTCTCTCGCAGGCTTCAATTGTCCTCCCGACAGCGGCTTTTTTTTTTTTTTAGGGCAATAGGCTACATGAGGGTAATCCACTTAGGGCAACTCCCCATTAATAGCATAGGAAAGGATTTGAAAGGGGGGATGCGGAAGGGTAGAGGAAGGTAGCCAAGGGTTAACTAGGTCCCCCGGGCTATATTTTAAGGATCCTACCCGGCATTCGCCTAAAGGAATGCAGGGAAAACCTTAGAAAAACCTGCATCGGGTAGGTCGGGCATTGGGTACTTGTCCCACGCCCTTCCGATAGCGGGAGAGGAGTTTGCTGTGGGGACGCAGCTTACCCCTCGCCATGCCTTGGCCTGTTTAGGAGGCAGCTGGCCGACTATTCCAATAGGAATAGCGGACAACTCTTGCCGTATGCCCAAAGTCTGCGACCCCGGAACATACACCTCTCAAAACACACCGAGGTGCCTCGGCATGTGGGAACCTTAGTTCAAAAAAACCAGAGAGATGTGAGAGCAACCCCAAAGGTAGCCCCCGCCAGAGCTCTCTGGGAAGGTTCACCTGCGAGAAATCCTCTCGCAGGCTTCCTTGCCAGAAAAGTTGCCCGACAGCGGCAGGTAGGTCGGGCATTAAGTACTTTTCCCACACCCTTCCGATAGCGGGAAATTTTTACATGTAAGAGGTTTATTAATTTCAAGGCTCTATGCTGAATAATCGAGCTGCGAAAACTGTATGAGCTAACTTAAAAAAATATAGTTATCTATGCATTTTTTTATCTGCATGGTGCTTGAGGGAAATACACGTAGTGGAACTCCACTTTAAAAGCATAGAAAGGTATTTTAAAAGAGGAATGCGGATGGGTCTCAGTTCTCCCTGCTAGTTTAATGTCATTGGCGTGTATTATTTGAAAAAAAATGCATCACAGTATTTAACACTTCAGTCTTTTTTTAATTACTCCTAATAAATCGTCGAAAGTTAAATCCATTAAAAATTAAAATGTACATAATACGAACGAAAACTTATTTATTTTGGGATAACTAGTTTGTAATAAGGCTATTATTTACCTTCACTCTACGGATTATTTGTATTCCTTAAAATTCAAACAAGAAATAGCGAAGTATTTATTAGCCGGTAGTATGAAATGAAGTTACAATAAGTGTGAATGCAACATTATTTATTAATTAATTGTATTAATTTTGTATAATGTATATAACATTAAAAAAATTTTAATTTTGTAATATATTTCCAAACAGGGGCTTTAATCAGGCTAAATTGAAATAATCAAAACTAAAATGTATACTTCCTTTTATTTATTTTGGTCGATATATCCATAATCATCTACAAAACAAAAATTTACAATTTACAAATTCATATTATTATTATTATGAAAATATATCAAATGATGAGATGTTTTAAATATTAATTCGGAAAACATGCTTTCAATTGTCAAATTTAGTAATTCTAAACGTGGACTTTGATTTTAAAGTGTAACGGTTCGAAGAAGATACGTCTGTGTCTTGCGGATAAAGCCAGAAGGAATAGTTGACCACGTTCCTATGATCGAGCTACACATTGATTCTCACGTCTCACCTTAGAACATTGTCTTAAAACAGAAATTCAGAACGTCATTTTCGAAAAAGTTGACACGTCTGGGTAGTCTATTTCGATTAGAAGTAATACTAAACGTTTACATCAAATTGTAAATATTGTCTTTTTAAGTCTATAGGTATCGAGATTTAAAGTGATGTCATAAATTCCATAACATTGTTAATGTTCTACTATTTTAGCATAATCTTTGGAGACTTCTGGACTTTCCTCCCTTGAACTAATAGCATTATTACTTTAAAAATACATATTTATTCAAAAATATTTATTTTAAGGTTATTGGTTTCTTAATTTAAGATTTTCACATTATAGCAATGTATTTTATGGTTTAAATTTAAATGATGTAATGATAAAGCCGCATTAGTTTTCTTGTGGTAAATGTTATTAGCATTGACATATATAATTTTTATCGGAATATTTACAATTTATTCAAGACAAAACTTGAATTTTGTATTTTAATTTTGTTACGAAGTTTTTTATTTGGTTTTAAAGTTTTCATCCAAATTTAATTTAATGTATCCTACTGTTTTATATTTTTAAAGACTTTAGATGTACTTTTATCTATATTGTCAAAGAACAATAATTTCTAATTTTTTATAATTCTGAATGTTTTATTTGTTCTAATGGATCATTATTGATATTTGAAAGTGCTTCTTTTTCATTACTTATAAAAAATATTTTAAAACAGTTAATATTGTTTTATTGGCTTTATTTCTTTGGAAATTTGATGTTTACATATTTGTCCCGCCTTTATGTTTCTGTTAATTAAATTGTTTATTGTTATAATTTGTTTTCATAAAATTACAATAATATATTTATTAATTTTTTAGGTATAAATTGTTTAATAATGCTTTATTGATTGTCGTTGTCGATTCCCTTTAGAATATTTCATATGTTAATTTTAATGCCTCTGTATTAATTAGTTTGCAATTTTTATTTTATGATGAAAACGATAATAGAATAATAAATAATTGTGTCAGCTGAAATTGGTTTTATAAAATATTTTGTGTCAAATTTATTATTAACTTTATCAAATGTTAGGTCTAAATAATATTAGTGTCCTTTTCTGATTTTAATGTGATTTTTAATTTTGGCTGGGTATTATTGATATTTTCTAATAATATTTTAATATTACTTTCATATTTTATTTTAAATGAATCATATATATATATATATATGTATTATATATATATATAATTAAAAGAAATTCTTAAACAAAAAATTAATTAAAATTTGAATGATAGTTAACCTCACGTTGAAGACGCCAATTACGTAATGATTTAAAAAAATAAGATTTCAATAAATTAATTTGCCCCACGTTCTGGCAGTCATTTATGTAATGATTAAAAAGGTGGTCTTAATTAATAGGAATAATTAACATTAATATGTATTTAAAATTTATTGTTGATAATTACACATTATATTATATATTACATGCTCTGCTTTGCACGCCGAATTCCGTCAATTTAACAAACAAATATTAAAATTTTATTTTGTTAATTCGTGGCGTTCTAAGAAAATATAGCTTAATAATTTTACAATCAATTACGTTGAATTTCTCATTATCTCAGGGTCACCACTGGGTTTGATAGGAAGAACAAATACAATGAACTAAAATATTAACAATCCAAACTCATTGAAGTTAACGGAATACAATATGAAAAACAAAAGTAAAAAAGAAAACGAATGAAAAGAAAAACGCGAACGAAATCTGACTATACCCTTTAATTATCGTTTACAGTCATTAATAATTGTTTTGTACTCACGACAGTGCTACTGGTACCAGTTCAGACTCTTGTAGCTTGAAGCCAACACACACTAAACAGGCCATTATGCACTGATTCTACACATTAGATTTTGAAGACAGTAGTTGCTCTGGATCTCTGCTTTTAATTCACCGTCAGCCAGTTGCCGGACGTGGATCTCCTGAAAGTATCTATGCAAAAATAAGTTCAGTTTGTGAAGCAAAACTTCTGCTTCCAAACTGCGATTTTATAAGTCTCTCCGACAAAACTGTTTACTTGCGTTTTATGTAAACTATTATATCACGCTGTTGGACTTCCTAGATAGCCCTATTCATAATTCTGGATCCGCAGACTTTTACTGTTTTTATTTCTCTATGTGTACCGAACTGCTATGTCCCAGTTCTCGACGAATACAAGACGCACACTTTATCCGCCTCGCCTCTCGCCGCAGACCGAGTTCTCTGAACGCGCGGTTTCCAGTCTTGATTGTTAACAAAGGAAAACCCGCCTTGATTGTCGTCTTTAAGCACCCGTACCGCCAACAATTCAATTATATTAAAAACAATTAGTATCCCGTTTAATTGGTATTATATATATATATATATATATAAAACATTTGGATAGAAAATACAGACATCAACGTCGACTTACTTGAAATCAACATTTGGTCCAGTGGTGCTGAGTATTAAAAATATTTCAAATTTTCGAAAGCCGCAGCCCCCTGCGTTAGGAACTAAGGCCCTCGAAAATTTGAAATATTTTTACCAGTCAGCCCCTCTGGGCCAATTGTTGATTTCAGGTAAGTCGACTTCGCTCTCTCTTTCTTAGGCCAAAGTGTTATTTAATTGTCCTTGTGACATTTTCCGTAAATTTTTTATATATTTATTTTACATAACTTTGGTTTTATATTGGTAATTTGAAAGTTTTATCTAATAAGTCTGTGTTTGCAGTCATTGAACACATGGAGAAAAAGTCGTCTTAAAGAGTTAGTTGTTAACCTGTAAGGATAATACAGATCGCATCTTCAACATTCTTTGGATTATGTTAAATCATTTATTTTTTCCTTCAGCCTTTATTTAGCACATAATGAGAGCGCGACGTTACCCGGGAATAAATTTATATTATACAGGAAAATAATCAACACGTGACAACCGGAATCAAGACCATCGCTAATGATCTTACCGACGTCAAAAAGCATCCAACACCTTTATCGGCCCTCCCTTACATTTATGCCATTGCCGGCGGTAGGGAACTAAAACTCTATTCAATCATCACAATATTTGTCATTTTCTGATTCAAGAATCTTCAAAACTCTGAATCTAACATCAAACTAGGTCCTTAAGAATACTTTGAAGTTGTCTCATTCCTACGAGCTACAACGAGCTTAACCGGCATTTCTAGGAGTATATAAAGGGTGTCAAAAATATTTTCGTTTACTCCTGATACCAAATGGGAGTAAAGAATAAGTTTGTGAACATAATGAATGTGAAAAAATTAAAATTTCCCAGCTACGTTAAGGATATCAACAATAGTACGGAAACTTTAAGGAAGTCAAAATAGTCCCAGTAGTTATCTAGTTTCAATACATAGCCCGAGTCTTAAGAGATGTAAAAATAATACCGGTACCTTAATAAAGTCTAAAATAATATTTGTAGTCAATGATTCTTCCATTAACTTATGGGAGTCAGAAATGCTCTCGGTAATTTAATGGAGTCAAGAATACAAACGGTACTTTAAAGGAGACAAAAATAATCCTAGTTACTAAAGAGAGTCATGAATACTCACAACACCTAGAGGGGATGAAAATAGTCTCTGAAGCTTAAACGAACCAAAATCACACCCGATAATTTAAGGGAGACAAATAATACCGGAACTTTGAAAAAGACAAAGGTAAGCCTAGTCCACGTAATTTAAGGCAATAAAAATAACGTCTGGTCCATAAGGAGAGTGAAGAATATTCTGGGTACCTTAAGGATTACAAAAATAAGAGCAGTACCTTAAGGGAGTCAAAATATATCCGAGTATCGTAATGGTGTAAAGAATACTTCCGGTACATTAAGGGAGTAAGTAAAAGTTCGGTGCCTTAAGAAATTCAAAAATTCTTCTCATAAATATAAATAAAATACTTTCGGTTCCTCAATAGAGTCATAAGTACTCTCGGTACATACAGGAATCAGTATTGCTACTTAATTGAGCGTAAAATACTCCAAATGTCTTAAGGGCTTCAGAAATACTCGAGGTCTAAAATTATTACAGTAACTTAGGGTGTCAAAGTACTTTGAGCAATTTAAGTGAGACAAATATATTCCTCGTACCTTAAGTGAGTAAAAAATATTCTCAGTATCTTAAGGAAGTCTTAAATAGTCCAGGTACATTAATGGACTCAAAGTAACTACTGTTAATTACTTAACGGGTGTTGAAATATCTCCAAGTAGCTTAAAGGAAATAATCATTTGTTCTCCGATACCTTACCGGATGCTAGAAAACTCCTGCTATCTTAACTGATTCAGGAATACTCTTGGGCACCAGAAGGCGATCAAGAATTCTTTTCGTACCTAAAGATGTCGAAAACAATAAAAATTATTTAATATTTAATATAATCTGACAACTATCATTTAATAAATATAAAATAAATAGAGCCAATAAGTCAGAAAATTTTATTAATTAAATTAAACCAAAAATTCATTTCAATACTTTGTCCACATTTTTGGAACTTCTTCAGACAATCAAAAAATATAGTTCGTCCTATGACTGTTGTAGCGTATTGCATTGAAATTATTGTCAGGGAATGTAATCGTTTATTTCCATTCGAAACGTATTTTTCCATGTGCACGCCAGAATAAATACCGGGCTGGTGAAACTCAGAATTAAACTCATCCTTATTGTAGCCCTTTATCATAGGGGTACTCGCAACCCTTGCCGTAATTGGTTGAAATTAGAGACTAACAACATCTAGAGTGATTCTATTAATTTCAACAAAATACCATTTCTTCGATTATTGGTCCGGGTAGGGGTGTCTTACCCCACATTATTTGTTCTTGGACAATAAGTAACACGTGTACAAAGGTTATTTGAAATTTCTCCAAATTTAGTTGTATTCAATAGATTGATCCATGATTTTTATTTTCAAGGTTTAAGTATTTTACTCGGTGAAATAAATCATTTGAATTTAATTGATCAAAACTTAATGTTTGTATATTTAATACGATATTAATTTTATGTATATTGTGTCCGCGTGGAGTTAAATTAAACAAAGACATCTAAGTGAAATTAATGAAATTGCTAAAAAAATATTTCTCAAGAATATTTACTTATATGGTTTTCTTTTAGGGTAACAGAATACATGAGGGTAATCCACATGGTGGCAACTCCCCTTTAATAGCATAGGAAGGGATTTGAAAGGGGAGATGCGGAAGGGTAGAGGAAGGTAGCCAAGGGTTACAACTCTTACCGTATGCCATTCGTGTCTCCCCTACAAAGTTCTACCTGCGAAAGAAAAATAAGAAAGGTAGTCAAGGGTTAACTAGGGTCCCCGGGCTATATTTTAAGGATCCTACCCGGCATTCGCCGAAAGAAATGCAGGGAAAACCCTAGAAAAACCTGCATCGGGTAGGTCGGGCATTGGGTGCTTGTCCCACGCCCTTCCGAGATCACATAATTATCTTATTTTAAATGGTTTGTTTTAAGTAATTTGAATATTAAAATAATATTAAAAATACCACATACAAGCAACTTTAATGAACCTATCAATTTGTCATTGAAGAATTTCAACGTATGTGTCTTTACGCTTTCATAAATTTCTTTACATTTTGGAACCAAATAAATCGTCAATTCTTACGTTTCCAGCGCTCATTGACGATGCGACATGAACAACGGTGAGATTCAAATCGGAACGACTATGCCTGAACATGACATGTCCCGTTGTTTGCCGAAAATGCCGCCATGTCGTATACGGAACGTGCTGTCCTATGTTGTACTAAATTATAAAATATTTAAAACCACCGAGAAATTAGTGACCAATTAATTCATTTTCCTGTCTATTGAAAGAATCAATAAGCTAATATTATCATAAATTTAATTCTCACCACCATTCAACGCTTATATTTATTAGTCACCAAATATCGTTACAACAGGAATACGAAACCTAACAGAACGTTTCTAGTTCATAGTTCTCAAAATTTAATATGAAAATAGAAATGAATGAATTTTTTTAAATTCATTACATTAAGAGCATATAATGTACGTTCTCTCAAAGTATCCAGGGTAATTTACATTGTAAGTCACTAACAGAAATTAATTAATGGCATAAATGTTTTCCGGAGAAGCTTATAGCACGTTCAAAACGTTACTGAAGGCAACTAATTTTAACTTGCATAAAAATGGCGATATTCAAGAAAAGAGAACTCCAATTAAAATATAATTATCAGTACAGCTATTTCAAAGTGAAAAATTATAATGATGTAACATTAGTTTTGATGGACTACGTTTCAACATTCTGCTGATTAAAAAGAAAAATAACTAAATGTTTATCCCATTTTTTTAAAAAAAATTTCGACATGGGAGGACTATAATCGTAAGATCTTCAGAATGATAAAGTAAAAACCAATAGAATAACAGCATGTTTATCGTAACACTTGAGAGGATTAGCCAATATTGTGCCGGATGGTTCAATTACTATCCACCAATGGATGAACGTTTAACTGTTTGCGATATAGATAAGGGAAATTTTATCTTTTCAACAACGTCATGGGTCAAGTTGTAACTTCTATTTAATGCAGCAATCTCATAAGGAGATAAAACTACTTTTAAAAATTACGATTAAAAGATTATGTAATTTTTTTACTTTTATTGTCATTTAATTGTTGACGTTAAAAACTTGATAAAACTATCTACTAATAACTATATAAATTGGTACAGAATTCTGCTGTTTATAACCCCGGTAATTTACACTGAAGAAACAGCGAAAAATAAATGACAATGATTCTTGTCACCAAGATTTTTAAATGAGTACGAACGCGGCCTTGTGATAGGACTAGAAGAAAGTGAATTTTATAGACTTCTCAGAGATGTTCGCGATAGTTGACAACAATAGTCAATGTCCCGAGACAAAATACCTATAGGGTATTTTAATGAATCTTATAAAATTGACTTCTTGAAACTAAAACGTAGAAAAAAATATAAGTATATAATCAAATACAAATTATATTTTATTGGATAAGACAAAAAGCAATTAATATCTATAGGAATGATATATAAATAAATATTTTATCTTAATGCACATGCATTTATTTTGAACTAGCTGAGAACCCGGCGTTTTCTGGGTATTTATTTAAATTATCCCGGAGAAGGAATAGATTCGACATTAATCTCGTGGTAAACATTTCATTTAACAATAATCAATACCGCCAGTGTTTGGAATTTTTACCCGAGTCTAATCCTCGACATCTAACTTCAATAAACCAGGATGATGCCTGATGGTATTTGGGAATTCTCCCACCACATAAAATAAGTGTCTAAAAAATAACTACTAATCAAAACAGTAAAAATTACTCGCTAACTTAATAAAGTCTAAAACTATTACCGGTACCTTGAAAGCACTAAATAAATACAACAATTAACTAAATAGAGATCAAAATATAGCTGGTACTCAAAGAAAATAAAAAAATTATCTGGTAACGTAAGAGGATAAAAAATACTCCGGGTAGCCTATTGTCAGTCACGTGCACATCCACAAAGAGGAACATAAAATTTCATTAATCC
The DNA here is from genome assembly GCA_037074705.1 of Zhengitettix transpicula. NCBI lineage: Eukaryota > Metazoa > Arthropoda > Insecta > Orthoptera > Tetrigidae > Zhengitettix > Zhengitettix transpicula. The sequence goes on along the minus strand of CM073590.1, from coordinate 70,509,764 downwards.
CCATAGTTAATACGAGAATTAAACTGAGCGACTCCTATAACATCGGACTCGGTATTTTTTGCATTACTTTTTATGTAAACTCCTTCCACCACCACCCGGACGGTAAGGGTGCTTCCCTCCCTTGCTTTTTGGAGTTGAAATTAGACACACAAAAATTCTAGAATTACACTAAATTAAGCGACCACGACAACGACTTATTCAGCGCTATTAATGGCCGTTTAGGAATGTTTTTAAATTCTACTCACTCCACCCCCACCGCTAGGTGTGTCTTAACTGTATACAGCTAAAGACCCAAATGCGGCAATCTCGCTGGATTTTAGCAAAATGAAACAGTATGTGACAAGACGCTCATACTTTTGGATGGCTCATTACCTGTAGGACGTTGAAGATTTGGTGTATGTGACAACGTCCCATAGATTCATCGCAGTTTAATTTGACGTCGGATCCTGGAACAGGATCGCAGCTGAAGTGACATCGTGCCGGCTATTAACGTCTACGTCGTCTTGTTGTGCGGTGTCTATTAATCTGTAAAGGCATAAATTATATATTGTAATAATTTGCTGTCTCCAAGAAACAACGTCTCATTTCGTCATATTGTTTTTATCATTATACAACATACCTTCTATATGCATAAAAATTTGAAAGTATTTACAGCATATTATGCCACACTTTCCTCAGTGCGTAGCATACGTCTCACGTGTAATGACAATGACAACACTGCTCTCACCACCTCATGACCCCACCATGCGACGCGTTCCCTCCTAGTGGTTGTTTCTGTCATTACAGTAGCATTAATTCTTTGTTGTTTATAACAAACATCATTCAAATAACACTCATCATCTTTAATCTATATATGTTAGTCAGTATTCATCAAGTTCAATCTAAATTCCATTTATTACGCTGCATATCGTTTATAGATTCAATTAATCCCTACCTACCCATATTTCATAATACTTTCTAGTTTTAGTTTTTATTTTACAATTATAATTATGTATTCAAATTAACATATTAAATTTAGTTATACATCATTTCTCATTTAATTTGAAGTACATTGGAATATACAATTCTTCCTGCTTAACTTCTGGAGTTAGCTTTCTGATGTATATAAATATCTTCCAATAGTTTCCTTTTTAATGAGTTTTGGTGTCTATGTAAAATTCTACTTTTTTACAGATACGAAAGTAACTATGCTGAACGCGAATATGTCTCCGAAGTAAATAAGTTGTTAACGTTTCACAATCACATTTATTGGACATTAGAAGAGCTACATGTAAAAACATGTGAGTGAGGTGAACGCTTCCAGTACAACATGTGGAGAATTCAAAGTCATTGCGATGCTATTGGATTTGCAAGGGGTTTATATTGTAGTATTGCTGCTACTTGTGTGAGTGGTACCGTCGCGCAAAAGAAAAACACTACACACAGAGGAATGGCCTCCACGAACACTGGTGCCTGGGTCAATAAATATTGCTGAAGAACCTGTAGTGAATGCAAATAAAATTATTCTCTCAACATTGCACATTAAGTTGGGACTCATGACAGAGTTTATTAATGCTGTGCGTAGGAATGAAGCATCATTTTAACATTTCTGTAAGACTTATCCACGACTCAGCACAGAGAAGATCACAAACGGGATATTCATTGGTCCACAGATACTCCATCCGCTGAGAGACACGCGCTTTGCGTCTACTACTGATCATCTACATGCGTGGCATTGTTTTCTTAACGTGACAACATTGTTCTTATGAGAGCCGAAAATTACAGGGACCTTGTGGACGAACCCATTCAAGCTTATAAGGTTATTGGCTGCAACATGACTTGAAAACTTCCTTAACTCCTATTTTGATGTGTTCCTAGAGAAATGTTGTGCGTTCGGTAATGAACACCACGCGGACCTTTCTCTCAATGAACAACAATACACAGGATAGTGAACTACTGCTATGCTGCCTGATATCTGTTGGATGGTCCAGACACCGCACACAAGAGGAAAGCAAAGAAAAGTTCGATTAATTTATTTATCCTATTGATTATGATTAATGATATATACGTGAATCGTAAAGTCCCAATTTATTTGTAACACTTAGCGAGGAGGCAATTTTAATCTCGTTCAGCGCATCGAAATCTATAAAGACCGTATACTTTGGGTTCAGCAAAAAAAAAACACTGTGAACTAAAACAAAAGATAAGTTCAGAATACTACACAAAAATATGTATCCAAAATTAACTGAAACAATTGCAAAAATATATACATTGGTTAGGCACTACAAATTATAAACAGGTTTGTTAATCATGAAAACAATATTAAAACTAATACAGTTACCTTTCAAATATTTTAACCGCATTATGCTAAGATCCTGGATAATTTAATGTAATAAAATCTAAAGACAACCACGACCACAGTTTCGAGATATTACGTTGACACTAGAAGTCGGTTGACTGGTAGGATTAGTTATCTTTGACACGTGCTTATAAAAGCAACAGTATATTAACTAAGTTGTACTTGAAAACCATTATATAAAGAATCCCAATTTTAACAAAAATGGAGCTGTAATTTATCCTCAAGTTTGTACATACTGAATTTCATTCTTACTTTTTTGTTACCGACGAATGATTCTGAGGAAAAATGATGTTTTAATCGTAAAATATAATGTTTCTGATATAAGTGCATTTACCTTAATAATAAACAACGAAATAATCCAAAAAATAGTAGTTAAGTAACAAATATACTGCAATCTAGCATGTCTATGGGGAGAGAGAAGATATATCAATGTTAAACCACGAATGCTAGATAACAGAATAATGTAATACTGAATGTTCCTATGTAACATATTCAGAATAAGTTCACTTTTAGTCGAATAAAATATTAAAGTTTTTCTTAAAAGTGAGTATTGCGAAACGAATCAGAAACCATCGAGTATATCCTTTTCAAGCTTTCACACAAAATTGAATGTGAAAAAATGTTTGAGGAATTATCGAAGGTAATAGTGTCGTGATAGTCATGAATATAATCGAACGTATAGAAGTAAAAATAGCAGTTTTTATTACAAGAGTACAAAGTCGACATAGAGTTAAAGTGCTTGAATACGCGTGATGATAAGCCACTACAAAGTCAATTAACGCGTCCCAATATAAAGAAGAAAAGTAGTGTCGAAAAATTATTTAAAGATACTGAAAGCTCATGAGAAGCTAGAACGAGAAAAATTATGGAAACAGATGATGATGCATTTGATACAAAATGACAGTTCGAATATAGCTTCAGAATCAAAAAATTTTGAAACTCTTGTAGTAGACACTAGAAAGGAAGAAATTTCCGCTTTTGATATAATGACAAATTTTGAGATTTTTTAAGTGTTATTAAGTTATTAAAATTAAATATGCCAGTTCAAGATCAGACGGGAGTGAGGTAACTTGTGTACTCGGTGCGTTCGAAAACCGGCCCAGTGCTCACGTAAACGCAACAGATAACATTAACTCAAGTGCGCCTATCTTTCGACTAAAATCTAACAAGTGCTTACTAAGGACCATACCAATTAAGTGCATTCTACCTCCCTACAACGTCGGCCGTGTCACTCATGATTACAGGAGTCACCTCCAGCAAGAATGAATATCTCCACCTAGCCTCTGAAGTCATACACAGACGATACAATAGACGTTAAATACGCAACCAAGGACCAAGCCTTCATAATAAAAGCTGATGGAATCACAATTAATTAATACATCAATGAAGTAGTAAAACTCGTCCAACCTCAGCTTGTAAGGTTCGTATCCGGAATATACAACAATCGAATCTGTATTTTCTTGGAAAGCAAAGACGTCCTAGAGAATTTTGCCGCAAAAAATAAATAAATAAAAATCAAAGACCACCTCCTCAACATCAGACTGATTATCAATAAACATAAGAATTGTTATCCCCAAAGTATGCCCTGTCATCCTCCTAAAGATATTAAAAAAGAACTCTTAAATATGAATGTCAAACCTACTACAAGCCTTTCATTTATTAGAGCAAGAATCCATTACCCATTTCTCGACTACATCATGAATTTTCCTCGTCAAATAAACGTATATTCAGCGGAAGATAAAATTCCAGAATCTATCATCTTACACTTCGAAGAAACCATTTTCAGGGTTTACTTATCTTCCGACTTCAACACTAACTGCTTAAGTAAATAACAAGGCCACATTGCCAAACTATGTGAGGCAAACAATCTCAAGACTAAGGAAAGCGGACGCCCACATCCACTTTCATAAGTCAAGACCCCCCCTCCCCCTACGGTATACCCATCGACGGATCCTTCCTAACATATTATAATATCATAAAAGCCACAAGTACAATTATCCCCTCAAAAAACTAGTCTCATCTATAGCAACGAACCTTACCCTGAAAACCCTAAGCATACCCCGATTCCCAACGAAAAAGTAAAAGAACGAAACCACCTTCAAAAAAGACTAAACCTACCCAACAGATAAACACCCACAAAACTACAGAAATGCCCTCGAATCCGTTCGGTCCTACATCGACAACAACAAAAACGATCTACCACTTAATTTTCAATAACTATAAAGTATAATAACCAATTCATTTGGATGCAACAATCCACTCATGGTTGCACTACACGAACGACCTTGAACCACTGGTGAACATGCTTACCAATAATTACCTCGTAATAACAGACAGACCTACCAAACTTAGAATTACGAGAATAAAAACAGGCGACAATAAACGGCGATTAGTCAGAAACAGGCACCTCCGATTAACCACTCATCAACTACTCAACCCGCAATGAACATCCTCCAATGTAACGTAAACGGGCGCTTCTCCAGGTTTCAAAATATTCCACCTAATGGAAGATTCGTATCAACCCACTATCTTCTATTCCCAGGACACCAACTTTAAAAAGAACACCGCCCAAGATATCAACGGATACCAATGCTTCTTTATAAAACGTCCAAACCTTCTTAAATTCAAGAGGAGGGGTAGCAACATACGTGAAAAATAACATTCCGTCAAAAGTAATCCTCCTACAAACAAACCTGGAAGTCAAATCAATCCATATCTCAGGATTTCTATATACATCATATACCTTCCTAACAATTACAACTTTAACTCATACTGCATGCCCTATATATAACACCGCATGGAGATCGGACAAAAATGAACCCCGAGGTCTTAAAATGGAAGAACCCCGAGAACATTATGATCCTCAAAAAGGACATCTCAACATAAACTGTGGACAACTTATCTCCATAGATCTAACCTTATGCTCCAATAACCTCGCAGATAACCAACACGAGAATGTCATCATCACTTAAATCAAAATATCCAAAAAAAACCTTATACACACGCCCTCCCACAACTCGATGAAACCTAAAATCATCAACTGTGAAAAACAACAAATCAACTACCACCTTAATAATGAAAACATCTTACAAGGAAACAACACCATTATGTAAGAATCGTCACCAAAGTCGCCATTTCTTTTATAAAAGAACTGAAAAATTTATTAAAAAAATTAGAGTTTCATGGTGGAACGATGAATGGACCAGTGCCTACTCTGCCTACAAACATACGTTTAATAGATTCAAAAAAACAACCAACTACGGCTAATAAATTATTCTATCATAAAGAAAGGGCCAAATTCAGATAGACCAAAAAAATATCGCAGTAGAACCACAAGGGTCACCAAAATGTCGGGCTTAACGCAACACGCCGACTTCAAAGAATCTGGGAACACTATCAAATCCAGCCAAGCAAACCTCATATATATAACCAAATTAAATTTATCCAAAAATTATAATAACGAACTAACCACTAACGCAAGGCTAGAAAATCCTCTTACGCCCATACAGATCACTAATCAGGAACAAGATAGAATTATCTACAAAACTGCCAACAAGAGCTTCCATACACTTTCCCCGTCGTGAGAAGAAACTTTCTAGCCATAAAATACGCCTTGAAAGCAATCAAATTTAACAACCCAATCATCAGAAACGGCATCATTTCTTCATTTCAAACCCCATTCACGGCATTTACTACATACTACGCAATATTCAAGCAAAAATGACAGATACAAAACCTAAAGTCCAAAAGATGAAAGTTCTTCGATTTAGCTCCCCTCAACTTGAAAATCTCTTGGGATTAACACTGATATCTCCCTCAATGAAATCTCCAACCAGCATCTCAGCCAAGATAAATGGGAAAAACAAGTTTTTACAACTATGCGACAAATATAACGACTTTAATCATATCTTCAACAACGGATCAAAGAACAATTCTGTAGCATCCATCGCTACCCTCAGCGATAACCAACCCATGTGCATAGATTCCCTCAACTCATCAGCCTCTATACAAACCGCTGCATTATTAGCCACTCACATGCCAATGATTCTCATATTAAACAAAACAAAGGGCATCACTTATTCCCTCACCTCCATCAAATCCATCTCCAAGAAAAACGCCACAAACGCATAAACAATAGAAATTCAAGAAATCCTTCAGAAACTTAATTTATCCTCAAATAAATTGCAATCACTTGGATTTCTGCGCATCAAGGCTTACACGACCAAGAAGCAAATATCTCTAATTCTCTCACCGACAGCTAGAAGCTAGCTCAAAGTATAGTATATTGGGCACTGGACCAAACTCAAGCAAGCAAAATCCACAATTCATTCAACAACATCACTGCCATCTACTTCAACCCGGAAACAACAAGAAGAGACCAAGTTGCCATATCTAGAATCAGAACCGAACACTCAAAACTAATTACGAATAGTCCCCCCCACCTTACCTGTGATCGGTGTAACACACTGATCACCATAGCCCACATAATTGAGTCCTGCATTAAATATACAAACGACAGAGAAGAAATACTAAAAGAACATACGCTTAACTCAATTAGACACACCGCAACAGACCAACAAAGAATCATCGAGTACATGAAACAAACTAACTACTACGCCGAACTATAAAGCCCCCAACAAATGTAACCTCAATTTGCAATTAACCATTATTCTTATACCATATAAAGGTATCCTATGTAACTGTCACTGAAGATCCAGCCATTAATGCGACATTAAACAAAATAAATCTGAAAAAAAGAATGGAAATTCTTCGTTTTAAAATGTGGAAATTTTGTAGAAATATAAAACTACCGACACTTATAATTATATTATTTTCCGAAAATGCTTACACAAAATTAAATTAATACTAACACATATAATTAAATAATACAAGTATGTTATGTAAGGCAACTGTTATTCACTACATTTAACGTATTGACTTGATTATTTAAATTAATGTGAATGTTTCTATTTAACAGTTTCGTTAAATAGATTTTGATTTGATAGAGTATTAAATGTAGTTTTCAGTCCATTTCTTTAATGATGAGTGTATGCTGCAGCACGAGTACAACAGTAACAGTTCCGTTTGCAATATAATAGAAAGGAGGGCCATGAAAGTTGAACCGAGAAACTAGTAGCTTTCAGCGAGAGAAATTCTACCTATTCGGCAAGCCTAAACACAATCTTACTGCCGAGATGAACTTTGTATGAACGAAATGATCTTTTAATCAAAACTGACAATAGTTTGTGCTATACTTTCCTGTGAAATATTCTGTTTCGAGCTGCTTTTACCACATATTATTTATTGAAGCTGAATTTCAAAATGACGATTATGGTGCAGTATAGAAAATTAGTTTCAATTATCACTCAATTATTTATTTAATAAATACAGAGCGTCCTATTCCTTTAATTATTAGGAAATATTAGGATAGCAGACATGTTTTTTAATTGGATGTTAGCTTTAAGCAAACAAGCGATAAATGTACACATTTATTTATGGGAAAATATGCACACTGAGTACAATATACAAACAAACTAATACAATTGCAATAAAAATAAGAGGTAACAATACGACATTGAAAGAAAATGCTCAGTTCGTTAATTAATTACGAACAAGTGGCAACATTTGACTGTCAATTTACGCACATATCACTTCATAATATTAAAGCGTTGACAGACTGGCATAATCAGTTACGTGAAAGTGGGGAAAATAACTGAGTAAAATTTAATTAGTTGCCTACTTTAGTAGGAATCTACAACTACTACCATAGAAATAAAGTAAAGAACAATATTAATAGCGAGATCCACAGTACTAGAGAGAGGAATTGCTAAAATGCCTAAAATAAATTATCCCCTGTTGGACGAATACGTTTATTTACTATGACAGTGTTCTCGACCCACATATCATTTTTAGGTAAGCGCGGCGAGAGGATACAAACCAAAAAATAAAGCAGAAAAAATGCGATTTTGCTTCAAATTCCATTCTATTACAATAAAAATAAATTATAATGACCTACATAATGCTAGATGTGATTCCCATCAGCCGGCAAACGTGAGAAAATTATGTTTTTTATACATGAAGATGAACAAGTATAGTAATAGAAAGAAAACGAAAGCATTGAAATACCGGAAGCTAATGAAATTCTTCTAAAGAAGCAATTATTTTGTGCATGATAGGAAAACCTGAAAATCTGGAAAGTCTCAGAAGATGTCACCAGGAACTTTTGAAATGTGCTCCCAATAAATATTGTTAAATGTCATGAGACATTATAATATTTAATTAAAATTTTCCAGAAAAAAAGTCGATGATTCTACACAACAAAACGTCAAGAAGAGTGGAAAGCCTGCTTGAATATCACTTAGGCACTCAGTGATAGAAGGTACAATTATAGATAATGATACATATAAGCATAGGGTAATCAGAGTATAAAATGAAAATAATTATAGGTACAGGATTTGTTATTTTCAGAGTTATGCGTAACAACTAGTTAGGAGTCGAAACTACAAAATTGAAATAATTACACAGTGCCAATTTTTTCTTTATTGTATACTTTTAATTTTGGTATTAACTGAAGTAAGATTTTCTTAACAGTAAAGGAATTAGTCTGGTGCCCGTTGTACTCACTCATGAGGTCCGTGAGTATCGGCGCCTGCTGGGCGACTGACCCGCGAGCTGATGAATTTCTTAGTACGTCCGTACTTGAGTGCTGTCGCACCGGGATGTCCCTTTAATCTACACAAAACCAATATTTAACTTTAGATACCACATAAAGGACAGGTACTAGACGAATATCATGCATGAGAAGTCAACAGAGTTATGAAAAAAAACCTACTTATTTGTTCTTAAATAAATTATAATAAAAAATTAGAGGCTATTTAATTAAGTAGTTCTCAGATTCATATCAGTTATTTAAACTATTGTTTAATCGATTGATAGATTGAAGTTTATGTTGAAAATTTCCGAATTTCTCGTGTTTCTTCATTTGTTGATAGTTTGAATGCAATTCACGTACATAAACACTGGTAAATTGAACAGAATTATATTGTGCAGGTTTGTACGTCTTTTTGTGATTTCTATTATCATTATATTCTTACTGAAGAATTTCCATTGTCCTTAGTCGGAAAGATTATTATTAGAGGCCGGAAGAAGGAGGAAATAATGATCCCATGTTCCAAATAGTATGCTCAGCACACGAGTCCGAACACTCTTTAACGAAATAAACCTACTAGATTCAGCTTAGTCGGTTGAAATATCGTTGATAACATAAATAATGCAAGTAAAATAATTAATTTTACTATGGAAGAACAATTATTATTTTGTCATTTTTAATACCGAAAAAATCGGCACTGTATTTAACCAGTAATTTAGGTTTAATATTTGAAGAATTAATTACACTTAAGCATCCTACCATCGGCAGTCCAAAAATTGTTTGTGCCATTTATTCGTATCAGTAAAATATCTGTTTTCTAAAATCAAATTTAAATCTTCAATGTACATTAATTTACATTTTATAAGAGTAAAACGTTCAATAATCAGCCAATTAAATGATTTAAAATTTTATTGTAACTTGTGGTTAATTAAGACAGATAAAGCTAGAAAAATAATAATCATGCATGAAAAATATATTAATTTAAAAATTCAATAATTGTTTGGTGATAAAAATGTGTATATAGAAATAAGCCTACCATAGAACTATAAAAGAACACCTGATAAATGATACATTAAATAAAACAATTAATAGGAGAAAACAACCATTTATTATTTTAACATAAATTCAAAATTTAACTTACCAACTCGTCAAATTATTTAATCAGTATCGATGAATTCCATTTTACATTTAAACTGGTATTCATAAATTGCTTACTTTAACTCAAGACAGAATTGATACTATGAATAATGTTAATGTGGTTTATAATATCCCATGTAAAAATCGCGAAACAACATACATTGGATATACAACTACAATTAAAAAAACTAACATATATAACCACAAGTAAACATTCAAAGTGAAATCAAAATGTAATACTGTGTCATCAGCACACGTTAAAAGTAATAAACATGAACTTCATTTTGACCAGACGAATAGATTATAATAAAATAAATGTAAAAGAAAACTGAGATTCACTGAAGGAATGTTTATAGCTTTAAATAGAAACTCTATCGTTAATTTCAGATATGATTTTTCATATATTTTATAACAAAGTTTTGAAGAGAATATGTTGTAATTTTTTCGATAGAAAATAATGCCACTGCACTTTATAATCTTAACTGATAATGAAGCCACTAGTAATTTAATATTATATAATATAAAGATAAATATAATTATCTGCAATCGATTCAATGAATCGATTAAGCTTGGCTGTAGAATTATGTAACCTAAACACACCTATTGAATTGACAAATTGCACGCTATAAGGAAATAAATGTTTTTAAAATGAACTTCAATATATGTTATTTAAATGACTAATTCTATTTAATGATAACTGAGTTATATAAATTGACATTGTAATATTATGTTATAATATTTATAGTATTTTAATGATGTTTCAACGGTACACATCCTGATGAATATCATTCTCTGTTATAGAAGAGGAGTTGCCACCACGTGGAATACCCTCATGTAGCCTGTTACTAAACAAATTAGCTTGTGTCGCAGACGGAGCCTTTCTAGAGAGACGGAGGGGCTAACTTCTGGGATTCATTTTTCTCTCTCTGCTTTTGAACAATTTGTTCCCACTAGCCGAAGCACGTCAGCCTGTTTTGAGAGGTGAATGTTTCGAGGCCGCAGACCTTTCGCTTTCGGCTACTGGAATAGTCCGCCAGCTGCCTAGAAATGGTTGAAGTAATGCTGCGACCCCACAACAAACCGCTCACCCGCCATCGGAAAGGCGCGGAACAAGTACCAAGTGCCCGACGTACCTGATGCAGGATTTTTAGGTGTTTCCCTGCATCACTTTTAGGTGAATTACTGGGTAGGATCCTTAGAACTACAGCCTCTGTGCTGTCTTGCATCACCCCATATTGCCCCTTTCCTGTGCTATTTGAGGGGAGTGGCTACTACGTTACACTACACAGACTGTTCCTCGTAGGTCGACATTGTAAAGAATTATTTTTTGTGGGCTGGGTTTTTAAGTTAAATAAAAAAATATTTGACCATTAAAGAAATTTTATATAAGTTTATTACAGTTAAGCATGAAAAACTCTTATCTCAGGCATCTGTGGTTTTTTCATAGAAGAGATCTGCTGCCCGTACCAAATACGTACTGCTATTCTGTGTTGTGTTGCTTGTTGTAGCTCTCGTACCGACGTCTCCGTATCTCACAGTCGGCAGAACGGGTTAACTGCATCGATGACTTTAGTCAGGACCAATGCAGGTGTTGACTCAGGGGTTGACCACTGGCTAAGGCGTCGGCCTCCGGGATTGATTGCTGGCAAGCCGTCGTACTAAATTGTGTGGCTTCGATGAACTCTTCACTAACAAATTTTGGCCGCTTTCTCACGACGATTCTGACTCGGACTATATCAGAGACAACTACTTGGAAAAGTTTACAGCAGAACTCATGAGATTTGTAGATCGGTGACACTTAAAACGTATACACGTACCGCAATACGGAGCCTCACATAATCACATCCACCAGCTGAGGTGAGCGCAGAACAACCGCTCCAGTTTCAGAAGTTTATCTTATTATACCCTCCCATTCTTTTACTTTTTTCATTATTAGAAACTTCGTCGAAATGTCAGTTTCACTGATTATTCCATTGTTACAAGAGTTATAGCACGCAGTTGCAGTTCCGTAGTCAACAATGGCCAACTATTCTGTCATGTTGAGGTCAACAATCAAGACAGGACACGAAAATTACTTGAATGGAAATATTTATCTCCTCCACCCCCACGCACGTGCACGATTCTCCAAACCACAGCAAACGCGTAGAGTAATTTCAAGCAAACTTTATATACATGTACAGTGGTACCTCAGTATACGTCCTTCATACATACTGATCCTTTGATTGATACCAAACAGGGGGGCTTAGAGCATACAAACCTTCCCTATAAGAAGTACAGTAAAGACAAAATGATTAATCCGTTCCCATATAAAAACCTCCTATTGTTGTAATATTTTACTTACAATGATGGTGATATGTAAAATCATTTAAATATAAAAATGAAAACGAAGTTTTATTGTAATAAACCAAAGGCAATAATAAACATATGGCAGTTTACTTTAAACAAAGTTCTGTATTTTGAAAATACAAAACAAAATCAGAAATAATAAGTCTGATGCAGAAGTTGAATGTCCTTTTCATAACACATTGCAACGCGAGTCAACGCACCCTCATAAAATTTTATTATATTATTACGTTTCCCAGCTGAAGTTAGTTAATGTAATCTGCCGGTAGTTGGCGACCAAAATAATTACTTTTTAATCGTTACCCAGGCAACGAGGGCGTTGTTGTGAGGATTGGGAGAGTGTCTGGGTTAATCTAAAAGGCCGTTACGAGGAAAATAATTAGAAAAGTATAGAGGAGAGTAGAATGGATTCGTACAGCGATACGGGAAGGTACGTAGTACATCCTAACCTACAGTGGCTGGTAACAGCGGTGATCGTGAGTCTGCACGTAAACGGTCGGTGAATCCGAACGGGACGGTAAATAACTCATCCTGATCTATATTTACGGTTTGTTCCGTGTTCTTCTACATTTGCCCGTTCCGCCTTGGCCGGTCCACTGCTAGACGAATTGCCCTCGGCCACTGACTTTGTGTATTTCACACATGCCACCCGAAGTCGTCTTGATAGTTTGCCACCAAGTGAGTCCGTGGCCAAGTGCCAAGCAGAAACCGTCGACGTCTGGGATCACCCGGCGGAGTCGCGTCCATGCGAGTTGAACTGTCCGTGCTGCGCGAAAGATATCCGCTTTCCTCAAGAAATACCTTCAACGCTCGATCCAAAGATTTACATTGAATTACTGATAGAGTGTAGAGCGCTGGACAAATTTCTCGTCGTTAATCGCTCGTGGAGAAGTGATCCGACTGTCCGGATCCACGTCCGGGAGATGAATGGTGCTCCTACGATCTCTCAGTCACATAACCTCTCTCTCACACTGTACCACATTGCCGGGATGCGCAACAAATCGGCCAATTAAATTGTATAATTTTCCCGCTTCTTTTGTAGTCCCAGTGCCACTATCCTAGCCAGCGACGGCTCGCAGACTGTTCAGCAACGACCACAAATACTCAACAATCTCATAACCGATCATCAAATGGTGATCCCCAACAATCTCACAATTACAACCGTCGATAAACCAATTAAGGCATTGTAATAGTGATAGAAATAGAGTCCCCTGTGGCACGCTCCCTGCAAGCGCACCATAGCAGGTCTCCAGCGATATAATTGTTGGAAAGGCTTACCTGCGGTAGGAGGAAGTACCGTAGGGAAAACAACAACTAATTCTATACAAAATTAATTTATTGATACTAATAAACACGTACAATTATAAATTTTTGCCCTGAATAGCCAGTCATGAAAACCCATATATTGTTGTGGCAAACTAGGCCCGAAGTAACAGATTTAAGATGTAGTGCCCTACGCAACCCTGATAAGTGACGATATTGGTTACCAGACTGGGGACTCAGCATCACAGCGACGTCCCTCGCAGCTGGTCATGGACTAGGTGCCTCTGGAGGAGTATCGTTGAGCTGATCAATTCTTGCACAGTCCAAAAACAAGAGCAAGGTCTCACTACCACATCTCCAGTCGGAATGATCTCCAGGCATCCACTTCTAGCGACCTGTGTATCCAACTGTCTTCCTATTGGCCTTTTCTCATTTGTTTTGGACTAATCACAGGTCCTAGACAATCGTACGTAAATTTCATCAGATAGAAGCCCCTCTGTACCTGCTGGAAACGGTATTTTCCGCTGATGGTGGAAGAATCAGCAAAAAGATGGTTTCTCACGCGATTAATCAAACTGACTAAAATATCAGCATAAATCAATCCTCAATAACGCGCTATACCCCATAATACAATAAAATAGCATTAATAAAATGTTACGACTTCAAGTCATAGAAGTCACGTCATCATGTACGTGTTTCACGAGCCGTGGGATGTATAATACTAAAATACAACCGCTGGTAGTAAAATCTTACATTTTGGTGTATTCTCTTTTCGTTTTCTATCGCTTTTCACTGGGCACGCCTGGATTAACTTTTTCCAAAACTCCATGCAAAGAACATTGCTTCTCAAGTGTGACATTGTCTAGCTTATACTAGACAATGATACTACTGTTTGTATGCACTTCGTTGCAATGGTATTTTTTGACAAATTATTCACGTCCATCCATTCAGCAAGGATTTTCTTTATTAATGAAAACGCAGCTGTATCTTTTCCTCCTCTGAGCCTGAAGAGAGTGCACTGATTCTAGTCAGATGCTCCGTATCGAGTTCCTGTAACTTCTCAGTTTTTCCCTTCCTTACCTACATCACTATCACACACATCCGGCTAGATAAACGATATCCTCCATTAGAATAGATTGAACGTCCCTTTCAGTTTTTAGTTGTGTCAAAAAATTTCTCAAAACGTAGGTCATTGTTCGACGTACAATTTCCTGTTAGGACTTGTCAGTGAACGATAATGCATGGACTTCGCAATTTGCATTTGCACAAAAAAAATCAACACGTCCTTCAATTCATTGGGCCCTTGCAATGACTTATATTGTGCAACGTAGGTTTTGTTTCGTATTATCCTACCAAACATGTCATTTTCGTCATAGTAGAAAACTTATTGGGCAATAAAACCCTCACTTTCCCCAAATTCTATAGCACCCTATAGGAACATCTTTTCCGGAAACTTTATCGATTATATCTCACTGTCAATACCAGTTCTCTTCCTGAAATTAGTAAACCAACCATGTCTGACTTAAAACACTTCTCTTTCATGGCTAACTTCCGTCTGCGAGGGCTATTCTCTCGCAGGCAGTACTTGCAAGGGATGTTCTCTCGCAGGCAGAACATTATAGGAGAGACAAGAAGCGGCTACCTTTGGGGATGCCTTTTCCTCTCTCCGTTTTTGAACTAAGGTTCCCACAAGCCGAGGCACCTCGGCCTGTTATGAGACGTGTATTTTCCGGGGTCACAGACCTTGGGAATACGGTAATAGTTGTTTTTCTCTGTTCCCATTGGAACAGTCGACCAGCTGCCTCCTAAACTGGTCGAGATACGGAGAAGGGAATGCTGCGTCCCCACAGCAAACTTTTCTCCCGCTATCGGAAAGGCGTGGGACAAGTACCAAATGCCCGACGTACCTCAGTTTCTCTAGGGTTTTTCTAGGGTTACTTTTCGCTGCATTACTTTTAGGCGAATGCCGGGTAGGATCCTTAAACTATAGCCCGGGGGCCCTAGTTAACCCTTGGCTACCTTCCTCTGCCCTTCCGCATCCCCCCTTTCAAATCCCTTCCTATGCTATTAAAGGGGAGTTGCCACCTTGTGGATTACCCTCATGTAGCTTGTTACCCTAAAAAAATCTTTATTTTTCAGAAAATCGACATGTATCATTATTACTTTCGACACGCTGTTTTTCTGTTATCTAGATCAAAAGAAATTTTTCAACAAACTCTATTGTATCTGATCTTTATTTCAAATTAGATTTAATCCCCTAGACAGCGTTAAGTGAATTACTAACGTAATTGTTTTTCAAAATCTTAGATACCGCCACTCTCGGCATATGGTTTGCAGCAGTTTTTTTCTCTTCCATTGTTATCCTAGGTCTCTTGCCTATTCTCATTCACGTTTTTAAAGCAATTTGCATAAAAAAGACCAAATAAGTGATAATTACAGCAAAACATCCAGGAGCTAATACTGTGGAGATGAAATACCCGTAGCAGCCTCGGGGATGAGGATTGTGTATGGCATTTCAAAAACATGTGAAAACAAGTCAGTCACATTAATAGTGTCACTCTCCATTATGTGTCTAATTTCCACACCCAAAAACATGGAAGGGGAGTAAGTAGGTGTGGTGGGGAAGTTGGTGACATAAAAATAATACGAATACAACTTACATTGGAGTCGATTTAACATGCCGGTTAGGTTGACTATCAGGACCTTCGCCATACTAAGGTGGCGCTGTCTGTTCATTTAAGGTAATGTAATATACTTAGGAAAGGGGAGAGGGTTATTGAAAGTTAAACACACAAAACTTAAACTAAATTTTATTTGTTTTAACCAGGGCACAGGGGATTTACATGAAACTCAAGATGTATTAAGTTGCATCAAAGCGTCAAGATTTGAGGGCGTCGTGTAATTCGTCTTACTCGTCCCAGTTCGAAAATAAACACTCCTTTTTTTGCTTCCAGAACCATCCTATATACGACGGCTGCAAAATGAGTATCCGGGTGTCTGGAAATAATTCTCAGGCGACTGCTGCTATTCCAGGGGTGACTATTAGCGTAATCTCGTTGAACTCCAATTCATGAAGTTGTTAGTTTTCTGAATTTGGCTTGCAACAAATACATTTCTCTCCTCTCCAAAATCTTATGTTGAACTTCAATAGCTACATTTAACTCTACTAACCAAGATCTTACGTTGAACTCCATTGTCAACGTATTAACTGACCTCTCCGAGATCTTACTTTGAACTGACTTCTGTCTAACTCCCTTTTCGAAGTCTCATCCACCTCCCAGATGGACAATTTTCTTCCACACCCCGGGGATAGAAATCAAGTCACATGGTCGTTTTTCACCAACCACCTTTGTTATTAGATTTCCGCGGAGGCCAGGTTTAGGCAGTGGAGATGAGCTGACTTTCGAAAATTCTGCGTGGTTGTTGCCCTTCCGTTCCAACTTTCCCATGGACTCCGCTAATCTCTCGCTATTGTAATCTCATACGTTCGTCTCACATCCCCACGACACGGAGGCACCTAAATTTATTGCCGGACATTCCAAAACCTCTTCTTGGTGTTAGCTTTATAGATTTACTAAATTAAACAGTATTTAATCTTTTGGCGTTCTTTTGCATTACAATACAGTATTTTTTACTCCCTTACGGCACCGTGAATATTTTTTGCTTTCATAAGGTATCGGGAGTATTTTTGACTTACGTAAGGTACCGAGAGAATTTTTTAATCTCTTAGGGTACTAGAAGTAATTTTTCTTTCCCTTATAATACTTGGTGTATTTTTTTAATTAGTTAGGATACCGGTAATTTTTATTACTACTTAACGAGCAGTGATACTCCTGATGTCGGTTAAGTTCAAAAACAGATAATTCAAAATCGTGGTATGAGTGAGGAAGTGGTATTTTACATTATTCAATATGTAGGCCCAATTGATGTTGAATTCGGAGTTTTGGGATCTTTTGAGTTGGAACGTGACACTCATCGTATCGGTTAAAATGTTGTTGAGCCCCTTTCAGTATAGAACTAGTGGATTGGGCTGAAAAGCTAAAAATTGTCATAAATGAACTTTGTAAAGTACAATGTTTACGATGTCGCTGAGATGAAAAATAATGCTCCCAATGCTGGTTAAGATCAGCTCAACATGTAATCCTGGTACCATGGGGATGAGGACAAGGGTGACACTGAAAAAGAAATAGGCCGGGTTGACTGTCGAGTAATTATTTTTTGGGATTGCCGAGTTTAACAATGTGACTCATAGTGCAAATCCTAACGTCACCATTAGAGTTGGCAGTGACAAAAATATTCGAAAAACATCAACGATTTGAGTTGAATCAACGGTTTGGTACGATCGCTGGTTTTACTCATGCCCGTTAAGTTTACGTTCAGCCCCAATGGTCTTTGTAGATGGGTGAAGAGAAGAAAATATTCCAAAATGATTCATATTAGTATGGAGTCCATGGTTTTTGGAGTATTGGTGATGCTCCCGTGACGATCACGTGGAGTTAATAACATATACGAAATGACGAAGTGGTTTGTGACGAATTATTCATTTTCCGGCCGAATACAAATATCTACCCGAAATCGCCGGTCACTAAGATAGTAATGAATAAAATCTCATGAGCCTACAAAGGTGCAATAGTATCTAATTTTTAGGTCACTTAAATGCAAGATCAGGCGCACACTAATGTAGATCCAGACAACGATAATTTTATTACTTCCGTATTTATTAAAGAAAACGTAAATAATGTAAAAATGTTTTATACCTTAAAAATGCTGGTATCTCAAAAAATAGTTCCAAATAACCAAATATGGACACAACAGATCGCAGAAGACGTACAGAACAGAAGATAAGAAGAGGGATAGAGAGATTGTGGAAGTGAAGATAACTCGTATGTTACGCTGAGCGTCAACCAATCCAAAAGTTATCCGCAAGAATGAGCAAATGTCCTTTTAGAAATACAGAGTTTCTTAATAGCTCAGATTCACGTGAGCAGCATGTCTACCATAATCAACAACAAATATGCCATTACTGCGGTAAAGAAATAAAAATATTAAAATTCAGTCTATTAAAACTATTTAAAGACCATAATTTGTCCAGATGGTCCATTTGAACACTCGAAACACAGGAGTCGTGTTGTCTACTTTGTGAAAGATATAGTAACATAAATATGTTGAGAAACAGAGTAATATTTGATGGCGTGTATTAATTTGCGGCTCTCGGCTCTGTAGTTCTTGACCGAGGTCGTGCATCTGGTTGGCCGTGGGTCACAACTAGGTCAAGTGGGGACGGTCGTGCAGGTGTTGGCTAGACTGGCTGGCGCCCGACATCATTGGAACACTTACCAACAAAGTACTCTTCACCAACAAACCTTTTTAGATTAGTTAGATACTATTTCATACGGATCGTAATCTGGATATAAATTCTGCATCATTTCTGTGTTGACGTTGAAGAAAACTGAATGAACTTGTTTATTGAACCATAAATTAATTTTGAAAATATTAAAAGGTATAATAGAGGTGGTTTTATGCTTCACTTCTCATGCACTGTAACTCACGGCTCTACTATTTTTAAAATGAAAAACCATAAAATAAGTTTATATTTTAACATAGCTTGAATATAAATGATAAATCATATTTGCAATTCAATAGCAAAAATTAATTTCAGTGAGGAATTTGATTAATGGTGTAACGCGTGTATTTTGGTTTAGTTTTGCTTTGTCTCGGAAGTGTTGTTTGCTGTGGTTTGGAGAATTCAAAATCGTGCACGTGCGTGGGGGTGGAGGAGATAAATATTTCCATCCATGTTATTTTCGTGTCCTGTCTCGATTGTTGGCCTCAACATGACAGAATAGTTGGCCATTGTTGACTACAGAACTGCAGCTGCGTGTTATAACTCTTGTCGCAATGGAAGAATCAGTGAAACTGACATTTCGACGAAGTTTTCTAATAATGAAAAAAGTAAAAGAATGGGAGGCTATAACAACATAAACTTCTGAAACGGAGCGATTGTTCTGCGCTCACCGCAGCTGGTGGATGTGATTATGAGAGGCTCCGTATTGCGTTACGTGTTATCGTGTTAAGTGTCACGATCTACAAATCTCATGAGTTCTGGTGTAAACTTTTCCAAGTGGTTGTCACTGATATAGTCCGAGGCAGAATCGTCGTGAGAAAGGGGCCACAATTTGTTAGTGAAGAGTTCATCGAAGCCACACAATTTAGTACGACGGCTTGCCAGCAATCAATCCCGGAGGCCGACGCCTTAGCCAGTGGTCAACCCCTGAGTTGACGCCTTCCAATGGTCCTGACTAAAGTCATCACTGCACTTAACCCGTTTTGCTGACTGTGAGATACGGAGACGACGGTACGAGAGCTACAGCAAGCAACACAACTCTTCTATGTAAAAACCAAAGGTGCCTGAGATAAGAGTTTTTTCATGCTTAACTGTTATAAACTTATATAAAATTCTTTAATGGTCAATATTTTTTTGATTTAACGTAAAAACCCAGCCCACATAAATAATTCTTTACAATGGTTTAAAAAAGATATGAAAAATAGTGAAGAACACGTCCTTAAAAATTTAAATGCATCAAAATAGACTTCGAATTGTTACGAAAATTTCAACTATCTATGGAGGATATTTTGGCAGTGAAAAATCGAACTCTTATCAAGTCGCTAAAAAGGAAGCACATATATTCAGGTATTCATAAAATTGATGACAGTATTGGCTCAGAATATTGCATTTGCACACAGGTTACTAAAAGAAACATAAAAACTTCTTAATGTTCCTTCTCAATGTTTCCACATATTTTTACGTAAATGTCTAAATAAGCAAAATTATTGTTTAAATTTATTTTTATCATTTGGTAGAACCCTAGAATCCATTTCCTGTCTCAATCGTTTAAATTTTTTTTATTTCACCAACACTTGAAATTACATTTAATCGCATGAATTATAGTTCGCAATACTCCCCCCCCCCCAAATATTGTAACCCTGTTCCAAACAAAACTTCGCCTGGCAACCTGTGTTCCTCTTCTTCTTTTACTGTAATACTATAAACACCTTAAATTACCACAACATATATATATTTCAAATCTATATTATATTCTTATACAGTATAAGAAAGAAGACTTAGTTTAAAGGAAATATTTTGTGTTACGGTCACGGACATAGACCTAGCATGCTATATATTTATATATGGGTAGAACATATACTGATCGACAAAGAAAAATGTGTACTGTAACCCACGAGATCAGAAAATGCGGCGTAAGCGATAGGAATATACAATAATATTATAAACCTGAATCAGCTGATACGGATGAGGATGTCTTCATTCAGTTTTATGAATTTAATAATATCGCTGCATTACAAAATAATTACGCCTATTTGTTTACTATATGAAATGCGTATAAATGAACAACTCTTGTATAATAGTGTTTATATATTAACGTTATGAGTCCCAGGCATTTCACGTTATATAATGAGTAGCCATAACCTTATGACATAAAAAATGATAAGTTAATTAACAAGAAATCGTTGAAGGTACAGACGTATCAGTAAGTGAAAATTGGCATTCAGGTATGTGAATTGAGTGAACGTTTCAAATATGGAGTATTAAAATAATTTGTCGGCCGTCAAGAAGAGATTAACATTTTCGTTAAGCAATATCCAGGCGCAGCGTCGTCGTAAACGGTTGTATTTCGGCAAAGTGCCAGAGCGGTGAGCCGAATGAACTCCGGCGAACTAGGAAGATGGCCATCTTTGGAACGCAGGACTAATTACAGCTGCACACTGTGTAATTGGCGCGTAGGAACCAGTTCCATGAGATCACTTGGCATCGTGTACTGTGCCTCTATTAGCATTTGAATTGGCATCGATCATTGCCTAATAAGAAACGATACAGGGAAAATGATACACCACAAAATGCCCGTTCTGATAAGGTGAAGTTTTGGCCTTCATAATTGTCAGGGAAACGAAAAACGATTGAAAAAATATATCTTTGAAGAGAAACCGCGAATCTCCACGCTTTTGGCTACGTAGGTTACACGCTTTCTAAGTCAGTGTAAGGGGATTTTCTTCGCGGGAAACGAGCAAGTTTCTCTTTCGAGGGCTGGTCTTCCTTTAAATGTTCAAACAGAAGCGGAACAACTACGAATTTAGTCTGGAGTTATATTTCTTGTCACGTAAACGGCAATAATTGGTTTCATTTACAACTTAGTCGCGCTCATAACAATTATATACTTTAATACACTGAAAAATATTCAAAAGAATACATCGCTCATGGATACTGTAAAGAATTATTTTTTGTGGGCTGGGTTTTTACGTTAAAACAAAATAAATATTTGACCAATAAAGAAATTTTATATAAGTTTATTAAAGTTAAACATGAAAACTCTTATCTCAGGCACCTGTGGTTTTTACATAGGAGAGATCTGCTGCCCGTACCAAATACGTACTGCTATTCTGTGTTGTGTTGCTTGCTGTAGCTCTCGTACCGACGTCTCCGTATCTCACAGCCGGCAGAACGGGTTAAGTGCAGTGATGACTTTAGTCAGGACCATTGCAAAGCGTCGATTCAGGGGTTGACCACTGGCTAAGGCGTCGGCCTCCGGGATTGAATGCTGGCAAGCCGTCGTACTAAATTGTGTGGTGCTATTCTGTGAACTCTTTACTAACAAATTGTGGCCCCTTTCTCACGACGATTCTGCCTCGAACTATCAGAGACAACAACTTTACGGAGCCTCTCTTAATCACATCCACCAGCTTCGGTGAGCGCAGAACAACTGTCCAGTTTCAAAAGCTTATCTCCGTCCCCTCCATTATATCCTCCAATTCTTTTACTTTTTTCATTGTTAGAAAACTTCGTCGAAATGCTAGTTGACTGATTCTTCCATTGTCACAAGATTTATAACACGCAGCTGTAGTTCCGTAGTCAACAATGGCTAACTATTATGTCAGGTTGAGGCCAACAACCGAGAAAGGACACGAAATTACTTGGATGGAAATATTTATCTCCTCCACCCCCACGCACGTGCACGGTTTCGAATTCTCAAGACCTCAGCAGACAACACTTCCGGGACAAATAGAAAAAACTTAAACCAAAATACACGAGTTACAATGCAGTTAATTTTGAAGACTTAAATAAATACGAGATAATCTTTATTAAAAACTAGAGTTTTAGTTCTTGGTAGCCAACAAGTATCTTTCAGAATTTACGACACAGTTCTCCAATGAAATACAGTGCAAACCCAGACATCAATACGAGTACAATTCATGTTTAGGTTAATTCAACAACTTTAAATCTGTTGTGAAAAATTATTTTGGAAATTACACGATAATATTTGTGTGAAATACAAACATCCACGGATAAAACTAATTTTAACGTGCGTTATTTTGGTAAGCATCAGTTAACTTTGTGTCTAATTTTGAAATTTGTTGACAAATATTGAATAATGTTATTATAATGAGTATGAAAAAATATTGAATAAGAAAGTCAGCAATACGGACAAAAAAGTGATAATATAAATACATAAATACCACACAACGTTTCTGGGATCCTTGTTCCTTTCGTCAGGTGCGAAGAAGAGCCGAGAGCGACAAAACTACCAAACATGTCAGTTGACAAAACTCGAAAGCTGTTTTTGTTATTTATATTATCACTTTTTTGTCTGCATTGGCCAACTTTATTATTCATTATTTTCAATCAGACGGTAACTTTTTCACTTAAAAAAATAATAACATAGAAAAGAATGGAAGAACATTTCTCATAAAGTTGGCGATCGTTTTGAGAAAGAGCGAAGCCGAGACGATTATAAAAAGGATGCCAAATAGCCCTAGTAGGTCACTCTGTTTCGTTCTCCTGTCCAGGCTCAGAAAACTTCTTGAACGAACACGGTATAAATTTTTCAGTGGTAGTGTTATGCAAACAGCAACTGTATTAATGAATTTTCCGTGTGGTAAATAAATTTTTAACGCTATCCGCGTCTACTTTCACATAGTCAAAACGATTTTCCCGACTTAGTTTTAAATATATTCTCAAAATGGTGAAAAGTTATGACGTTTTTGAGATTCTACTGAACATCTGTTAGACAGGTAGATTTATTTAACTGTATTGGGCATAGCCCGGTGGCATATTTAAAATAAATTAAGTGAAGTAACAAAACATAAGGGGGAAAACAATTTTACTTAATATGAAAAATTTACGTCTGATTGAAAATAGTAAATAAGAAAGATAGCCAGTACAGGAAAAAAGGTAATATAAATTCCACACAACGTTTCTGGGATCCTTGTGCCTTTCGTCAGGTGCTAAGAAGATACTAGAGCGACACAACTGCACTTGTTACTTGACAAAACTCAAAAGCGACAAAAACGCAACAATAGGAGAGCCGAAGGGTTAGCGTAACAATGAGGGAGCAACGACAATGGGAAAACAGAAGGTTTACAGGAATATAAGGGATCATAGCAATTATTAACGAGTTTCATTGTGTCTTAATAGTTGCCATGTTTGATTTAATGTGAAGCATCTCTAAAATGAGTCTGGAATTGTACCTGGTGTCAATGTCTAAAACCTTAGCATTTTGCCAATCAAATGTATGTTTAGAAGTGATGATATATTTGGATACTACAGTTCGTTTATGAATAGGAATTTGATATTAGATATATGTTCTTTGATGCGTGTATTAAGGGAACGTTTTGTTTGCCTATATAGCAGGAATTACAATTAGAGCAAGAGATTTCGCAAACAACACAATGTTTGCTGTAGGTGTCAAGAGGGTCCTTGTGGTTTTTAATCAAGTATGAAAGACACAAGGATCCCAGAAATGTTGTGTGGCATTTATATTATCTTTTTCATCTGTATTGACTACCTTTCTTATTCATAATTTTACTTAATACTAATAAATATCATGACTATAAATTATGTCCTGCATTTCACTTCACTACAATGCTTTACTGATTAAACTGAATTCCCGCCTGTACCACCGTTTTATCTTTCTGTGAGGATGAAGAACTACCTTCTATTCACTGTATTGACTGTTGTTACGATTGTCGTGTAATGGTGGATCCATGTTTCATCAATTGACTGACACTTATCGACGCTGAAAATGACTCAGACTTAAGTAAAACACGCAAAGCAAAGTTATAAGTGTCTTCTGAACGCGTTTTTCATCCACAGTTTATTGATGAATACAGGCGGAGGTCCGTTGGAGCAGGATACAGTGACGATGGGATTCCATCTTTTCTAAAACTGCGAAAGGATTTGGTGAGAGGAACGGTGAATCTTACATCACTTGAGGTCTGTGTTCTTTGTGCTGGAACGACCGTATAAGTCACAGTGAGTGACGAAAGGTTGTAGGACCACCTGAAGGCTCCTACCACCACACCGACTCAGAGCGTTGTGTATAATCTCAGATACTGTCTTTGATGCTTATAAGTGATATACGTTCTTTAGAACACTAATAAACAAAATATTCTTGAAAATTATCAATTTTATGCACTTATTAGCGATCAACATTTACTTTCAGTTGCTACGGTAACTGTAGTCATGGATAGTACGAATGAAGCTGTATTGTAAACTTGGTTTTAAAGAAGCTGAGCTGGGTTGGAGTAAAAATTTAACATTTCACTCACAAGTTCGTGATTCTTGAGTGTAATGCTGTCTCAAATACTTTTGAAGATAAAGATGGAGGCAGGCCGACGGTTGGAAACATCCGTCGAGGAACATTTTCTGTGAATTGGAACAACTTTCACGTCTTTCAAAGTGTCTGGAAATATAACACGGGAGGAACGTGCTGTAGAGGAGTTGGTTTTATTTTCGCAATGCTTTATGAGTTTGCTATTTACTCTGAATATGTCCCTGCCGCATTCGGAACTTGTATATTCATGATTATATTATCAATTTCGGTTCAGTTTGATGGCAGGGAGGTTGAATACTGGAACCTGCGAGGGATATTCTCTCGCAGGTCGAACCTTTTAGGAGAGATACGAAGGGGCTACCTTTGGGGATGCCTTTTCCTCTCCGTTTTTGAACTAAGGTTCCCACAAGCCAAGGCACCTCGGCCTGTTCTCAGAGGTGTATGTTCCGGGGTCACAGAACTTGGGCATACGGTAAGAGTTGTCCGCTATTCCCATTGGAATAGTCAGCCAGCTGCCTCCTAAACTAGTCGAGGCACGGAGAAGGGAATGCTGCGTCCCCACAGCAAACTCGACTCCCGCTATCGGAAGGGTGTGGGACAAGTACCCAATGCCTGACCTACCTGATGCAGGTTTTTCTAGGGTTTTCCCTGCATTTCTTTAGGTGAATGCCGGGTAGGATTCTCAAAATATAGCCCGGGGGTCCTAGTAACCCTTGGCTACCTTCCTGTACCCTTCCACATCCCCCCTTTCAAATCCCTTCCTATGCTATTAAAGGGAAGTTGCCCAAAGTGGATTACCCTCACGTAGCCTGTTGCCATAAAAAAAATAGTTTGAGGGCACGGAAGCGCGGATATGCAACGCCAATAAAACCTATTGCAATTATCGAAATGTGGTTCCATTCTACGCAAAAAAAACAGTAGCAATGTTTTCCATGAACATGAGCATGCAATCCGCAGAACAAGAATGGTAACATTTTATTCAAGAGTGGTTGTTTTTTTTAATTGAAGTTTATATCGGTCGCGGCGACATCGTATGTTATTTTCAATAGTTTCTTAGCGTTATTATTTATATATACTATTAACATGATTAGCAATTGGGTTTGTATATCTGTTCACTTATGTTTGCTTCCTCTATAAACTTGATGATGTCCAAGGCAGCTGTTGTTGAAGTACAGAGGTCTGGGATGTGGTGTTTGGCGATTGTAGTTCTTCTGATGTCGTTGTACCTGCTGCAATAGAATAGTATATGGGGAATAGTTAGTGGTTGACTGCATTCTTCACAGGTTGGTTGGGTAGACCTGGACAATAGGAACGCATGAGTATAAGAGCTGAGTGAAGGGTTCTTACTCTAGATAGCATCACCTGTTTTTTTTCTGTTTATGGTTTTGGGAATTGTTATTTTTTTGTAGTGTACTGGTTCACTGTGAATTATTCCGTTGTTCTTCCTTCTCCTTTTTTAGTTCCACCTGTTTTCGAGTTTTTCTTGACCGAACTTAGTAGTTGTTATATATATATATATATATATATATATATATATATATATATATATATATATATATACTGTAATACTAATTCGAGGGAATTAGAGATTTAATAATTGAAAATTTGTGGTGGATTGTTATCGGCGAAAATATAAACACAACAATGGGTAAACATGTACAGGCGAGCCTTTGTCGGCGGCGAGCGTTTTAAAACTCCAGGCTTACGACCGCAGTGGCGGGCAGGAATTCATGAAGTCGCGGGTAGAATTTAATCAAGTAAAGGTTGCGGACAGAAATTCATCGAGTAAGAGTTGCGGGCAGAAATTCAAGGAGTAAAGTTGTGGGCATATAATTCAATAAGTAAAGCCACACGTAAAAATTCAATAAATAAAAAGACTGTCGCAAATTTCATCGTGAAGGAGTTGATAATCTGATTGAACATTAATTAGAACGAGAAATACCATATTTATTTGCTGGAGAGAGAGGAACTTAATGCAGAGGACCACAGGAGTTGTACAGAGTAATCGTTCCAGTTGATAGATACCGAAGTTTGGACAGTGTTTTGAAATAAATTTAAATTCTGTGAAATCATGGCCTGTTAGATCCCAAAACGAAAGCCTGATATCAGAAAAGTAACTGTAAGTAAAGAGAGAAATTTTATAAAGGTTTTGTAAACGTTAAATAAGGATCAAATTGTCAGATTTCGGTTTCACGTTCATTTTATTGTTTAACTCTAATGTTGTTAAGATTTTATTGTTTAATTTAACCGTAAAAAGGTTGGTTCTTTATTTAAAATGCCCAAATAAACGACCCTGAGATGACAGTAGATAAAATATGAAAAATAGTAAGAACACGAATGTAAATAATCAGTTCAAGAAATTTTGTTATTTTACTTTGAATAAATAAATTGTTTTGTGAAGTTTAAAATTTCGTAAATTATTTAACATCCATTCATTTTAAATTTTAATAAAATAAATTCACCATTAATTAATCATTGATTTTAATTAAACCTTTTAATTATTACATTTTTGGCGTTCCAACGAGAGGCAAATTAATTGTTTTATTTAATTAATTTACAGTTGTTTATTACATTTGACGTCGTCAACGTACGGCCAACCATTTAATTCGTTTAATTATTTGCTATTCATTACAATACATATTGAAGCATATGCCGTGTACTGTTTACATTCCCCTGGCATCTTAACTTGGTGTTTGAAGATTCCGGAGCTGTGGTAGTTACGCCTCCAAAACTCGTTCCGACCAAAGCGACGCCCGGGGTGTCTAGAAAGCACACAGCCATAATAGGGAACGATCATGGGCTCTTAACAGCTTCACCCCAAGCCGCAGTAAAAACTTTCCTTCATAACCTGTATAATTGGTCAATTATGTTAAAACCACGACCTTTACTGGCGATAACAGTAAGTTAAAAATAAATCAAATTAATTCCATCAAACAAAAATTTAGCGAATGTGTTTAGCAGTTGAGGTATATCATCGACGATTAGTATAAAGATTCGTACGATGGGGATTCGTGTCCCTATAATTTTTTAACAGTGGTATAATAAATAGAAATTATGATCATCATAAGGTTTCTTTTATATATCGGTTTTTGAGAAAGAAAGGATCAGATAAGAAAATCCACAAGAGAGTACGGATTCTCGTGCCTATGCAGTGAATGCATTGTACCCTGAAGAAGAAGAACACAGTTTGTTTTCTTTTCGAAACGTTGGTTTTTAAAACTCTTTTCATACTCACTATTTCTCTTGTTTCGTAGTTCTTAGTCTTTGACCTGTTCTCATTCTTATCTGTTCCTCTATATTCAACATAATTTTCTCCAAAACTTATCTAGACAATGGAAAATCCGACAACATCATCTACTAAAATCCAGGTTGTTTTAGAGGAGGACGGGGTAAATTATTCTTTGAACGAATGTGTGCGGAAATTATTTTAAAAACCAATAGAGTGGGGTCGTAGCCACTTTGAGTGCAAAAATTGTTCTCATTTGTCTTAGTCATATAAATTGTGGCCAAAGAGGGCGATATCACTGCCTTCGTGAGAAAGGTAGGGGTGACGGATTGAAAGTGCAGAACTGAATCTACATGTTTTCTCTATTTATTGGGATTATTTTATGTTGATTTCTTCATGACAAGGATTATTAGACACACAAAGTCAATTATGTTCAAATATAATCAATGCGTGGTTCTCACAGAAGAAAATGACGAGTTTGGAATAGAAGTTGATATTGTAATAGAAAATGTATCCATCAATGTTTACTGGTTGTATTTAATTACTTACGTCACGGTTACTTCGATCAGTTAAGCCTATGTGTAGATCTCACTACGATGTGTATTCGTGGGCGTATGCCTCGTTTTCTTCAACTGTCTGTTGATCACCAAAAACATTACTGTCCGTGTTGAATTAAACTACCAACTTTCAATAGAAACTTTTTCTTCGGCGTAGAATACCTTATAGTTTCATCTTGTCCTTGTCGACCATTCTCAATGGATTTTTAAAATCAGGTCATGCGATGATAAGAGACTTACAACCTTTATCTTTGACAAATTAATTTACTGTCGACTATCGGCACTAGAAATATGACAAATTGTGTTCTTTTCGAAAGTAACGTATATATCGTAAATTTCACGAGCGATTTCTACCACTTTCGACCAAATTTTGTGCTCGAATTCGTTCTAGTATTTTCTGCTTTTCAATTTATTGCTGTACAGTATGTGAAATAGAATGCTTCATGCTTTTGCTATTAGTGAAAAATTGAAAACATGAGCATAATTTCTAGGTTTTTCAAGGCCACAGAAACTTTTCCGGAGGTCTCTACAGTTGAAAAACTAGGTTTTCTAGAAATGGCCACAACATATACCATTTGGAAAAAAAGTACCGGACCTTTTGCTCGCTGAGCCTTTTTTTACGTAGCTACTAGTCTATTATTCCATATTCCGTTAAGACTGGAAAAAACTTCTCCCCCAAGCGTTTCTTTAAATTACTGTCACTATACTCCTTCAGTTTGGTATTATAATTCTTCTTAATTTGTATAGTAATTCTATTGGAATAGTCGGCCAGCTGCCTCCTAAACCGGTCAAGGCACGGCGAGGGGAAAGCTGCGACCCCAAAGCTAACCCCTCTCTCGCCATCGGAAGGGCGTAGGACAAGTACCCAAATGCCCGACCTACCTCATGCAGGTTTTTCAAGGGTTTTCCCTGCATCCCTTTAAGGCGAATTGCCGGGTAGGATCCTTAAACCATAGCCCGGGGGCCCTAGTTAACCCTTGGCTACCTTGCACTACCTTTCCACATCCCCCCTTTCAAATCCCGTCCTATGCTGTTAAAGGGGAGTTGCCACCATGTGGATTACCCTCATGTAGCCTGTTACCCTAAAAAAAATTTCATCCCCCATTTCAGTCCCTTTCCTATGCTACAAGAGGGGAGTTGCGAATATGTGGATTACCCTATATATAGCCTGTCTACATATTCTTCTTCTTTCTCTTCTTGCCACAAGCCTCTACCTGTTTTGAGAGGTGTTTGTTCCGGGGTCGTAGACCTTGGGCATAAGGTAAGAGTTGTACTCTATTCCAATTGGAATAGTTGTCCAGCTGCCTCCTAAACTAGTACAGGTACGAAGAAGGGAATTCTGCGTCCTCACAGCAAACCCGTAATCCACCATAGTAAGGACGTGGGTTGAAGTACCAAATGCCGAACCCACCTGATGCTGGTTTTTCTTGGGTTTTCCTGCATCTCTTTTAGGCGAATTTCCAGGTACGATCCTTAAATCATAACCCGGGGGCCCTAGTTAACCCTTGACTACCTTGCTTTACCTTTCCGCATCCCCCCTTTCAGTCCCTTTCCTGTGCTGTAAGAGCAGTGTGGCCCCGATGTTGATTACCCTATATACCTTTCTTCATATATCATGTTCGTAGCTTTCCATTATATTCGCTGACGTTTTCATGAATGATGTTTGTGCCGGTTGTTGCAGTTAACCTTGACTGTTCGTCCACTCCGACATGGAGAACACACACGCGCTCGTGCTCTTCTGTTTGCGCAAGAACACGCTTAACACTCGGCAACGGCGTGCTGAGGTGAGGATACACATCTCTATTTATCCTCTTAATTGATGGCAAACAAGACCACCTGCTACTGTGACTCCTGCCTAAAAACTGCATTATTATCAGGTTTCCGAGTATATCTTACTTGAGCATCGCATACGATCAGACTGTACGAAATAACTGCAACAGCTATTCGCGTGCGAACCAGGATTTTGCCATGTCAATACTAAATGGGAGATTCGAGACACGATTACTTGAGTACGGTTTTGTCTGTTGGTCGGTGTGGATGGGAGCAAATAGCAATTTGTACATGAACATGCAATAGGACAGTTATAAGTTTCGAGGAGCGACTATATATTCCATAAATAGTTGTTGCAATACAAAAATTAAATATTGACAACGAAAGAAGTTAGTCTGCGTAAGACTGTTCCAGAATAATTCATGGTTTTGACATATCCCTGACCCTAAATACACTTAATAAATTTTAGAAAGACAGGTCAGAATCAGAGAATGTATATAGCCGATGTGTACCGACCGCAATTCATTATAAGAATGGGGCTTTATTTAATTTATTTTGAGGTGAACTTAACTTTCGGTCCTTCGTGGATCCTTAACATTAATTTTCTTATTATGTTGCATAGCAAACTTATTTTATTTCATTCTTGAAGTCTATTTCCATTACTTTTACAGTTCTGATTATTCAAGGCCGGAATATCTATTACGGCATACTTAGCATGTAATTTGAACAGAAACTCTGTATTTTATTGTTATTAACCAAGTTCGTTTTTGATATTAAGAACACATAATATTAAGTATTTTAAAAATGAAAAAATTTACGTCTGATTGAAAATAATGAACAAGAAAGAATGTCAATTCATACAAAAAAGTTACAAAAGAAAAAAAAAATACCACACAACGTTTCTGGGATCCTTGTATCTTTCGTCAGGTGCGAAGATGAGCCTAGAGCGACACAACTGCACTTGATACTTGACAAAACTCAAAAGCGACGAAAACGCAACAATAGGAGAGCCGAAGGGTTAGCATAACAATGAGGGAGCAACGACAATGGGAAAACAGAAGGTTTACCGGAATATAAGGGATCATAGCAATTATTAACGATTTTCATTGTGTCTTAATAGTTGCCATGTTTGATTTAATGTGAAGCATCTCTGAAATGATTCTGGAATTGTACCTAAAATCTTAGCATTTTGACAATCAAATGCATGTTTATGATATGATATGTTTTGATAATACAGATTGTTTATCAATAGGAATTTGATATTCGATATATGTTCTTTGATGTGTGTATTAAGGGAACGTTTTGTTTACCCTATGTAGCAGGAATTACAATTAGAGCAAGAGATTTTGTAAACAACAAAATGTTTGCTGTAGGTGTCAAGTGGGCTTGTGGTTTTTAATCAAGTCTATTTCCATTACTTTTAGAGTTCTGATTATCTATTACGGAATATCTATTACGGCATACTTAGCATGTAATTTGAACAGAAACTCTGTAAATGATAGATATTTGGTATTATTTGAATATTTGGACAAATTTGTGATGCAGAAATCTGTAATAATGGAGTAGGAGAATAAATTTGGCTTTAGGCGTTTTTATAATACACCAACATATAAACATTCATTAAGCTTGAAACATTAGGCCTATTTTGTTTTTCCTTTATACTTGTTTATATAATTATTCTTCAGCCATTGACCCTAAAAATAAAGAATGAGTATTTCTAACAGACGTTACAAGTAACAGCGTAAGCTGTAATGTCCTCAGTTTTACCAAATGAGTTGGTCAATTAAAAATTTGTCAACTTTGGTTTGAATGTAAACTAATTAAAAATTTCACGTTATTAATTTTCTGACTCCTTATTCTTTGCGACGTTTAAGTTAAACAATTTATCAATAAAAATATAGATAAAAACCACAAAAATCTGCGTGGCTTTCATCAGTTTTCTCTAATTAGCAAAAGTCCTATTTAGAAATTAGTTTTTATAAGGAATCGCAGGTAAAATAAAACGTGTATCCAGTCTCTATACAATTCGTATACTATGTTTCATTCAGTATATTTATTTTGCTATTTAATATAATTAATACATTTCGAATATTATTTATAGATACCAACGGAAATGTAATCTCATATATAGTATAGTAAGTAATATTCCTTGCCTTAATTGTATTTTTTTAGGGCAACAGGCTACATGAGGGTAATCCACGTTGGGCAACTCCCCTTTAATAGCATAGGAATAGATTTATAAGGGGGGATGCGGAAAGGTATAGGAAGGTAGCCAAGAGTTAACTAGGGCCCCCGGGCTATATTTTAAGGATCCTATCCGGCATTCGCCAAAAGAAATGCAGGGAAAACCCTAGCCAACCTGCATCGGGCATTGGGTACTTGTCCCACGCCCTTCCGATAGCGGGAGAAGAGTTTGCTGTGGGGACGCAGCATTCCCTTCTCCGTGCCTCGACCAGTTTAGCAGGCAGCTGGCCGACTATTCCAATGGGAATAGCGGACAACTCTTACCGTATGCCCAAGGTCTGTGACCCCGGAACATACACCTCTCGGAACAGGGCGAGGTGTAAGAAAAACTATTTTTTTACATTCCATTATTGCTTTAATTTACAACGACAAAGTAAGTTAAACCCGTGAATGAAAAAATTCATTTCTTTATTCATTAAAACCGTGAATCTGAAGATAGTTCCGCCTTATCGGAACATAGTGTGAAACCTTGTCTTAGTTTTGACAATATATCCATTTTACACACAGAAAATAATAAAATGAATTCCGTATAAGTGAACCTTATTTATTATCTTGAATAGAAATTATACTATTAAAGGCATAAACGAACTCATGATACTGGTATAATCAAAAATTAAAATCTTTACTATAGTTGACTATATTTGTATTATAACGAAAGTTTTGAGCAATACGATATAGTGAATTTAATTTATTGGTTATACGAAAACATATAAGGTTTTGTAACATATCTAGCGTCGAATATAATTATTCGCGACATTCGATCGTTATTCGATGGAATGATAATATTATATTTAAGTGTATATAAATTGCGTACAGACGATAATAATTTTATTTCACCGTTTTATACTCCTATTTGATTTAATTTATGTCGCAATGTTAAGATCGTCTCGTTTCCTTGTTTTCTACCTTTAAACATCAACGAACGCTCAAGCAATTATGCTAACGAGTTGCAAATATACACAAGGAAATAATAAGCAACTTGTTCGGTCACTACTCCGGGAAATTTTTATTAAGATAACAGCGCTGGTCAACGAAAAATCGTTGGAACAGATTTCAGTAGGAAATAATAAGCATCGACTATCGTAACTATACAATCCCATGTAAATTTCAGTTCTCCGCAACACGAATACTCAACTTTTGTAGCATCCCCCACTCGAAAAACATAATGAAACAGGGATTTAGTTTATGTCTTCGGAACTGTCGCACAGAATTGCAGAAAATAATTGTTAATCGTAATAAAGGAACAGAATAAATCTTTTGAGTTCATGTAGATTTTTAATAAGAATAAAGCATGCAGTCTTCTGTGTGGAAGAAACTCGCAATTTTAATTCAAATTTATTATTATTAATTTTGAACCAAGCAGCAAACGGCCCTAAATGTAGCCGTATTCGTCAACAAAAACAAAAATATCATATTTTAAAAACATTACAATTTACAAAATCCTATAAACTTTATAAAATTTGTCAACATTAAATTTTGTAGTAAAAAATGTATCAAAACGTCCAATTATTTCATAAATTATAACCATTTGCATACCTTCTATTACTCAAATTTTTATATAGTTGAAAACTTCGAAACATAGATTTTTATCTCCATGTATCAGTTCGAACAAAATACGTGTCTATCCCACGTATAATCCTTATGGAATAATTAACTATATTCCTGTCGCCCATGTACACATCGTTTCTCTCATTTCTCGCGTGAGGATACAATGTCAAAAACACCATAATGTCCGCTATTCCCATTGGAATAGTCGGCCAGCTGCCTCCTAAACTGGTCGAGGCACGGAGAAGGGAATGCTGCGTCCCCACAACAAACTCCTCTCCCGCTATCGGAAGGGCATGGGGCAAGTACCCAATGCCCGACCTACCTGATGCAGGTTTTTCGAGGGTTTGTACTGCATTTCTTTACGCGAATGCCAGGTGGATCCTTAAAATATAGCCCGGGGGCCCTAGTCAACCCTTGGCTACCTTCCTCTGCCCTTCCACATCCCCCCTTTCAAATCCCTTCCTATGCTAAGAAAGGTGAGTTGCCACCTTGTGGATTACCCTTATGTAGCCTGTTACCTAAAAAAAATTGTTCTTAAAAGATGAGACGTCTAATTTCCTTATTTCAATATAAATTATACTTGACGTGTACATCGATATTGTAATTATCGACTTTTAAATTCGATAAATATTGAGAATTGAAAATTCTGTCGTTCTAAAATTCCTTAACCTGTTAATGATCTAGAATTTTTTCCTGATGTTTGGAGATCTAAAGATTTTCTTTCCTTGTATTCATAACATACATATTCATATATTCTAACGCTTTCCTTTTAAGATTATTAGATTGTTTATGTATAATTTTTATATTGTCATAATTTAGTTAATGGTTTAAATTTAAATAATGTAAAGCTAATATATTGTTAATTTTGGTATTAAATTTGACATGATTTTTATGATTATAAGCCCTACTCTGTATCATATAATTTTTATTGCACTATTACGATCTATTTTGTAAATAACATCAATTTAGTCGTTTACTGCAACTTTGTCTTTTAATTATGTATAATAATTTTTTTACTGGTTTGAATTATATTTTAATTTTCTTGAATCCCAGTATTTTTAAATATTTTAACTTCATTAAATGTCAGTTTATTTGTATATATCCTATAGAAGAATATTTTATATTATTGTCATTATAAATGTTTTTAATTTGTTTCAATGAGTTATTTCTATTTAATTACTAATGATATTTTAAATTGATGCTTTTTTATTATGTTCAGTATTAGAATAATTGTCGGCCGACAGCCCCTTGGTTCGGAATTAATAATAAAAATTCTTAATAATGGAGTTTTGAATTATATATTGAAACTGATTAGAAAAAACCATAAATATTTACCTTTAATACATCCGA
The DNA here is from genome assembly GCA_037074705.1 of Zhengitettix transpicula. NCBI lineage: Eukaryota > Metazoa > Arthropoda > Insecta > Orthoptera > Tetrigidae > Zhengitettix > Zhengitettix transpicula. Next base: position 70,473,715 of record CM073590.1, on the reverse strand, counting down.
AGTATTTTTGACTCTATTACGACAGCGGAAGTATATTTGACCCAAGTTAGGTATAAAACAAATGTTTTGGACTCTCTTAAATTACCAGAAATATTGTTGATTTCCTTAAGATTCCTGGATTTTTTCATTCTCGAAGTATTGAAAGCTAAAACCCCTTCAAAATAAAGCAGAGTTGAAAACGGGCTACTTATAAAATAATAAACTGTAATCTCTTTTTCAGATTAATACTTCCACCTTCATAATAATAACAGGCACATTTTTTATCTCTTAGATTCCAGGAGTATTTTTGGCTCATTTTAGTTACTGGGAAAATTTTTCCCTTTCTTTAGGGAGTATTCTTGATTTTCTTATGGTATCCAGATTTTTTTGTATCCCTTAAGGGACCGCTGTTTGTCGGATGTTCTAAAGATACTAGACGTTTAATATTATCGTCAATGTATTGCACAATAATATTGGCCGTCTGTTGATCATATTGAAGTATTGCACAATATGTTGAGTCAATCAATAAGAGTTAGATACTTATAGTGCAATAGGAAAAATATTGTATCGTCTGTGGGGGAATTTCGCATTATTGACGATAATATTTATCGTCTAGGGGCAAATTAAGAGAATCAGAAATATTTTCGGCAAAATTAATTCCGATATCTTAAGACATTAAAAAATACTGCAGCTATCCTAGTGCAGTGAAATATACTTCCGGGATGTTTAGAGAGTCAAAAATACTTCCGGTACGTTAAGAGAAACCAAAATAATACCGGACATAAGATAACAAATACTCCGTGTTCCCTAAAGGGAGATTAAAATTTTCCCTGTATCTAAAAAAGTAAATAACACTCCCGGTACGCTAATAGAGTCAATACTTTCGGTACCTTAAAAGAGTCAATACTCCTGTCATTTCCCGTTGTCAAATCATATCAAAAATATTTGTTTCTTAAGAGAGTAAATATACAGTATTTTCAGAAATTAAAAAATACTTTTGAAACCCTAAAACAGTTAAAAATGTTCTCGAACAAATATATTATCACAACTACTCGTCATACACTAAGAGTCAAATATACTTCCGGTACGTTAAGACACTAATAATTACTCTCCGGTACCCTGAAAGAGTAAAAGATATTCCGGTTCCTTAATGGAGGATCATATAATACCTTTACCGTTTGATACCTTAAGAAAGTCTAAAGCACTCCTGGTACACTAAAATAATAAAAAATACTCCCGGTACCTTAAGAGAGAGAAAAATTCTACTTTATGATTATGAAAAATAGTCTCGCTACTCTAAGAGAATGAAAAATACTTGAATCCTCCTCCTTTATAAATGGCAAGCTTGCTTAAACCTACCAGTTTTTGTTCTTTTATCATAACTAGCATATGTAAAAAAATTGGTTATAATTGCTTCCCGTGTTTAATATTGGATCCAGTACTCCTAGGATTGATCGACAACATACCTGGTATGTTGACTGTCAATATAATTCTTACTAGAGGTTAAACCAAATTTTATAGACGTTGCAAACTATCAAAGAACGAACACAGAGTCAAGTACTTCCAGCACGTAAAAGAGTGCGAGTGGCGAGATTTTTTCGCTTTCGTAATGTACCGGGAGTATTTTCCGCCTCTTAAGGGACCACAAATAATTCTTACTCTATTTATGTACCGGGGTAGTATACACTATCTTAAAGTACCAGGAGTATATTTGACACTCTCAAAGTATTGGAAGAATTTTTGGTCTCTCTTAGTGACTTTTTACTGTAATGCTGTGAGTATATTTGAAACTCTTGGGGTACCCACATTTTATTTGAACATAACAGGATAGATCAGGGTAATCCACGTGGTAGCAACTCCCCTTTAATAGCTTAGGAAGGGATTTGAAAGGGGGGATACGCAAGGCTAGAGGAAGGTAGCCAAGGGTTAGTTATGTTCCCCGGGCATCGATTTAAGGATACTACCCGGCATTCGCCTAAAAGTGATGCTGCTGAAACCCTAGAAAACCTGCATCAGGTAGGTTGGTCATTTGGTACTTGTCAAACACCCTTCCGATGGCGAGAGAGGTGTTTACTGTGGGGACGCAGCATTCCTTTTTCCGAGCCTCGGACAGTTTAGGAGGCAGCTGGCCGACTATTCCAATAGGAATAGAGTACAACTCTTACCGTATGCCCAAGGTCTGCGACCCCGAAACATACATCTCTCAAAACAGGCCGAGGTGCCACGGCTTGTGGGAATCTTAGTTCAAAAACGGAGAGAGGAAAAGGCATCCCCAAAGGGATGCCTGCGAGAGAACAGCTGTCAAGGGTTACCCACATTTTTTTTTTAGGTAACAGGCTACATGAGGGTAATCCACATGGTGGCAACTTCCCTTTAATAGGATAGGAAAGGATTTGAAAGGGGGGATGCGGAAGGGTAGAGGAAGGTAGCCAAGGGATAACTAGGGCCCCCGGGCAATATTTTAAGGATTCTACCCGGCATTCGCCTAAAGAAATGGAGGACAAACCCTAGAAAAACTTGCATCAGGTAGGTCGGGCATTGGGTACTTGTCCCACACCCTTCCGATTGCGGGACAAGAGTTTGCTGTGGGGACGCAGCATTCCTTTCCCCGTGCCGCGACCAGTTTAGGAGGCAGCTGTATTTCGGCATGTTTTAACGTTTAGACTCTCTTAAACTACAAGGAGTATTTTGACCCTCCTAAGGTACCGAGAGTATTTTTTACTGTCTTAATGTACCAGTATCATTTTTGATGAGTGTTTGTTACTGCTGGCACCAAAAGTATCTTTCATTCTCTTAAAACACCGGAAGACATTTTGACTCTCGTAGGCTACAGGAATAATTTTAACTTTCGGGAAGTACCGGAAGTTATTTTAACTTTGTTAAGTTAGATGCAGTATTGTTTCCTCTTTTAGGGTTTCTGGAGTCTTTTTAACACTTTAAGGGTCACAGGAATATATTTCAATCCATTATATAATTTTTTTGTAAAGTTCAATGTTTGTTTTTTAAACACTGCAAATGTAATTTAATTTCTCGACAGAGGACTATCGGAATGAATATTAAATCTGTATCTATTAGGGTAAAGTTCTCTTCAATCTCCCAAGTTACTGAAATAATTTTATCTTTCTTATATTAGGGAGAGTATTCTTTTTGTTTCGTAGTATATCGGGATTAAGTTTCACTCCCTTAAAGCAACGGGAGTTTTTCGACTGCCTTAAGGTGGCGGAAGGTATTTTTTAAGTGTATTAGGCTATGGGGAATGATTTTTGCTCTTTCTATGTACGCTTAGCGTACCGGAGTATGTTTGTCTCACTAGATTTCTTCACTCGATTAAGGTACAGTGAGGCGTCATACCGGTTATGGCTAAATTAACAATCCTTCGGCACTGATTGGGTGCGTTTAAAAATGTGAAACCGGTTAAATCACGTGTTTACTAAGATTATGTCGTTAAATAAGTTTTGCAGACTTATATAAAAAAAAGTACCTGGTTAACGCCGACCTCCCAGGTATTTTATAAATAAAATTCGAAACGTTAATTTTTTCTCTCTCTCCTTTTACCGGCAGAGACCTGTGCCATAGTTTCAACATCCCACCCGTCATTCGCCTAAGTGTGATCCAGATTAATTTCTAAAGAAAGCAGGTTGTTTTGTTGTCGTTTCTTTTTCTTTCTTTTTTTTATGGTAACAGGCTACATGATGGTAATCCACATGGTGACAACTCCCCTTTAATAGCATAGGAAGATGCGGAAGGGTAGAGAAAGGTAGCCAAGGGATAACTAGGTCTCCGGACTATGGTTTCAGGATCCTACCCGGCATTCGCCTAAAAGTAATGCATGGAAAACCCTAGAAAAACCTGCATCAGGGGAGGTCTGGCATTGGGTACTTATCCCACGCCCTTCCAATACCGGGAGAGGAGTTCGCTGTGGGGACGCAGCATTCCGTTCTCCGTGCCTCGACCAGTTTAGGTGGCAGCTGGCCGACTATTCCACCAATTGAAATAGCGAACAACTCTTACCGTATGCCCAAGGTCTGCGACCCGGAAACATACACCACTCAAAACAGGCCAAGGTGCCATCGCATTTGAGAACATTAGTTCAAAAATCCAGAGAGATGTGAAGGTATCCCCAAAGGTAGCCTCCGCCAGAGCTCTCTGGGAAGGTTCACCTGCGAGAGAATTCTCTCGCAGGCTTCCTTGAGTACGCCGTGCCTTTTTGTGTGTGTGTGTGTGTGTGTGTAACAGGCTACATGAGGTTAATCCACATGGAGGCAACTCCCTTTTAATAGCATACGAAGGGATTTTTAAGGCGGGATGCGGGAGGGTAGAGGAAGGTAGCCAAGGTTAACTAGGGCCAACGGGCTCTAGTTTAAGGATCCTATCCGGCATTCGCATAAAAGTAATACAGGGAAAAACCTAGAAAAACGTGCATCAGGAAGGGTCGGGCGTTGGGTACTTGTCCCACGCCCTTCCGATAGTGGGAGAGGAGTTCGCTGTGGGGACGCAGCATTCCCTTCTCCGTGCCTCGACCAGTTTAGGAGGCAGCTGGCCGACTATTTCAATTCGAATAGCAACAACTCTCACCGTATGCCCAAGGTCTGTGACCTCAGAACATACACCTCTCAGAACAGGCCGAGGTGCCTCGGCTCGTGGGAGCCTTAGTTCGAAAACGGAGAGGAATAGACATCCCCAAAGGTAGCCCCTTCGTATATCTCCTATAAGGTTCTGCCTGCGAGAGAACATCCCTCGCAGGTTACCTGCGAGAGAATCCTCTCTCAGGCTTGATTTCCAGAAAAACCTGCTTTTTTTTTTAAAGGAAACAGGATACATGAGGGTAATCCACGTTGGGCAACTCCCCTTTAAAAACATAGGGAGGGATTTGAAAGGGCGGATGCGGAAGGGTAGAGGAAGGTAGCCAAGGGTTAACTAGGGCCCCCGGGCTATATTTTAAGGATCCTACCCGGCATTCACCTAAAGAAATGCAGGGAAAACCCTAAAAAAACCTGCATCGGGTAGGTCGGACATTGGGTACTTGTCCCACGCCCTTCCGATAGCGGAAGAGGTGTTTGCTGTGGGGACGCAGCGTCCGGTGATTGTAGGTGGGTTTTACTGTTTACTTAAACATCTGCGAGCGAGATTAAACAGTACTGCATGTATAAGTCTACAGGCCGTTGCCATGGAGACATCTGATCAGTGCTCGGGGAAGTACCTGCACTTTCCTGATGATACGTTACTATCGTATTTTCAAACACGGCAACGCGTCATGAAAATATCCCTTTCCCTAAAGGCGTTTTTTATGTTTTCTCAAAAATAAAATATTCCCACGTCCGGCCACTGTAACTGAAAATTGTATTATTCAGTTGTCGTTTGTTTCGCCGCCTGATTTTTTCTAAAACGCAGTAACGAATGAATTTAAATTGTAGTAGCGAAAACAACACTTAAATGGAAGCAAACGTACGCACGTAAATTTTTGCACAAATATACCACGCGAATGCTGTGTGTAAGTATTAGTGTGTACTAATCGGCCAGTCAAAGAGCATATTGTTAACAGATGAAGCGCGTCATCGGTCCCAGGTGGCGAGGCTCAATTGTTCAGATGGGTGACGCTCAGTGCTGAGCCACCTGCACGAAGACCGCTTCACACGATCACAAGGCGCGCTGGACCAGCTCAACCATCTACACAAATAGCGTCGTGTTTCATTCAGAAAACACTAACAAAACGTGTTATTAAACAACCTTTTAATGATTTGTACGACTTATAAAAATATTGCGATGGTTGATGTGTATCGGTAATACGTTTTGTATTAGATTTATTCATTGTGTCGCTTGTGAAATGACGGGATGTGTTAACTTTCCAAATCTGTGTGCAGGGCACTTATATATCCTTTTAATTACTTCAAGAGGTCAGTGTATATTTGAATGTTATCAACGTTAATCACATATTTTTGACAAGAGGAAGTTCATCAGACATTCAAAGTGTCAAATATCGATTTAAAGTGGAAATAAACAAATCAGTTTCAGAGCGAGACCACAAAATGGGAGTTTAAGTGACATTATCGTTTTATTCGTAACATATTACTACGCCAAGAAAATATATCGGCTTAATAAAATATTTTTGTTCATTCTATTATTATTTTGTTACTTATTTTGCAAAGGAAATACAACTGCAGAATGAAAGATTTCTATAGAGCGCTGAAAACAATTGCCTTTCTAAAAGCGACGAACTTCTGCAAGAAGAAGAATTTATTATTACGCATAAACGAGCAGTTTTATAAGTTTATTTTTTCTAATACTCAAATGCGAAAGAAGATGAAGATGTTCTTGTAAATTTTTGGCATTTAAGTGCTGCAGGTGGTAAACGCAGTTCAGTAATTAAGGATATTTTCCTTCAGACATTCAATCTACAACACGTAAAGTGGATTATTTCTGAGGGTGATGAACGTTTCAAGGACAATTTTCATAGCAGTTTTTATTACCACATTTTATTAGTTTTCTTCGAAGCATGTGGATATCCGATTTTCACAAGTAGATAAGAAATATTATTTAGATTAAATTCCCGCTTTACAACGACCCGCGTTCTGTTCTTAAAGATGCTTGTAACAATCAAAATTCATATCTCTGATACCAGGACGATTTCTGCATATCTTTCGTCTTCTATAGCTTCATATCTTCGTTGCTGAATGTTTCTCGCTGATCAAACAGACAAAGCGATGCAATAAAACCAAATGCTAAATATTCTTGAGAATACTACGTGATATTTTTTTTAAAAAAAATTTTGTGTTACGTTCCCCAGTCAACCATTTTTACGAGGATAATAATAACATTAAAACAGCGATAGTGTTAACATTTATAATTCCGTCTACATAATTTTGAATAGTGTCCAATTTTTAAAAGCGGAATAATTTACCGCCAAATAGACTTAAATTTCGAAACACTGAATTATGTTTCCTTCGTACATAATTTGAATACAGTTAATTTTGGAAACAAGTCATGCTCTGTTCTATGTGTGCTAGCTGACCCACAAACCAGAAAGGAGGCGGTCTCTGGAACTTTGCGGGTAGCTCGCGGCTGTTAAACGGAATACTGCGCATGAGCATTTCTCATTCCAAGAGAGAGAGATCCTGTGCTGAGTCAGAGATAGCCAGCAGGCTGCAGTAGAGGAAGGAGGCCAGATTTAAGTGTTTTCAAATCGAAACAGAGATATAACACTGTTTAAACACAATTGTTATAATTAATTCTTCTTAAATGGATTTATGTCACGCACTGATGCCATCATTTAATTTTGGCCGCTAAATAGCTGAAAATTTATTTTTTTAAAAAAATAGTTGAGTGCACTATTCAGACACTCGGGATATCTTATGGCTTTTTATTAATTACATATATCTGTGTGCTTCTGTTTGGTGTTCAACCACGCACTTATTCTACTGTCGACGCCAAAGTAACTCTCTGGGAATAAGAAAGATAGCAAATTCAGAAAAAAAGATAATGTAAATAGCATACTGCGTTTCTGGGATCTTTGTTCCTTTCGACAGATGCGTAGAAGAGCCTAGAGCGACACAACTGCACTTGTCAGATGACAAGACTCAAAAGCCTCTGGGCTCTTTTACGCACCTGACGAAAGGAACGAGGATCCCAGAGTCTTGTCAACTGACAAGTGCAGTTGTGTCGCTCTAGGCTCTTCTTCGCACCTGACGAAAGGAACAAGGATCCCAGAGTCTTGTCAACTGACAAGTGCAGTTGTGTCGCTCTAGGCTCTTCGTCACACCTGACGAAAGGAACAAAGGATCCCAGAGTCTTGTCAACTGACAACTGCAGTTGTGTCGCTCTAGGCTCTTCTTCGCACCTGACGAAAGGAACAAGGATCCCAGAAACGACGCACTTATTCTACTGTCGAAGCCAAACCAACTCTCTGGGAATAAGAATAATAGCCAAAAACTGATATTATAAATACCAACAATTCTGGGATCCTTGTTCGTTTCGTGAGGTGCGAAGAAGAGCCTAGAGCGACACAACCGCACTTGTCAGTTGAGAAGACTCAAAAGCCTCTAGGCTCTTCTTCGCACCTGACGAAAGGAACAAGGATCCCTGAAACGGAGTGGGGTATTTATAATATCACTTTTTTGGCTATTATTCTTATTCATTTTTTTCAATCAGACATAAATTTTTCATTTTAACCTCTCTGCGATCCTGATTGTTACTTTTGAAATTATTTATTATTTCAAAAATAGTGCATAAGGTGCCAAATTGGCTACTTACAACTACTCCTTAGAATCTGTGAAAATAGACGATATAAACATACAATTTGGTGTGTTAGTTCGCTCTACAGTCAAAGTGAAGTACGGTTTCTCATTATCAGTCAAGTACTATTAACAAATACGTTTTAATAAAACAATTGATGACCTTACACAGACAATTTTTATTATGCCGACGTTTCGATACCTTTCTGTATCTTCTTCATGTATTTTTCCCACAGCGGAGGTATTTACAATTGATTACATTTGTAGTGTGATTGTACAAAGTAAACAGAGGTACGGTAAAGCACACACAAAAAAAATGAAATAACACAGCTTACCAAATTAACGGCGTCATTATAATAATTAAAAATGAAAATTGTCTGTAGAAGGTCGTCAATTGTTTTATTAATTAAAAAAAAAGGAGAGGCAACTCAAATGCGTGGATCGTTTATGTATGTAGATATTATTATTTAACAATTACATTTCTGGATTAAATAAAATTTTTAATCATAAGAACTTATTCGCGTCCAATAGGCCGCATGGTCCCCGTTGGGCGTCCCTAACGGGGACGACGACTAGGACCGCATCAACTATTATTTGGCGTGTGAATCTGTTGGATTTGTTGTAGCGTGTAGCACCTGTTCCTGACCGCGTGAGCAGGTCCTGCAAGAATGCGCCATGGCGCCACGGAGTCTGGACAACACCTGCACACACAACACAACCGCGCCGCGCCGCGCCGAACCGCCCGACAGCGTATCAAGACTACGTTCTTACCTTTTTGTCGGCCTCTCGCCAATCATTATTTTTGCATTAGCGTCGGTTTGTCTCACTCGAGTCATTTCCATAGCTAGCCTGTATTATTAGATTTCACCACTACCTTTCTTTCAGATATTAATATTCTCATTCCGTCTCGTCATCGGCCTCGCACCGAGTGTCGCCCCGAGGATTCACGACAAAAGACGAACTTCTTCAGCAGCCGCAATTATACGCAAGTGCCAATGATGGAAATATTTTCAATTGAAGAGCTCGTTTCCCAGCGGCCCTGCACTAATCAGCGTAATTTCACTGTGATTGCGGTCAATACAACGAATAATTTTTGCAGCGGTGGTGTTACGTAGCTCCAGTTTTAAATATCAACACATGTTAACACATCACAACTGTTACACTCATACACAACCTGTGAACAACTTAAACTGCGAAGACAATAAATCGTACAACTATTTCGCGACAAATGTCTGCCTTTCCAAGTCTGTCGCGGGCGCGCACACAACCTACACTAAAAGTTGCATTACATTATAACACAAAACTACCTCGCCTTTGATGACAAACTCTTTCTCCATCTGTCTACTGGTATTCAAGGAAACAAATGCAGTTTAGGCGGCAGCATTTGTTTTCAGGAATCCAATCAAGATTTAACGCGCGAGGAACACTGAAACTACAGAACGAAATAGCATTTAGTAATTCTCTTAAGGTAATAAAAATTAGACAATATAATAATTTTGGTGAGACAAAGAACCTTCAAATATGAGCACTTCGCGAAACTGCTTTCTTATAAAAATTAATTAAGCATTCTGCTACTTGGATTTTTTTAGGGCAACAGCCTACCTGAGGGTAATCCACGTTGGGTAACTCCCCTTTAATAGAATAGGAAGGGATTTGAAAGGGGGGATAACAAAGGGGAGAGGAAGGTAGCCAAGGGATAACTAGGGCCCCCGGGCTATATTTTAAGGATCCTACCAAGCTTTCGCCTAAAAGTAATGCAGGGAAAACCCTAGAAAAACCAGCATCAGATAGTTCGGGCATTGGGTACTTGTCCCACGCCCTCCCGATAGCAGGAGAAGAGTTTCCTGTGGGGACGCAGAATTCCCTTCTCCGTGCCCCGACCGGTTTAGGAGACAGCTGGCCGACTATTCCAATGGGAATAGAGGACAACTCCTACAATATGCCCAGGGTCTGTGACCCCGGAACATACACCTCTCAAAACAGGCCGAGGTGCCTCGGCTTGTGGGAACCTTAGTTCAAAAACGGAGAGAGGAAAAGGCATCCCCAAAGGCAGCCCCTTCGTATCTCTCCTACAAGGTTCTGCCTGCGAGAGAATTGCCCTCGCAGGCCTCCTTTCTGCTACTTGGAGTCACTGACCCTCATATAGGCTGATGGAACCGAATATCACTTGCAGGTGTTTGTAAAAAAAACTTCATTTTAAATTAAAATAACCTGCAGGGAATGCTGCGTCCCCACAGCAAACTCTTATCCCGCTATCGGAAGGGCGTGGGACAAGTACCCAATGCCCGACCTACCCGATGCAGGTTTTTCTAAGGTTTTCCCTGCATTCCTTTAGGCGAATGCCGGGTAGGATCCTTAAAATATAGCCCGGGGGCCCTAGTTAACCCTTGGCTACCTTCCTCTACCCTTCCGCATCCCCCCTTTCAAATCCCTTCCTATGCTATTAAAGGGGAGTTGCCCTAAGTGGATTACCCTCATGTAGCCTATTGCCCTAAAAAAAAAAAAAAACAGGGAAAACCAAGTAAGCCTGCGAGAGGATTTCTCGCAGGTGAACCTTCCCAGAGAGCTCTCACATCTCTCTGGTTTTTTTGAACTAAGGTTCCCACATGCCGAGGCACCTCGGTCTGTTTTGAGAGGTGTATGTTTCGGGGTCGCAGACCTTTTGCATACGGCAAGAGTTGTCCGCTATTCCTATTGGAATAGCCGGCCAGCTGCCTCCTAAACTGGTCGAGGCACGGAGAAGAGAATGCTGCGTCCCCACAGCAAACTCCTCTCCCGCTATCGGAAGGGCGTGGGACAAGTACCCAATGCCCGACCTACCCGATGCAGGTTTTTCTAGGGTTTTCCCTGCATTTCTTTAGGCGAATGCCGGGTAGGATCCTTAAACCATAGCCCGGGGGCCCTAGTTAACCCTTGGCTACCTTCCTCTACCCTTCCGCATCCCCCCTTTCAAATCCCTTACTATGCTATTTTAGTAGATTTGACCAATGTGGATCAGCCTCATGTAGCCTAAAAAAAACTGGGTTGCACGATAAGAAGGCCTGCGAGGGATGTTCTCTCGCAGGAAGAATCTTGTAGGATAGATACGAAGGGGCTACCTTTGGGGTTGCCTTTTCCTTTCCGTTTTTGAACTATAGTTCCCACAAACCGAGGCACCTCGGCCTGTTCTCAGAGGTGCATGTTCCAGGGTCACCGACCTTGGGCTAGTGTAAGAGTTGTCTGCTATTCCTATTTGAATAGTCGGCCAGCTACCTTCTAAATTGGTCGAGGCACGCAGAATGGAATGCTGCGTCCTCACAGCAAACTCCTCTCTCGCTATCGGAAGGGCGTGGGACATGTACCCAATGCCCGACCTACCTGATGCAGGTTTTTCTAGGGTTTGTCCTGCATTACTTTTATGCGAATACCGGGTAGGATCCTTAAAATATAACCCGGGGGCTACCTTCCTCTACCCTTCTGCATCCGCCCTTTCAGTCCCTTTCGTATGCTATAAGAGGGGAATTGCCGATATGTGCATTACCCTATACGTAGACTTTCCACACTTTCTTCTTCTTGCGTCCCTACAGCAAACCCCTCTCCCACCATTGGAAGGTAGTGGGACAAGTACCCACTACCCGACCTCCCGATGCAGGTTTTCTAGGGTTTTTCCTGCATAGCTTTCCTGCGATTGCCAGTTAGGATCCTTCAAATATAGCCCGGGGTAACTTCCTCTACCCTTTCAAATCCCTTCCTATGCTATTAATGGGGAGTTTCCTAAATGTGGATTACCCTCATGTAGCCTGATACCCCACAAGAAAGTTTTGAGAGATGTATGTTCCGGGATAACAGACCTCGGGCATACGGTAAGAGTTGTTCTATGTTTCCATTGGAAAAGTCGGCCAGCTGCGTCCTAAACTGGTTGAGGCAAGGAGAAGCAAATCCCTCGCTCTCCATTAGAAGGGCTTGGGACAAGTACCTAATGACCTACTTGATGCAGGTTTTCTAGGGTTTGTTCTGAATCATTTTTAGTCCTATGCCGGGTAAGATCCTTAAACCATATCCCGTGGGCCCTAGTTAAATCTTGGCTACCTTCCTCTACCGTCCCGAATCCTCCCTTTCAAATCCTTCCTATGATATTAATGGGGAGTTGCAACCACGTGGATTACCCTCATGCGGCCTTTTACTATAAGAGAATAGAAAAATTATTAGATCTTTCTAGGAAATCAAGCCCTGAACTGTTTTTATTTGTCATTTGCACTATATTCACACATTATGAAACATATTGGTCGCCAATGGGTGATTTATTCTCCGCAATATTCGTAAAATATTTTGCGTGAAAAAATAATCAAATTATTAAAATAAGAATATAAGAAAACTTGACTCGAATGAATAGCTTAGGCCTAGGCCGTTAGATGATAGTACTCGTATTTACGTAAAACAAATGGTATAACGACAACCACTCTCCAGTGTGTGTCACATTAGACATAGGCGACTTTCAAATCACGACATCATTATGATAATTTTAAACTGAATATAGAGAAAGTAAGCTTAATACTACCTACCTACCTACCTACAAGTAACAAAGCAATAGTGTTTCTGCAACAGGATTTCAGAAATTTTTACGATTGCTGTTTGGTTTATTAATCACAAGATGACCGGTAGCCAAGTTTTCCAAGACTAAAAACTCCTTTGTAATCCAAGTTGCATCACGTAATCGTATTTAAATATTTGTTTTTAAAACTAGTCTTTTTGATAGTATTTAATTTTTGTCGATTTACAGTTACCGATTTGCATAACCACTGCGCAGGTTATGTTCTAATATTGTTCATGAGTCAAGGTCTAGTAGCCTACTTACTGTCCTCAGTATTTATAATCCCGCATATCTACTGTCCTTCCCGTATTTTTTCATAATAGCTGTGTAATATTACCAATGTGTAACCGCAAGTCGGACACGGATTGTCCATTGTTATGGATGAGTGCTCATTGCACCTCAGTCCTTGAAGTGACGAATGGCTACCCCTGCAGCTAATCTGGACTATGACTTGAAATCTTGCAATACAAGAATTATTAATACTTAATAAATCAACTTTATTTTAAGCTACTTGTGCGTATAAGTCCGAAAAAGTATTTAATTCTACGCTAATCCGTTAGTCAAAAAGTGCTTTAACCTACCTATGCTGAGGATATACTAATTACATCGTTACATATTCCCTATACCAAATATAAAAAATAGTCTTAGTACCTTATGAGCGTAAAAATACCGAGTGGGTTGAGAGAGTCAAAAATATTCTTGGAACCCTAAGATACTTAAAAATGTATTCGGTTCGCAAATACAGTTGAAAATACACTCTCCATCTTAAGAGAATTAATTATACTCTGTATACCCTAAATAAGTCAAGATTTCTTCATGTACCTTAAGACGGCCAGAAATACCTTCGGTACCGTGGAGATTCAAACATATCCCCGGAACCTTAATGAAATCATAACTCTTTCGCATACCTTAAGAGAGTATTAAATAAGAGTCCAAGTGTAGACAGGCTATGTAAAGGGTAATACACATAGTGGCAACTCCCCTCTTATAGCATAGGAAAGGGATTTGAAAGGGGGGATGCGGGATGCGGAAGGGCGGAGGAATGTAGCCAAGGGTTAACTAGGGCCCCCGGACTATAGTTTAAGGATCCTACCCGGCATTCGCCTAAAATTAATGCAGGACAAACCCTATAAAACCTGCATAAGAGAGATCGGGCATTTGGTGCTTGCCCCACGCCCTTCCGATGGCGGGAGAGGGGTATGCTGTGGGGTCGCAGCTTACCCCTCGCCATGCCTTGACCAGTTTAGGAGGCAGCTGGCCGACTATTCCAATAGGAATAGCGGACAACTCTTGCCGTATGCCCAAGGTCTGCGACCCCGGAACATCCACCTCTCAAAACAGACCGAGGTGCCTCGGCATGTGGGAACCTTAGTTCAAAAAACCAGAAAGTTGTGAAGGCATCCCCAGTTAAATAAGAGAGTTAAAAAGACCCGATACGCTGAGAGAATAAAAAATATTCACCTAAGACAGACAAAAATACTTGTAGGGAGTAATAGAGTCTCCGTGCACTTATAGAGTAAAAAATAATTCCTGTATCATAAGGAAGTCAGAAATATTCCCAATCTCTTAAGAGATTGAAAAATAACCACGATAGCTTAAGTGGCAGAAAAATACTCTCACTACTCTAAAATTGTAAAAATACTCACGGTACCTTAAGAGGGTAAAAGATGTCGTGGTACTTTAAGTGTGACAAACACTCCCTCTAATTTAGAATGTCTTTAAAATGCCACTCCTCCTTTCCCCACCTCTATACGTGATAGGGGTGTTTTACCGAATCAGTGTTTGTTTCGTATCGTAAGTATTATCTGTACAAAATATGAAAGAATTCGCTGCACGTGTTAAGATTGACAGCGAAACATTGTTTTTCCCTTTTGCCCATACTCAAAGGAGTAGAACTACAACTTAACGGGCAAGTTACGGGTTGTAATTTAATTGATCGGCATCCATGTTCTTGAATTTCAGCTCAAATCACGGACGTTTTTGCTTTATTTTTATGTTACGCCCCTCAAATCCACCCATAATGATGCTCCCCTCCCATGCCGAAAACGGTTGAAATTATAAACAAAAAAAAAGATCGGGACGAACATTGTCAAACGCATTGACCACGAAAAATATTTATTCCCCGAAAATATGGGCCGTTTTAGCATGTTTGAAATTTTCCATCTCCAGCCACCCTCAACCCTTGGCGAGGTTGTCGTATATTACCCCAATGGTGTAACACACACATAAACACAAACAGTCAATTTTATTTATTAGAAGACTAGCTGGGTTCCCGTTGTTTCCCCGGGTATTTATATACATAAGCTCGAAAATTAATTTAATTCTACGTCAGGAAGTGATTTAACTTCCATATGCAGACTGAATGCTAATTTTATCAAAAAACCCAGCACTCCGAGCCATTAGAGAAGCATAAATAGTCCCGATACCAAATATAAAAAATACTCTCAGTGACTTAAAAGCGTAAAAAACACTCCAGGTGCATTGAGAGGGTCAAAAATATTCTTGGTACCCTAAAAGACTTAAAAATATTCTCGGTCCCTTAATACAATAAAAAATACAGACACTATCTGAAGAGAGTAAATTATCCTTCAATTCCCCTAAGTTTCCTTAAGAGTAGGCTATCAGAAATACTCCTGAATTCATTGAAAATAAAAAATACTCCTGATAAGTTTATGGAACCAAAATATTTGCCATACTTTAAGGGAGTCAAAAACGAGAGTCAAAATTACATTTAAAAATACTTGCATTGCCTTATGAGAGTCAAAAAGTCTCCGTAGCCTAATAGAATAAAAATATATTTTTGGTACCTGAAGAGACTCAGAAATATTCTCAATACCTTAACATAGAGAAAAATAATCCCAGTATCTTAAGACACAAAAATATTCTCGCTGCTCTGAAAGTGTCAAAAATACCTTAAGACGGTCAAAATTATCCCGGTACTATAAGAGTAAAAATATTCCCTGTAATTTCGATTGACTTTAAAAGACATCCCTTCCACCCCGCCCCCCACCCCCCGCTCTACAATTCATATGGTTGTTTTACCTAACCAGTGTTTGTTACGTATCGTTAGTAACATCTATGAAAAATTGAGAAAATTCGCGTGACATGCTTAAGATTCTTTGCTGAACATTGTTTTCCACTCCCACACCTACGGACAGGACATTAACGTAACCGCCATGTAGAATATCATAATTAAACTCAGCGACTTCCATAACCCCGATTCGACTCTAATCTCGGTTATTTTCGTGTTATTTTTACTATACGCCCCATCAACCGCACCCTTACGTATGGTTCCCTTCAATGCCGAAGAAGGTTTCTAATTTTACGCAGGCCACATCGTGAGAAACACTATGAAAATCATTGACCCAAAACATTTATTCAACGCAAAAATAGGCCATTTTAGCTTGTTCCGAAATTTTCACCCTCCTCCATACGCACCCCGTGGGGTTAATCGACAAATTTAATGTCACAATGGAGCTCAGCGTCATCCATAACCCCGGATTCGCCTCGACTGTCGATTGTTTTCGCGTTATTTTTATGTGACGCCCCTTCACTACCACGCCTATTGGAGCTCCCCTCGCATGCCGGATGGGGCTGGAGTTATAAACAAAGAAAATCGGGGGAAACAGTATCAATGTCATTGACTCCGAAAAATATTTATTCGACACAAATATCGGTCCGTTTTGCATGTTTGTAAATTTCCACCCTACTCCTATTAGTCGTGTCTTAAACACTTAGTGTTTTTCTGTTTGTTTCCGGTTTTGTATGTGGAACATACACACGTAGAGTCGGTTATTTTATTAAATAAATAATATTTGAAGATGTGACATCTGCGGAAGTTAGTTTCAGACTGTAGTTAAAAAATCAATACTTATTAAAAAATGCAAATAATAGTAGTTTCTATAAGAATAATGGCTGTATTTAGACGTGATGACATCAGCTATAAAAACAGAAGTTCTAAATCAATCATAAAAGGCGAAGGTCTTTACTTAGAAGAAATAAGAACATCGGCTAAGTATTTATATAACTTTACCTTTTTTGATATGATGAATATTTTAATTTGTGCTTGATATAAATGTTTTCTACTTCAATTTATTACGTAATTTCCAGTTTGTATGAAAGGAATACGTACACCGTAGCAATAGTGGCTCCCTTTAATAACGGGCCTGTCTGGTCAAAGTTTCATAGAAATTATTATTTAATGTGAAGAGCATCAAATAATTTCTCCTTCATGTCTGAATAAAAGTTTTGCCCAATAATAATACAAATCTTTTACAACTATCAATAAATAGGCAGTTTATAAACGTTTGTTTAGATTTCAGAGCATCCTGTTTTCGTTCTTTCCTAAAAACCTATTGCAAGACAATACTCTCTTTACGTTTTTTGCAATTCACTCCACGTAAAGTCTATTCGAGCTCTACTTCAGTTGCCAACGTCTGAAACTTGAATTGGTAAACAGAGAAGTTGCTATTGCTATTTGTATCAGGTGCCTTACAAACATGTTTACGTGTGTTACAACGGCGTTGGCATACCAACAGTCGCTCACACCTTCCACCTGAACGGATTTCAAAGTACCCAGCCCTTTTAGAAGGAAGTTCTTAAAAGCGACATTCTTCCATCGTTTCGTCACCGCAAACGACGACGAATTCCAAACATTAACAGAGACTGTAAGAGGACTAATTCGTTTAACAGAAATGTAACGATTGAAAAATATAATTACTTTTGCACAAAGAATGCAGTCTTTCTCGGTGTAAAGAATGAATAAAATATTATCGGGTGAAAATATAACGTTTTGATGACGATCACTGTCATCGTCTTCTGGCAAAGTAGAAGTATCCAGTCAGTGAAAAGTCGCGACTACATCTTTCCACTCGGTTAGAAGCTCGAGAATATTTTAGTCACCCCTGTACGTTTTTGATTGGACGTTGAAATTCCATGCATAACAGTATTGAAATATGTGCTGATTTTCCTCGTAGTTTCTAAAATTTTCAAGTTATAAACACGGGGAACATTTCCGAGTATATTGTAAACCACTCTTTAAAAAGCTTGGATTGTAACACTGCTCAGTGATATATATAAATAAATATATATATATATATATATATATATATATATATATATATATATACATAAATGAATGTCTGTGTGTCCCCTATGCGCTCCTAAACCATTCTTCCGATGGCGATGAAACTTTAGTGAGTTGTTGTGCCCCCCCCCCTGCCACCCCGTCGGGTTTTAGAAGCTGCAGGACACTCCCAAGAGGTGAACGGGGGTGATATTTAAAATCATGCTAAAACGGCCGATATTAGCGGTGATTAATTATTTTTTGGAGTCTATGTGATTAATAGTTTCTATCCAGATGTATTTAGTATATTATTTCAACCCCTTAAAGCACCAATAAGGAAGGGTGTGGTTGGGAGTCACATAAAAATAACAGAAACAACCAAAATTGATGTCTAATCCAGGGTTATAGAAGTAAAGCAGTTAACTACTGACATTCACTATGTTAGTTAACCCCTAGGTGTCGGGGTGGGGGCGGTATTTTAAAACATTCTAAAAGTCGTTTTTTGCATCGAATAGTTTTTGGGGTCGAAGGGATTAATAGTTTCTTTTTCCGATGTGTCAGTGTATAATTTCATCCCCTTACAGCATGGGAAGGCAACACCACTAAATGAGAGGGTGGACGGGCGCAAAACAACCGAGATTGGTGTCGAAACCAGGGTTATAGATGTCAATTAGTATAATTCTGACATTCACTATGTCAGTTAAGTTGTAGTTCAGCCCCCACGTGTGGGGGTCGATGAGGAAGTGGGTGAAAGGCCGTTACATAATGAGTAAACAACGGTGACTGGTGTTGAATCAGACGTTATGGAAGTCACTGAGTTTATTTCTGACATGTACCATACCGGTTAAGATAGTGTCAAGGTGGAAAGAAGCGATACAAATTCCCGTTACAACATTAAACGCGCATGTTACTTACGATCCAGCAACTTTTTTTTTTTTTTTTTTTTTTTTTTTTGGGCCAAAGGCCCTTAAAGGCCGTGCCCCCTAGAAAGCACGCACGGCCAAGCATGGGGGTCTACCACTTTCTACACCCCCTCTGCACGTGCTGTTAGTAAACTAACTTGGAACACAAGGATTGGGAACTTGTGTTTGATCCGCACCTGAGGGCATAATACCCTTTAATACGGTCATTCACGGAGATAGTTTGTGAGAGAGACAGAATGAAGAGCGTAGGGCTGAGGGAAAAAAGTGCCAATAATTCAACCTGAAGGGTCTCCTTACCGGGAAAAAAACCTCAGCGATAGTTAGATGGGTTGAAGGGCACAATGAGCTAGAATACTGCTCTTGTGCGACAGCAACATGCACATGGTTTTGTTGGTAGGAATAAGTTAGTAGTTGGTTGCGGGTATCATGCACGTCGATCCTCTTCTCGTCGAGGAGTCCGGATCTCCGCACACGTCCTGTAAAAACCGTAAGCAAGCGTGGTCAGTAAATCGTTATGAGCCGATCATGGGGGTTCGGGGGGGAGGAGGAGATGTTTTGGGCGTTTGTGTTTAGTGACGCGGGTGTGGTCATAATTGCCCAGTCGCCTTATGATAGTGTTGTGTGAGAATTGTGTCTTGCTGTACAGGCGTTCAGCATGTTCTCTGATAACGTCCATTAATGGCAGAATGTTTAATTCGCGGTGGACGTCTTTAGTTCGTGCCCTCCAAGGTGCCTTGGCGATGATTTTAAGGACCTTGTTTTGTAAAACCTGGAGGCTACGAAGATGTGACTTGGCTGCATAGCCCCACACTGGTCCAGCATACGTCAGGATTGGCCGTATGAGTGTTAAGTATAGAGCGCGGGCTGTGGATGTGTTGAGGGTGCTTGTTCTGTTAAGCAATGGGTAGAGCTGTATCAGTCTAATGGTTGCTTTTCGAACGATGTTAGTGGTATGGAGTCTCCATGTCAGGGCCGGATCAAATGAGACTCCAAGGTATTTAACCGTGTCTCGGAATTGAATCGGGCGCTTGTGGAGTGTGAGTGGACGACAGTCTTTATGTAGGCGTGCGTGTCGTGCCCTACGTGTAAGTAGGAGTGCCTCGCATTTACCAACGTTAATCTTAATTCGCCATCGTGTTAACCATGGTTCGAGTGCGTTGAGTGCGCGTTGTAATTTACGATTAAGTGCCGATGGTATCCTCGACTGAGCAAAGATGGCTGTGTCGTCGGCGAATATGGCTACCTGGGTTTCAGGTGTTGTGGGGACATCGTTAATGTAGATGTTATGTAGGACTGGCCCTATGATACTTCCTTGAGGCACTCCTGCATGTATTCCCCTTACTGTGGACTGTGATGTGTTGACATCCACGAAGAATGTCCTACGTGATAGGTAAGAGTGGAGCAGCCGTATGAGTGCGAGTGGGAACCTACAGTCATTGAGCCGTCTTATCAGGCCGTTGTGCCAAATCTTATCGAAAGCCTTTTCCACATCGAGGAAAACGGCTGCCGTAGACCTTGCCAGGTTGTACCCTCTTGTTATGTGTTCAACTACTCGTAGTAGTTGGAGTGTTGTGGAGTGTTGATTCCTAAAGCCAAATTGCTCCGGCCTTAGGAGATCGTTTTCTGTGCAGTGTTCTGTGATCCTGCGCAGCATTACCTTCTCGACCACTTTACCTAGCGAGCAAAGTAAAGTTATGGGCCTGTAGTTGGTCGGAAGTGTGTGGTCTTTCCCGGGTTTTCGGAAGGTCAGTACCTTCCCCTGTTTCCAGGTGTCCGGGAAGTGTTGCGTTCGGAAGATGGCATTCGTGATGTCTGTGATCTGCTCGAGTGCTCGGAGGGAGAGCTGTTTGAGCACTCGATTTTGAATGCCATCCGGGCCAGGCGCCTTACTGGGATGTGTTCGCTGTATAGCCCACCGTATTTCACCTATGTTTGTGTGCCGTAGAGGCTCGGCGGCTTCTTGGGCTAACAGCTGTTTCACAACCTGGTCCGTTTCAAGTGTGAATATCGGATCTGAGGGATCGTCATTCGGTTGGAATGTGGCCTCTAGCGTGTCGGCCAGCAGTTCAGCCTTCTCCGAGTCGGAGTAAGCGTGCCCTGCTGGTCCGATCCAGCAACAAACACTGAGGGGTTAATATACACCTACCGCCTCTAGGCAAGGGTGGAATTTAAAAACATTGCTAAACGGCCCTTATTAGCGTCGAATAAAACTATTGCGGTGTCGCTTAAGTTCATATTGACATTATAGAATTTTTAAGTGTTTAATTTCAACTTCAAAAACCAAGGTAGGAAAGTACCCATATTGGTGTTTGAAGGGGTTTACATAAAAAGTAATTGAAAAAAGAATGTATGTGTGTCCCCTATGCGCTCCTAAACAATTCATCCGATTTCGATGAAACTGTGGTGAGTTGTTGTCTTAGAGAATACAATCATCGGCCACCTTCCATTTTTGTTGAGACAAAGACCCTTTGATGAATACAATGTTCAATTAAAAAATGCACACTTTGTTTGTAATATTATTTCATTACGAGAACATCAATTCCTATGTAAAAGTATAAAACAACAAAATCCAGTGAGGACGATATGCAGACACGGGACCGCGATCCAAAAAAAATCAGTGCTCCCAACGTAAATGAAGTAAACCAAACAGAGATAAAATTGTAACACTCTCCTTACAACTTTACAATAAGCATTTGTGCATATCTAAATTATTCAAGAAAAGTCATTCCCAATAACTCACAGTTTTTTTTAAAAAAAAACACGTTGAATCCGTTTCGTACAAATATCAGAAACTTGTTGTTTACTTGATTCATATTCAATTAACAATTTGCATAGTTTTAACTGTTTCTTAACAAAATTCACAAAATGAAATGTCACGTCTACATGTTTGTAACGTCTATAAACCGCAGTGTTTATTTTTCAGTATTATTGTATTAACATTATCACTGAGTGACTTCCTTGAAGATGCTTTCCCTGTAAAATCTGTAGACTAATACCTCACCTGGGTTGAACGAAGACTTGTACAAACACCTAAAGTTTTTTAGCTTTGAAGATATTTAAAAACTCGTACAACATCCTCCATTGTTTTTCACGAGCCTGCTCCAGATATTGCGAAGCATAGCTCAATGCAAATGTAATGGAGGGTCCAAATACACAAGGCAACAACCTCACGATACGGGAAATTTGATATTTTTGAGTTGTCTGTCTCATCTGGTTACACATATCCTTCCACTGACGTGTAGACAGGAATTTATCTATTCCGAAACGTTGAAGAGTCATCGTAGCATAACTCTTCTGAAGATAGATTGGTCGACCTGGCACTGGATTTTTATGGCAAGGAAATAACCAACTGTTTTGATGGTTACCTCAAAGGCACTTCCCAATTCATTCAAGAAGTCATCCTTCCTCTTTGCTGCAACCATTCTGTCGTAAAAGTAGAAAGCACTATCAACTTTCCAGAACTATCTATAACACGAAGGGGATAAAAGACTCATCGCCACCAGATGAGCCTTAAAACAAACGATATCACACTTAACATTGTATTTTGCACTATGGATCCAATGATTTGAGATTTTTTAAGGAACTATTGGTAACACAGTCAAACTCCATGCTGTCGCCTGCTTCAGGGAATTGATTTTTGCTTTTCACTGCTGATGATGACGACTCGAGTGCTTCCTTGAAGATTCGTTAATCTTCTTGGACAAATTTGACATTGCTTCGTAACGGTTCGGTCGAATTAACTTTACAAGATCTCTCAATCATCTCCCTATATATATCTTCTTCTTCTTCTTCAGGACTAGTACTCTCTTCAATAGCATCCTTCGGAAGTCCCAAATTTTCATAAAAGACTCATATGTGCCGCCTTCATTTTTCATAGATTTTCCGAATTCCTCTTTTTCCGTCTAGGACCATCAACCTTTCAGCCGCAGGTCCAACGACAGTCTTCGTAGTGATGATTTCCAGGAATTACCCGGCTTTTTCGCAAGACATCGAGACGGATTCCACATGTTCCACAAAAGCTGGAGAACCTGCCCTCACCCTCTCCTCAACTCTCCCGATTGTAGAAACTACCACGAAGTCAGAGTATATATATATATATATATATATATATATATTGTAACACCAATTAATTAGGCCATTAATTGGTTTTAATAAAATTTAATTGTAGCGGCAGGAGCTTCCAAAGTGACAATGGAACCGAGCTCTGTTACTTTGTCGGAAAGTCAAAAATGGCGTATGCGCGCTAAAACTGGAGAGCACTAAGAGTTAGTTGGTGGCGGGACATTACAGAGAACGGAACGAATAATACTAGAGCAGAGACTAGCCATCGTTAATGTATTATAAAACCAGGTTGTGAATTTAAGACAAAGTAAACCATTCACGGAAGTATTACCCCGTAAATATCGCTAAGTTAGCAGTTTTTACGTCTATCAGCAGCCAAAAAAGGAGTGCAGCTTTACGTCAGTAGCAGCCAGGAAAGGAAGTCAGTTTAAGTCCAAAGCGGTAAAAGACTAACAAATCTACGAATTATAGAATTTGTATAAGGCAAGCAGACTTCAGATAGCTGACAAAAGGAGGATCATCCAAGTTCCTGGGAGCCTATCAATTTTGACTATAATAGTGTAAAATCTGTGAATCTTAGAATCAGTGTAAAATTTGGGAATAGTGTACTTCCGAAACCAAAAGGAATGATGGTACCAGCTGGGCCGATGTAAGTAACAAAACCAAAACTAATGATTAATTGTAAACGTAATTAAAGTATAGAGTCAGATTTCGTTCTCTTTTAATTGTCAATCAAAGTTAATTTTTTTCTTAATTTATTTCTATCGACGTATTGTTTTGGTAAATGTGAACTGTTTGTTAATAAGATTTTAAAATTGATTTTTTGTGTCCATTATCAAACCCATTGAAGGCCCTAAGAAATTAATATTTTAAATTGTAATTGTTTTTGAGTTATTGCCACAAAATAAATAAATATTGTGTTTGTTAATTGATTATACTTCATTTAATAAAAAGTCTTCCATTTGATTATTACATTTTGGCACTTCAACGTGAGGCAAATTCATTAAATTAAAATTAAACTAAATAAACGACCTCAATTGTTGTTTATTACATTATTGGCGCCCAACGTGAGGCAAATTAAAGGCATCTATTGTTTATTACATTTTGGTTCCACAACGTGGTTCAAATTAATTAACGCATTATTAGTTGTTCATTACAATAAATAAATAAATATATATATATATATATTGCGTAATTCCATTGTTTTCAGATTCGCTTGTTTTTATTAATAATTAATATGATCTGTTTTATCAATGTCAGTAGAATATGCATGTGATAAGTGATCAGAGAACTGACATCTTACAATTTATTGATGACGTATATAGGCTACAATCATAATTCTTACATATTGAAAAAAAAGGGTGTCTTCTTTTAATATATCAGTTTATTACATTTTGGAAATACCGTCGTAGAAAAGCTACTCCTATCATCATAACCGTCTATCACAACTGTGCATAGGGTTTTTTGCACAAAACGTATCGCCATACCCGGTTGTTTAATCAAGTTTCTGCAAGTCGCGGAGCCGATTCGGAATAAGAAAAGAAGAGAAATTAGCATTTGATTATTTGAAAAGAGTAGCAGAAGTTGAGAACAGAGATATCCGCTTGTAATTCTACTTGTCGGAAATTATTATTAATCCGTGAAAATTTACCGTAGCTCATTAATCATAAGAAAACTGGCAAGTAAATCAGTTGCTAGCTGTGCTACAGGCAACACAAATTTTGGTGCAATTACTTCACACTTTGTAGCAATTACTGTAATTCAGTTAATTTGGTAATAACCGTAATTACATTACAAAGCAGAATGCATTATATTCGCAGGTAGTGCAGGTGGTATGACCAATCCTGTACTTTCGATAAAAAATATGATAAATAAACGAGACTTTTTTCATGTTACTGTAACTTCATGTATTAATACTATTTCATACCAAGCATTATGCTGCATTCGTTTCCTAAAAATAATCCAAGCATCTGTATTTAATATACCGTGTTTGCAGACTTACTAACGAACCAGTAAAAAATAGTTTTAAGCTTTATGGATAAGTTATGGCCTTATGTGTCAATCTGGAAAGTTTAGTATAATTTGTTATGTTACTTTCTATATCATACTAGCTGAGTGCATGGCTTTGCCCGGGTATTTATTTAAATTAACCCGGAGAAGGAATTAGACATTTGTGAACATTTCATTTAATCCGCATCAATACTTGCCCACTTACGTTTCTCTCCCCGACCAAATCCCTCGGCAACTAAATTCAAATAAACCAGGATGATGACTAACGGTACTTTAAAAAATTGAGAATTTTCTACTACATAAAATAAAAATGTCTAAAAATCTCGCTGAGTTAAAAGAGTGGAACATACTCGCTAATATATAATTAATTTAATTTAATAAAATCAAAAAATACTACTGCTACTTCAAGGGAATAAAAATATTACTTTTAAGTTAATAGACCAAAAATATACTTAGCACCCTAATAAAATCAGAAATACACCCTGTTACTTAAGAGGGTTAAAATACTCGGGGTGGCATTTTGTAAACCTCCCTGCAAGAGAACATAAAATTTGCTTAACAGCCATGGTTAATGTGAGAATTAAACTCAGTGACTCCTATAACCCCGAAATTAAAGTATTTTTTAATAAAAAATTCTTCCTTGCCTTTTGGAGTTGAAATTAGACACTTAAAATTTCTAGAATGCCACTATCAAATTCAGCGACCTCAAAAACGTTTTATTCCATGCTAATAATGGCCATGCTTATTTAAATGCCACCCCGTCCATCACCATACATAGAGGTAGTTGGTGTGTCATAACACCTTGGTGGATCGTAAGTAGAATGTGAAAAAGTTTGGTAGAAATTGATTTATGCGTTTAAGATTGTACACGGAAATTTGTTTCTGCACCTTGCTACATCTTAAAGTGTATTGTAAATATCAGAATTAAACTCATTATTAAAGTGTATTGTAAATATCAGAATTAAACTCATTATTTTCCTTAACCCCAGATTCAACACCAGTCTCGATTGTTTACACATTACTTTTATGTAACTTTCTCATCCACCCCCACACCTAGGGGCTAAACTACAACGAAACTGACATAATTAATATCAGAATGAAACTAATGGACTTCTATAACCCTGAATTTGACATCAATCTTGGTTATTAACTCAAGTTATTTTTATGTAACGCCCCTCCTTCTCCTTCTTCAGTGTTGCTGCCTTCCCATGCTGTACGGGGTAACTAATATTTACTAAAATCAACTGGAGAGAAGAACTATTAATATTATCGTCCTACAAATCTTATTATTTGACGCAAAAACAGCCGTTTTAGCATGTTTTAAAATTTCACCCCTGTTTACCCCTTCGGAGTTGCCAAATGTTTCGAAAGAACAAGATAAACCTTTGGCCGGGGGGGAGGGGGGTGCGCACAACTCATCAAAGTTTCATCGCAATATATATATTATAGTAAATAAAAGGAAATATATATAATTAATTAATTAACAAGATTTTTGGACTTGTATGGTTGGCGGCGTAAACACACGAGTTGTGTACAAGAATATGGGGCGATAATGCCTGCTTGCTGGGGATGTCGAAGTACATTTTGTGCGACGCGCAGAGCTCCAGTGTGTGGTAGGAGACGGTGGAGAAAGGACAAAAATCTGAAAGTGTGTGGACAAGAGGCATAGGGATAAAAGTTCGGTCAAAATTTCAGAAAGTGTGTATTTGGGAGGCAAGACTGTATGTAGTCTAATAGCTCTAATATTCAGAACGATCTACGGTTTCCAGTCCATGAGTAAATAACTGCAGCGATACTACGCCGACTGTTATTTTCCCTGATGCAGAATAGTTCAGAGAGTAGCCTACATTCACGAGTTAGACATTTCTTCAATTATTTGGAGCTAGGTTATTGTATCCAGTAAATAACCAAAAAAACTTTGAGAATGATAATAAGTTTTTGATCGAGAGGACTGTGAAATAAATGTTATAAGTAAACTCAGCAAGCAGAAAGAGTTGTCTATTAAATTCTGAGTATAATGGCCTGTACTTGAAGTGTTAATAATAATCGTGTGTGTGTGGCACAACAAAACTTAAAGGTAAAACTGCACAACTTATTATCTGTAAACCCGCCAGTAAATGATATCTTATCGTCAGATTTCCGAGTTCAGATTTCATATTTTATAATGTACTGATTGTTTATATTAATGCTTTAATAACTTTGTAAATTTAATTGTTTAACATAAATATTCTTTATTTAAAGCTTGGTAGTCGGCTCTGAGATGTAGCCGTGGTGTATTGTCAAGTTTTAATATACAATATGATTTCAATAATTTGATTTAATAAATTAATTTCTTTGTATGCTCCAACTTTTTAACTTTAATTAAAATATCCGATCACTTAATTTTTATTTGCTTAGCATTTATCTATAAATGAAATACTATAATATTGTTGCTTCAACGTGTGGCACGTTTTAACCTTGAATTATTTTAAATCATTTATATGAATTACTACAAATTGGCACCTCAACGTGGGGCATTGTTTTATTTTAGATCACTTTAATGAATTACTACAATATATGTATAAATATTGTAGTGAATAACAACCTTAAGTGGCCGCCCTTGTGTCCGCGGGCCTGAGAAGGAATAAATTAAACGGCCACGTGCGTCCGAGGGGCCCTAAGAAGCCGCGGGTACGCGTCCCTTTTTTTGCATCGTTTGGGGGGGGGGCGGAGTACGAATAAATACTCCGAACCCGGGTGAAAGTGGAGAGACGCAGGCAGACAGACAGATAGAGGACTGAAAGTGGAGTGAGAGAGGCGAGCGGGAAGCAACAAAGGTTTTAGAGAGACGTCCATCGCGGGGAGGCCGAAGAAGATGTGCTGCTTACTAGAAGACCAGTGATCCACTGCAAGTCGGCTGACGCCACAAGTTAAAGTAAGGATCACCATTTCTGTAAAGTGCCTTCAAAAGTTGAATTTTTTTACACAGTGCGGAAATAGGCTCTGTTCTTGAATAGCTTCCGAGCTGCCCACATTACCCTGTAGAGAAGGAGGATTTTATAACCAAGCCGGAGCTAATGATAATTTTTTTTTGCAGATCAATGTATATCTGTTGGCGATCAATAATATTTTTTTAATGTATTTTTGTATTTTCATGTAATAAAAATTATTTTTAATATTTAGTAATAAAGGCTAATCATTACAATATATATACATTAAATATTACATTCATAGCCAATTATTTTTATTTCCCGATAATGATTGTAAATGTTCATTTGTGAAAAGAACGTTGACGAAATGAAGTTTCCTCCGTAAATAAACCCAGAATTTCTAACTATAGACACTAGTAAAATGAGATAAGCCAATAGTTCACAATTTTTACCTTAAAAAGATTGATATTACGTATTACTCTTCCCTATACACGCCCTCAAATGTAAATTATAACTAATAATCCTGTTTAAAGTGATGCACATTTTATTTCACAATAATTCAGTGAATGTGATCATTTTCGTAGAACTATGTAGCGACTGTATTTAATACAGCTTTATTCACAGTTTTGAATAATTAGAAGACGGAAAACAAATACGTAATAACTTGGCACAAGTGTATTTCTGTCACCTGAAAATTACTAATATTCAATAAGATTAATTACAATTAAAATATTTTAATGTGGTAGCGAGTTTCTGACTAACAATGAAAAGTGGATATATATATATATATATATATATATATATATATATGTAAGCAAACGTGGGATGGTACCTACCAACCGTCAACATCTTCCGCAAGACGATGTTGTGCATTTGGTGGGATGAGCAGGGGGATCGTCTACTATGAACTGAGGAAACCTGGTGAAACTATCAATGCCCACCGTTACTAACAACTGTTAAAATTGCACCGTGTTCTTCGTGAAAAAAACGCCGGGTTCTCAGCAAAGATATGACAGGCTGATTTTACTCCACGACAACGCACCATCGCACGCGTCAACAATGGTACGGAACTACTTTGGGCACTCAATTTGGAGGGGTTACCTCATGCCTCTTTTTCACCAGACCACCTCTTTTCGTCGAAGTGGCACGCGCTAGCTGAACAGCACTTCGATGCTTACGAAGAAGTCCGAAAATGGAATGATGAATGGTTTGCCTCGAAAGAGACTGGTTTATGTATATATATATATATATAATAGCGGCATAAATACAAAACTCCCCATTCTGTAGCGAACTCCGACTAAAATTTGAAACTCTTATAGTCGACTACCGTAAATAGATTTCCTTCTTCTTCGCTTTACCAATGTTCTGTTAAAGAAACAGTATCTTCAGTATATTCAGAGAAAGTATAATTGATTTTTTTATATTCCCACTGCGTTGATGATAAGGTTGGCTTTCCGGGGCATATTTTTCAACTCAACAGGTAAGTGCTGTTTCCTTAAAGACGTCAGCTGAAGTGGGGTTCTGGTCCTATAACAGCAAAGGACTGAGCTCCTTGTACGACAATAATTTCATCATCATCTTAAACACGTCGACTGCGTATTTGTAGGCCAATAAAATATATTCGAAACAGTAAAGGTCTCTTAACTGTGACCTGAAGGACAACTGCCAAACTATTCGTTCTGTAGCCTACATATCTCAAGATTTCGCCCATTCAGCAAGGCCTTGACCCAGATGTCAACCCTGTCTTGGATAGCTTTCTATCAAAATTCCATGCGACACTACATAAAATGCTTAAGCGATATGGTATCTATTCTACCAACATTATTACGTCGGTCATTTTTATGAAATAATCTGACAACTAGATTCTCACTTGAGAAACCTTACCTAAATTAGATCGACCACTATATCCCTTCCAATTCTCTCCGATCATTCTTCTGAAAAGAACAAGTTCTCTATTAAAGAACTACCATACTCATCTAACACGTGTCTTACAGTGTTAGCATACGATATGATGAGTTAAATTCTGAATGAAACAAGCAGCATGGAAGTGGCTGTTCTGGAATGGGGGCCGGAAACGAAAACAAGCAGATGGGATGTCGGAAGGCAGATGCATGATAAGAACACCTGCTGATAACCGATATCTCCACCAGAGGCCTGGTCTATCTGCTACAGATAAGAGAGTATGTGGGAAACGACCTTTCCTAAGTTTGCTCGCACTCACGAGAGGGGAAATAGATAAAGAAATTACCTCGCCGTGGGACAGGCCCCGATTCCCTAGGCATTCCAAGACACAAGGAAAGGTTGTTTAATGAATAAAATTACTCACTTTTACCACTCATATACAATTACCGCTACCGCGGTTAATGCAATGACAGTGCTGAAATGATGAATCAATTATTGCCCAACTTTTCACTTCTTTATAAGAGAAATCTGATCTTTTAATTAAAATTATGAATATTCATTTTTCTTTGTCACAATAAGATCCTATCGATTAAAAATCATATATACAGGAATTTTTATGGGCAAAGAAGTTTTGACAGGTTTTTTAACTATTAATTACTTATTACTTTTCACTAAATATTTTTCTAACAG
Source organism: Zhengitettix transpicula (assembly GCA_037074705.1). Lineage (NCBI taxonomy): Eukaryota > Metazoa > Arthropoda > Insecta > Orthoptera > Tetrigidae > Zhengitettix > Zhengitettix transpicula. The sequence continues at coordinate 70,443,377 of CM073590.1, read as the reverse complement.
TTACAAACCGATTGAGAATCATAATTACTATTCTTTGAAGTACAATGATTAAAACTATTGTGTGTAATTATTATTACAGTATATGCGTGTTTATGAACTTATTACGAGGGTCACACTAAAAGTAATGCATAACATTTACTAGGTTTGTAAAATTGCATTGTCATTGTACAGAATTTCTATTTTTAAACTGTGTATATACATTTCATTTTTTCACATAGATAGATAGATAGATAGATTTATTCACCATTAGCCCTCTAAAGAGGAAATAGGATTCGTCACAAATGTACAGTAGATAAATTGCATATAAACTTATAATACACAAAAACACACAAAAATTCATATCTGTTTACATTAGTCTGGTCACTACAATCATACATACTATTTTTAGGAAACACGCACACGACACTAATCACTTCCTGGTAATCATCTCCTGTCGCTAGGTACGGAGGGATGTCGTCATAGATATTTACTAAAACAGAAAGCAGTGGCAGGGAAACAGAACCAAAAGGGGAAAACTGGACAAACTATTTACATATTTATAGCATATTCGGCAATTTTGTAGGCAAGGCAGTTCAACGAATGTGAGACCGATTCAAAAATTCGTGTACGGAGTAATAAGTTTTATTGACAAGGAAAATTTTACACTCCTTGACGAATAAGTTGTAGTTGTTGATGTTCTTTACATGTTCAGGAAGGCTGTTAAATAGTGCGATACCGGAATAATGAACGCTAGACTATTAGAGACTGAGGCTGAGAACTGAACGGTTTCTCCATGATTGTCCCCGTTACTTGAAAAAAGGTTCATGTTGCGTTTAACATATTTTAGTACTTCTAATATGTAAGCGCTAGGTAGAGTCAGAATATGAAGTCTTTTGAACAGCGCTCTGCAGCTTTCTCTAGCATCTGAACCTGATATAATTCTAATGGCTCGTTTTTGCAGTTTGAAAACATCCACACTACGAGAACAATTGCCCCAGTTGGCAATACCGTAACACATGTGTGAATGAAAGTAGGCAAAGTAGACTAGTGAAGCAGTTTTGGTATCAACTTGTTGCATCAATAGTCTCAATGAGTAACAAACAGAACTAAGTTTGCGCACGAGGCGATCAATGTGCAAGCTCCATTTTAATTTACTGTCGACCTGCAAGCCGAGAAAAGTCGCATGATCAGAGAACTTATCCGTTACGAATCTCTCTCATCTGTCTTACGCCACTTTGGAAGTAGGGTCTGTATAACAGCATGGAAAAAGTCTGCCTCTATGAGAAGTATACCGAAATTGCAAAAATTATTGAATTAAAAATAAATGTCAATATAAATAGAGTGTATTACTTATGGAGTTACGTTCGTATATATTATGTCAGTTACGTACGAGATAATAATTTAAATTCAAAGCATTAGAAGTAAAAAGTCGTCATATTGGACGCCATTTTTGTTGGTAGGGCATCAATAAATAAATTAACAGAATGTAAACTAATAGTCTCCTTAAATATGGCGACGAAAATTAATTTTCCAACTAATTTTCCCCGAGGATCGTAAAAATTTTTGTATTTTTATTATTATTATTCGAAGTTACCGGGAGCATTCAATCAAAATACTTCTGGTTCAGTTCGTTACGTAACACTACCTTTTTTATTCTACAGTTACTGCCCATCCCTCGCGGGCGAGAAAATTAAAACCTGTGCTGTGACGTCACGGTTCCTGCAGGCGCAGTAATTGTTAGCGCAGTTCTGCTAAGTTTTAATCTAAAATTCCATTTTTATCTGTATGGTAGGGGTTTCTCAACTGCACAGAGTTTTTCTGTCAATAATACTCCCGGTACATTCATTGGTGAATACTCCAGATAACTTAAAGGAGTAAACGAACTGTTTGGTGGATTTTGTTATCTGCAATTGGTAGCATTGTTAACCTGTGTTTAGAATTTCACCAACTCATTTTGGCATGAAATGTTTATTGTGTAAACTGTGCACATTGATGATTAGTAGCGCTGAAATGGTGCAATTAAAAAGCTGTTTCCAAACATAGAATCTAAATTAAATGATTTATTATACTGACCAAATTCTGTTAACCTACCCTCAAATTTTTTTTAACGTTACAGATTTCTCATATTTATGTTTATATTTATACTAATTTAGAGAAATACGTTGCTAGATGTACAATTAATTGTATTTTTAATTCAATCTAAATGTTACTAGTTCCGTACATACTTTCAGACGATAGTGCATTAATTGAAGAAATCTAATTCTACTGAATTTTATTCTTTACGAATACTTCTACATACTCTTTGAGTATTGCAGGATATAATTGTGCTTCAGACATAATGAATAATTCTATTGTTTGTCTCTTGAAATTACGCCATGACCACATTTACAATGTGCATAATATACACAAATGGTTGCAAAATTGGAACTATTAAATATGATGAAGAGAATTAACTTTACAACTGATTTTCCACAAGGATCGTAACGATTTCTGTACATGATTATACTTTTTATTCAGAGAAAATATTTATGGTTTAATTCATTATGTACCTGAAACTTTTTGTTCTTGTGCAGGAACGTCTGTCTCTATCTCACGCGCGAGAAAGTGTGCTGTGACGTCACGGTCCATGCGCGCGCAGTAATATTTAACTCGAATTTGCAAATTATTTCAACTAACATTCTTTCCACCTTTATCCTAGTGCTTTCCTTCGTGTATTTGAGAATATGTGCGCAAAGTTTTGTTGCAATCTGGCCACGCGTTTAAATTTGTATCGAGGAAATGTAAACCGATCAACAAACAGACATGCATCCTTATTTATTATACAGATTGCCATCTCTTTGTAACAGATTGTGTGCTGTGACGTTGAATTTTGCGAATAAGCTGGGAGCAAAATGAGCTCTTAGTAGTAAAATCATTGTCGAGAAGGGAAGCATGAAGGAGCATATCAGAAAAAATCAGCTTTTTAAAAGTGCACTTGTCAGTTGACAAAACTCAAAAAAGTGCAGTTGTGTCGCTTATATTATATATCACTTTTTTGTCTGAATTGGCTATCTTTCTTATTCATTATAGTTAAGTGGTTTACTTAAAAGTGCCAGCATTATATTTGTTATTAATATTGAACAACTTTCAGATTTTTGTACTTCCTGCACACGATTTGAAGTTTATTGTGTGGAGCAGGTCTGAAGTCTGCCGTTTATCCTGCACACTGAAGAATGATAATTTCCTGTTGGAACTAATGCGTGGAAGAGCAAAACTAAAACTGCCAGTTTCATTCTCTGCTTTAGGCTTCATTCATTGTAAAATTTTGTTTGTTTCATCCGAGGGAACTACATAGACCACGAGTAAATTTTTGTAATTTAAAAGTATAGACTTGATCAGTTATAAAACGTATTCAGTTTGGAATTACTAAAAATTAATGTAATCGATTTTAAAAAAATTCCAAAACAGAATTTTTCCACATAAGTTATAAAAGTTATTTGTCTCCAAAAAACGTTAATTAATTATTCCTAAGCCGTGAAGCGCTCACAGTAAACTCAAACGCACTGAAAACAACGTACTGATGTACAATTACTGCTATGACATGTTTTAATTTTTATACGAGTTTGTTTATGTGACTCAAGTTGTATGGATACAGCGTTATTCGATGTGATGCTCCATTTCCTCTATTCAAATACCAACTCATGGAAAATATTATGTAAAGAATTATTTTTGTGGGCTGGGTTTTTACGTTAAATCGAAAAAATTATTTGACCATTAAAGAAATTTTATATAAGTTTATTACAGTTAAGTATGAAAACTCTTATCTCAGGTACCTGTGGTTTTTACATACAAGAGATCTGCTGCCCGTACCAAATACGTACTGCTATTCTGTGTTGTGTTGCCTGCTGTAGCTCTCGTACCAACGTCTCCGTATCTCACAGCCGGCAGAATGGGTTAACTGCAGTGATGACTTTAGTCAGGACCATTGAAAGGTGTCGACTCAGGGGTTGACCACTGGCTAAGGCGTCGGTCTCCAGGATTGATTGCTGGCAAGCCGTCGTACTAAAATGTGTGGCTTCGATGAACTCTTCACTAACAAATTGTGGCCCCTTTCTCACGACGATTCTGCCTCGGACTATATAAGAGACAACAACTTGGAAAAGTTTACAGCAGATCTCCTGAGATTTGTAGATCGGTGACACTTAAAACGTATACACGTAACGCAAGATGGAGCCTCTCATAATCACATCCACAAGTTGCGGTGAGCGCAGAACAAATGTCTAGTTTCAAAAGCTTATCTCCGTTCCCTCCATTATAGCCTCCCATTCTTTTACTTTTTTCATTATTAGAAAGCTTCGTCGAAATGCCAGTTGACTGATTCTTCCATTGTCACAAGATTTATAGCACGCAGCTGCAGTTCCGTAGTCAACAATTGCCAACTATTCTGTCATGTTGAGGCCAACAATCGAGACAGGACACGAAAATTACTTGGATGGAAATATTTATCTCCTCCACCCCCACACACGTGCACGGTTTCGAATTCTCCAAACCACAGCAAACGACACTTCCAAGACAAAGCAAAACTAAATCAAAATACACGCGTTACAATTAATGGCTCTGGAGAAACGGTATAAGGAAGATCGATGCCCTATTGTTAAATTACTTGTGAATTCCTGAAACATGCATTCAATATTTTTGTGTATTGCAAAAAGGAAAACAGTTGTGAAAAAGTTGCTCCACCTCCAAAACAAATTTAGGCAACAGACATATCAAATATAGATCATACCTCTGGTCACCTCTTTCCTCAAATCGCCAGGGCAATCATGAGTCCACTGCTATTTGTGGTTAGTACTGTTTCAAAATTGGTTCTAATGTACAGTATCCAGAGTTCTTGTGGTTCAGAGAAACACACCGCGTGAAAGCCAAATTACTACTCTCAGGATCCAATTCAAACGCGGCTGCTTGCTCCGTATTTGGTGGTCATGCTCCCGGCAGTTGATTTATATGAACAGCCAACTCTGCGCGGCAACCTGCAAGTTGCCACTCAACTGGTAGATTTTTATTTCAAGTGACAAGAAGATAAACGTGGTTAAGGAGAAGGAGTAGCGTCCACAATGCTGAAAACAAATAGCCTCAACTTTCTACAGCACGCGTTTACAAAGGTGGACAGCTTTTAGAAGAATTATGGAGCATTATGACAATATTTATTGATAACAATGTTGACGGGTCTAGTTCCCAACTTTTGTTGGTCAACATTGTTGGTGACAAAAAAATATTGACAACAATTGCTCTGAACGAGCTTTAATTGACCGGTAATAGCTTCGAATCATCTTCATTGAAATTATAGGGCATTGCATTGATTAAACAGCTGTAATTAAGTTTTCAGACGATCACAAGCATCCCAAATATAAGCGTTGCCGATCATATTTTGGCAACACTTTCACTATCCAATAAACATTCTAAAAACATAATTTTTATCTCGAAAACTTTGCAACAAAAAATTATAACATTTTATAAATAAAAAACTGTTGTCCGTCAAAAAAACTACTACTAGCAATTTTATTGTTTCAGCATGTTTTGATTTCTTGTCTACAAAATCTACAATTTTATTTCAAATACTAAATATCTCTGCTATTTTTAAATCCGTTCTAGAAATCTTCTGAAATCTTCGTATTTTGTTTATAAAACATGAAGATTGTTTGAACATTTTGGATTGTTTATAATATTAGTTACAATAATTTCTCATTTTGTTATATCGGCCAGACGAAACGATCTTCGTTAATTAGAATTAAGGATCATAAAGATAATGTAAAACATTCTCCTCTTACAAAACATTGTTTGGATCTTAATCGTTCCTTAAATTTTGTAAATACTGCTATTTTTAGATAACGAAGTTAATTTTTATAAAAAGTAACCTCAGAAATTCTCCATATTAGGTCCAACCAATTATCTTTAAATGTAAAACAAGACACGTCTCACTTAATTCAATTTATGAGGGTTTAGTAAATAATCTTTGTTAGTATAGATCTTGTATTTATATTATTTGTAATGCTTCTGACCTTTGGCGATATCAGTTCAGTCTGGCTCTAGTATTGACAAAAGTCACAACAGTTGATCGAAACGTCGACTCACTTTTAAATTATGTATTGTTTAAAATTAATTTTTGTTGTTGTATGTTGTACTGGTTGGTAATTACTTGTGTTATTTATCCAATACAGAGAAGAATTTATTTGCCAATTAATATTTATTACATTTATTTAAATTACTTATTGTGTATAGTTATTTCTTAAAAGAAGTGTGTCTGTAAAGTGTAGAAAAATTGGTAAAACAAATATAGCAGATATTAAGAAAATACTGATCATTACAATAAGTTATTTATCAATACGGTCTGTTAAATCTAATAATTTACATGTGTGTCTTAAATTATAACTAGATAAAATTCAAATTTACTCTCTTTTATAAGTAAATTTCATATATATGGCAAATTTTATCTTTAAATTACTTGTTAACTACAGCCCGGAGGCACCTTAGTTAACCCTTAGCTACCTTCTTCTACCCTTTCAAATCCCTTCCTATGCTATTAAAGGGGAGTTGCCACCATGTGGATTACCCTCATGTATCCTGTTACCCTAAAAAAAAAAGAAAAAAAGGAGGCTACCTTTGGGGATGCCTTCACATCTCTCTGGCTTTTAGAACTAAGGTTTCCACATGCCGAGGCACTCGGCCTGCTTTGAGAGGTATATGTTCCGGGGTCGCAGACTTTGGGCATACGATAACAGTTATCTGCTTTTCTTATTGGAATAGTCGGCCAGCTGCCTCCTATACGGGTCAAGGCACGCCGAGGGGAAAGCTGCGACCCCACAGCAAACCCGCCATCGGAACGGCATACGACAAGTACCAAATGCCCGACCTACCTGATCCAGGTTTTCCTATGGTTTTCCCTGCATCACTTTTAGGCGAATTGCGTTTTCGGATCCTTAAACCATAGCCCGGGGGTCCTTGGCTACTTTGCTCTACCTTTCCACATCCCCCCTTTCACTCCTTTTCCTATGCTATTAAAGGGGAGTTGCCACTATATGGATTACACTATACATAGCCCTTCAACACCTTCAAAAAAATTATAGCTGTGTGAGAGACATATAAAATTGGAACACGAAGTTCACAAATCAGAATTATATTACGATCACATCTGGATCGTACTGTAGTATACTGAAAATAAACTTACTTAAAATAAATGCTACAAAATAAACAAACTATAGTATTAATGCTTCTCTACTCACGCTAATAATTTTCATCAAGATTAGAACAGACATTTACTAAGTGCTGTACTGAATCTCGTAAACTGTTGTAACATGGAATACTCTCTTATTAGTATTTGTAATGAGTTTTTTAGTAACTATCGTGTGTCAGCCTTTTCAAGGATATTAGTCCATTTTTATTGAATAGAAAATGATTACGTTATAACAAAAAATAAAAATATTATATATCATATTGGCGTTAAAAGAAATAAAGTTTGCAACGGTGATGAAAACTGCAATATTTTCGTGGGTGTAAACTGAGGAAAGTTCCCTGGTGTCCACCAGAATGTGTAATAGTAAGTGTTTTTTGTAATTGCCCATCTGCTGAGAGTGCGGCGGCGCAGAGACATGTGGTGATTGTTTGAGCAACGTCAACCACATGCCGTGATTATGCCGTGGGAACTCACCTGCTAGAAGAGCATCTGCGCCTTCAAGTATGTGCTCTTAAGACCCTGACGCCCGCCGCGGGCCGCCTCCAGACGCCTGGAATGTCCGACGACGCGACGCGCATTCGTCACGCTATACGCGCTCAGGCTCTCGTCAGCACGTCGTTACGCATTTACAGAACTTTCACATCAATTAGCAAAAATTTTAAGGATTATACGCGGCGCAGAGAAACAGATCAATTCCAAACACATTACGTTGAATAGTTAACATTAAATTTATTAATATTCATTGTGTCCGCTTGTTGAATTTATCCATTTTTTGTAAATATTTATTTACTAATTTGTCGAGAAAGTAGTTAGATATGTTGAATACTTTTCCTGAGTAAAACTATTGAAATTTTATTCTTACCCCATAATGCATTTTTGGTTTATGCTTCGTATTTATAACGAATGTTGACCAAATAATATTAAATATGTAATAATTTTTTCGTTTTGTTAAATTAATGCATTGTTTTTTGCATGTTGTACCACTGACATGTTGTTTCAGCACACCTCCCATTTTTCACTTGTTCGGGAACACCCGGACCGACGATTCGGACAGATTTGAATAGACCGAGGTGGTCCAATCGCGTGGCCTCTACGATCACCGACTTTTTCCTGTGGGGTCGTATGAAGATTCCTGTAGAAGCAGAACAAGATTGCTGCACAACAGCTTGAAGAGACGCCAGGTGTGATGGAGCGAGTTGATTAGAACATAATTCGAATGTACGACGTTGTAGTGGGTCATAGTGCTGGTCATACTCTGAACAAGGCCAAACAAAAGTGTTGTGAAATATAATTGTTTCCTAATTTTCTTTTATATTATTACGTAATGAGTTGAACTGTAAAGAGTACTGAGCCACTCCTAACTAAATTAATTAAGCAAAAGTTGTCGCGTTAAAACCTGTTTTTAACTGATTGTAGCTCGAAAATGGTACATTTGGGTTTCTATTTAAAACATGTGCATAAACGTTTGTATGGGGAATTTTTGACCACTCTGTGTAGTACTGTATATTATAAAATTGTCTTATTCAAGAATGCATAATTATTTATACTTGTGCAATAATACATAAGTGAGTTAATATGTAATGAGAATTGTTGCCATAATGTAACTAGAAAGAAATATGAAATGGCCGCGATTAGAAGAGATGGTAGGGACTGACAGGTAGAAAGCATGCGTATTCCACTGAAAATTAAAGCAAAACTAGACACTATTATACTCGTATAACCATGGTAAAGGCGTCACTGACGATTCCTACACTCTTATGTATGAATTGAAATAGCTGAAAAATAATATAAGACAGAAAATGATTATATTTACGTTTTAAAATATAAATTAAAAATTTTATTAACTATAATACGTGAAAAATGGCCGAAAGTCAGAATCGTTTAACCATTCGCTTCAAATTAATCAAACTGTGTGTAAAACAGTGTTTGATATTATTTAATAATTTCCTATTTCCTCGTGTATAATTTATATTTCATTAATTTCTTGATAAATTTATCTCTTTTCTTTTCAAGTTCTACATAGAATTATTTATCATTGTTTTGTATGTATTTCCAGTGTTTCCATCTTGTTGCTGTAGATATACCCTTCTTCAATTTATTTGGTTTCATCGTTTTTTTTAGTAAGATGTTAAGATGTGATTTAAAAAAGACCATAAAATCATTATTAATCGTTATAACAAATAAGTTATTTTCCTAATTATATGGGACTTCATTAAATAACGTAAAGTAGGATATCTAATAAGACCTCTTGTGGATGGCATTCGTAGTTTCTTATATCGACTATCAAATTTTCTCAATTCTCCTCTTAATAATTTTAATAGTAAAAATAATTCTGATATAAAAATTCTTTAGAATTTAAAATTTATTAAAAGATAAAAAATTAGATCCTGACACTTACGATGTATACTGACACCCCTTTACACATTTCTCTCAAATAGATTAACGAAAATTGGTCATAGAATCTTTCAATAAAAGTCTAATAATTTAAATTAATCTTAGGAAACGATTTTTTTTGTTTTTAAAAATCAATCGCCTTAGAGTGAATACATAACCATTCAAAGACAACCGTCCCAAACTAACATTTTATAATTTTTTACACCTATCATTACCATGAAAATCCACATAAAAATGATAACACACAACTTATCATGAAAATGATCACAGAAGATATTGCTAAAACTAATAAGGTGAAGTCCACATACATAGGCCTTACGTTTGTGCACACATTAACACACAAAATTATAAATATAAAAAATAATTTGAAAGAAATGAATTAAAATTTACTGTGAAACCCGTTAACCATATTACAAATCAATTAATAAAATTGACTTGCACAATATAACTAATGTAGTATATATAATTCAGTGTGCAGAACAAAAAATATTTACAACCACATACAAACACTCTAAACCGAAATCAAAAAGCAATTCAGCACACCTTTAAATACTAACCCTGTATTTTTATTAAAAATGTAAGTATTTTACATAAAAACAATTTTAAACCCAAGCTCAGAGTTTCGCAAACGATTTAACAGAAAAGTCATTGTAAATTTTAGAAACGAAGGAACTGAAATGAAAACATATTAAAAACGTATAAAGAATTGTATTGTTATTTAAATATATTTATTACATAAATAATTGTTTTGTCAGATATTCAGTTTATTGTTTGTTAACATGGCTGAACATGGCCATCTCATATTGATTCAATGAACTTATTTTAAATCAGTCTATCTGTCTTATTTTAACAAAACTAAAGCTTCAAACCACAATTAATGAACATTTTACTTATTTATCTTTAGATAAACAAACTGTTCTAACCAATCATGTGTACATGAACAGTCATAAAATTTTATTGGATTAATAAAAAATTTTTAGATGTTGACAGTAATTGTTATCCTCGTTTGATGAAATGAAAACATATATTGTCTTAAATAAATTAAAACATTCAAGTAATATTGGACTGTTTTTAATTAAAAAACCTTTATTATTAATTATTATTAAATCGGAGATAGTATAAACGGTTTTTTATTGTTACTCAATTAATGTAAAAACAGATGTAGAGAATTTAAAATGATTTATTATGACTTAAAATAATATATCCTTGTAATTTTTAATGTTTAATTCTGTAGTTTAAAAATTCAAATACAACAATATAATCTTTGTGAAGGGTTTGATTCACATTGTTTTCTCTCATTCAAGCATGGAAGTTGATGGAGATCTAAATTATTTTTTCCAGTGTACATCAATTTTTAATTGTTTTTTAATAATTAACTGAATAAAATCTTTGTATTCCAATCAAATAAATAAATAAACTTTCATTCTTTTTTAATTATATTTCTTAAATAATTTTGAGATACTTTTGAAGAGGTTTCTAAAGCAAACGCTATATTTTAGTTAATTGTAAATTTTAATGTTCATAAATAAATTCTGACTTTTGTCCACTTCCACTAATTTTGTTTTGTAGTACTAGAAGGTATTACCGCATTCGTATTTATCGTGTATCCGTCTTGAAGGATTGAATAAACTAATTAAATATAATTAGAAGCTATTTTATAATTGCATTCTAGTTTTAAAGTTCAGCTTTTTTAAATGTCCGGTTCACCACACTTGACACATCAAATTTTAATGCATTAATTGTTAAACAAGTCGGAAGCAATTACTAGTTTATTGTAAGATTTTTACAATTTAAGAACATTTAGAAAATTTGTTGACTTGTTAAATCAAACGTCCAGTTAGTGAAACATATTGAACTTTCAAATAATTACTGATCAGAATCTGAGAAATACAACAACAAAGTGCACAATAAAAATGTTCTTTACCTGTCCGGATGAGATTTTTTTATTTTTGCATCCAAGTTTCGCTTGATACGCCTAAAACAGGCCATCAGCATGCATGAAGCGAAGCAACCAACATTCGGACCGTTGAGAGAAAAAGACGAGTTTCGGACGCTTCCTACTAGCGGCCCGTAAATTAATTAACCTTTAACAGAGCTCTGTTCTGAATTATTTATGCTCGGTAATTCGAACGGCGATGAACGATAAATCAAGCGCTGGAACGACACGGCCGTGAAATCGCGGCAAGCAGCTGCGTTTGTGAATGGCTATATTAGCGAGACATCGCATTGTGTGATCACTATTTACTACGAGTTAGGTAACTTATGAAGGAATCACACTTCAAGGTATATAAATAATAGAAATTAAGATATCCATACCTTTTAAACGTCAATAAAGACCGCCTTAACGTCCTCATTATTTATCATCAAAATTCAGAATTAAAAAGCCTAATAAAATATAAATCGTAGATAATTAGACTTACAGTTTGTTGACAATTAGTACCTAATGATTATATTGTAGTATCATTAGATGAATTTTCATTATTTAATTCCTTTTTTATTTTAGTATCCCAATAGACGTTTGTCCGACAGGACAATATCCCGAATTATACAAAGTTTGAAAAATGGATGGGATAACTATTTTTCTAAATTAAGAAAAATTCTTTACCTGAAATTAATTTAATTTTAAATTCTACGTATTTTTCTTTTAACCATTTTTATTATCTTAATTTTGTGGGTCCGATATTGGAAATCCCTTACCCATACTGAATTAGTAATGAGAGATTTGACAGCCTTATTATATTTTAAACCAATAATCTATTCCAGATTCAAGTAACATAACCCCTCTGTGTTTGTTCCTGGATGGTAAGTAACATGAAATTGGTCTTCGCATTTAAGATTGTAAACGAAAATTTGTTTCACCCACATAATCCCCCACCCCCACATCAAGGGGCTTAACTGTAACATAACTGACATAATGAATGTAAATTAAATTCATTGACTTCTATAACCCTATATTTCACACCAATGACGGTTGTTCGCGTTTCTTTAATATAACGCCCCTCCACTCCCTCCCTTAGCGGTGCTGACTTCCCATACACCAAGCGATTGACATCATACACTAAATCATCTCAAGAATAAACTATTAATTACATCGACCACGAAAACTAAATATTCGACGGCCGTTTTAGTAAGTTTTTAATTTTCACTCCGTTCACGTCTTGAGATCTGCCTATCGCTTCGAAAGATCGACAGCATCCTTCGCGGGGATGAGCTCAACAATTTGCCAAAGTTTCATAGCAATCGGATAAATGGTTTAGGAGTGCATAGGGGACGCACAAACGGACATTCATTTTTATATATAGAGAGGTGAAATGTTAATCAATTAGGCCTACCGCACCTTGTCAGAGTTCCATAATTTACATTGTGAGCTTGAGTAGCTTTCCGAAGACTCGTTTCTTGATTTAATTCAAGAACCACTGCTGCTCTCATATCCTCTTCAGAGCAATCAATTTTTCTCAATTGCTGTTTCGAACCATTTAACTAGTTTTTCTGAAAATATATCAATATCAGGACATTGTAAAAAATACCTTAATTTTCTTTTCACTTTAATAAGAAACCAATAAATCAATTAACATGCAAAAACGTTGTTATTATAACGAATAAAACGGATTGGGCCACAGTGTAACATGTTACACTGTATCACGCAATAAATTGTTATACAGAGCCCCGTCGCACCACTTTGCACTAAAATTAATTCTACGTGAACTACAGGGCCTGTATGTGCTTTCGAATAGTTTAAAATAATACTGAAATGTATTGTAATATCAGATGTAATATATATTATATAATATAAACAGTTTATGTACACTAAAATATAGAGGCAAAAATTTACTTTAATCACCGTGAAACAGAAAGATTTCTCTTCCGTGAAAACAAACTCGTGCGGCGATGCAAAACCAAGATGGCATGAACTCTCAACCTGCGAACATGATTTCAGAAGTGAGAACAGTCCGTGACCTCTGGCAGGAAGCGCTGTACAGCCATCGTAAATCATGCAAATTATTGCGGTCTCCTTTCCTGCTGATAAGTGAAATGCTTGTCGAAGCAGCTCATTCGCTCTTATCTTAACGGGAATTGCAAATGCGTCCCTCAGAGTACGAGGACACCCGAAGATTTTGCATCATAAAAGATCACGGCTTTCCCCACAATCTGATTTCGTAACACGAGACTTGCCGCTTAATAACGCCTCGACCGACAGATTGATACGTCTGTTGCGCTTTCACTTCACGCCAGCCAACTGTAGTTCGCCTTTGTCATTCAGCTTACTCCATCTTAAGCAAACTCGGTACAAGACTAACCTGGATCCTGAAATTCTTGGCGTACTTTTACAGAATTCAGACATGCCTGGTCTGTAAACCTAAGTATTTTACAAATAATGCCAGATAATTAGCCAATGTCATTTGTAATGAAATGTCAACTACCTGGATCGTGCAGCGCCAAACTACTTCCTAATGCCCTTCTTCGAACAATAACAAGGAACATAGCTTAGGTATTGACCATAAATTAGTCTACCGTGAGTTCGTATTTCACAGTGTATTCAATGTTTTAAGATTAATAAGCACCCGACTTTATAATTTAGAGTAGTATACATTAGATGTATTGTTAATACTTTTATTTTCAATAATAATAATTTAATACCACGTATTGTATATTATACTTTTTACATTGAATTTCATACTTCAGTAACTTCACATTTTTATAGCAGTTAAAATTAACGATTAGAAAAATTGTTCCTTTCATAAATTTTTTGACAGATGACGCATTACTTGGACGCTTTTTTTTTTAATAATATCAGAATTGATGAACTTTAATATAATAGAGTATAACTTTTGATTTGCAAATAGAGGATGAAATACAGAAGCTTTTTTTTAATAATTCATGCAATTATAGTGCCACAATACGAAATTCAACTATGTACGTACTGTAGCGCATTCCTCAAATTAATTGAAGATTAATTTTTACTATTTGGATAAAAACCACCTCTGTACTCAGTTCCGAGCTGTGGCTTGCTGGAAGTTACGGAAATAAAATTTGGCGCTGAGGTACGGGTTTACGAGGAGAAACCGGGCCGTCAGACAAAGGTGGCGGATTATGGAAGAACCCTGACTCAAAATCCCCGAAGGTCAACTCTTCCAAAAGACGAGAGTAAACCCGCGAAAGTGTAAAATCGACGCAGATTGGCTGAAATCAAACATGAGAAGAGGTTTCCACCCTCTGGTGGCTGGCTGGAAGGCTGGAAGGTGGACAAGCGAGGAAACATGTCAGTTCCAATCTATAACCCAGAGAACGAGGAAGTCTGAGAAGGGATAAAGTGTAGGAGTAAAAATAGTTCACATATACTACTTGGAGAAGGAAAAATGCCCAACCAACGGTAGAAGAATCCGTCTAGAGATGATAAGAATTGTTACACCGCCTAGGAAGTGTAAAGAGGAAGTTTCCAGAAATTCCTGTTAATATTTTTTGGTTAGCCTGGGGTAGCCGACTACAAAACCTGCGACGTAAATTAATTGAGTTTACTGCCCCACGTATATGCCCTCACATACGACCCCTTTTCTTTTTTTGGATTATGTTCAGAGTCTCATTAAATCGCCCTTTAACGTATTTGAAATTTATTGAAATATTGAATGTAGTTAAAGTGAATCATCTAAAGTTTAAAGTCAAGAGTGAATAAATTTTTATTTACCTAGATTCAATTAAAAAATTGGCCCTGTTGAATTTGTGGAACCCCTTAATTATAAATCAATTAAATTTAAGTCCAATAAAAATCGATTTTTCATAAAAAATTAACCACCATTATATTACAGTAAATTGCCTCTAAGTACACGCATTTCCATTCAAACTGATATTTTAATTCGGAGGAAGATAAGAAGTGAGAAAGAAGGTGCTGAACTTTCTCAATGGGGAAACCAAACGCTTTAAGAAGACAAACGTGCATTCCCCCCGAATACGCTTTTCCTGTGCTTTTATTGAGAGGTTTCATGTTTCACAAAACTTCAATTTATGTGTATTTAATTATTCATACTTCATAATATCTTCCACAAACTCTTATCCAAACACTTTTATTTTGTATTTCAGAATTTCATAAAAATAATAAGTTAAACAACACAATGTTCTAATATTCACTGTACGTGCTTCTTTTATGATACTGCGAATTATGAAGAAAACTAATATCCCTATTACAACAAAATGTTATTGTCCAACACTATAAAACAAGAGCTTTCGGCCTGCTGCCATTCTTTGTTAGGTCGAAACAATTTTATATTTTTGTATTTAGAGCGTAATGGCTTGCTGTTTGACTTCTATATTGCATATCTTTACATTATGTGTATTTCTGAATGTAAAAGTTCTGCTGATTTGTAGATAGGTGCCTTACGGTGTACAACAGTTAAATTTTTAAGTGTTTTGTAAAGAATGTCTGGTCCCTACGAAGAACACAGCGCAGAACGTGAAGTGGCCTGCTGCTCTCAACCTCTTTACAAGCTCGCCCTTAAGCTTTTCAGATGTCGGGCTCTTGAATACACTCTTAAGCGAGAGAAAGCAAACCGCGTTTATCAGTCACCTTACAAAAAAAATTATTCAAAGTTAATTCAAGATGGCCTCATTTACATGGGAATTAAGTGAACGGTGTCGGAAAAGAGAAAAAGAGTTACACATTGTACAATCCATAAAAACAAACTATAATCATCATACAAGTTCAGTAAATTCCATACAAACTCACTGAAGTAGGAAAGTTGAACAAGTACAATCTTAAGAAAAGAATAACAGTGTTTAGACCTTTCAGTAGAACTTACCCTATATATTCATTATTTATTTGACATTTCTTGGATTAATAATTGTACCTCAAATTTATATATTAACGCAATGAATTAATCATGCTTGTTTCAGACAATAACACATTCCATAAATAATACAAACAAGAACTCTCAACCACTAATTGCTGTACATAATTAACTGTAACATAAAACAATACACGTCATTGTTTACCATAAACAGCATGTTAAGGGTAATGTGCCTGTGCTCAGTGACTGGTTTGCTCTTGGAGTTATTACCAATGCAGGATTAAACAAGAATAATTAAATCCTCGTGTTAAAACGTTTTTCCAAATTCTATACTTAACTATTATACTTACAAAACTATTTTATTAAAGTTACAATTGATACTAATCAATATATTGGGATTTCATAAATACTTCAAAATTCACTAGTCATTATTCAATTTGTAAACGTTCTTAATTTAATGTCCAATGGAAAAATTATTTTTAATTTTTTACCTGGCCAATACTATACACCAATTTTGTCTATAATGAGTTGCAATGGAAAACTAAAATATTTCACTTCATTTAACGCCGAAACAGTTAACGTTCTTATAAGGTATAAGGTTTAAGTAGTAATAGAAATAAATATATAGTTCGCTGTCATAAATTATTATTCATAACATAATTCTTGGTGGCCAAAAATTTTATTCTTGTTCTATGATTCAGCTTCAGAATAAGCAAGAAGTCTTATGTTAAAACTTATTATAGCATTATCCTGCTTTTATTTATCATATGTTATATACAAACAAAAATAAAATCAGAAGTAACTGAATTAGTAAATGTTATCGCTCTGTTGAACAATGAACGAATTATTGTATTAGAATTGAAGTGAAATTAAATAATAATATTTAACCGCATGTCCATCATCCAGTGTGCTGGTTAAAGGATTTCTTCTAGGTTATTAACTGCTAACCGAGATTTTTAACAAGTGATGCTCATTTTTACAATTATTATTACTAGCTGGGTGTCCGTGTTAACTTATTTAAACCCAGCGACATCCATAACCACAGATTGGACTCCAATTTCGGTTGTTTTTGCGTTATTTAATGTAACGTCCCTCCACCCCATCCCTAAAGGTTTTAACCTTTCACGCCGAAAGGGGCTGAAATTATACACAGAAATATCATTTCATCCGGTCCGAAAAATATCAGCCGATTAACATGTTTGAAAAATTCCACCCCCACCGCGGGAGTGTTAAACGACAAGTCTAATGTTATAATTAAACTCAGAGACATTCTTAACTCCGAATTAGACTCCAATCTCGATTTATTTTTCTGAAACGACCCTCTGCCGCCTCCACTAAGAGTGGGCCCCTTCCATGCCGAAAGGTGTTGAAATGATACACATCGGGAGAAACACTATCAATGGCATTGACCCCGAGAAAAATTTATCCGACCTAAATATCGGCTGTTTGAGCACGATTGAAAGTTTCCACTTCCGTCCACCCTCTCTCCTGGAGGTGGTAGTTGTGTCTTACCTCCACAGTGTTGTTTCCGTTTCAAAAGGAATTAGTGCATGAACTTTGGTCAAATTTTCTCCAGGGGTATAGAATCAAATGCGGAACATAAAAATAAATATACAAACATCACACACAGTCTATTTTAGTTATTAGAAGATTAATATTAAGAAAAGTAAAGAAGATATGCAACCGGAACTGCACAATCTTGCCAGGCCGTGAGAGTGCAGAATATAATCTCATTTAAAATGTCATCTTATTAACTAAAACAGAGATAATATAATTTCTGAAACACATAAGAAAAATATAAGAAATGGGAAATTTGAGACAAGGATGAGAAAACCTCAAGGAAAGACAATGTTAAAAGGGAAGTTTACATAGCAGCAAAATAATTAAAGCAGTTACTTACAGAAATAAAAAATTAATTCATTTAAGATCATCTGAGCACCTTATCAGCTACTGTAATGATCGATTATTCACTATGGAAAGCCACAAGAATATTTAAAAGACCTCAAGTGTCTTTTACAACTATGAATAGCATCACAGTAATTGGACTAGAATCAGCAAATATAATACCTCGGGATTTGAAGATCAACTAAAAATGCCTTCAAACCACACGAATTAAAATTAAAGTTAATCGACTCCTAAACACACCTACTTTCAGATTGATGTCGCATAGATACGTACTATAGCATAAAGCAACATGAAATTAAAGATGTTTTACGATATACTGTGATAGCACGTCGGTTCGATTTGATGACAGGCAATAAATTATTCACGCCAAACTAACAGCTACATGAGAATATACCCAGAAACACCTAACATGTTACGAACTTGGTTAACCATCAAAGCCAATAAGTCCAAATGAATGCAGGCAGCATTTACATTAAACATAGATACTTGTCCCCAGTCATGCTAAAGGTTTAAAAATTGACCCAAACAGATGATAAAAAATATTTGAGCATTCAAAACGACAGTCGTCGACCTGCGGCAAATGTTCTGGTCAATCGGAAAAGCATCTCAGTTAAAAAAGATCGTATTATAGAACAAGGAATTACTGAAACCGATGTGGGACACAAAAAGTTACTGGAATTTGGAAATACTACAGCGCTAACAGAACAAGATAGCCAACACTCCTTAGTATGTAATTGCGAGAAATCTAGAAATACCATTCAATTAAGGTGAATGTGACCTACTATTTATCAACTAATTAAATTTAGCAATATATTTCAAATCGTGTATATAAATGAACCCAAATGGTTTGTCACTGAAACGTAAATTTTAATTACCAAAATAATAAACAGGCAGACTTATGGACATGAAATATGTGGGAAAATTGGTAGCTCAGAAGGAAACAACGTGCACAATGGTAAAACCTCAGTCGAATTTCAAGTAAAAGTCGGTAAGATCTGTATCAATTGTCTGCTTCTATAAAGCGGTTTGATGATGTAGTAATACGTAGCGCTGGTAGAACGCCAACTCACCTATGCATATACATGTAATTTCTTTTCCCGTGTGAGCGGCGATGACGTGAATATGACGTCACAGACTGGCGACAGTCTGTCGCGCTTGCACCTGCAAGGTTGGCCTCGAGGCGATGTCTGCTCTCAACCTAACAGCATTACGGTTCTTTTTCATATCGTAATGGGCTGTGAGTGCACACATATTTAATTGTGCAAACTTAATAGTTTGATTTGTGAACGACAGAAAATGTATCAGATATGGCGGCATCATTTTATTCTATGGCTATTGCAGATCGCTATCACGTTGCTTCCGGGGGAAAGTTGTCGAATCGTAATTGATGGACAGAAATTTCAAGATTTCAGTGATAAGAGGTGTGACCAACGCATTGTTGTCGTAGATATTCATAAATAACTACTTCTTGGTAGTGTAGGAGAATTTATGGTCCACATCAGTTGGGCTAAAAGAGAGGGGGGGGGGGACGCTGGCGGAAAGTAAACTTGTTCTTCACACACAGAGGATACAAATGAGGAGTAGCAGCGTTTGGAGTGTGAGATGCGTATTCGGTTGCATTGAAAATTATTTTTGTGAAAATATTAAACGTTTTTGAAGTGGATATTGATGTTCAGTATTTCCAGAAATTTCCTGCGAAATCAACCAATAAAAAATTAATTTAACAAATCAGTTAATGACACTTTTATTTTTTATTTATAGCGTTACGACGTTTCGATACATGTTCGTATCTTCTTCAGGTATTATCCTAAACAGGAGATATTTATAATTGATTAACATATGGACTTATTACACAAAGACAAACAAAAGTAAAAATAGATTTTACTGATTTATTAATTCAAAAACGGAAGTAAAATAAAAACTTTCAACTATACACACACGACCGGGAAAATTTTTTGTTGCTGACATATTTAATGTTATTTTTGATAGTACATTTTATTCTTTATGTATGTATCTGGGAGTACAAAACTTTTTTTTACAATTTTGGATTTTGCGGGCATTTTATTTTATTTTTTGGCTTTTTCTGAGGTTAGCGATAAGTTAAATAACTTTTTTGTTTATTAAAATTTGAACTCGAAGGAAATAACCTTAAACTGAATTAGAAAAATGTGTTTAAATTTTAAAAAAGGAAGAATTCAGGAGGTTTTTTTTCCATAGAAGGGATTACACTAAAACTTCCTCTGAAAAAGATAGAGATTTTCTCAGCCCCAAATAATGAAGCTAAATAAGTCCTAGCAGGTTCTCGCTTACGAAAAAAAAAACAAAGAGAGAAAAAAATTCTGAAGCAGTAGAAAGAAAACTAACTCCTTGGCTCGACAGCCCACGAAGGGCCTTGGCCTACCGAGACGGCTGCCAGACTGTCATCTTACATGACACATTCTGGATTTAGGAGTGACACCTGGTCAGAGTGTCGTTTCTCCCACAGCCTTAACCCCAGTTTTAAAAAGAAAACTAGAGGAATCATTTATGGAAAAATTAACTGATGTTCCTCTTCCTTCTAGCAGTGAGTGTGCTGGGTGTAAACATGACAAATTCTCACACGAACTTAAAAAAAATTGCCTTTCGTAGTGAAGAAGAAAAACTTAAAATAATTAGTTTGCTACCCGAATGAAAAATGACCATTCCTTTCTTTGAAAAAATGACATTATTGTTTTAAAGAAAGAGTTCATTATTGTAACAAAATAGCAAGAATAATTTTCAAATAATTTTTGTTGTTTACACATCCCAATATGTTTGTATTTTTTTAAATTTTATTAATTTTAAGCAATGAATTCAAGTACAAGAGGACTATTGAGTTTTTTACGAATCCTATTTTCCCAGTTTTTTCTAAGACATCTGCATCAACCTGTGTCGTACTGTGTATTTTTGTTTTTTTTAATTAAAAAATATACTTCTGATTAAAACAAATGCTGAAATTTGTGTGTTTATTACCAGGAACTAGAAGAATATTTTCTGACATATACCAATTTGTACTTCGGCAATTTTGGAAAAATTGCGATATTTGAAGCACTTTAAAACCTAAAGGTGTAATTTTTTTTAAGTCTCGTACTGTATTATCTTTTTCAGAGGAAGAAACGTTAAAGTTGTATTGTAATCCATTCTTTGAAAAAAAATCCTTAATTCTTCAATGTCTTCTCATTAAAACACATTTTCTATTTCAATTTTAGGTAATTTCCTTCGAACGTAACATCTTTATGGTCAGAACATGATTTACAAACGGTTTCATTGAGAATAGTATGGTTTTTATTACAAGTTCATATCTTAATAAAGAAAAAAGTTGTTTAACGTATTGCTAGCTTCTGAAAACGCCAAAACGGCCGACCATGATAAGCTAAAATCCAAAGTAGTAAAAAAATTGTTTTGTTCTCCCAGATAAATGAATAATCATTGAATGTACTAGCAAAAATAAAATTAAATATGACAGCAACACTCATTGGTTGATTTCATATGGATTGACCCGAAAGTAAGGTACAACCTTGGGGAAGCCAAGTTAGTGAAAGTCTGCTCATTTAACACAAACAAATGTCCGAAAACAACTTAGGGAAATGAACAGAGAAGAGGTTTCACGCGTCGAAGAAAAGAGAGAGTCCTCACTAACAAGCAACAAATTAAGAAATAATCCGTAAATAAAACATATTTAACTTATTGCGTTTGTCTGCCATAAACTTGTTTGTATAAAGATATAAATAAGAAAGATAATTTATATACTGTCCATCATTTGTATTCTTAAAGTCTCTAACGTGAAGCGTTAAATTCGTAACTTCCAGTCATAAATATAGCACTTACTACGAGGGAGACTGAATGTGAAGTGTACCTGTGAAGGGAATACAAGGATTTGTAATGCTTTGTTTAAACACTCGTTGTATCACACAGGAGAGACGTGATAGAGTTTACGTAAGGCAAGGAAAATTTAAAAGTTGCGCTTGTGGCCTCGCTGATGGAGCCTCCTTTCGATAAAGCTGAATTTTGCTTACACCTCGGATATAAGGAGAATTTTTTTTTAACGAAGAGTCGATCTTTGAATTCTAACAGACTGAGAGTTGGAAAGTAGTCAGCAGCCAATAATGCTGGCGTAGGTACCAACTAGTTTTTCATATAAAGCAATGGGTGACACCATCCATAAATATGCTTCAGATACAGGGAACTCCTGTGCCTGCACCCGCAGTTGAATTTGATTTTGATGGTTAACATAAGTTCGAAATTACGTCCCCTCGCATACTCAAATTGTTTGTAATTAAATAAAATAATGTTATTAGACGAACTATGTCCTATGTATTTTAGAACAAATATTATATTTTACGTTTAATACTATTTTGACAAGTTTATGGTATAATATACATTTTCTCGAAAACAATCAGTTTTACAGTTAGAATTATTTACTGTATAATTTTCATTTTTATTATAATCTTTAGGCTTACTTAGACATCACCTTTTAAAAAAAATGGTTATAAACACATCAAAATGTACAAAAATTACGGAAAATATTTAGTGTGACACATATGTATTCTGTTGGGTTTTCACGTTGACTGCGTAAGATATAAACAATTTAAGTCAATGATCTTGGCGAAAGGACAACGTTATTTTTACGTTGTCACGTTCTTATTGCTGTTTATATAATTACCATCTTACGGGTAATGCTAATCTTTGTGTTATATTATTAAAAATAGTCAAGTGTCTGGCGTTGGCCGGGTTGCCATATATCCATAACCCTCGATTTGAATCGAATCTCGGTTGTTTTTGCGTTATTTTTATGTAACGCACCTCGACAAATCCTTAAATGTGCTCACCTCCCATGCAGAAAGGGGTTGACCCCGAAAAAGTTTCTTTCGACTAATATATCGACCGTTTAAACATATTAAAAAATTTCCACGCCCGACCACCCCTGCTTGGTGGAGTTAAACGGCAAGTTGAATGTCATAATTACACTCAGTGACAACCAATCTCGATTGTTTTTGCGTTATTTTTATGTAATGCCATTCCATCCCCACCCTTAAGGGTGCTCCCTTCCCAAGCCGAAAGGGGTTGAAATTATACGCGGTCAACTTGTAGAGAAATATTATGAATTTAATTGACCCCGAAAAGATTTTATTCGACACAAATATCGGCCGATTAACATTTCTGAAAATTTTTACTCCAGTTACCCCCGACCGTAGGGGTTTAACTGCAAGTTTAATGTCATAATTAATCTTAACTACATCCATTACTCTGGACTTGACGCCAATCTGGGTTGTATTCGCATTATTTTCTTGTAACGGCCCTCCACCCCTACCCCTAAAGGTGCTCCCCTCCCAAGCCGAAAGTGCTTGAAATTAAACACATATAACATTGGTAGAAACACTATCAATCTCTTTGACCTCTAAAAATATCTATCCGTTTAGCTGTTTTAGCACGTGACTCACCCTGACAGTGTTTGTTTCCTGAGCGCAAGAAACATGTATACGAAATTTGGTGGAATTTTCTCCACGGGTGTAAATTTGTATGCATAACATACCACACTGTTTTATTTAATAAAAGATTGCAGTCATATGTTCTTACTGGTGTCAAATGCGGGTCGATTTAA
This sequence comes from Zhengitettix transpicula, assembly GCA_037074705.1. NCBI lineage: Eukaryota > Metazoa > Arthropoda > Insecta > Orthoptera > Tetrigidae > Zhengitettix > Zhengitettix transpicula. The sequence goes on along the minus strand of CM073590.1, from coordinate 70,419,490 downwards.
GTCGCTGAGTTTAATTATGATATTCAACTTTCCGATTAAGTTGAAGTTCAACCTCTTGGAATTGGGGGTGGAAGAGATCAACAAAGTTCTGTGGTCAATCTTAAACTCGCGGATGGAATTACGACAAATTTTTGTACACATTTTACTTACAATTCAGGAACAAACACTGTTTGTGTAATACATCTCTAGCACCATAGGAGAGGGTGCGGAAGGGTGGTGGATGGTAAATAAATTCTCAATCGCCAATTATTAGCGACGAATGAAAAGCTTTCTGGATCCCAATTGTTTGATGGCGACATTCTGGAAGCTGTCAAACCCTAATTTCTATCCTCAATTACAACGTAGGGAGCTACGGTAGGGGTTCGGGCTGAAGGTCTTTACATAAAAATAATGGAAAAAATGACCGATAATATGGTTTATGCCCGGGTTATGGAAGACGCCGAGTTTAATTCTGAGATATTGAATTACGTTTAAGTTGTAGTCCAGCTCCTACGTGCGGGGATGGTGAGGTAGAGGGTTAAAAGTCGATCCATAATTATAACCGAAATTGGTATCAAATACGGGGTTAAGGAAGTCACCCAGTTTAATTATGACATTCAACAATCCGTTGTTTTGTAGTTAAGCCCCTAGGAGGGGTGGTAGACAAGGGTGAAACGCGTAAAGAAATTTCTACCATACTTTGTAAACATGTTATTACGTGCTAACTCTATTACGGTAATGGGGTACACTTGACTCTTAAAATACTGGGATTATTTTAAGTCTTTTAGAGTATTTTTTAATTTAATAGATTAACGGGAGTATTTTTGCCACTCCTAATTTACCGGGTGTATATTAAATACCCAAAACCTATCGGATGTATTTCAGGCCCGTTTAGGGTACCTTGAATATTACTCACTTAAGATTTTGGTAGTATTTTTTACTCTATTTCAGTCCCGGAAATGTTTTGAATCTGTGAAGGTATAGGGAGTATTTTCGATCTCATTAGTGTACGCGCAGTGTTTTAGTCACTTTCCCTCTGTGTACTGGAACAATATTAGCATATCTCAGACTAGCTGTATTATTTTACACTTTCATAAGACTCCAGGAATATATTTGACTCTATTAGGGTACCGAGATAATTTTTGAGTCTCTTAAGGGACCGGGGGTATTCGTGATATTATTAGGGTATTGGGAGTTTTTTTAGCCTCTGTCAATTAACCGGTTGTATTTTCGTCTTAAGGTACCGGACTTTTTAAAGTATCGGTTTTAGCCTTTTTTAGGTTATTGTTCTTATTTAAGGTGCTAGCATATTTCTTGTCTCGATTAAGGTACAGTGAGTCATCATACCGGTTATGATAAAATTAACATTCCGTCGGTACAGATGGATATAATGACGCTTTCGAAGCCAGTTTAATCTCAAACCGAACAAGAGATTTTTGTCTAATTAAATGCTTTTTTACGGGCTAATAGAACTAAATACCGGAGCAAAGTTATAAATAAAATTGGATGTGCGATTGTGTATTTGTATGTAAATGTGCGCATTTAAATTAAAACGCGTCGAGCAATTTCGACCAAAGTTTTTACACATGTTCCTTGCGGTCCGGTAATAATTATTGTGGGAGTAAGGCACGACTATCACTCCTAACGGCGGCATTTGATAGTGGTTGAAAATTTTTCGTTACGTTTGTATTTTATAAGAGTTATATACTAATTTTTTTAAATAATTTAATAGATTTGATTGTCAATGTACAAAGACTGACGAAATGATTTCAAGTCAGATATCTTGAGAATTACCAACGTTATCAAAATTAATTTTTCTATACAAGAGTTGGTGGAGATCGTTATTTTAGTTTTGCATTTGATTTATACAGTGAAACATGATTTATAATCTTCAAGTTGTAAGAAAAGATATATTATTATCTTAGGAACATACTTTTCTATGCATTTATATAATTCAAAATAAAATATATTCAATATATTTTCCCCGCTGTCCTACGGGCTTTCAAGCCGCAGCCAGACACACCTGGAAAAACGTCATGTGATCCCGTGGAGATAGAAGTGGGAGAATGAAGGCACACTAAAACCCAATGCTATGTAAAATGAACCGTAACTTTCACGATTAAGTCTCTCAAGTTTATATTACAATACTTTTCAAGTAGTGCAGTTTTATAATCAAATTTTCCAAAATTAGAATAATTAGTGGTTCTTCGAATTTACTTTTAAGAAATTGTAACTCCTAACAATATCAAGTTCACATATCTATTTTATGTGTCTAAATTTTGTATAGTTTCACAATGTGATACCATAACTGATTCATTCGAAAATTGAGGGAGATAAATTGCACCAATAATAAGGTAATATATCGCTTAATAAGTAAAAAAATATGTTAAACATATACTTTTACATATATTTCTAACAGGTATATTAGAATGGTATTATATGAGAATAAAAAACTATTTTGTTTTCCTATTTATTCTATCAATATTAAAATTTCATAACTTTATTTCACTATTCATTATTTGTCTGCACAACCAGAATTCAGAACAATTAATACATGGTCATCACAAAACATATAATTAAAATGTTTAATATTTTTTAAATTTAATTTTCCAACCTGAAACATTTTGATAGTAAAGTTGAAGTTAATACCAATATTTAGATTTTCTAATTCTTTTAGGTTCCATTTAAATGCTTCATAGTTTTTATTCCACAATTTTTTTAATATGTTCAATTGATGACGCAAATCATTTAAATAAAATTTTTCGTAATTATTTTTTGAGGACTAAGATTAATTAATTTAGATTTTACATTATTCATCAATAATTTAATAACAATGAATTTATCACTCAATATAATTTTAATGGTATATATTTATCATTAGTGCCTTGTACATATTTTCCCAATTGAAAATTACTGACAATTGCAGCTTTATATACGTCTAATAATTTTCAAAACGATCCTCGAAGACATGTAAAAACGAATATAAAGGTACCTAGAGGACGGGAATTTTCAATTCCTTAAAACTTAAATATTGGGAAGAACACGTACATTTTGCGTCTCGAAATTCTTGGAAATCTTTACATTTTGTATTGAGAATATTAAAAAAGGGAAGTGGCAAATCAAAATAACTTCCTTATAAATCTCTGGTTCGTCCCATACTCGAGTATGTTGCAAGTTGTTGGGATCCTTATAGAAAACACCACGTAGAAGGCATAGAAAAACTTCATAGGGGGTCCAGAAAAATTTGTAATACCTTGTCACGGGCGAGAAAAGGTAGAGAAATTAGGGTGGGAATCTTTGGCAACCAGACGGAAGAAAGATAGACACTGTGCTCCATTTAAATCATATACGAATAACAAAGCATAGAAATACGTGCCGGATAAGATCGAAAAGTCAACTTACATTCGCAGAGGCGATCACAAATTCAAAATAAAGAATACGTAGGGAAATTATCATTCTTAAACAGATCGATAGGCGATTGGAACAATTTACCTGCAGCAGTGTTTTAAGAGACTCTTCCAATAAAAAGGTTTAAGAATCATATAAATAAATTACTGAAGTGAAGTAATTTTTTTCATATAACAATATTTATAATATAATATGTCTATTTTTTTCTTTAGTGAAGTGTGGACAAATTTATTACTCCGATTTTTTTTTCTTCTTTCAAAATTGTTTTATTTATTATACTTTTGTTTACATATTTGCTTTAAACTGAGACCGGGAACGAGCCCAATCGCAGCTAATAATGTACATGCATACAACATAATAAATATATATATTTACTTTATTTATAATATATTCTATGAAAATATGTCCTAAATATGAAAGACAACAGTCATTATTTGCATCCTCCGGTGAAGTAGTCGTTTATGGGACAGATCCGCAGTGTTGAGATGGTTGGTACAGCTATGTAGGCAGTGAGTGTGAAACGGCTAGTGTCATTTCCGCGCCCCAAGCCAGAGTAGCAAAGCAGCTCCACTTTCTGTAATGAGGGAGAACAAAATAGCGGATCGTAATTGGTCGCAGTGTTCTCGTTAAGTTAATTCGTTGTCAGCAGCCTATTTCCCTCGCCAAATGAGCCTCTTCCCACTAATGAAAGTAGCGTAATTTGGAAGCCAAATGACTGGTCCCGTGATGAAATCTCAATTATTTATTTGTTTTGCTTCTGTGAGTCCTTTGTAGCTGGCGAAGACGGAAGCTCACTGTCTACATTCGATTGCGCTAGTTATTTCACCCTCTGATCTGATTGTACAAAAAAAAATCGACTTTTACTAAACAGCCATTTCAACGGTGGACGTTATTGATCATTTTAAGAATTGCCTTCAAGGAAATTTGGCACTAGTGATTGTTCAGTCAATTGCTTCTTAAGGTTTTTTCCATTAAGTATGATTGAAGTATTGTCCTGTATACCGATTTGGAAGTCTAAATTTGAGATCGAGAAAGGTTTCTCTTTATTTTTGAATTGAAATTTCTAAAACCCTTAATAAATTTACATATAAAATCCATTTTTCTTTTGAGATCCTAAAATTTAGGCCAGGTAAGAATTATGATTGTAAAAAAATTGTAAATGAGACTGCATAAGGTCTAATGAATGGAGCAAAATCACACAGGATCTGGGATAGGACAATATAATAGAGCTTCCTCGGGAGCTCCCGTGTTCGATTCCAGGTCCGGTTGATTGTTCCATCCTGATACTTTGTCATGTTTATAACCAAATAAGTGTACGTTTTGATCGTTGTGACTATCGCGATGATTGACGGGCTAACTGAGCTAATCCGCATGGTGGCAACTCCCCTTTAATAACATAGAAGGAATTTGATAGGGCGATGTGGAATGGTAGAGCAACGAGAGACCACATACTGGAGTTTTAAGGATCCTAACCGACATTCACCTAGAAGTGATGCAAGGTGAACCCTAGAAAACCTGCATCAGATAGGTCGGTTATTTTCCCACGGCCTTCCGTTGGCTGTATTATATTTCGTTTATAGTTTATAAATTTTTAACATATTTACAACTTTTATATTTTACCAACATTCTTACTCCTCGTCGGACTCCAGACGACCTGGCTTATGGCAATTTTCGCTCTCAACATCCACAAGTAGGCTAATAATTTTACTCACCTTCACCCCTCTATAAGGTTGACATTGTTAGAAATTTATATAGTCCAGTCTCTCACACGACATCGGTCAATCATTGTTTGACTTACTCGTCGTCGCTCACCAACCCAATAATACAAATACACAACAAAAAATCTGGGAATACTCTGAAGTTTCCATTTGTTTAAATTTTTTGATTTTGTAAATTCAGTGAAAAAGAAATAGAAGATCAACCAAAATTGTTTTAAATTTACTAAAATTTCGTGTATACATTGTGTAGTTATCGCACCAACAAATTTCATTTCATTATGTTTGAATTTTGGGGGAATATTTTGAAGTACAACATTTTGTAATTGAATATGAACAAAATTTATTTTAAATTGTATATCTCATTTTAATTCTACACTTTTCAAGAGACCCGCTAAAACGGCCTGAGATAAAAATAAGTCTCTGATTTTAAATACATAGCCGTGGTAAAACTTTATGTAAAACTTGCGTAAAATAAATTTTTGTTTTAATAAATTTATTATATTTCATATTAATTAAATTTCAGTTTTATCATTTCTCAACCTGTCACTTAATGTTAAGAATTGCTTTTCAGTATGATTTTTTTATTAAAGTATTAAAGTAAAATTCAAATTTTTTTAAATATTTCAAAAGTTAATATTACATTAAATTGTTTTAAAAATTAAATACAGTAAAAAATTAAACATCTTCAAGTTGTACATTACATTAATTGGTTTTGAAACGTATTAATTAAATAATTTAAAAGGCCTTCTGCTTTATATTTATAAATATTTTAATACCCACTTTAAATTATTTTATTTTTCTTTGTTTCACCTTGGGCAGCAATTTAATGTAATAGTTTGTTTGATAAAACTATATAAACCAATTTAGTCATTAATGTAATACTAAATTTGAACTGATTTAAATAATTTTAAATGTAATGCGGGTTTTTAATATGTAATGAAAGATTTGAAAATGATAAAACAGAAATATATTTAACACAAGATTTAATTAGACAGCGAAGGCTTTCCCGGTGAATTTGTTCTAAATACGATTCTCGGGATTCAACCCCGCTCAATATTTCCGTCTACGGAAACCAGATGTTTCGCCCAAATTACAGTGATCAAAGTTTATTAGCAGAACACATCATGCTTTGCCTGTAGATACCAGTCAATAATAAAAATGTTCAAAAATACACCAACCAATAGTAATGGCTCAGTCCAATTCTTATCTGCCGCAGACTCTTAACACATCTTTACGAACACACATCCATATGTAAACTCCTCCAACTTACACAGCCTTCTCCATCAACATCTGCTGCTCAACTAACTTTAACTGCTTTAATATTTATCCCCCTCCCAATCACAGCGATGAGTATTTAAAATTTTTATTTTCCCTCACGTTAACTGGCATCTTTATTAGAATGCTAGCCCCTTCTCTACGACTCAACTAAAAAGTTTCACTAACTTACGGATCAACGAGCATTAACATTTGACCGATGCATGCGTCTACATATTGTCTTAAGACCCTTTAAAAAATAACAAAGTGTGTCTCGGAACATATAAATCCAACTTTCCAACAAAACACGCCGGCTGTTTAAGGATTCTTAAAACCTCATCACCTTTTATCTTACGAAACAGATTTTATGAGCGGTAGTGATTTCGTGAAGGCTGGGAAGTAGACAGAACGTGCCCAGCACCACAGCCAGTCTTGAGAAGTGTATGCACTGATGTCGCAAACGGTAAGAGTTGTTCGCTATTCCTATTGGAATAATCGGCCTGCTGCCTCGTAAACTAGTCGAGCCCTGGAGAAGAGAATGCTGCATCCCCACAGAAAACCCCACTCCCGCCATCGGAAGAGCGAGGGAGATGTACCAAGATCTGCAGGTTTTTCTAGGGTTTACCCTGCATCACTTTTCTGCAAATTGCTGGGTAGGATCCTTAAAGAACAGTCTGGAGGCCCTTGTATACCCCTCTTTCACTCCGTTTCCTAAAATATATGAGTGGAGTGTCCAGACCGTGGTTTCTACTCTCTCTCTCTCTCTCTCTCTCTCTCTCTCTCTCTCTCTCTCTCTCTCTCTCTCTCTCTCTCTCTCTCTCTTGCTTAAACATTCACCTGCAAAATGTCGGTCTAGGACCTGGCTGAAATGTTTAGGTCCAAATTCACAAGAGTGTACGGACTCTCATTCCTATACAGTGAATACCCTCCCTCTACCCTGAAAAGGACAGAGTTCGTTTAGAGTTAGAAACGTTTGTTTGTAATTCTCTTTACTACACCTTTTGATTTCACCTTTTCTAATTCTCTTATTTCGTAATTCATGTTGCTATATCTTCGTCTATAACGTGTTCTCGTCCATCTTATCTCTTCCTCTATTATTAACTTTCTTGTCTATCTAGCCAATGGAAAACTCGACATCAACATCTACTAATAATGAATGAACCAACTACTCATTATCAGGATAAATGTTATCTATCAGAAATCCAGAACAAATGTTTTTTTTCGGGCTTATAAGCACACATCAATTACGAATACCCACACACGATGTTAAACGGTTGCGCAGATCATTCAATACACGTTGATCTTTTTTTGCAATAACCACTTTTTTAATTATGATGAACGTGCAGGGTCCGTCTGTGACGTAAGATATTACTCAGTGCAACCCGATCAATGTGAGTCAATGTACTGGAGCCGCATCACGTATGAAACATCCTGTAATAGGTCTAGAAAAATGTTATGAACATAGTCCCTGTTAACTACACCTGCTGTGAAAACATATGGACCCAACATTAATCTTACGTACAAAACAGACTCACCACAAATGTACATCAAATTAAATGTAAACGAGTTTAATATGGGGGCCGGTTTTGCAGGTCGCTGTCTAGTTAGCTGTAGGTAAACGTTCTTTTAAACTAAGGACTATTTCTGATTTTCGTATTTCTAAAACTATTACGGTGATTCATAAGTAAATGTACTCCAATATTTCAATTTTTTTACAGTTTTTTTCAAGTGTTCATAGACATTTATTATTTTACAATCTGATCTTGAGTTTGAAGTTAAGGTTTAATCATTAGTGTCCTTATAATTCTGATACACTTAATTACAACTACATTTCACTGGACTAACTCGAAAGTCTTGGTGAATTGTCGAGGAACTGGATAACCTCGATGTTCACATGTTGAAGAAGGCGTTGTTCATGACTTATGGCAACCTTATCAATGACGTGATTGACAGTCATCACGTCGAGGTCCCGATGGCTTTTTAATACTTCGCTCTGGAATCGCTGAATGATTCAGATGTTACTTTTACTGGCACAACCCCAGAGTTGAATGTCATATGTCCAAACGGGTTTTAGTATTTGCTTGTTGTGTATGGACAACTAGGAGTTTCGTCCAATTAGCCAATACATATTTTTTACAGTAACGATAGAAAACGTAGAACATAGTCACGTTACTTTTCCTATGCAATTCTTTCAACGTTCCACTCTTCCGATAAACAGTTGACAAACTCAAAAGGTTGTGTCGCTCTAGGCTCTTGTGTTTTTAGTTTTATTAGTATCTGAAGTGAGGAACAAGGTATCTAAAAACGTTGTATTGTATTTATATTATCACTTATTTTGTCTTTATTTGGCTATTTTTCTTATTATTGACAATATATACTGCTCAATATATTGTAATGATCATTTAATTACTTATTAATTTGCCCCACGTTGTGGTAGCCATGGATATTTACTAAAACAGAAAGCAGATGCAGGAAAAACAGAACCAAAAGGGGAAAACTGGACAAAGTATTTACATATTTATACAATTTTGTACGCAAGGCAGTTCAACAAATGTCAGACCGATTCAAAAATTCGTGTACGGAGTATTAATTACAAGAAAAGTTTTACACTCCTTGACAAATGAGTTGTAGTTGTTGATATTCTTTACATGTTCAGGAAGGCTGTTAAATAGTGTGATACCGAAATAATGAACGCTAGAGTCGTAGAGACTGAGGCTGTGCTTGTCAGACCTGAGAACTGAACGGTTTCTTGTGTCGTAACCATGATTGTCCCCGTTACTTGCAAAAAGTTCATGTTGCGTTTAACAAATTTTAGTACTTCTAATATGTAAGCGCTAGGTAGAGTCAGAATATGAAGACTATTGAACAGAGGTCTGCAGCTTTCTCTAGCATCTGAACCTGATTTAATTCTAACGGCTTGTTTTTGCAGTTTGAAAACATCCACGCTACGAGAACAAATGCCCCAGTTGGCAATACCGTAACACATATGTGAATGAAAGTAGGCAAAATAGACTAGTGAAGCAGTTTTGGTATCAACTTGTTGCATCAATAGTCTCAATGAGTAACAAACAGAACCATGTTTGCGCACAAGGCGATCAATGTGCAAGGTCCATTTTAATTTACTGTCGACCTGCAAACCGAGGAAAGTCGCATGATCTGAGAACTTTTCCGTTACGATGTAGTTGGTTTCTGTTGTAAAACGAAGTAACTTAGTTTTCTGTACATTTAGCGTTAATTTATTGGCGGCGAACCAAGTATTTAGGTTTCTAGATGCAATCTCAATCTTCTCATTGAGATTATTTAAATCGATGTCCGTAATTAACAAATTAGTGTCATCTGCGTATAAGACAGATTTTATAGGTTCCATATATTCTAGAAGATCATTAATATACAAAAAAAAAGCAGTGGATCTAATACTGAGCCCTGAGGCACGCCACAAGCAATGCCTGACAAGTGCACCTCACCAGCTTTGTTTTTTAAGGCCACCTTCTGTTTCCGATAGTTGAGGTATGATTCAAAGAGTGCCAAAGCCTTGCCTCTGATCCCATAATATTCTAATTTTTGAAGGAGTATGCTGTGATCTACAAGATCAAATGCCTTCGAGAGATCAGCAAAAATTCCGGCTACTTTCAGTTTTTCATTAAGGGAATTTTGTATACTTTGAATGAACTCGTACATAGCAGAGCTCGTTGATTTTTGTTTGAGGAAGCCATGTTGAGAAGGAGTAATTACTTTATACTTCGTCAATAACTTTATACTTCGTTATCTTTCATGATGGTGGTCAGTCTTGTCCTCAGACTTCTTGGCCAGTATTGGGACATGAAGTGTTCCTGGTACTGTATTAGGACCTCATACCTGATTTGCGGGCCCCACCAACTAATTATTAAGCGATTCGTTCAATTAATTAAAAATGTTACACTGTAGTTGCCTTTCCCTTCCGTGACATCAAACGACATTGTCTCAGGTGCATCATAATATGCTAAATTATGGAATACATTTCGCCGCCGTTTGCTTAGTGGAGCAGCTAACTGTCGCGACTTTGAGTGCACTGAACACGTGTGGAAAGAATCCTCCGCTCCAGACAGTAGTTGCGTAAGGGGTCACGGCCCAATCAAGAACAAAACTGTATTACTCAAAATCATTAGTAGGTTTACAAAATTTCATAAATAACTGCAAGCTGGGTTAAGTGGAAAGGAACATCATATCAGTAGGAAAATATTGCCCTACATATAATCTGTTTTAAGAAATAATCAGCATGAGCAGTGGCGGCTCGTGAGGTTTTTAAATTATGTGTTACATCTCCTAAACAATTTTTACGACGATAACAATGTAAAATAATAATAATACAGCGATAGTGTTACCAGTACGCTGTGGCAATGATGCGACCCGTAATACACTACTTTTCTAATTTCGTTTACATATTTTCCTGTAGTGTCTATTTTTAAATGCGGAATAATTTAGCACCAAGCTGCCACGCATTTCTAACACGGAAAAATTTTCCTTCATATATATTTTTTAAATAATCTTAATTTTGGATGGTAGTATTGAAGGACCATGAGTTAGATTTTCTCATTATGACGCATGAAATCAAAATTCATCTCTTAAAATAAGCTTGTGATTTTTACAAAAATATTACGCTAAATATACGAATGCTATTTATTTTTTGAAAATATAAACTAATTTAAAATAAGATTTTTAAATACTTAATGGTTAAAATTTAATTTAATTTCGATTCTTATGCCGTCATCTTACTGCGCTGTATATCACGGCACGGACCTGTGCTCAGCTGAAATGAGCACAGCGGGGTGGCAGTTTGATGAGCTTTTCGGGTGGTGCTGCGTGGGGGGGGGGGGGGGGTGAGGGAGACTGTTCATACGCATTCGTCACTCCAGACCGCGTTCCTGTCTGTGGAAGGCTGAGCACAGGTAGTCACCGATTGAATTAGTAGGTTGAACAACACGCAATGAAGGCAGTTTAAAGTTTTCGAAATCGAAGCAGAAATTCAACATACAAGTATTATAGAGGTTCTTAAAATTAAGAAACAATCATTCTTCCTAAATTTAATTATGTGTCGTAGCACATGAGCACTTACACACGAGTCGCCACTGAACATGAGTCTACCGAGCGCTCGCTATAGCGGTTACGACGCCATGGACAAAATGACAAATTGAGAATATATTGTAATACTAATTAGAGGCCAGTAATGATTTTAATAATTGGATTGTTAGCGGTACCAATTCTTCAAAGACAACAATGTGTCGGCGGGCTTTGTTAGGCCGCTAAGGTTTCTACTGAAACGGTATGTCTGATATTGTTGTAGGGAGAAGAAGAAAAATTTGAGAATGAACAGTGAGGCCTAAGTATCAAATTCAACCGAGAAAGTTACAAGTTTTAAATCCAAGTATAAAGATTGGACAGCGAGATACTTTGTAAAAACTGCAAAGAATAATCAAATATTTAGCGCCACATTTAAGATGCCTACGCGTATTGAGACATAAAGACAATGTGTAAGAATATGTCTGGCTGATGATCCGGAGGTGCAGCAGATCCAGTTCCCGGAGGAAAATTCAATAACTACGACAGTGTGTTTGACAATCAAGTGTAGAGTCAGTGATTCATGGCCTCTTTAGTGTAAATTGTTTGCCCGAGACGTGGAAACTAAATCTGGTACCAGCCGAACATTTTTGTAAATAGAAACCAAGTTAATTAAGTTTGTAAACGATAGTTAAAGGTATTCGTCAGATTTCGTTCGTCTCATTTTGGTTTTGATTGTTAATTTCTTAATTTATAAATTCTATGATTGTTCTTTACTTATCAAGCCCTGTTAAACGACCCTGAGAGAAGAGTTATCAAATTTCTAAACTTTGAAACTTTAAATGTATTTAACCTCAGAGAAAATGTTATAAACTTCTATAAATATAAATGTATTTTTTATTTTGAAGGCCCAATTAAATTCTAAATAAAATATTTGTTTGTTACATTTTGTAATTATTAAATTTCGGCGTGCCAACGTAGGGCAAATTAATTGTAACATTAATTAAATAATCTTTTGTTAAATAATTTATATCATTAGATTGCCATTATTCATTACAATATATATATATATATATATATGGTGGTACACACATAATTTATTAAAATTATAAGCCGCACGTTGGAGAGCCAAATTATGTGGTAAACACTTTTAATTAAATAAACAAAGGAAGGGACCACATATTTAAAACATAAGAAAAGATTAATTATGCTACACCCGAGTGAATACCGAGAACTGCTTATCGAACAATTAGGCCGGGAAAGACTTCTTTATTAAGAAAAGATTATTTATTTGACAAATTTGATTTTAGTTTGATATGCAATTTATATTTCTAAGTAAATGCCTCGACTTTTATGAGAATCTAAATTTCCGGGCCGTTCATAGTGCCTTTAATAAAGACAGTGATTTGCAACTTTCAAAAAATTACAAAAAAATTAAAATTTACAATAACAAAATTTTATACCAATAACAAAAACTATTAGAAATCTAAAAAGTTATATAAATCAGGCAAAGTTATAGAAATTTGGCGGTAACGATATTTACCTAAAGGTTCACAGAAGAAAGTTTTTTTTTACATACCATTTATTTAGAGCTGCTCTGGTTTGTAAACACGTGATTATTTAATTTTATAGAAGACTATTTTTACTGACAGGCCATAACACTATTTTATTATCGTCTCACTTTCCAACACTTTGGACGCCTTTCTACTTTGCTGTTATACGTATTGTCACGTTTAGTTTGCTGTAGCGAAATCCCTTTAATAGAAAAACTGATTATAATCAGCCCATACTTTGCTGAATTCTACCACCACGGACTCTCACCATGCTCCCATATCGCACATGACTGAATGTTTCTCACAACATACTGCCTTCTGACTGTACTGTACATTTCCCAAACACATTCTCTGCTCTCTGAATATCTGAGTGACTGACTGTTAAAAGTTCTGAGCGTCTTTTATACCTTTTCAACAATACACTTAGCAACTATTATAGTCTGCATTCTCGCGCAGAACAATGCTGTTCTTTACAAAGACTGGCCACAAAGTTATGCCGCCAATAATTAAATAAACAATTTATTATAAAAAATACCATTACACACTTGTTTATCTCTACAATATATTTAAATAAAGGTTTTTTATTTTTAATAAAAGTAAAATAGTATATAAAATTTAATAAAAGCATATATTTACAAAGAATCATAAAGCATATCATTGATAATCAAGCAGAACAAAACAATCGAAATACCTAGCCACTAATTGTTAAGGATATAAAATTTTATATTTTTAATTGCTATTAAAATGTATATTAACATGAAAAATTTACGTCTGATTGAAAATTAATAATAAAAAAGATAGCCAAATACAGACAAAAATAGTGATGATATAAATACTATACAACGTTTCTGGAAGCCATGTTCCTTTCTTCAGGTGCAAATGAAACGCAAGAGCCCATAGCAGTGTTTCCCAACCTTTTTTTTTCTTCCTATATCCCATCTAAGCATTTCTAATGCATACATTACGCCTCATTTCAACCTGTGTATCACTGCTCTTCGATATATAGAAAGTAATAATTTATTTTAATCTGAGATCGCTAAACGTATCGCTCATTCGAGCTTTTGTATTAAATTAAGTTCTTATTTCATTTAACACGCAAACTTGGCGCTAGACTACAATAGACAAGCACTTAGAGCATGTCATAGGAATACAGAAGGACCTGCGTACTACTCTTTCACTAGACATAGTTAACAATACTCCGTGAGTACATCATAGCTTATATTACTCCAAGCTTTCAAGTGTGGCTCTATGGAAAGCACCAAACTTACCAAATGCTTATTTCAAATTAAGAAACCAATATTTTTACTTTTGCTTAAGTTAAATCATAGCTAACGGCTTTTAAATTTTAGAAGAGCTCCTTTTCGAATTGCTCCCATGAACATTTAAATTGCCCCTCTGTGGCGCGTAGACCGCACGTTGCGATGCATCTGCATAGATAGAGACAACTGCACTAGTCCGTTGACAAAACTCAAAAGATAAGGAAACGCAACGACAATAGGAAAGCAGAAGGATTAGCGTAACGATAAAGGATGGTAGCAATTTTTGAGTTTCATAACGTCTATTTGCACATTAAATGTTTGATTTAATGTGAAGCATGTCTGATAAAGTCTGGAATTATACATCGGGTCTATGTCTAAAATCTAACATTTTGCCATTTCGAATTGATAATATAATGTCTATCGTTGGGAAGTTTGATATTACACATATGTTCCTTGATACGTGTATTAAGGGAACGTTTTGTTTGTCGTATGTAGCAGGAATTACAATTAGAGCAAGAGATTTTGTAAACTACAGAATGTTTTCTGTAACTGTCAATTGGGTCCTTTTGGTTTTGAATCAAGAAGGAAAGAGTATTGGTAGATCTGTAAAAGATGGATATTTGATATTCTTTAAAACTGAGACGATGTTGTGATGTAGAAATTTTTAAGAAGTGAATACGAGAAAAAATTTGGATTGATGTGATTGGGCACGAGATTTTGTTCAATCTAATATTTATGTGTTTATTAATAAAATTTAAAAGATACTCAATAGAGATTAAAATGCTCCGGACAATATTTATGTTTTGTTTTCTATTTTTAAGAAATGATTCTTGAAGATGTAAGTTATTACCCCATATCCCATATTATTCTAATTTTTTTCCTAATAATTGGTGATTCGCCGTGTCGAATTTGTATCTTCTGCTAGTTTCTTTCTTCAGATCTGTTCACTTATTTTATTCTAATGGATTTATTTAGTCTAATGGATTACTTCTTAACATTTACTTCTTAACATTTAAATTTAGTTGTTATCATTTTTAAGATTCCCTAATTGAATTTTACCATTATATTTGTATACTACATCTTATGATCACCTGGAAAAATGTTTGCTAATATGTTAGGGCATTACGTACACGGCATTTTTGATTAGTCAGTAAATTGTTAAGGAAAAAGTTATTTTCCTAGTAATGCGCACTTCATAAATAAATAAAAACTGACCGCATAAAGTCTGTTCTTTTTATTTTACGAAAAATCGTTGATGTGTTATAACTATAGATCCATTTCGTAACATGTGTTCTTTGAAGAACCTGTGCTGATTATGTCATATCTTTCATTCCTAACACACAGATCTTTTTTCTATATCCATTTTGAATGCATTTTAAGGGGAAATAAAAATTAACAAAAACGTTCTATGTGGAAAGAAGGACGAAATTTGTGTTAAACAAAACCTAAATGTTTGCTTTCGAGGAAAGGTGGATACATTGCGGTAAAGGATTTAAAATAAGAATATGAGTTTAACTCATGACTCAATTCTGTCATGAACGAGTATGTGTTGATTTTTATCATCTGCCTTGTCATATTTTAATTCAATCTTGTGAGCGTGTGATTTTAAATAATAAATTTAAAAAAGCAAAGATTATGCGAATTAGTAGGCATATCATGAATCGGACAATCATTGGAACACTATTACGTACTACTTGTATAGTTGCAGAGCCAGTTTCCTGTATTCTTTAATCTCGTTAGCACCCTTTAACGTATTCGATTGGGCGAAGCATATGTGAATGATTAATCGGTTTCCGAGTTCGGACTGCTTAATGAACGAAATAGGCGCTAACAGCTGTGGCCGCTACCTGGATTGCAATCTCTGATTGCGGGCGGAGAACTCCTTACAATGGATGCGAGCAGCGAGGCCGATAAAATCATCGCCTGTGGCAAATGGTCTACATAACGCGTACACTGGCGGTCGGCCAATGCCTGCGATTTATGTGACCGCTGGACACAAGAAATTCAACGACCTCAGACGCCAGAGGCCTTACCGCAATTTTGGGAAGTGTTTGATACGCTGCGTGTTCGATCTTTCACGCTAGTAAAGCGGCTCGCTAATTAAAGAGTATTTAACGAATAGCCAATTAAAATATTAATAATGTTTTGTGGATAATTGGTGGCTCGGCACCTATGCCACGTTAATTATCAGAGGGTAATTGCCACGGGGTCGAAGACGGCGCCACAACCGAACGGCCGCCGGCATCACGACATGGCTAGATTGTTTATTTTCCGGACTCCGGTTAATACAGCACACAAATCGTGTTTCGGAGTTATTATAACGAAAAAGTAGTAAATCAAATCAAGCTCGAAATGAGTTACTTTCAGCATTAAGGAAAGTTTAATTTCCGGTAATATATAAACTAATTCTAGTGGGATGATGAGGTCAAAGAAATTATAAGACGCCGCCTGACAAACACCTTCAACTTTGATTTGTGATAATTTACACCTTCGGCATTAATCATCAATTGCAAAAATATAGTTTCAAACTTAAATCTTTGACTGCCTTTTCGTAGAAACGCTTCCTGTAGATTACGTAATTTCACTAAATTTTGAATAACAGATTTGTTATTACCGTGTGTTATATTTCCACCACATCATATATGTTACCCTCCTATCTAGCAGACTATCACCCGTTTCTTGTGCTAATACTGTCCATTTATCCCTTTATTTTCTGTGGACAAATTACTAATAACACACGTTATGTTGAATTCTGAAGCACGCATTTTAGCCAGTCGCTAACTACGCTAGACTAATGACATTGCATTAGATTAGAATTATCATTCATTCCATTAGTCCTCGGCCGAGGAAATTGGATACGAAATAATATAAGATTACTTGAAAAGAATAATTATTACAAATACACAGTTTAAAAAAAACATTGTACTTTACCAAAAACTATGTGATTTAAAACTACGTTAAAGATATTAATATGACAGTAATTGAAGAAAAAATAAGTGTTTTAATTCATCTTCAATATCCATTCGACGGAGTTTCCAGTAGAAAATCTTACATCGTTTCCCCTCGAACATGAAAAAAGAAAATAATACGATGATAAAATTCTAGAATACTATCGTCGAAAAATATTAGCGTAACTTGATACGATACCGGCAAACTATTTTATTAAAGAGGATCTAATCTGTCATTCCTTTCTACGAACTCTTTCATCGATTAATATGCTCCATTAATTAACAGATATTTACAACTCTTCATAAATAAATTTTGTAGACTTTTGCTAAGTTGTCCCGAGAGCTTATTTATATAGTGATTCCATTTAAATTTATTGTCTATCATCAAACCAAGAAAAGGTGCGTGCTCCGAATTAGAAATTAAACTGTTTTTGATCGAAGTGAAGGTAACGATTTTAGTTTTCTCTAAGAGAAAATTTGTTTGCAGTGAACCAAAGATTGAAACGGTTCATCGCAACCTCTACTTTCTCACGCAACGTTTCCGAGTCGCTGTCCGTGATTACCAAATTTGTGTCGTCAGCGTAAAGGACTGATTTTAAGGGATCGAAATAATTCGGTAGATCGTTAATGTAAATGATGAAAAGTAAGGGTCCCAAAATTTGGCCCTGAGGGACACCACAGGTAAATGTTTCCCATTCTGACAGAGGCTCATTTCCATCAGAGTTTACAATCGCAACTTTTTGGCGCCTATTTTGCGAGTAAGATCGAAATAAAGAAAGGAAAACCCCTCCGATTCCATAGAAATATAATTTTCTGAGTAAAATATCATGATCTATTAAGTCAAATACTTTGGAAAGGTCAGCAAAAATTACAGCCATTTTAAGTTTTTCGTCGAGTACGTCATGAATAATTTAAACGAAGTCGTATGAAGCCCTGTTGGTGGATTTACCTCTAATAAAACCATGCTGTGATGTGGAAATAATGTTAAATTTTGTGAGAAAAGTTGCAATGCTCGTGTGTACTGCTTTCTCAAGAATTTTGGAGAATACTGGCAAGAGCGAAATAGGGTGATAATTGGGGACGTCTGTTGTAGAATCCTTTTTTACAATGGTATAACTTTTCGCGTCTTTTAGAGCATCCGGAAATATACCAAACGAGAAGCACAAGTTAAATATGAACTGCATTGGAATTGAGATTTCGTTACACTAGTGTTTAACAAGTTTACTGCTGACTCCTTATGAGTCACATGCATTTGAAGATGCAGTATGCTCTATTATATTATTAAATAAGTGCTAAAAATGTTATAAATTACTCTTTCCTCAGGCATGTCGTTCATATTTACTGGTGGTATCCGTTATTGAAGAAACAGAGGAGTGGGGTATTTGATTATGTTGAACCGTTCCACTTGGACATCGAGCAGATGTTCATCCGAGGTCCATTGCGCACCGTGTTATTGAGTCGTGGGCAGGATGCTTACTATTACCAACGACGGACCTTAATCTGTCATGGCAGGTGAAGAGCAGGAAGTTGAGCGTTGCAGGTGTGGTCTTCGCGTGATAAGATACGCGTAGCAATACACCTGCGTCTGTCCTGGGAATTCTCCGTACGATTGCACCTTGTTCATTTATTTCTCTGCCACGATATTGTATTTGTTTATTTCTTCTTTCTTGATTGTTTCAAACTATTTATAAACCAGAAATTGGCTGGTACTGAGGCGATTACCGGGCAGTCAGTGACGACCAAAAGATTGTTCAGAAATTGTGAGCTCTAGACGTAACGAATTTCTCGTCTCCCTAAATACTCACTTGTAAAGTGCTCACCCTCAAATATTAGTTTCAAAATTGATCTACTAGAGGCATGTCTTGCCATAATGTCAAATGAATTGGCAGTTGGTGATGAATCTCGTGTCAAAATCGTCCAGGTACGAATATTCTAATAAAAATACGTTTCAACGTAATATACTGCGTTATTGGCCCATTTAACAATAAATATAAAATATAAATCTGTATATATGTATATATAAATATGTATATTGTAATGATTAAACGGAAATTAATTAACCAATATTGTTTAAACAAAATTATTTCCATGAATTTAAATCATTAGTTCGTTTATTAAACAAATATTTATTTTATAGTGTTGGATAGATAAATAGTTACAACATTCTTTGAACTTTACTATACAATTTACTTTATTCATTAGAAATTTATAACATTTTAATATGAGATTAATTACATTTAAAGTTTTTAATGTTTAGAGTTTTATAACTCTTTTCTCAGGGTCATTTATCTGGGCCTGTGCTAAGTAAAGAACAACCTTTATATTTACATTACACAATCCTAGAATTTACAAACTAAAAAGTTAAAACAATCAAAACAAAACAGAGAAAGCGAAATCTGACGATTACATTAATTATCGTTTACAAAACTTAATTAAACTGGTTTCTACTTACAAAATATTTGGCTGGTAACAGACTTAGCTCTCCTGGGCTCGGGATCACAATTCACACTAACAGGCCATGAAAACACTTACTCTACACTTAATTGTACAAAACACGTCTCTTCTCTGGGAACTGGAACTGCTGCTCGCCTCCGGATTATTAGTTAGACAGATTGTTACAAAATTGTCTCCATGTGAAAACTGTTAATGGTCTTGGTACTCGTAGAAAATTTAAATGTGACGCTGATTATTAGGTTACTCTTTATAGTGTATCTCGCTGTCCAAACTTTATACTCAAATTCTAAAACTTGTAACCTTCTCGGTTTGATGTATACGCTGGCCACGCTGTTCGTTGTCCGCTCTCAAATTTTGACTTCCACACCCGACTTCAACACCAGACCGACTGACTTCCAGAAAGTGCTCGCGGTTCAAACAAAGCGCGCCTATACATTGTTTTCTTTGAAGATTGGTACCGCTAACAATCCATCATAACTATCCAATTACTAAAATCATGAATGGCCTCTAATTAGTATTACAATATATATATATATATATACAATAAATATCAAATATAAATCTATATATAATGAATATCTGTCTGTGTAACCCCTACACTCTCCTAAACTATTCGTTCTATTATGATGAAACTTTGGAGAGTTTTTTGCGCACCCCCGCTTAGGTTTCTGTCCGAATTTCGAAGTGTTAGTCAACTCCCAACGGGTTAACGGGGGTGAAATTTTAAAACATGACAAAACGGCCGATATTGCCGTTCATCTACTACTTTTCAGTGTCGTTGTGATTAATAGTTTCTATTTGCATGTTTACAGTCTATAATTTTAACCCCCTTAAAGCACAAATAAGGGTGGGGGTGGAGGAGAGTTACAGAAAAATAACGCAAAACTGCCGGGATTAGTTTCAAATTGTTTTAGATGTCAGTGAGGTTAATTCTGGCATTCACTATGCTGTTAAATTGTAGCTCAGCCGCTAGTGGTAGAAGAATTTTAAAGAAGTTAAAACGACTGTTTTTAGCGTTGAATAATTAGTTTTCGGTGTCCATAAGATAAATAGTTGTTACTTACGTTTTAGTGTATAATTTCAACCCTTTACTGCACGGGAATACAGAACCAATAAGCGTAGAGGTGGAAGGGCATGAAATAAAAATATCGCGAAACAACCGAGACATAGTGTCAAATCCATGGTTACAGATGTCAATGAGTTTAATTCTGAAATTCACTATGCCAGTTATGTTGTTCTTCAGTCCCTAGGTGTCGATGTTGGGGAGGATATGAGATAAAGACTATTACATAAAAGTAGTGAGTAAACAACGGAGACTGGTATTGAATCTAGGGTTATGGAAGTCAGCGAGTTTAATTCTGGCATTTACTATACTAGTTAAGATGTAGCACAGCCCCTAGTAGTAATTTCCGTATACAGTCTCAAATGCGTAGACCAATATCTACCAAACTCTATACACATGTTACTTACCTAATTTGAAAATGTCATTATATAATTTTTAAGTGTATAATTTCAACTCTAAAAGACAAGGGAGAAAAACGCCCTTATCGTACGGTTCTCATAAAAAGTAACGCTAAAAATACCAATTCCGAGGTATTGGGAGTCGATGAGTTTAAATCTCGCATTAACCATGGAGATTAATGCAATTTTATGTTCCTCTTCGTGGAACTGGACGTGATTTACGTAAGGTTAGCCGGAGCAGTTTTGACTCACTTAAGCTAACGAGTAAATTGTTAATTTTCTGAGGGTACCAGCTATTTTTTGGTGTGTATTTAGTAAAAGGTTGTATTTCTTTACTTCTTTTAGGGACCGCGAGAAGTTTTAGACTTTATTAAGATATCGAATATTTTTTACTGTTTTAATTCGTCGTGATTTTATGTAGCAGGATAATTCCTGAATACCGTCCGTCATCATCGTGGATTAGATGCCGAAGGGTTAGGTCGGGGAGGTGAATGTAAATAGGTAAATATTCCAAACACTGGCGCTATTGATGCTGTTAAATGAAATATTTACCAAGAGGTTAATGCCGAATGATTTTCTACTCCGGGCTAATTTAAATAAACACCTGGGCAACGGCGGTCACTCAGCTTATTAAAAGTAAAGCAAAAAAAACACATGAAACTATGTTCTTACTGATGTTTATTTCCGCGAATCATGGCTTTTTTATTTTATAAGTGTAATATTATGTACTGTAAATATATACTGTAAATCTATATTATATTTAAATTATTTTATTACGTTTATAATCCTAACAACCAGGAAAGATACATAATTGAAATGATGAGATTAATGAAAGCAAATGGCTGAAAGTTGGAGCATATCCTAGACTAACCTTATAGCATAGTATAGAACAGACTACAATCGCTCGGAAACATTGATAACTTCCGTCAACGTATTCAACTTATTACCATCTTTTATCCAGATACTTGTCAACAATATGTTGAATATTATACCAATAAATGTATCAACTAACGTATACCTAATTGAAATGAGGTTTAATTAGGCTTATAGCAAGAAAGCGGAAATGAGATTCGCTAATAAACATTGCTGTAATAAGAGTTATTCGAATTGAATCCTCAATTTTTAGCCATTGAGAAATAACGACACCTTTATGGGTGAAACCAGCCTCGTTACAACGTGATTTCCTATAAAGGATCCGAATTGTACGCGACGCCCCTTTAATTGAACAGGAGAGATTGCCAACTCGCCAGCTCATTACGAATAAACACAGCTCATTTGCCGTGTAATGAACGGATTATTTCGTCGTAAGCGTCTAACATACTCATCATGCGAACCAGGCAATATGCTATAAAGGCCCATGTTAGCGTTTATCTTGTCGTTAGCTAATTAGTGCCTCTCGGAATTGGTTAGGAAAGATAGAGGATATACCGTACGTAAAACTTAATTACCTGAAAATGACTATATTAACGTCTTCGCACTTACATAAGACTTCTGCCTTTAAATATCTGCATGCATTATCACATTACAAGAAAATCCAACAATCTAAAATTTCATTTTGTTGTCTCCATGCATAACCAGCACCTGTGAGACGCATACCATTAGTACTGTAAGTCTTTTACCCGGAAAAGGTCCCGGAGCCTTTATAGTGTTATGAGCACTCTTCATCAATTGTTATTCTATTAATGTATATGATCTTATCATAGCCTGTAAGGACTATAAACTTATATACGTACAATCGACGGTAGTCTCAGAAGTACCCGACCTGTCCTATAGATGGTGGGTATTGTTTGAAAAGAAAATAGTGGTATAAAGCTGAAGTTTGAAGACGCTACACTGTATATGTTTCACTTCGATAGTGAACACACTCAGTAAATTAGTAAACGTGGTTACCGTTATGTGATACAAACTTTCATTTGAAAGGTCCAAGTCCAACCAATATCAAATTCAATATAGATTCTACTCTAGGCGATTCGGTGTCGTGTTGTGTACGGACGTGGCATGTGCGGACAAACCGATATCGTGAGATGAGCGGACACGTGACCCTTCCCCCCCATCCCCCTTCACACGTCAAGACCGCTGATCGAACAGATAGAAATTCCTATAAAGCGAAATAGTTCAGAAATTAAGTTATGTCCGCGAAATGGACAGCCACAAGACACGCAAGCGTTTAATTAAAAATTGGACAAATTTTGGCCACGACAGTAAAGGGAGAATAACCTGACTATCGAAATTTTATTAAACTTCAACCTGAAGAGGTCGAAAAGTTAGCTACGAAACGTATCTTAATTTGCCATAAATAAGTGTTTTTTTCTGACATCAAATTGTCTGTTGTTTATTTATAAAAATTCAACACTTTTCGGTCCTCCTGGTGTGTACATTCACCAGGCATATGAAGGCAAAACTATTAATAAATAAGAATAAATTTGTTTATAAATTATAAATTAAGTCATGAAAACTTTACCACTTATATTTATCTGACTTCTTTAAATAAATGAAAACATCAGCCTTTTCAGTTAAAAATTCATTATGTATAAATTTATTTAAACATTATTATAGATATAACTTTAAAACAATCATAAAGTTTCATCCCTAATTTATTGGTCCATCTTCAAGTGTTTTAAAATGTTTTTAAATGATTTCATTTCAAATTTCGTGTTTCTAATAATTCAAGGAAACAAGAGTTTAAAAACAGTATAATACAATTAGTAAAG
The DNA here is from genome assembly GCA_037074705.1 of Zhengitettix transpicula. NCBI lineage: Eukaryota > Metazoa > Arthropoda > Insecta > Orthoptera > Tetrigidae > Zhengitettix > Zhengitettix transpicula. Next base: position 70,395,711 of record CM073590.1, on the reverse strand, counting down.
ATTTATATAACATTACTGAAATGAAGTTAACCTAAATTTCTAAGATACGATTCGCCCATACATTGCATGCAAAAATACTACTGAGAGATTGGTTCTAAAATTACAATGAACCAATTTATTGAGTGGCGGAGTTAAATCGAGGCCGTACGAGCCGTCAAGACAGTGATAAAGCCAGAAATTGTGGTGAAAATCCACAAAACGGAATTGGACGACGGTCGACTGAAAGTGCGCGTGCTAACAGACAAGGTAGGCATTTAAAAAGTAATGCACATCGCATATAAAATGAAAATTTGGACTTGAGAAAGCTGTGCGCAAGATGGATGCCTGAAGACAGTTCCAACTTCTGGCGAAGATGACGGCATCAGTTTTTTTGGGATGCATGTGGAATAATTTTCATTGATTACCTTCACAAAGGAAAACGGTCAACGAAAAGTCGCATTTTGTCGAAAAAGAAAGTGTAGTTTCATCACAGATCCATTATCGCGATGGCCAGTATTAATAAGTTAATAGATTTGTGATAATGAAGAAGTGGAATCTGCTATGACGGTTATATTGAGGAGTTCGATGGTTCTAACTTTTAACAGCGTATCAAAGCTATTGAACATAGTTGGGAATAGTGTATCGAGCCAATAGAAAACAAGACTTTTTCCCAAATTTTTGTTTTTATTGTTAGGGCCAAGTACTTCTGTGACTCCCCACGCATATTAGTCCGTATTAAGACATTTTCTTAGAAATTTATTCAGAAAGGAGACGTAAGAAGTCGCGAGCTAAAACGCTGTTGGAAATATAGTATAGAATAAAACCTTGTACAACTGTTTATCTGACAAATGTAAACGTTTCATTCCGTAAAACAATCCACATACGTCTTTAAGTAGACGATACGATTTGGTTATCGTTCAAGTCACGTCTAAGAATATTTAAACGACAAAAGCGACCCTTTAGAAACTGAATTGCCAGCTTTAAGCATTTGTTTCTAAAATTGGGATTAATTTCACGAGAAAATATTCGTTTTTTTTAAGAAACGGGCTACTTAAAGATAATCCACATTGTGTCCAATTCCCTATACTATCGTATGAAGGGATTGAAAGAGCTGATGGGGAAGGGAGAGCGTGGTAGTCATGGGTTAACTACGGCCCCGGGGCAAACTCTAGAAGAGGTACAGGTAGGTCGGGCTCTTCCGTTAACTGAAGTTTCATTTGGGCAGTCAACTATTCAGTCAGGCTAGGAGCGACGGACAACTCTTACCGTATGTCCAACTCTCAAAACTGACTGTTTGTGGGAACCTTAGTTTAAAATCAGTAAGCGAAGAATGCATGCCTTCACCGTCTCTCCAGGAATGCTCCGCCAGCGAGTGCTCATATCTCATAGGGTTAACTCTCAATTACTGTAAATTCTCTAAAAACGATATAAATCACCTGCACGAGCCTAGACATCCTTCCCAGATTCCAGAAGAAAAAGTGCTACATACCACAATCCTGTTTATTCGTTTTCATTTACGCCACGAAACGACGGAAGACTTGAATTTAAAGATCACGTCGCTTCTTAAGAAATTCCCCGATGTTGTCCGGGTATTTATTCTTTTCAGAAAGTGAATTATGTAATTCGACACTATCCTCTTAATCATTTGACATATTATATAACCAACCCTCCAGATACTAAGTGGGGCGTAACTGTTCGTCTCGACGAGGCCGAAAACCTATGGATTTAACACTAATATGGTACATTAAGGTTCATAAATTTCCCTTTTTCAACCTACCTCCCTACTATGTCGTGGGGCTGTACTTTAACTCGCTGAAAATGAGTATTATATTTCACGTTATATATTTAAGCTCTTTTCATCACTGATCCAAATTGTAAGGGTTGAATTGTATCAAGAGTGTCATCGTTCATCTCATTGGTATGGGTTATTCTAGACGTTTTTTATTTTCCTTTTCATCATCAGTCCCACAACTACATAAGGGACTGAACGTCAACCTAGCCGGCATGGTGGACGACAGAATTGAACCCTACGTCCCTCAATACAGTGGATTCCTGATCAATCTCAGTGGGTTTTTGCATTAATTTTACATGTCACACCTTCCCACCCCATCACTACGGATGCCTTACTCCCACATCATTAGGGGTTGAATAAGGTTTTGACTACATATACTGTGTCAATATTAGGTCATCTATTCTGACAATTATGTAACTGATATTAATATCTGTCGCTGTTTCGTTATTTTTTAATGTCACTTTCCAACCCCACGACTACTCCCGATCATAGAGTAAAAAAATCTTCCGGCACGTTAATAAATTGACTCCAATAACAAGGAATCATGTAATCCTAATAAAATCATATCTATCATTTTTTACAAGAATGGCCAAATAATTGGTTTTAATATGGAACATTTAATTTCTTAAAGATTTCGCCATTTATGAAAAGTTACTCCTTCGAGAATTTCTACCAGCTGGTTCAGCGGTCAGGAAAGGGGAAAGGGGTCGGGGAAAAGGGTCATCGCAAGATATCGGTTTGTTCGCTCAAGCCATGTCCGCACATAACACGGCGCCGACGATTCTGCTCCTTCGTTTACAACAATCAAATATTGAGTGGCAGAATATTATATTTTCGGTACCGTAAAAGAGACTGAATTACTGCATTTACTTTAGGAGAGTCAAAAATACGGCAAACAGGTTTAATCAAAAAATATATATTCCTGTATCAGAAATACCCGCAGTTCCTGAAGAGTGTCCAAAATACTCCCGGTCCTATAAGAAAATAAAAAAAAACGTGTGCCGTAAGACAGTAATTTAAGACTCCAAAAAATCCTTGGTACTGATAGAGTCAAAAATACTCCCGGCACATTAAAAATAGAACCAAATCTTATGAAAGTAGAAAACACTACCGGTGCCTTAAGGGTATCCAAGAACACCCCCGGTACCTCAAGAGATTTCAAAATTTTCCCGGTACCTTAACGTCACTTTTTAGAAAAAGGATAGGAGTTGTCAAATGGCATCTGTGAAGCAAACTTTAAACTAAATGTGACAATCAATATAACTACTTTGCCAAAAATATAGAGTGAAGAATATACCCGGCACATTTAAGGGAGTCAAAAAAATTCAACTGTATTCACTCCGTCATTTTTGTTTTGTAAATGAAAAATTTACATCTGATTGAAAATTAATAATAAGAAAGATAGCCAAATACAGACAAAAGAAGTGATAATATAAATACCACACAACGTTTTTGAAAGCCTTGTTCCGTTCTCAAGGCGCAGAAAAAAAAGCAAGTGCCTACCGACTAGTGTAGTTGTGACTCCCTAGGTTTTCTTATCATTATAATGTTTTACAACTGACCCCTTATGTTCATGACAGCGACACAGAAAATTATGTATTCGACAGAAATATGAGCCATTCGTAATATTCATTTCTTTCAAGTACCCATTCCTATCTCAATGTCTAGGACCACCTCCATCGCCGGATGTCTGAATAACTTTCGCATTAATTTGTTTCATTCCCCCATCTCCACACCCAAAGACTGAACTTCTGTTTGACCGACATTTTGATCTTCAGAATTAAACATAGGCACCTCCGTAACGATTTATTCGACACAAATCTCAGTTGTTTTCACATTATATTTATGAAACACCATTTCGCAGCCACAAAAGAGTTGCTCCTGTTCCATGCAGTGCCGTTAGTGGTTTGAATAAGACACTAATTACGACGATAGTGATATCTATCCCGAAAACTAAATATTCAACACAGTAATCGGTCGTTCTCGCATCCTTTTTTTATGTCATTGTTTTTTGTTTTTTTAGGGGCACAGGCTACATCAGGGTGATCCACATTGGGTAACTTCCCTTTAATGGCATAGGAAGGGATTTGAAAGGGAGGATGCAGAAGGGTAGAGGAAGGTAGCCAAGGGTTACTAGGGCCCCAGGGGTATATTTTAAGGATCCTACCCGGTATTCGCCTAAAGAAATGCATGGAAAACCCTAGAAAAACCTGCATCAGGTAGGTCGGGCATTGGGAACATGTCCCACGCCCTTCCGATAGCAGGAGAGAAGTTTTCTGTGGGGACGCAGCATTCCCTTCTTCGTGCCTCGACTAGTATAGGAGGCAGCTGGCCGACTATTCCAATGGGAATAGCGGACAACTCTTACCGTATGCCCAAGGTCTGTGACCCCGGAACATACACCTCTCAGAACAGGCCGAGGTTCCTCGGCTTGTGGGAACCTTAGTTCAAAAACGGAGAGAAAAAGGCATCCCCAAAGGTAGCCCCTTCGTATCTCTCCTAAAAGGTTCAACCTGCGAGCATATATGTGTGGAGCTGGCCATTTTTTTTTCTGTGTAGATAGGCTATGTATAGGGTAATCCACATAGTGGCAACTCCCCTCTTATAGCATAGGAAAAGTATTTGAAAGGGGGGATGCGGTAGGGTGTAGGAAGGTAGCCAAGGGTTACTAGGGCCCCCGGGCTATATTTTAAGGATCCTACCCGGCATTCGCCTAAAAGTAATGCAGGACAAACCCTATAAAAAACCTGCATCGGGTAGGTCGGGCATTTGGTACTTGTCCCACGCCCTTCCGATGACGGGAGAGGGGTTAAGTGTGGGGACGCAGCTTACCCCTCCCCATGCCTTGGCCAGTTTAGGAGGCAGCTGGCCGACTATTCCAATAGGAATAGCGGACAACTCTTGCCGTATGCCCAAGGTCTGCGACCCCGGAACATACACCTCTCAAAACAAATTGTCAAAGGTAAAATCTTATACTAATACTTTACAAAAGAAAGTCTGCGAGAGGATTCTCTCGCAGGTGTACCTTCCCAGAGACCTCTGGCGGTGGCTACCTTTGGGGATGCCTTCACATCTCTCTGGTTTTTCGAAGTAAGGGTTCTCGGCCTGATTTGAGAGGTATTTTCTGGGGTCACAGACTCTGGGCATACGGTAAGAGTTGTTCTCTGTTCCCATTGGAACAGTCGGCCAGCTGCCTTCTAAACTGGTCGAGGCGCGGAGAAGGTATGCTGCGTCCCCACATCAAACTCCTCTCCCGCTATCGGAAGGGCGTGGGACAAGTACCAAATGCCCGACCTACCTGATGTAGGTTTTTCTAGGGTTTTCCCTGAATCACTTTAAGGCGAATGCCGGGTAGGATCCTTAAACTATAGCCCGGGGGCCCTAGTTAACCCTTGGCTACCTTCCTCTACCCTTGCGTATCCCCCCTTTCAAATCCCTTCCTATGCTGATAAAGGGGAGTTGCCAATATGTGGATTACCCTCATGTAGCTTGTTACCCTAAAAAAAAGACTAATACTTTACAACTGATTAACAGATTTGTTTTCTTATGATTTTGGTTAGAAAAATTTAAACTTTGTTTAGCATGATATTCTCTAAGCATTGCCTTCCGGGTTTTTAAAAAATGAAACTGATTATTATTACTCTGTTTATGATATTCAAGTTTCATTCAATCATAAACCGTAATTAAAACTTCAGACTGAACAATTGGCAGGCGCCGGCTGTTCACAGTAAATGAAATGGGCATTGCATCAGTCTTTAGGACAGCAAAGTTAGTTTTACTAGCATTATTGAGGAAGGTGTGGCTATTTAATACAACGTGGAAAATTATTGTGCCTTGAGCCGTTTGCAGAATACAAATATATATTCTTTCAGCAATGACATTTAGGCTAATGAAATTAATAAATAAAAATAAAGATATTTTTCATGTGAACTATTAGATTGTCCATTCTATTCCCCAAATATTTTCTATATCGTAACGTGTTGAATGTCAGTAATAAACTCAGCGAGCTTCAAAATAGTGGAATCGACACCAATCTGAATCGTTTTCGCGTTATTTTGTTGACCCCTTCCAGTCTCACTGGCAGCTTTTGAAAAATCAGATACATACTCCATGGGCATTATTAAATCATGACGTGAAGTGTACGAGTAAGAGTCAGTCGTTACTAGACTGTAGTTGTAGACAGTTGTGAAGCTTCATCCAGCAGAGGAATAATTCCGTCCATAATTTGTATCTGTTTTTGAGCAAGTTGGCGTTGCGGAACTGTTGCGTGTTCTGAAGATGAAACTTGTCGCCTGGCGCAAATTTCGCTGTGCTAGGAACTCTTTATCTCCCTTCCGCCGACGGCGCTTCCGGCCAGACGATCTTCTCAAGCGTTAACAGAAATCTGATTCTGATACTCTACAAACGAATAACGGATATATTTGCCCAGTGATTTTGTTTAGAAAACATGAAAATTACACAACAATGTTCATAATAAATCAGATAACCATATCACGCGTGTTATTTTATTTTATATAATATAGCATTAAGAAGCTAAAAAAGATGCTAAGCAGAAAAGTCAAAGAGCCACATTAAATTTGATTGGGTTTCCTGTACATGGTGCATTCGTCAAAGTGTTAGAGGCATGACTGCGGTGACTATTCAACATGTCGACAGATAGTGAACTAATGGTACGGTTTATTAAAGACCAACTGGGAACACGGCGTTATTTGACCCCGGGATGTCATAATTAAACTCAGAGACATCCATAATCCAGAATTTGACTCCAATCTCGGTTGTATTATTTTTATGTAACACTCTTCCACCCTATCTTTAAAGATGCTTCACTCCTACGACTAAAGGGGTTAAATTATAAGCAAAATTATCTGCAGAAAGGCTATCCATCTCATTGATCCAAGCAAACGTTATTTCGACGAAAATATCGGCCATTTTAACATGTACGAAAATTTCCACCCCTGCCAATACTCATCCCCGGGTTTTAAACAGGAACTTAAATGTCATAATTAAACTCACGGAGATCCATAACCCCGGATTCGACGCCAATATGGTTTGATTCGCGTCAGTTTTGTGTACAGCACCTCCACCCCCACCCCTAAATTTCTCCCGCCCATTTCAGAAAGGAATACAAATTTTACAGAAACATAATCGGAAAGAATAATATCAATATCATTGACCCAATAAATATTTATTCGACGCAAATTTCGGCCGTTTTAGCATGTTTCAAACGTTCCACCCCTGTCCTAAGGGTTCTCCCCTCTCATGCCGAAATATATTGAAATTATACCCAAAAACATCGGGAGAAACATTTTCCGTCTCATTGACCCCGAACTATATTTTTCCCACGCAAATATCGACCGTTTGAGCATGTTTGAAAATTTCCAATCAATAAACCCACGCTCACTGGGATTGGTAGACGTGTCCTTACAGTGTTGTTTCCGGTTCGAAAGGAACACGTGTCCGAAATTTGGTCAAATTTGCTCCACGGGTGTAGATTTGTATGCGGAACATCCATATACATAGTCTATTTTATTTATTAGAAGATAGAAGATTATAGGTTGCACACCTTATTGTGGGATGTAAACATGAGGATTACGTATATCAGATGAAAATGACGGATGCTCGGTCTGTAATTACTGGTTATACAAACCATGAAGAAAAGAATTAAAGGTGTGCGATCTTACATTTATTGATAGCATCAAAAGGTTTATAAATAAGAAATGCGGTGATTGATTTGAGAGTAATTCCGATTTTGCCTCAACAGAAAATAAATAATCAGAGGTTCTTTTAAATCAAACTGGTATTTTGAATTAGTACGACAATGCCATGAAGCCCCCAGAAACCGTTATGTTATCGCCAGTTCAAGTTCTCTAAATGCATCATTTCATTTTGTAAAAGGGGATTAAACTAACTTTAAAAATTATTATTTTTCACATTCGAGTGAAATTCTTCAACATGATCACATCGTTAAATTTTATTTGTTTCATATTACGGTATTGCACATAATCTTTCTACGTAGTCTGCGCCTAGGTTTATCTTTTATAAACATCCATGTTTCCTATGACTCTCCAAGGAGGTACTTTTGCATTTAGAATGTGCTTGGCAACTAACTGCCCTCGTCCGTCCGTTGGAATTGATTTTAGAGTCAAGTACTGACTGGTCTTCGTTGAAATGTTCAGTAACACAGTGTTCAGTAACACAGACAAAAAAAACATATACATTCATTTGAAACAAATGTGATGCAGTAAATTGTGCCAGGAGAGCAATTTTTTTGAAGTCCTGAAAACGGAGATGAAATAGCCCTCGTCTGGTCAGGAAAGTACGGAGATATTGTTGCTATCTATAATAATACCAAAGAAGTAAATAGTACACATGTCTGTCATTGTCGTTAAGTGTTATTAGAAACACATTGATACGGACAAAAAACAAAGTTAAGAAATGTAACTGAACAGAAGGAAAAGTCATATTTTTTTTATAAGACAATATAAGGGTATTCAACGTGGAGGCAACTCCCCTTTAATAGTATAGGAAAGGATTAGACTGGGGGATGTGGAAATGTAGAGGAAGGTAGCCAAGGGGCCTCCGGTTTAGTGATCCTACCCGGCATTCGCCTAAACGTGATGCAGGACAAACCCTAGAAAACCTGTATCAGATATGGCAGGCATTTGGTACTTGTCCCATGCCCTTCTGATTGCGGGAGAGGGGTTAGCTGTGGGGTCGCAGCTATGTCCTCGCCGTGCCTTGCACTGCAACCTGCAATGCCAATGGCTGTGGGGACGCAGCATTCCATTCTCAGTGCCTCGACCAGTTTAGGAGGCAGCTGGCCGACTGCTCCAATGGAAACAACGACCAACTCTTACCGTATGATCGAATGAAACTTGAATATCATATACATAGTAATAATAATCAGTTTCATTTTTGAAAAAAAAAAACATAAGGCAATGCTTAGAGAATATCATGCTGAACTAAAGTTTAAATTTTTCTAAGCAAAATCCTAAGAAAAAATTTGTTATTCATTTGTAAAGTATTAGTTTTTTTTAGTGTAACAGGCTACATGAGGGTAATCTACATGGTGGCAACTCTCCTTTATCACCATAGGAAGGGATTTGAAAGGGGGGATGCGGAAGGGTATAGGAAGGTAGCCAAGGGTTAACTAGGGCCCCCGGGCTATAGTTTAAGGATCCTACCCGGCATTCGTCTAAAACTAATGCTGGACAAACCCTAGAAAACCTGCATCAGGTAGGTCGGGCATCGGGTACTTGTCCCACGCCCTTCCGATAGCGGGAGAAGAGTTTACTGTGGGGAGGCAGCATTCACTTCTCCGTACCTCGACCAATTTAGGAGGCAGCTGGTCGATTGTTCCAATGGGAATAGAGGACAACTCTTTCCGTATGCCCAAGGTTTGTGACTCCGGAACATACACCTATCAAAACAGACCGAGGTACCTCGTCGTTTAGGAACCTAAGTTCGAAAACGGTGAGAGGAAAAGGCATCCCCGATGGTAGTCCTCTGCGTGTCTCCAAAAAAGGTTCTGCCTGCGAGAGAACAGCTCTCACAAGCTTCTCCTCTCCTTTGTATACTAACCTTTCGGAAAATACCAGAAGCACCCTCGCGAGCTACCGTATGGTCTATTTGAACTAGTGTCGTCACTTCGACACATTCAGCATGCATTAGTTGCATCCTCATGGTGAACGTGTCGAAAGAGTAAAGGAAGATGAAAGTTGAAAATAAAAGGGCACAGGAATGGACTATTCAGTTCAGAACTGCCTTTGGCCTCGTAAATAAGAATTTCGGAATTTAATTTGTCTATTTTATCATAGACCGTAAAAAAGGTAACACGGTCGTAAAATCCGTTCAAAAAGACTCGAAAAATGCACTTTTTAGCTTGTTTTTTTATGTTAACGTGCAGAAGTATTTTCTCATTTTTCTGTACCTCTTTGGCAAATTTACCAACTTCTTCTAGTCATGCTCCACAAAATATGAACTTGTGTATCCACCATGGAACAAAGGCGATGTCTACATTTGGACTTATCGTCGACGAAATGACGTCACTTACTTCTCGTCGCAGGGTCACGGAAATAAAAGTATGAGAGACCGTACAGCTTTGAATGCATGAGGTCGCCGGCTCGCTTCACACGAACTGTTGACAGCCATTCATGCCAAGGTGGTTGCATCAACTAAGACAATTCCTGGAATAAAATCGGCTTCTTGACTAATTAGCCATCCACAAAGGATTACTAGAAAGATTCGTACAAGCGTCGGAAACTCCAAATCAGCTTTATAAAGTCTTGCTTGTTTCATAATTTAAACTTATTCAAAAATAATAATGACAAAATTAAGATTTTAGATCAACAAAAAGTAATTTACGAAATAAATTATTTAGATTGTAATGCTTGTTATATTTGTCAAACGAAACGTTTTATTAATGAAGATGAAAAGAATAATATATTCAATGTTCAATATCATTTAGTCGTGTCTGTTTATCTAAATAATAATAAATAACAGCAATTTCGAATAGAAAATTGCCTATATTTTAGATGATAATTATTAGATGTGCATATAATATCTGTGCTGAAATACTGAGATTTTAGTGACGAAGATTTTCTATGTACTGTACGATACGATACGATACCATACGATACGATACGAAAGGCGCTTTTGCTGCATCAATATTTATGATTTCTTAATCTGACAGTAGTTAGGATTTTATCACATTTTATACTACATTTGGCATAAAATACCAATTTTATTCGATGGCGTTAGCATTTCTGTTTGTCCTCTAAGGGAACGAATACATATTTTTTCCTTTCAGAAGCCGTTGACTCAAAAGTCCTTCTCTCCATGTGATTTTTTTTTCTCATAGCCAATGGAATTTCTCGTCAAATCCCTTCACCTGTCAGGGAATAAATTCCGATTGATTCAGACCTGACGTCACAGTACCCTGCGTGGTTATCAATATGTCATGAGCTACTTGTGGTGTGATTTATAAGCGGAAAGCCTTCGCAGCTGGGATTGCCGAGAAACGTCCCACGTGCACTAACGGTTAGGGAAGAGAAAGAAGAGCGCGTCTTTGTGGTCGCAGCTGCGATAGCACGTGTCCGTCCGCTGCAGCTTCCTGGTCCGTTCCCACAACGCAATCTCGCCGGAAAATCACTCGAAAATACCCCGTTATTCCCTTCGGCTACAATACTGCGGACACCTGGCCACGAACCTCACCTGAAGTTCAAGTCATCCGAGATTACCGGCTCAAACTCCTACGCAGTGAAAATCCAGAGTAACCCCCACTTCAGTCACGACCAAACTCTCTCTACGTGGGCTTCTTACGGAATACATAATAGAGGGGAAATATCTTTGCGAACTACGTAAGTTAAACCAAATTTTCTGGAAGTGGAAATAGAAAGTAGATAATAATTAGACTTAAAATTCATATATCTTGGACAGTAGGTAAGCATCAAATTAATGTAATGGATCAGAAGAAAAAATTATTATTTTCTTTTCAAGTCTTCTCTTCTCTATTATATATATTTTCTCCTTAAAAACACCAAATACATCCCGTACAGTATATGATACACAAAAAAGTCGTTGATTAGCCTTAAAATTCGTAGCCATTAATAAAATAACGTTTGTTCAGTTCACATGTCCAAATGATGATTAATAACATTCTTCGGATACCTATTGTTAATAAATATTATTCCCAACCCTATTGCGGCATCTGTAGCACTATATTGTACATAATGGTAGGTAGTGACGAACATCGTATCCAAAAAAAATTTTAATAGGGCAATGTAGATATATTTTAGGTAGAAATAAATACGCTAGTGCCACACATATGCTATGCGAACTAAATTAGCAAAATATTTTGTGATATCATGTTATTAATCTTTAAGTTAGAGAATGATAACTTACGAATGATAATATTCATAAGAATCCAGTTAGTAAGAAAAGTGATATGCATTGTTACCAATAGGAATAAGGAAAATTATTACTTAGGGGACTATGAATTCAATATTTAATAAGGATTTAGGAATAAGGAAAATTATTACGTGGGGAACTATGAATTCAATATTTAATAAGGATTTAGGAGTAAGGAAAATTATTACTTAGGGGACTATGAATTCAATATTTAATAAGGATTTAGGAATAAGGAAAATTATTACTTGGGGAACTATGAATTCAATATTTATAAGGATTTAGGAATAAGGAAAATTATTACGTGGGGACTATGAATTCAATATTTAATAAGGATTTAGGAATAAGGAAAATTATTACTTGGGGGACTATGAATTCAATATTTATAAGGATTTAGGAATAAGGAAAATTATTACGTGGGGGACTATGAATTCAATATTTAATAAGGATTTAGGAATAAGGAAAATTATTACTTGGGGGACTATGAATTCAATATTTATAAGGATTTAGGAATAAGGAAAATTATTACGTGGGGGACTATGAATTCAATATTTAATAAGGATTTAGGAATAAGGAAAATTATTACTTGGGGGACTATGAATTCAATATTTAATAAGGATTTAGGAATAAGGAAAATTATTAGTTGGGGGACTATGAATTCAATATTTATAAGGATTTAGGAATAAGGAAAATTATTACGTGGGGGACTATGAATTCAATGTTTAATAAGGATTTAGGAACAAGGAAAATTATTACTTGGGGGACTATGAATTCAATATTTATAAGGATTTAGGAATAAGAAAAATTATTACGTGGGGGACTATGAATTCAATATTTAATAAGGATTTAGGAATAAGGAAAATTATTACTTGGGGGACTATGAATTCAATATTTAATAAGGATTTAGTAATAAGGAAAATTATTACTTAGGGGACTATGAATTCAATATTTAATAAGGATTTAGGAGTAAGGAAAATTATTACTTGGGGGACTATGAATTCAATATTTAATAAGGATTTAGGAATAAGGAAAATTATTACTTAGGGGACTATGAATTCAATATTTAATAAGGATTTAGGAGTAAGGAAAATGATTACTTGGGAGGCTATGAATTCAATATTTAATAACGATTTATGAATAAGGAAAATTATTACTTGTGGGACTATGAATTCAATATTTATAAGGATTTAGGAATAAGGAAAATTATTACGTGGGGGACTATGAATTCAATATTTAATAAGGATTTAGGAATAAGGAAAATTATTACTTGAGAGACTATGAATTCAATATTTAATAAGGATTTAGGAATAAGGAAAATTATTACTTGGGGGACTATGAATTCAATATTTAATAAGCTACCTGTGGAAATATAAAAATGCACAAGAAACAGTCAATTTAAGAAAAGAATCATTGTGTATGCTAGAAATAAAATTCTTGTGATGTAATAGTTTAGTTTTGTATTTACTGTTTTATTTATTGTTGTTATTATGTTATTAACTTTAGTTAAATAAATGGAAATAAAACAAAAATACGTGTAATAGATTATATGCGTACAATTTAATTCCCAGGTTAAAACATGATAGTACGAATAAAAATAGATTCAATTTACATCACCATAATTAGAACAAGCATCTATCCACGAAATAACATCCCTGATTTTGAGCAAATCATTCATGAGCATTCTTTCACAAATATCAAGGAGTCGTTTTCATAAACGAAGAGGCCGCGGCCGGGACAGCCTTCAAAGCTTGAGAAGTCGGCAATGCCAACTGTCTAAACGTAGTCCTCGACAATAGCGGTCAAGGGACGGCCTTTATCATAGCTTCAACTGGATATGAGCTTACCCAATAGCGTTTTTCAGAATTAAAAATATTTTCATTAATTTTTATGATGGATGGGTGAGTCAATAAAATTTTTAATAAAGAAATAAATACAATTTATTGTATTTTTAGCTAATTTAAATTATTAAATTTATTATATCTTAATAATTTATTATATACTAGCTTGGGTGGCCGGCGTTGCCGGTGTATTTATTTATATCAACCCGAAAAAGTATTTAATTCTATATTAATCTTTAGTCAAGAAGTGATTTAACCTGAATCTAACTGTTCCTAGTTCCATACATTCTTTCAACCCATAATGCATTAATTAAACTGTAAAATACATTCAATTTTATTGCATCAATCCCAACAAACATACCTTTGAATTTCTTTACGAATAGAATAATTAAATATATTCTTTGAGTATTGCAGGATATAATTGTCCCTCACTCAGTCTTCAGACATCACGAAACATTAAGTTGATAAAATTGTTAGCTAAATTCACAATATAAACAAATAGTTGCCATGTTGCAGTCACTAATATGGCACTAAAATTAACTTACATTTTCCGTACGGATCGTAAAGTATTTCGTATTCTTTTTTATTTTCATTCGATGGAGTATTTCCGGATATAATTATACTTTTTATTCAATGAAAATATTTCTGCTTTATTTCATTACGAAACAAGAAACTATTAACTTTGTTCCTAGCTTAGTAACGTCTCTCTCTCTCTCTCTCTCTCTCGCGCGCGCGCGCGCGTGACGTCATGGTCTCTTGGCGCGCAGTAATTTAACACTTAATGATCACGTTTTTTAATTACAATTCTTTCCACATTTATCTCACCCCCGCAATACCGTTTCTCGAGTTTTGAAGAAAATGTGTACCAATTTTTGTTGCAATCTGTCCACGCGTTAAAATTTGTATAGAAATTAACGTAAATACATACATACATACAAATATACATCCGTTTTTATTATATAGATAGGTTTAAAATTCAAGAATAGGCTCATTTTTGTGTGGTATAATTTAAAAGATAACAAATGTTTAATTTTCTAATTTTTCTTCCATCAAATTACTTTCTGTCGGTCATACGTAACTGATTGTTCTATTGGTTAATATTGAAGTGTCCTGTTATGATTGTGATTTTAGTTGATTTTTGTATTTTTAAAATTTCCACAAAACTAAAAAGAAATTATAATGGAATGCTTTGCTAGTGTTTGTAGTCCTCACATTGGCATATCGTCGGTGGAAATATTGTAACCTATCATGTGATATGAAAGTGTCCAGTAAACAGTTACAATTTTTTTTTATACTTTCACCTTGACGCTGTCTCCTACATTCTCTTCATTCTGGAATACTAATTCAAATATATTTCAGGAAAAAACCTACTTCACGTTGCTCATTATATTGTCCACTCTCGCATATTCTTGAATTGATCTCCACCAAGTGCAACTCACTGCCTACTACAATAATATGTTTTTGTTGTTTTGAAATAAATATGTATATCTGAGTGTATTTAATGCGTAGATTACTAAAATTAATTTCGAAATTCCGTATCACGCCAGTTTGTTTCACAAATAACGGAAATGTGAACATTCAGAAAACTTTTTTTAATGACATTGAATTTTGCAACGTGTGAAAATTAACTCTGGGGGGGGGGGCGGAATGATTGTTTATGGAATATATAAACATAAATACCTCGAATATTATAATAAATGTGCAGTACAAATTTCATGAATGGTCTTTGTGTGCGAAGATTTCAAGGTGAATGGAATATTTCAGGCTGCACCAAATTTCCTTGCTTTTGAATGAAAGGTACTCCAGAAGAATGACGGAAAATTGTGTTCGGCTGCGGTAGCTTGGTAGCTTGGCGAAATAAAAAATAGTTTCACTCCCACTGCTGGATCCCTCGAAAATACTGTTTCCACCTTTACACATCAAAATAGCTTAAGGAAGCAATTCGTGGCAGCTTTATCAGGGACAAAATGATTTCAGTATCTTGGTGGTAAATTTCCATCCATCACGTCTGAAAAAAAGAAGAGCTCAATCTAAACTTTCGACAGTGTAGATGGCTTAATGGAAGATGTTCCAGCTTGTCCTTAAATGGAAAACTTTGGTTTATAATCAAATTATAAAACCAACATAAGTGTATGGAATACAGCTTTGGGGATGTGCATAAAATAGTCATGTCACGAAAATACAAACCTTTCAAAATAAATTCTTACGTGCCATGGTGAATTCTCAATTGAATGTTAGAAATGCTGTCATACATACTTAGAGAAAATATCAAAAGATTTACGAATAAACATGCAGCCAGAATTTTCCATCATGAAAACAAAGAAGTTCTTCAGAACCGATACCTCTACCGAAGACTGAAGAGGACTAAACCATTTCAGGTGAACCTTCCCCGATGGCTCTGGAGGAGGCCTCCTCCTCCTGTCTCTGGGTTTTTGAACTAACGCTCACACAAGCAGAGGCACCTCGGTCAGTTTTGAGAGGTGTACGTTTGCAGAACTTGGGCATACGGTAAGAGTTGCCCGCTATTCTTATTGGAATAGTCGGCCAGCTGCCTCCAAAACTGGTCGTGAAACGTCCCCACAGAAAACTCCTCTCCCGCCATCGGAAGGGCTTGGGAGAAGTCCCGACCTATCTGATGCAGGTTTTTCTACGATTTTCCCTGCATCACTTTCAGGTGAATTTCCCGGGAAGTTTCTTAAACCATCGTCCGGGGACCCTAGTTAACCCGAAGGAAGCCTGCGAGTGGATTTCTCGCAGGTGAACCTTCCCAGAGAGCTCTGGCGGGGGCTACCTTTGGGGATGCTCTCACATCTCTCTGGTTTTTTTGAACTAAGGTTCCCACATGCCGAGGCACCTCGGTCTGTTTTGAGAGGTGTATGTTCCGGGGTCGCAGACCTTGGGCATACGGCAAGAGTTGTCCGCTATTCCTATTGGAATTGTCGGCCAGCTGCCTCCTAAACAGGCCAAGGCATGGCGAGGGGTAAGCTGCGTCCCCACAGCAAACTCCTCTTCCGCTATCGGAAGGGCGTGGGACAAGTACCCAATGCCCGACCTACCCGATGCAGGTTTTTCTAAGGTTTTCCCTGCATTCCTTTAGGCGAATGCCGGGTAGGATCCTTAAAATATAGCCCGGGGGCCCTAGTTAACCCTTGGCTACCTTCCTCTACCCTTCCGCATCCCCACTTTCAAATCCCTTCCTATGCTATTAAAGGGGAGTTGCCCTAAGTGGATTACCCTCATGTAGCCTATTGCCCTAAAAAATAAAAAAAAAACCTAGTTAACCCTTGTCTATCTTCATCTACCTTTCCGCATTCCACCTTTCAAATCCCTTCCAATGTTATTAAACGGGAGTTTCCTTCACGTGGATTACCCCCCAACCCAAGCCGATACGTCTACCGAAGACTGAAGAGGACTAAACCACTTGAACTCTAAAGTATACTATTGCTTTCGAGTGGCAAGTAAATTTATAGAACAACCTAGAAAACTAAAAGACATCATCGGACTAATTTAGATGTTAGTTAAAGAAATTTAAGAAGTAACAATGAAAAATTAATGGTTGTTCTACTAGACCAGTTTTAATATGCATAACACATTCCGTGTTTATAAAAAAATTTTTAAAAAATTAAAAAAAATAGTCTGAAACAATTAAAGGTCGCATTTTTATCGGCCCTCAAATATCATAATTAATGGCAGACTATATATTCGAGGAAACCGTGAGTAAGTGTGACGTGTGAGCATGGATTGCATTATAAAATGTTGAGGACACGCAAGAATCCCCTATAACTGCTTTTAACATAAGCGTCAAAGTTCACTTTCTTCACGCTCATCTCAATTACTTTCATAACAATCTTGGTGATTTTGCGGAACATGCCGAGCGCTTCCATCGGAATATTAAAG
The DNA here is from genome assembly GCA_037074705.1 of Zhengitettix transpicula. NCBI lineage: Eukaryota > Metazoa > Arthropoda > Insecta > Orthoptera > Tetrigidae > Zhengitettix > Zhengitettix transpicula. The sequence goes on along the minus strand of CM073590.1, from coordinate 70,378,299 downwards.
TGATCGAAATGAGATATCAAGGACAGTGGACTATACGTATGATGGCCGACTATGGGTGGATGTTGAATGGAGACTGTACGGGCACACACCGAAGACAATCCAAAAAAAAAGGAAGTACGAAGTGAAGTCCAATGACGAATGTTTGCTGTTACGTTTACATGTTCATTAACCAATTATTCCGCCCCTCTAGAGAGAATTTTCGCTCGTTGCCATATAGAACTGTCATTAAAAAATAGCGTTTCTTAAATTTACACATTTGCGTAAAACAACCTGACGTAATACGCAATTTTGAAGGTCATTTTTGGAATCTGGGAAAAAAAGACAACATTCTATTCATTTAAAAAGGTCTAGACGACGATGACTGTGAACGTCATCGAAACTTCGCACATTTGGTTAGAAGCCCGAAAAGATTTTGATTCATTCTTTACACCGATAAAGACTGAAATTATTTACAAAACAGAAAAAAGCTAAAAAAATGCAGATCTGTGTTATGAGAAAATCCGGTCAAATGTTTACTAAGGTAGTATGAATGGCATGTTATATTTTTCAAAGATAATGTGGAAGCTACAACTATTACTTAATGCCAATTGGGGAAACGATGCACAATGAATAACTGAAGAACATATTTTGTTCTACAATTTAATGTTCCAACCATCATTCGTATCAGCTTTCAAAGGAAAAACCGAGTCATTGTTATGTTGGTTCAAACCCAGGTCTACATGTATTTTCCTTCAATTTTTTTCGCAGACGGAAGAAGCATTCAAGGATATGGTCGTCAGTAAATATACTTTGAATCGCTATATACGAAAATAAGTCCATCTTATTGGACGAAAAATCTTATTTATTTGAGCATAAACATTTACATTACTAATTTCGGTATTATGTGAAAAGTGCAATACATTTTTTTATTTCTAGTTCAAATGAGTGATTTTAATAAGTCATCAAATTTTTGACATACTTTTTAACATAAATGATATATTTGTAATATATTGTAATGAATTATTTTTGTGGGCTTGGTTTTTACGTTAAATCAAAATAAATATTTGACCAATAAAGGTATTTTGTATAAGTTTCGTAAAGTTAAACATGAAAATTCTTATCTCAGACACCTGTGGTTTTTACATAGACAAGATCTTCTGCCCGTACCAAATGCGTACTGCTATTCTGTGTTGTGTTGCCTGCTGTAGCTCTCGTACCGACGTCTCCGTATCTCACAGCTGGCAGAACGCGTTAAGTTCAGTGTTGACTCAGGGGTTGATCACTGGCTAAGGCGTCGGCCTCCGGGATTGAATGCTGGCAAGCCATCGTACTAAATTGTGTGGTGCTATTCTGTGAACTCTTCATTAACAAATTGTGGCCCCTTTCTCACGACGATTCTGCCTCGAACTATCAGAGACAACAACTTTACGGGGCCTCTCTTAATCACATCCACCAGCTTCGGTGAGCGCAGAACAACTGTCCAGTTTCAAAAACTTATCTCCGTCCCTTCCATTATAACCTCCCGTTCTTTTACTTTTTTCATTGTTAGAAAACTTCGTCGAAATGCCAGTTGACAGATTCTTCCATTGTCACAAGATTTATAGCACGCAGCTGCAGTTCCGTAGTCAACAATGGCTAACTATTCTGTCATGTTGAGGCCAACAATCGAGACAGGACACGAAATTACTTGGATGGAAATATTTATCTCCTCCACCCCCACGCACGTGCACGGTTTCGAATTCTCAAGACCACAGCAAACATCACTTCCGAGACAAAGAAAAACTTAAACCAAAATACACACGCTACAATATATAACACTTAACGCAAATGGTTGAAAACACAAAGTACGTGACGACTTGTCCCATTTCCTCAACAGAGGACTAATGGAACTAATAAATATAATCTAAATCTTTCTTAAGTAGGTGTAGTGTTAACCCTCAAACAATTTCTCGCGTCATTTAACAAGTTGTATTTCGGTGCTTCTTCCAACTGTGCAACAAATTGAAAAAATCATGTTTTAGACTTGGACTTGAACTAAAAATATAATAATAACTTGTATAATGTATTTTGTTCCAATTGGCGACCTACAGGTTGTGAAAAACGCCTTAGGCGTCGGTGAGCTTAATCAGAGAGAAAATGGTCGGTGGCCACCAATCTTTCCACAAGTCATGTGGAACGTTTACGAGAGAACGATTAACCAAGGACAACAACGCAGAAGCAGCCCATAGAAGAATTCATTTGGAGTGAGGTATGGAAGCTCATAGATGAATTTCGTGAAGTGTAGAAGGGCCGACTCATTAATTCTGAGCAATTTGTTTCTGGTCACAAAGTTGAAAGAATATCGTGATGTTGACGAAAGAATTTTGTGAGGAATTTTGGTGACCGAGACATTTTAGATTCTTGTCGGTTGATTGTTCATCTGTCGTCATAAACCGATACGGTGAACCATGAGATTAAATTGTTGAAGGTAATTAACTAGATAGTCGGTATGTGGTGGTCTTGATCTGCGTGAGAGGCCGTTACACAAGCTGAGTAGGGCACGTGTCTGGTTGAACGGAAGCGAGCGGTGTGTGTGTGCTCAGGTGGGTACGAGTATGCGCTTATCTTCGCCGTGTTGACAAAAGCCGTCTACCTGCCTCGTTAGACCTGACACACAGGCAATTTCCTTAGCGCCTGTTTATCTTTGGAAGATGCGTTCGTGTCCTGACTCCTCAACAAGTTACTACGAAAAAGTACGAGATATGTGATTACAGCGCGATTTCTTTAACTACTAGATACACTCAGATGTCCAGCAACTCAACGAAGAATAATTTCATTGTAATTCAGTACACTCGTATTGTAATTTTATAACTACTTGTAGCAAGATCAGCACCATGATAACTTTCCATAATTTTGGTCCGCTGGAGGGAAACAACTCAAATTTATTCCTCAATCATTCTGGTTGAACTGTTCCAGCTACTGTTCATCGCAGACTTTTTCTTCGCATTCTTACGTTATAAACACCGGAAATACCAATGACAGCAGTAAAAACGACGTGGCCTAAATCCATTCTTAAATTCGTTCTCTGATAATATATATTGTAATGAATTAATAGATTGATATAATTAATTTATTGCCCCACGGTGTTGAAGCCAAAAATGTAATAATTAAAAGAAAAGATTAAATTGGCCCACGTTGTTGAAGCCAAAATGTTATGAATAAATTGAAGCTTATAATTAATCAAATTTAACAAAAGATTATTTACTTAATGTTACAATTAATTTGCTCTACGTTGGCACGCCGAAATTTAATTTAACAAATAAATATTTTATTTTTTAATTTGTTGGGTCTTCTAAATAAAACAAAACCTTTATAAGACAATTTACTTTATTGAACATAAATTTACGACATTTTATCGGTGGTTAAATACATTTAAATCTCAAAGTTTAGAAATTTGATAACAATTCTCTCAGGGTCGTTTACTCGGGCTTGATAAGTAAAGAACAATCAAAGAATTTATAAATTAAGTAATTAACAATCCAAAACCAAAAATGAGACGAACGAAATCTGACGAATTTCTTTAACTATCGTTTACAAACTTAATTAATTTGGTTTCTACTTACAAAATGTCCTGCTGGTACCAGACTTAGTTCCGGGGCTTGGGGACACAATTTTCACTATAAGGCCATGAATCACAGATTCTACACTTGATAGTCAAACACACGGTCGTAATTATTGGATTTTCCTCCTGGAACTCTATCTGCTTTACCTCCGGGTCGTCAATCAGACATATTGTTACTCAAGGTTTTACATAGAAAATGTTGATTTCGGTACGCGTATGAAACTTAATGTGGCGCTAAATATTTGATTCTGCTTTGTGGTTTTTTTACAATGTATCTGTCTGTCCAGACTTTATACTTGGATTTTAAAACTTATAAGTCTCTCGGTTGAATTTTAAATTTGGGCCACACAATTCGCCACTCTTGAAATTTTGACTTATTCTCCCTCCTCCTACGATTTCAGACAGACTGCATTCTCTCCCGACTACGATTTCAGACAGACTGCTTCCTCTCCCAACAATGATTTCAGACAGACACGCCTTCCTCTCCCGGCTACAATTTCAGACAGACTGGCCTCAGAAAGCGCTCGCAGCCCGCAAACAAAGACCGCCGACACATTGTTGTCTTTGAAAATGGTACCGCTAAACAATTCAATTATTTAAATAATTTCTGACGTTTAATTAATATTACAATATGTTTAGGCTTACACTAACGGAACAAGTACTGTTATACTTTATTCGTCACTGTTAATGAATTCAGTTATAGGTGTAACCATAGCATTGACATGGTTAATCATGGCGCTATTCTTTATTAATGCATTATTTTAATTTGCGATCAGTGACCAGTGTTATTGGTTCGCACCACATTGGAGTTCGGTTCGAATCCAATCACAAGCTCACTTTGAGAATCATGAACAGACAAAGTGCGGAGCTACAGCTGCTGTGTCGCACGTTCTAGTGACTTATTCGGTTCATCTCTCATTAACCAACCGAAACGTTTTCGAAAACACCGTCGTAATAAATTCGCAAAAATATGAATAGAAAACCTTTCGCCTACATAAACTTTACAAATTAGTAAGAGGCATGTCGCTCGTATTTCTCTTTATTTTTACCGATTAATATTTTTTTTAAAAAAATTAAAAGTGTATGTCGCATTATATTAAATGTAATTAGAGACTCCTACAATTCGTTTACATAGGTTAAGACTATCAGACTATGATTCTATTTTAAATTATGTTGCTTAAGTTGGCTTCATTGATGAACTTCAGCATCCTTCGTGGTTAAGTTCTCGTTGCAATGTGAACATAGTGGTGGCGCTGTTCTGGAAAATATATAATTATGGGTTAACTTGGTATGCTCTGATCTTATTTGGGAGAGGATTATTTGGTTTTTTCGGTTTAGCTGTTTTGGGAATTTTCCTTCGTTGGAAGCTGTGATTTTTGTGTATGTTGATGCATTAATCTTCGCGAGGCATTTCTTTGTCCAGTTCTTTGTTATTTTCTCATAGCAGATTTTTAAATAGTCTTGACTGTTTCTTCTACTGATCTCGTTGACATTTAAGATGTTTTGTTGAGGATTAGGTGTGTCCATTGTCCAGGATCTCCAGCTGTAGTTGGTTGATCAGGGTGTGTAAGGATTCCCTAACAGGCCTGTAGTTCGTTGATCCTGATGCCTGGTGCTGCTGTTTAGGGGATTCGTTTTTCCTGATTATAGGACATCTGGACTCTTGTGCCCTGAGTGCATAATGTATAGTTGTAAGATTCATCCTGCAACTGAGGTTCGGTTGTCCCGATTCGAATAGGATTTTTTCTCTGTTTGTATTTCTCAAGAAGCATGAAATCGTTCTGAAGGCTATATTTTCTATTGTGGCTAATTTGTTTAGTAAGGATTTGTTTGCTGTTTGAAAAATTAGAATTCTATACTCGATGTTCGATCTTATAATAGCATTATATGTTGGGTTTATGGTTCTTCTGTCTGCGTCCCAATTTTTGGCGGCAATACATTTGAGTATATAAATTCATCTTTTTACATCTATGTGATGTTTGAAAGTTGATTTCTTATCCCAGATTATTCCAAGTATTTTTACGTACTGATGAAACTGTATATTTATAGTAGCGGTAAGTGTCTGACTTCATGTCTCCTGGTCAAAATAATTGCCTTGATTTTGTCACAGCTAAAATTGTAACCTATTTTGGCGGCCCATGAAGTAATATTATCCAATGTGTTTTTCATTTGTTTCGTTGTATGTTCTATATTGTAACCTCTTTTAAACAAAATAATATCATCTGCATATGCAAGGTGTGTGGTTGGAGGTAAGATGGTAGATTTCAGCTCATGAATGGCTACTATGAAAAGCACTACACTTAGCGGTGATCCTTGGGGTATGCCATTTTGTAATACATATTCTTTAGAGAGGTTGTTGTTAGCCCTAATCATAACATATCTATTGGCAATTAAGTTCCTTGTAATCGATTATATTCCCCTTGACACCGTATATGGAGAGTTGATTTAATGTATGCCATCTCCAAGTCCTGTCCAGGATGACTGTTAAGACGTGAGCATCTTGCGATAGGGCCTCCTTTATCCTATTATCTAGTTATACAAGCATGGAGGTGGTCTAATGCTCTTAACGGATGAGGGTTAATGATATTGTTTATTTCCAAGTACCATGTCAGGCGCTTCGCGATGATTTTCTCGATTAATTTAGATATATTGGAATTGAGAGAGATAGGTCTATAGTTACCGGAAGAAGACGGATTAATATTGTTAATATTAATATCTACGCAACAATTGGTTGTTACTTTCAATGAAACTGAGTGACTATACAGTGTGTGAAAAAAGTTACCCCACCCCTTCCTTAAAATATCTCAAAACATACACTTCGGATTGAAAATAAGAAACACACGTGTTAACATTTTCAGGATTCATGGAAGCGTAGTAAACCTTGGGAGCGGAAAATACTGCTCGATTGTCCAATCCGTTCCTGTGTGAACTGGACAATTTTTCTCCTGTTTACTGCAGACGTTGTCAGCCATGTCCCAATGATGCAGCGTAAGGCGAACTTCATTCAGAGATTACTGAAGAGCATCTCTGATTAAGGTCTGCGATAATTTTATGCGTTGTTGTTCTTTTCTTGTCTTGTACCAGTATTGTCACTCTCAGTTCTATCCGAACATTAACTAGTCGCTATAGGTCTCGACTCACACGTTTAGACCCACTTTTCCGGCTGACAGTCCAGCCTAACAACACTATAAAAGCAGCTGTTCTTGAATATTTAACTAATCCAACTGTTTCGCTCCATGGGTCGGAGTGCCAATATTCATTCTGCGTACAAAGGCTGTTAAATAACATCTTCAGAAACAAATCGCTTCTACTTTCGTGGTAAACAACCTGCTTCCCTGTTTATAATGGTCTGGACTTCTAGCTATGTAACAGTTACCTTGCCTAGAAACGTCAGGTCATAATAATATTACTATGCAGCATTCTCTTCCCTCGTTTTGTGTATCAAAGAGAAGGAGTGATGATTGGAATGTAATTAAGTAATGACCTACAGGTATTTCACTCGCCTTTTACTAAATTAAATCAATGTAATGGAGCGGAAATTGTGTTCCCAACATATTAGCATACCAGGGCTTCAATAAACCAGTATCGGAGTACATGGACCGTTCTCTTTTACATGTCATCGGTCGCAGTCTAGTTTGTCTTGAGGAAAAGAAACTTGTCCTGCATCATTATTATACTTGTATCATTAACAGCTTTTTTAACTCGTTTTCAAACCGAGGAGGAGAACTCTGATCGAAAGTATATTGAAGGAACGATAAAAAAAATTATTCGTCGCTGTCAATAACTCGTCCAGTGTTTTTCTCTAATCGAGGCGTGCATTATTCATATTCTTCAATCAAATTTTCCTCGCTGTGATATCTATTTTTATCGTTTCCGACACGCTCAATCGGGAATTTTATTCAAATCTTACGTCTTACTCGCAGGGTTTCCCGCTAGAGGTAAGATCTCTTTATTTAATCCTCTTGCGTTTTATAACTCCAATTATTCAGTTAACATTGTCTTTAACACTTTTATTATCGTAACAGGACAAAATTATTGCCTCGTTTATCTCCTTATCGTTTACGACTGAGGGCGGCTACTCATGTTCAAGCAAACTTGACAAGCATGCTTGATCAATCATTTTGCACAAGCATGCTTGAGTGTCTGTACAAGTCGCTTGATTTAATCCTGCAAACTTGCTTGCGCAAGCAAAACTGAACGCGTGTACCAAGAAACTGCGTACTTCAACAAGCAAACGTAAAAAAAAATATGCAGCATACGAAATATTATTAATGAAATACAGACGAATTGATCCATCAATGCCAATAAGCATACAATTCTATTTTTTGTGATAAATAAAAATATATGTAGTTTTTTTATATTATGTTGCATTGTTTTTCGGTAATATTTGTGATGGAATGTTTATATTATTAGATCACCGAATCGAGGGATTTTGAAAAGAAGTTTCCCACATTGACTTTGCTGCCTGGATGGAAAACATATCGAGGTCAGTCTTCCAGGCTGAAATTGGCTCATTTCTTCATTACAATCATAGGCACAGTATGGTGCTACTTGCCATTGCAGACTATAGATTTATTTTGTTTGATTTCGATACGAATGACAGAGTATCAGTTGGAGGTGTTCGTCAGAATACAGAATTTTTTTAGAGTGCAAGGTAACTCAGTCAAACTCCTAGTGGAAAAGAAGTCGCAAATAGTTCATGTAAACTGAAGTCTGTTTTCATTACGGACGCTATTCCGTAGAAGACTGGTATGTTAAAACCGCAAAGAGTGACTTAAACTGTATAAAAAAAATTGAACTATCGATTAAATTTTTTTTAGAGTAACAGGCAACTGGAGGGTAAACCTACATGGTGGCAACTCCCCTTTAATAGCATATGAAGGTTTTTGAGAGGGGGGATGCGGAAGGGTAGAGGAAGGTAGTCGAGACTTTACTAGGGCCCCCAGCTGTAGTTTAAGGATACTACCCAGCATTCGCCTAAAAGTGATGAAGAACAAACCCTAGAAATCCTGCATCAGTTAGGTCGGGCATTGGGTACTTGTCCCACACCCTTCCGATAGCGGGAAAGGAGTTTGCTGTGGAAACGCAACATTCCCTTCTCCGTGCCTCGACCAGTTTAGGAGGCAGCTGGCCGACTGTTCCAATGGGAACAGAGAACAACTCTTACCGTATGCCCAAGGTCTGTGACCCCGTTAACATACACCTCTCAAAGCAGGGTGAAGTGCCTCGGCTTGTGGTTCAAAAACGGAGAGAGTAAAACGCATCCCCAATGGTGGCCATCTCCGTCTGTGTTACAAGGTTCTGCCTGCGAGAAAACATTCCTCGCAGGTAAAGGAAACAGCTCCTTTTTTGTAGGTGTAGATAGGCTATGTATAGGTTAATCCACATAGTGGCAACTCCACTCTTATAGCATAGGAAAAGGAGGGAAAGGGTGGATGCGGAAAGGTAGACCAACGTAGACAAGTGTTAACTAGGTCCCCCTGGCTATGGTTTAAGGATCCTACCCGGCAATTCGCCTCAAAATGATGCAGGGAAAACCCTAGAAAAACATTCGTCAGTTAGGTCGCGCATTTGATACTTGTCCCACGCCCTTCCGATGGCGGGAAAGGGGTTATCACACGCCGGCCGATATTGCTAACGTATTTGGGATATTGACTGCACGGTATAACATTATATACACCGCTATCACTTCAATATTGATAAAATAGTAAAAGCAACTTATGCGTTGCATAATTATTTAATGTCAACTGTCCTTGAAAACTGTGCTTCGTCTATTTCTCTAGGCTCTGAGGACATAGAAACTGACACAGTCCATCATGGCTTAACATCAGATAATTCCAATATGTTCCTATTAGATCCCTCTCATATCGCCGAAGATATGACATGTCATGATAAACAAGTAAGACAAAAATTCTCCGATCTCCTGTGGTGTACTGGTCAGCCTTACTACCTCGCATCACAGAGGTCCCGGGTTCGAACCCCGGCTACGACATTGATGTATTGAGTGTATGTTTCCATACTGAGAGAATATCCAAGAAATTAGTACCCCGACAAAGTCGCTAATGACTTGATACTATAATAATAATATGTATATATAATTAATCAAATTAAAAAAATAACAATTCATGGGCTACTTCGTCAAGTGAAGGATAAGTGCCTTGGCAATTAAGCAATGTTCCTAAATAAAGCTAAAACTGCGTGTTTTAACCTTCCGGTCGCAAGAAACCGCAATGTTGCTGTTAATAGCCTGTAGATTCTCTCTTGATCGTATCCTTCCTTTTAATTAAAGGTATTATGCGTGATAAAAATTTCATATAAATTTCTTCATTCATTGTGAGATAATTATGCCAACCGAGCGGATATATATCAGTAAATTAATATGTGAATATGTTTTTCTTTTCATTAACTAATCTTTACACACATATATTAAATTTTTTCTTCGTGTTTTCCTCTTGTGGTCAGGGCAAAAAGCAGCCACAGCGCCGCATCGTCGTCGTCCGAGCTCTACGTAGTCCAAGTGCAAACTAGCGCTTGTTCAATCATTCTTGTATCGTGTGGTTTCGAAGGTAAATTTGCCGTGCTTGTTCAAAAAGATGGATCGAGCATGCTTGTCAAGTTAACTTCAACGTGTGTATCCGGCCTGAGAATAATCGGCAGACTGGTTATGTGACATGTCAGTTGAAAGATAGTCGTCTCGGTAGCCAAGGGTCCTCTGCAATTTGCAGATGCTAAGAAGATATTGCTTATACCCACAGTATTTATCATGTCTCACAGCCTAAAAGAGGACTGAGTACAGTACTACGTGTGTAACACCACAGTTCACAATTATGAACTTTTTAACTCCTCAAAATCTCGATAACTGTACAGTGTTAATTAGAGAGATAATTTTTATCATTTGACACAATTGAGTCACAAATACTTTCAGTTCGTCATTTGTGAAATTTCCTTTTCATTCAGGAAGTGTTTGTCCTTATTAAACAGCTGCATTTCTCTACGGCACGAAACTGGGTGAGAATCTACTGAAATGAAAAAAATTACGTCTGATTGAAAACTAATAAGAGAGGTAGCAAAATGCAGACTAAATAAGTGATAATATAAATACTGGAAGTTAAAGAAATCGCGTTATATTCACAATCTCGTACTTTTCCGTGGTAACTTGTTGAGGTGTCAGGACACGGACGGATCTTCCAAAAATTAACAGGCGCTAAAGAACAACGTTTCTGGGATCCTTGCCCTTTCTTCAGGTGCTACGAAGACCCTAGAACGACACAACTGCACTCGTCAATTGGCAACACTCAAAAACGACGAAAACTCAACGACAATGGGACAGCTGAAGGGTTAGTGTAACAATAAGGGAGCAACGACAATGAGAAATCAGAAGGTTTATAAGGGATTGTAGCAGTTGTTGAGTTTCATAGTGTCTTGTTTGTACATTAATTGCTGTGATGTTTGATTTAATGTGAAGCATCTCTGATATGAGTCTGCAATTGTACCTGTCGTCAATGTCTAAAATCTTGTCATTTTGCCAATTGATGAATTTTTCGAATTGATGGAATATTTGAAGACTACAGAATGTTATCGTTGGTAAGTTTGATATTAGACATATGTTCCGTGATGCTTGTATTAAGGGAACGTATCCAAAGAACACCTACAGCAAACATTGTGTTGTTTACAAAATCTCTTGCTCTAATTGTAATTCCTGCTACATAGGGCAAACAAAACGTTCCCTTAATACACGTATCAAGGAACGTATGTCTAATATCAAACTTCCCAACGGTAAACATTATGTCATCAATTCGAAACATACATTTGATTGGCAAAATGCTAAGATTTTAGACATTGGCACCAGGCTCATACCAGAGATGCTTCACATTAAGCTATTATTGTACAAACAGACACTATTCAACTCAATAATTGCTATGATCCCTTATCATTACGCTAAACCTTCTGCTTTCCCATTGTCGTTGCGTTTTCGTCGCTTTTGTGTTTTGTCAACTGATGAGTGCAGTTGTGTCGCTCTAGGCTCTTAGCACCTGGAGAATTGAATCTGACTGAAACAATTTGTCATCCACATATCCAATGTTACAATAAGAGCAAACTGTCACGTAAAAGCAGAGCAGTAAATACTTAAATTCAACTATTATATGCGAAACGATGTTAAACCCACTTACAGTCAATTTGGTCCAACAGACTATTAGCAACCGGTTCAGCGATTTTTTTCCACTGAACACCAGGAAAAGAATTAAAGAGCTATTTAATTTATTGAGCATTGATGAAAGTCGGTGCACTATTTTGTAGCAGGTTTCTGCACTTGTTTGTAGATTCATGGGGTTGCATTTAAAGAAGCTTGTTTGGAGTGAACGTGACTCCGTGCTTGGGGAGGCAGGTAATAACACCTGTCTGGCACAGTGTTCCCGCCGTCTCCGGCTGTCATTCGCCAATTTTCGTAAAAGACGTCGTCCAGATTTACGAGCGTGCCGTAGCAGGTAGACTGAGCTGCATCCCATAATGGGACACTTGTTGTTCCCATGCGACTGGGCGAGGCCGCCTCGCTGGCGCCGCGCCGCGCCGCCAGGTATTCAGGGTCGTCCAACACTCTCTCTAATTAGACTACAGGCTAATACCAAGATATATGGTCGCCTAGTGCACCAAAAGATGAAATGCTGGAAAGCAACAAGATCGGGCTGTTAGTACGAGACAAATATAACATTGATTTTGACCTCTGTTAAAAATAATAATACTAAAAATTACGTTCGTACGGACCAACTAAAAATGCAGGGACAAAAAATAAGAAAAATTTAATTAAAAACTGCCGGGCATGTCGTCGCGGATTGGTGTCTTTTTATAACAGCGAAAAACTTGAGACTAGAAGTTAAACAAAGAACTGAAGCCAAAGATATACGCATGATGACCATTTTCTGTTTCAATATATAACATTTCATAATTTAATCTGTTTCCAATAATGTGGTTCACTGCCTAAAATAGAGGTGTTGTTTAATTAAATTTCATACAAGGATTCGTGATAGGATGCTGTTAACGAGTTGACAGTTTGAAATTAGATTTATGCTCTTTAATTGTTGTATTTGAATTTTTTTTTGTTGGCCGATATAAAATGACGTCACAATTCAAACAATTAATTTTATAAACAACATTGACAGTATAATTTCACCGTTAGAAAAAGACGCGCATCCACGTCGAATGTCCTGCACTTTTAAATTTAAATTTGCTTGGTTTTTGTTCCTCTATTTTAAGTTTGTCTGTACGTAGGTCGTTTTTAGTATTAATACGAGACCAAGTTAACGCAAGGGAAATAGAGATACGTACAATATAGACAATATAAAACACGAATTACGAAACAATTTCTACTTCTCTGTTATAACATAATATGTGGAATGTTTTCTGCACTATGGAATGTAGAACGACGGTGTGGTTGACATTATTCCTACATATTTGAATTTAAGCGGAGGATTTGTCTTCCTGGTAGGTAATTCACCCCTTAGGTCAGAGATTCATATAAAAATGAAATATCGTAATATTGACTACATTGAACAGCTTGTAAGTAACATAATTTGACCAGTCTGTTAAGTCATTCCTGTGTTCTATCTTGCTACAACAGTCATTTTTTAGTAAATCTTAAATTACAACAAGGATAATAAAAAATTAATAGCACAAATATAAGAAGATATAAACTATATACTACATTCAAATGAACGCATCATTTGACGATCCCATATATTCTCACGAAGGCAGTGTTACATCACAATATAATTATTTGAACACTATGAAAGAGGTAGACATATAAAAAAATAACACGATGGTTTAACTGATAAATAAAGAAAACGAACACTACAAACGTATTATTTTAACATTTTCACCGTGTTTAAGTAACTTCAAATGGTTTTTGTTCACAATCATCTAGAATACAAGGAATTTATTATAATTGGAGAAACTTGTATCATTAAAATACTAGATTTTTTAGTTTTGAATAACGTCTTCTTAATTCAATGAAGTTTAATATTTTCATCCGGAGAGCAAACAACAAAACTATAAGAGTAAGTCTTCAGCATCAACGACAGGAAAAACTGCAAAACTAGTTGCTTGAATTCAAATTATTTTTCAATATTCAAGTAATAGCGTATCACTTTGATGTTAGAGCATGCACGCGGCATTAATTAATCGTTGCCTCCGTAATCGCAGTAGTCCATAGGAATGAAAGCTTGCACACTAGGCTGGATCTCGGAGATAAAATTGTCGCTAATGGCAGATTTAGCAGTCGCTTAGCGATTCTAGCGCACACGATAAATTTATCGCCAAATGCAACTAGTGGCCTAAGTAACCGAATGCATTGTTTGCACTTAGGGCTGTTTTTCTACCGTTCGAGTTATTTTCATTCTTTTTTTTTAATTTCGGTTGCTGATTTACAATCTACTCTTAACACTTAGAGTAATAAGTAAATTGTTTAATTATTAAAGCTATTTGTCTTGAGTAGGGCATCGTCCAGTGGCGGGTCTCCTGTATTTATTTAGTGATGTCTTCTGGCCATAATCTCTTCAATGTTCTTGCTATGGGTTGTTGGAGGTAGAGGTCGGCGATGTATTTGTTGCGGTGGTTTAGTGTTCTTTCTTTGCTTTTGCTGGCATACGTCTTGATGATCTCTGAAATAAATGGAATTTTGAGGTTTTGAATTTTCGTATGGAAAGGTTGTTTTTTGACATTATAACTTTTGTGTCCCTTTTCTTGCATATTTCGGATATGAATGCTTTAGATTACATCATAGATAATGAAATACTTATTTCATTAATTCAAGAAAGACCTGTGTTATTGGATAAAACTCTAAACATATTTTGCGTCTTCCTGCTTCAACTCTTCAAAGGGCGTGTAGAAAGCTCCAACCACCTCTCTTTCATTAATTAGATGAACCCAAATTAGTCGATTTTTTCTTATCATTTTCATTCGATGACGATGTAACAGGAATGATAGATTGAGCTCTCTGTTCATTTCGAACTACACTGTTCACAGCACTCTCAACTGAGAATCGTGCGACGGAAAATATGCAGCCGCGATAATAATCGCTTAGTATGTAAGACTCCCGAATCTAACAGGACAACGATAATTTTATCGCATCGATAAAAATCTCCGAATGTGTAAAGGGCCTTAAAGGTTGAGCGTACAGTAAACAACAAGGTCACATTTTAATGCAACAGGCTAAATGCTGTACCACGTTAATGCAATGAATCGGGATTGCAGCTGCTCAATATCTCCCAAATTCAACGTGAAATGTGTTATTTATCTTCCCTATACTCGAGATTCGCAACTCAACCACAACAAGTCTGTAGGAGCTGATCACAGGTGGAACCTTCCTTGAGAGACGGAGAAGGCAACCTACAAGGAGGCCTTCTTCTCTCTCTATTAGAACTGTCGGCCAACTGCCTAATAAACTTGTCGAGGAATGCTGCGTCCCGACAGCCATTGGCATTGCAGGTTGCAATATGTAGGATTTTTAGTTCTATAGTTATTTTGTCTTAGGTGTGTTCCTGGCTTCTAGTTAGTTCCAGTCCATTCAACTGCATCATAGAAGGTCCAGATGAACTGAAAACGCACAGCCTTATAATTTGTCCGCTCTTCAGAAAGTTGTAATTTTCCTGTTACAGTGCGTTTATAAGGGCACATTTTATTATTTGTTGACATAGTGATAGGGTGCCACAGAACCTTTTTTTGCTCTAAAATTTTAGAGGATAGCGGTAACGTTATTATATACGGCGACTGCAAAATTACAGACCTCAGATAGAATTTCGAGCCGCATTGTTTAGTGTGCCCTGAGCTTATAAGAAGCTCTTTTTTTGCGACCTCGATGTTTTCACGTAGTTCGGCCCCAACCTCCTTCCGTTTCCTAAAAGGTCGCTGGCAACCTGTGACGCCGAACTAAATGTATAATAGTAAATATATAAATCTTTATAAGGAAAAAATAGTTGCATCGTTATTTTAATAAAAAATAAAGTGCCGCGGAAGGAAAAGTTATTAATGAATTCGTGAATCAAAACGTTTTTTCTGTCTCACACAATAACTGGAACCCGATATGGCTTGATACGGTTCTTACGTATAATACTTGCGCTTACCTCTGTTTCTTAGTCCTTTCTCTGAGGACAAACAGAGTTTTACCGTTTGAAACGTAGGCTCATTGTATCCTCCCTCTTGTACCCTCTCATAATCCTTCCTGTATCGACAGTGGAACACCCGATAATTTTTCACCAGATATTTCAATAAGCTTCGAAACCAGAATATAATTCTTTGGTCGCGGCTTTTCTCTGAAAACTAGCCGAGTACTAAAACTGATATGTTTCCTTTTCAACGCAACCTTCTCTATTATATTTATGTCGTTCAGCAAACGACGCAGTTCTTATACTGTAAGTAATTATGACTCGATTAATCATAAACATGTAGTCTCACAATTGAAACAACTTATAAATAAACAACAGCCAATTTGAAGTCAAAAACAGGATATTTATTTATGGAAAATTAAATCGGCAACGAGGATATAAGTATTAGTTTTGTGAGATTTAATATTTATAGATAAACAACAGTCAATTTTAAGTCATTAAAAATATATTTATTTATAGAAAATTAAAATATGTTTCTTCAGGTTGAAGTTTAACACTACAAAACAAAATAATTACAATGATTAAAATAAAATATTTAATAAAAATTTGGGAGAAAAAAAACAATATAAAACGTTAACTTTGCGACCTCTTAAGGTTGAAGATTAACACTACAAATCCAAACCAAACAATTACAATGTTTAAATAGTTGTGAGGCTTAAACATAATTTTGACACCATACTGCAGTAAATAATATTAAGGTCAAAATTGACAATTTAGTTAAACATTATGTTATGTACAAACCAAGCGCTCATTAAAAACTGGGTTAAATGAACATGAAAATAATATAAATAGTAATACTCAAAAATTATTCTATTTTTTCAAAACAAACTCATTTAAATAATCATAAAATAGATTGATGCAATGTATCAATTTTGGATGTAGAAACCAAATACTTCCAAAAATTAATAAGTGAAATTAGATAATATAAAACGGCTATCAATATAAAAAATTATACTAACAATTTGAACAAAATTTATGATACTTTGCTTTTGTAATATTTAATTTATATATTGTTATAATTTTAAATTCTAAATTGTTTCCATTGTAAACCTCACTCAACAATGAAGCTTAGTTTTTACTGTTCGTTCTCGTTTTAAATAGTGTATTTCGGCAACGGCAGTCAAAAGTTGTCCACCTAAATTTATATAGTTTGTTTTCTCCCAAATTATTATTAAGTATTTTATTTTAATCATTGTAATTATTTTGTTTTGTAGTGTTAAACTTCAACCTGAAGAAACATATTTTAATTTTCTATAAATAATTATATTTTTTATGACTTCAAATTGGATGTTGTTTATTTACAAACATTAAATCTCACAAAACTAATACTTACATACTCGTTGCCGATTAACCTGTATAGTTACTCCATTCTATATCTGAATTGACTTTTAAAAAGGGAGTTGTCAAAAATTTTTATATTAAATATATATTGCAGGCATCTGACAGAAATGTACTAATTCGCTGAATTGTTCAAAGCTTTCTCGCTAAAATGTACTTTTAATTTTCATAGTACCATACAATTATAAGTTCTTAAAACCTATCTTTACTTATACAGAAAATCGTATCATTCTGCTGATTTTATAACATCTACAACTTCACATAAATCAGTTCTAATCAAAGGCCTTCCGCAAGGACTAGGACGAACGAGCCCTCTAATGATCAGTTAAGCAACTTTTAAATTAGAATATCTTTCCTCGTAGGTCAAACGTCGTTCCAGCTAGCCTAGGAATATGAAGCTTTCAAACTTTTGACGTACGGAATTAAATCACAGATGCGCAGACGACCAACGAGAAGCAAAGAGAAAATGTAAACCTGCTTCTCTGGAGAAACAATGGCAGACTTTAGGTAAGAAATTCTGCACCTGATTGATAAATGAAAATCAAATAGAAACTGTGCGCGGAAAACCGCCTAACGGTGGCGACACACGCCTGAGTTGAACGGCGTGTGGAGAACAAAATTGGAAAAGCACACCGATGCAATTATCACTAGCTCCACGAACCTTGAAAAGGTGGGTAAATAATCTCCGCTGAAGTGTAAATGTTACACTATGTGCGTCACTGTTACCTAGATTGTGCGTACTACAGCTAAGCTCATCCAGCACTTTCCGGACACACAATACGGTTTTCGCCAAAAACATTCCTGCTGCCATCAATACTCCAACCTCATAGACAACTCCTTCGAACCTGCATCACCACATTTATAGACATTGAAAAAGCTTTCGTCAAAATCCGTCACCCTACCCTTCTTTTAAAAATCAAGTCTACCTAAATGACACCCATTATGGAATACTCCTCAACTACCTCTCTAACAGAACCTTCTCCATTAAAGTAAATAATCACCTCTCCCAACCCTACCCCATCGCTGCAGGTGTTCCCAAAGGAAGCGTTATTGCCCCCCTTCCTATACAACATCTTCTCCCACCATATCCCACAACATCCCACCACTGGCACAATATTCTTCCATCATCCATCACCTCCAAATTACAACATGTTCAATGAGCACTCACTACAGATTTGGTCCATACAATGGCGAATCAGCATCAATCCCACCAAATCAGTAACCGATCCATTCTCACTAACCAAAAACCCTCGTGCCCACATCCCCCTCTATCTAAACAACGCTGAAACACCCAAAAAAAACAGGAACCACCTTCCTAGGACTCTACATCCCCTCTTAAACAGAAAACCCCCACTCACAATCAGCACAAAACGCCTTTTATACCTCTCCATAATACAAACCACCTGTTCCTACATCTCATCCATACGGGTAGTAACAGCCAAAACCCAAATAAACCAAACATAATCCTTCACACCTAAGAAATTGCATCATCCACCACGACTTCCAAAAGTCAACTCCTTCATCACCAAATCCGTAACGTCACTAATCAAAAGCACATTCAACCATCCTAACACCACGATTCAGCAATTCTATAGCAACCCTCCCCCACCACTACACTCACGTCGCCTCAAAAGAAAACGCCCTATTGAACTCATCCTTCCCGCAGAACACTCTGGCACCTCCTAACCCACCCCATCATCACACCGTAAGACCCCACCCACCTATTACATCCAAGCTACCAAACTCAAAATCACCCGTGAACCCTCATACCCCATCAATGTACGTCCCACAGATATACAAATTGAGGTACAAGCAAAAAATTGCAAATTTAGGTTAATTAAGGGATTAACCTAATTACCAAGTTCCCATGTTAATTATATACGTAATTTAAATTGTATTTACTGTATACAGTATGTAACCAACTAATAATCTCAAGATAAAAGTTTTGTCTAATAAATTTTTTAAAAAATCCAGCACTTGTACTCATAACCAATCAGAACGAATTCCTAGGTATCCTTCATTACTTACTTTTCTATTTTTGTTTCAATTATATACAATACGCTATGTTTTTATATTAGATTTCCTCCTGTATCATATAATACTGAATTGCTGTAACTACATAAGTAATTACTACAAAATTCTGTAATAAGTAAAGTAATCAATGTGATTAATGACACCCTGTATTTAGTCTGTATCGAAAACAAATGTGCAAAAAGAATGCAGTCGAATTTCATATATGTAGTTAGAATATACCTGTTTCAATAGAGCTGGAAGGGGAAGTAAGCCTGAGAGGGCAGTGCTCTCGCAGGTGAAACTTCCCCTTTGAGGATGCCTTTTCCTCTCTCTGGTTTTTTGAACTAAGGTTCCCACAAGCCGATGCATCTGTTTAGAGAGGTGCAAGTTCTGGGGTCGCAGACCTTGGGCATACGATAAGAGTTGTTTGTTGTTCACATTGGAACAGTCGGCCAGATGCCTCCTAAAGTGGTCAGGGCACGGAGCACACCAAAACTCTCTCTTGTCATCGATAGGGCGTGGGTACTCAATGCCCGACCTACCTGATGCAGGTTTTCTAGAGTTTGGCCCTACATCTCTTTTAGGCGAATGCCGGGTAGGATGCTTAAACTACGGCCCTAGTTAACCCTTGGATAGCTTGCTTGTTCTTTCCGAAACCTCCCTTTCAGTCCATTTCCTATGGTATAAGAGGGGGAGTGACCAGGCAATTGATTATCTACATACATCCACACACATGATGACACATGAATATTGAACGGGATCGAATCACGTAAACGTTTTCAGTTAATCAGCTATCTTAAAATGAATGAAGTTTTCCTAGAATAAATATTACAAGGAGATTGGTAGCGGACGCTTATACAAAACTACAGTTTTTCTGCTCTTTTATTGCAGACCTTTTCAGCCTCTGTGTCGTCAAAGCGTGAAGCGGGTACCGCAAAATAAGTTCCACAACTGATACTGCTAACTATACTAACTGGGTCAAGTCATAACTTCAGCATCACCAATTTACACAAAATTCACAGCATAAATTATTGTATAAGGTTTGTTCTAAAAAATCGAAATAATCATAACAATAGGCAAGAAAAACTATAAATATGGAGTTAAACTTTTTAAATCGTTCAACTTGATTTATATTTACTACTATCTGACGTTGCCCGGGTATTTATTTATATAGCCCAGAAAAGTATTTCATTCCATAATTAATCTCCAAGTCTAGAAGTGATTTAATTTATCTGCAAAGGCAATGCTAATTTCATCAGAATACATCAGTACCTTTACAGAAGCATTAATACTCCCAAATATTATCAAACATACTCTTGAAAAATTATACTCGTTACCCTAATACAGTCAAAATTACACGCACTACCTTAGTAGAGTTAATTATATTCCCGGTGCCATAAGCGAGTCAAATATTCTTGATGTAACTCAAGAATGCAACAAATACTCCCTATACCATTGAGAGTAAGAAACACTCCCGCTACCTTATAAGAATCAAAATTATTTACCATACATTAATACAGTAGAAAATGAGAGTCAAAATTACTTTTGGTTCCTTAACAGAGTTACAAACTCTAATGGTATATAAGGGAAAGAAATATACTTAATAAAGTTACTTTACGTTAAGAGTGTCAAAAAACGTCTCCGTACCCTAACAGAGTAAAAAATACTCCCGTGCCTTAAAATTGTAAAAAATTGCCAGTTTCTTTATGAGAGATATTTAAAGTACCTTTAAAATGCCATCCCTTCCAACCTTCTCTCTATAAGTGTTAAGGCTTTCTTGCCAATACAGTGTTCAAATACATCGTAATTATTATCTGTACAAATTGTAATGGAATTTGCTGCACGTGTATAAGAATGTGCACACAACATTATTTTCCCCTTCGTAGGGGCTAAAATAAAAGTTAACCGGCATATAAAATATTATTAATAAACTCAGCGAAATCCATAACCACGGATTCGACATCAATGTCGACTGTTTTCACATTATTTTTATGTAATGTCCCTTCCACCCATATCCCTAAAAGTGCTCCCCATCACATGCCAAAAGGTGTTCGAAATACACAGAAAAAACATCGGGAGCAACGCTATTACTTTCACTAACCCCTATTACATTTTATTTCGACTAAAATATCGGCTGTTTTAGAATCTTATCCCCACTGTGTTTGTTACCACTTAGAAAGGAACACGTCTACATAATTTGGGCAAATTTGCTCCACAGGTGTAGATTTGTATGCGTAACATAATTATGTTGTTTTCCCCTTCAACCTGTACTCGTAGGGTTAGAAGTACAACTTAACCGGCGAGTTTTCAGTGACATCCACTGATATTACATTAATCACTTTTTTTGCTTTGTTTTTACGATACGTCTCTCCATAACGATACCTAAGGGTGCTTCTCTCCTATGCCGAAAGAGATTACAATTATCCTCAAACAACATCGGTAGAACCACTATTAATCTCATTGTCTCCAAAAAATATTAACTCGTCGCAAATACCACCAGTTTTAGCTTGTTTTAAAGTTTCAACCCATTCCACCTCCGCCACTGGGGGTTAACCGGCAAGTTGAAAGTCATAATTAAACTCAGCGAGATCTATAACTACGGATTTGATTCCAAACTCAGTTGTTTTCGTGTTATTTTTTTGTAACGCCCACCCACTCCCATCCCTAAGTGTGCTCCTCTCTATGCCGAAAGGGGTTACTATTATAAACAATCAACATCGGGAAAATTACTATCGATCTCATTGACTCCGAAAAAATTACAGTGACCAATCAGAGTGGTTTTATGACCAGAGTAAGACGCGCGAAGTTTGCACATTGCCCCTTCAAGCAATAACTCCGAGAGGAGTTTCTATAACCGTCGCAGATGGACTAACAGAATGTTACTACTCCATCACAGAGTCCGTCAGTCCCTAAAGTCATAATTTTTACAACTCCAAAAACAAACCGCTATGAAACGTTTGTATGCGAGAGGACCCGTCGGAACAATGCTGGTTTGAGTTGAACCACGATACTGTCAAAATTCATCAAAGGGAGCTGAGACGAAAGGACGAGCCTGGGCACACGACAAAGGGTGCACGTGCGTCTTCCGAAGGACAACGCGGGAAATAATTCGTTGCGCACAGCAGTCCGAATTCTCTCCAAGCGCAACATAGGCCGAAGAGATAATTAGCGTGAGACAGGGCGACGGACAGATATCTTTCCCCATCCACGAAATGAACCACGCCTCATGTGTGACGTGAAGTACCATCTCCCATCTCATCGTCTATGAAGGCGAATGTCGTATACAAAAGAGTGGATTCTACAATCAAAATTCTTAGTTCATTCTATGTTGCTGTTAATTTTTTTTTTAGGGTAACAGATAACATGAGGGTAATCCACATGGTGGCAACTCCCCTTTAATAGCATAGTAAGGGATTTGAAAGGGGGGATGCGGAAGGGTAAAGGAAGGTAGCCAAGGGTTAACTAGGGCCCCCGGGCTATGGTTTAAGGATCCTACCCGGCAATTAACCTAAAAGTGATGCAGAGAAAACCCTAGAAAAACCTGCATCAGGTATGTTGGGCATTTGGTACTTGCCCCACACCCTTCCGATGGCGGGAGAGGAGTTAGCTGTGGGGTCGCAGCTTTCCCCTCGCCGTGTCTTGACCAATTTAGGAGGCAGCTGGCCGACTATTCCAATAGGAATAGCGGTCTGCGACCCCGGAACATACACCTTTCAAAATAGGCCGAGAGATGTGGAGGCATCCCCAAAGGCAACCTCCGCCAGAGCTCTCTGGGAATGTTCACCTGCGAGAGAATTCTCTCGCAGGCTTGTATCTTTCTCAAGTTTATCTGAAACTTGATATAACTTTAAATTGGGTCTGCGAGGGCTATTCTCTCACAGGCAATACCTGCGAGGGATATTCTCTCGCAGGCAGAACCTTGTAGGAGAGATACGAAGGGGCTACCTTTGGGGATGCCTCTTCCTCTCCGTTTTTGAAGTAGGTTCCCACAAGCCGAGGCACGTCGGCCTGTTCTGAGAGGTGTATGTTCCGGGGTCACAGACCTTGGGCATACGGTAAGCGTTGTCCGCTATTGGAATAGTCGGCCAGCTGCCTCCTAAACTGGTCGAGGCACGGAGAAGGGAATGCTGCGTCCCCACAGCAAACTCCTCTCCCGCTATCGGAAGGGCGTGGGACAAGTACCCAATGCCCGACCTACCCGATGCAGGTTTTTCTAAGGTTTTCCCTGCATTTCTTTAGGCGAATGCCGGGTAGGATCCTTAAAATATAACCCAGGGGCCCTAGTTAACCCTTGGCTACCTTCCTCTATCCTTCCGCATCCCCCCTTTCAAATCCTTTCCTATGCTATTAAACGGGAGTTGCCCAATGTGGATTACCCTCATGTAGCCTGTTGCCCTAAAAAAATCGGTCTACTGCCTCATAAACTGGTCGAGACGCGGAAAAGGGAATGCTGCGTCCTCACAGTAAACTCGTCTCCCGCTATCGGAAGGGCGTGGGAAAAGTCCCCAATGCCCGACATACCTATATCTGGTTTTCTAGGGTTGGTCCTGCATCATGTTTAGGCGAATGCCGGGTAGGATCCTTAAACTACAGCCGGGGGCCCTAGTTAACCCTTGACTACCTTTCTTTACCCTTCCGCATCCCCCATTTCAAATCCCTTCCTATGCTACTAAAGGACAGCTGCCACCACGTGGATTGCCCTCATGTAGCCTGTTACTCTAAAAACAAAGAAATCTCAAGAATCGTGTTAAGTAGTTCCTGAAATTATAGCAAAGTTGTTATTGAAATGCAACACACCAGCCCGCATTACTCTCCCTCTGGATGAAGCTCATCTTCTAATAATAAAATAGCCAAATTCAGACAAAAGAAGTGATGATAAATACCACATAACGTTTCTGTAAACCTTGTTCCTTTCTTCAGGTCCCAAGAAGACACATGAGCCAAGAGCTACACAATCGCACAATACAGTTGACAAACTTTAAAGCCAATAAACTTATTTTGACTCAACTTCTAATATATCACGACGAATGAAGACATATTAGAGCAGTTTCTTAATCTCTAAGTCACTTCTAGAAACAAGAAAGGGCAATAACGATGTTGATGCTGCCGATAATTCTTTAACAACTCATGGCAGTGACAATCAAGTAACTGCATTTGTACTGATGGCGCACGATCTATTACAAATACAATAAAAATGTTAAACGTATTGCCTAAGACAAAAAAGAAATCTAAGATATCTCTTACAAAAAGTTCTTTGGATAAGGAGGCATTCAAAATCTTCTAAATCGTAAGTACACGAGTTATGGTGCAATAGAGACGCATTTTTGACTAGTCTTTATCATGGTGTGATCTCTATTATTACTGACATGGAAGGAAAAATCTAACACACACGCTCCTGTACAGATAATATTAACAATTTTTTTAAAAAAACTATTACTAAGGATAACAAGAATACTGTACGTTCTTAATATCAGTTTTTAATGTAAAAAAATAGAAAGTTTCTTCCCTTTGCAACATGCTAAGCCCGATTCTATGCTGAAAATATGATAATAAATGAAAAAATGTCACGAATACATCTGCCAGGGCATTTAAGAGAACAAAGTACGCCAGACAACATTACTGATGCTCTAATTTAGCAACTATTTTGAGAGTTGTGTTGTGCATTTACTGTGTTCGAACTTTGACTCCGTGGTAACGAGCTACAGCCCGATTGTCCGACTCAGTTTCATTGGGTGGGCAGATGAACGGAATATGTTTCTACGCACCGCGAAAAGTGATCTATATATATATATATATATAAATTACCTATTGATGTTAATTATAGATAGATGCTGTTAAAATTTTGAGTTATTTTTTAGTGTTTTATTTTCATATCAAGTTTTAAATACGACTGGTTTTAAATCCTGTATTTGTGTGTATTTAATCTTTTATTATGCATTCATAGTGCTTTTAAAAATCTTACTAGATTTTCTCTTTATTACTTTCTTTTAAAATTAATAAATAAAATGGAAGGAATATAAAGATTAATCCGTCATTTTGCTGTGGCAGTTGTGCAATTACAATCTGTGCAAACAGAAACAATTATCGATTTTATTATTCCGATGTACTGATGATATGGTTTAATAAGAGCACACATGGTTCATATTATTAATGAGTACTAGCTGAGTGCCTGGCATTGCACGGGCATAGTTAATACGAGAATTAAACTCAGCGTCTTCTATAATCCCGGAATCGACACTAATAACGGTATTTTTTGCATATTTTTATGAATACCTATTGACCACCACCCATTCAGTAAGGGTGCTTCCCTTCCTTTGCTTGGAGTTGAAATTGGACACTCAAAATTTTCAGAATGTCAGTATTAAAATAAGCAACCGACAACGTTTTATTCCACGCTAATAATTGCAGTTTAAGAATGATTCTAAATACCCGGTAGGCGTATCTTAACCCCTCAGTGTTGGTTCCTGGATCGCAAGAAACATGTGTATAAAGTTTGATAGAAATTCGTTAACGCATTTAAGATTGTAAACGGAATTTTATTTCACCCTCTTCCACTCCCACTCGTAGTAACTGAACTAAATCTAAACCAGTATGAAAAATGTCTGAATTAAACTCAGTGACTTGTATAACCCTGGATTTGACACAAATCTTGGTTGTTTCGCGTATTTTTTTATGTAAAGGCCCTCCAGGCTCTCCCTTTGTGGGGCTGACTTCCATCCTGTACGGGGTTGAAATTGTACACTAAAACATTTGGAGATAAACTCTTAATCACATAGCCATAGACTAATTCGGCCGTTTTACCGTTTTTTAAATACAACTCACCAATCGGATGAATGGTATGGGAGACACACACACAGACAGACAGATTCATTTCTATGTGTGCATAAATTGTAGAACCAAATGCAATAAGTATAATAAATGAAACCACATACAACACATCAAAAACTGATTACATCTTGTTCGCTTCTTTCACTGGTCATTTAACCGTTTCTTCTCCAAGGGTATTTTGGAATTTTCTTCATAATAGTGGCACGTGAAATGAAACTACGTTCACTATGCAGCAGTCGTCAAGCTAGGTAGAGCCCGCTGCAAGGAAATTACACAGATACCTTCGGCAGACATTCGCAAACATATGAAGACTTTTCCAATTTAGTTGCTTACGTTACTTTACTTAGAGAATGTTGTTTCTTTTCTCGTGTTTGTTGCGAGCTTCACAATGCAAAAACCGAGGCGAGGACACGGAGCGGTTGCAGTCGTGATGCGGTAGCGAAAAGCCATTAGCCGAGTTAATAAGAAATCGCGGTAGCCACACTAAGGTTATCGGCGAGTCCATTGTCTCAGCCGGTCGTGGTAGATTGGTCGATCGCCATTAAGATTGCCGCCCCACTCAGTAATTGGATGCACTGCTTTCAATTAGATATTTACAATATATGCCCATGTTGCTGTACAAACAACGTAATATGCCGGGAGCCCGTCGATAGCATCACAAAGCAAAGTAATGGAAACGTTGCACGGACGCTGGCCATCCAATTACAAGGCGCCATCTAGATAGCCTGTGTCCTTCGGCTGTAATCGAAAATTTCCACAGGTATCTTCCATCAGCACATTCTTCGGCCAGTTCCAGCCAACAATTCTCCGCCCAATTCTTCTCCTAGTGTGCTTTGAATGCATCACACGAATGTGTTTATCGCTAAAAGGATAGCTTAGTCTGCAGTTCTTACCGTGCATTACAAAATCCATCAAGGAAAGATGAAGTAGTGAAGTTGAAAATACAGTTGATGCGTTAGATAGTCCACATCGGTGTGATGGCTTCAGTTATAAGAATATATTTTCGGGGAATTTAGTTAAATAAATTATTTAAAAACAAAGATTTTATATAACTGAATTGACAAGTTTAACAATTATAATATTTAACTACGAATGAATTGATTTAAAGTTATTATCTATATCTACTGCTTTGAACAGTCGGCCAGCTGCCTCCTAAATTGGTCGAGGTCAGAGAAGAGAATGCTGCGTCACCAGAGCTAAACCTACTCCCACCAACGGAAGGGTGGGTGACAAGTACCTAAAGCCCAACCTACATGATGCAGGTTTTCTAGGTTTTGTCCTGCATCAGTTTTTGCGAACGAAGGTTGGGTCCTGAAACTACAGTCTGGGGGTCAAACTAACCATTGGCTACCTTGTTCTTCCGCATCGCCCCTGTCAGTCCCTTTCCTCTACTAAAAGAGGGGAGTGGCCACCACGTAGATTACTCTCGTATAACCTATCACTCTTAAATTTATTTACATTTCTACTTACTGTATTTTTCTCTAAATCTGTATTGTATTTCCTGTTTAAATTTTTTCTCATTTCCTTTCATTTGACAATATGCCCACCAGGAGAGACATCTGTATATCTGAACTTCTTCGACTTTCGTACCTTTTTATAAGCAACCATTATCTATTTATCTCCACCAAAGTTGTATTAGTTTATGAAAATTAATATCGTAATTATAGAAGGCGCATGAAAAAGTATCTAGTTATTACACTACTAATAGAATATATTGACAGATATAAAAATACATATAATAAACAACACTACATAGTCTAATGTTGATTGAACCTGAATTGTAGACAAGTAATAATACAAATCATGTTACCGCCTCTTACAATCGTAAGAATCTGTCTCGTTGCCTGAAAAATACAATAATATATTAGAAATATCCATTTTAATCTAATTTAGAAGGACAATTTTTTTGTTGGTATTTACATAAAACTTTACTAGCTATTATTAAAATGTTCTCAATTTGAGCCTTTATTTATTTTTTATTTTTTGAGTAATAATCTACATTTGGATCATTCGAGTGATGGACTCACCCCTTTGATAGCGTAGGAAGAGAGAGAAAGGTAGGCAAGTTTTATCTGCGACCCCTGAGCCACAGTTGAAGGATTCGACCAGCAATTCGGTAATATGTGAAAACATTAGAAAAACCTGAATGAAGGTGAATGAGCTCTTGGTACTTCAGATAACTAGATGTAGGCCACAGGTAGACTCCTCCTACTCGCCAATCCCCTTCAATTTCCTTTCATTCTTTAACTATTTTTTTTAGACTGAAAAGCTACATGAGGGTAATCCACGTCGAGGTGGCAACTTTCCTTTAATAACCTAGTAACGAATTTTAAAGGAGGGATTAGGAAGAGAAGAGAAAGGTAACCAAAGGTTAACTAGGGTCCCTGGGCTGTAGTGTTAAGGATCCTACCCGACATACGCCTAAAAGTGATGCACGACATACCCTAGAAAACTTGCATCAGGTAGTTCAGGCATTTGGTACTTGTCTCATGTTCTTCCGATGGCAGAAGAAGGGTTTTCTGTGGGGTCGCAACATTCTCTTCTCCATGTTTCGACTAGTTTGGGAGATATAGAGGCGACTATTCCAATAGGAATAGAGTAAAATTCTTACCGTATGCCCAAGGTCTGCGACCCCGGAACTTACACCTCTCAAAACTGACCGAGGAACCACGGATTGTGAAAGCCTTACCTTAAAAAGCAGAGAGAGGAGGCATCATCGATGGTAGTCTTCTTCTCTTCAAGAATATTCCACCTGCGAAAGTTGAGAACAGCTTCGAGAAGCTTCCTTAGCGGGTCAAGTGGACAAGAAATAATTTCCTCTTCCCTTGGTCCAAGAGTGGTCAACAGCTTTTGCCCCCGGGTCAGTTTAGAAAGAAAAGGTTTTTCACGGGCCAGTCGAAATATTAAAAAATGTTAAATAAAAAAATAATTCATTTACGTAAATAAAATTTTAATATAGTTTGTAAACAAATATAAGTTGAGCTGAAGATTACTAAATATATCTCGGCAAGATTTTAAATTTCCTCATTTTTCATTATGCAATTTATTATAAAAGTTCATAAATTTTCTTTCTCTACGCATCAGAGAATATTAAAAATTTAATCGCGGGTTGCATAAGCTCCCGGATGTGGCCCGCGGGCTGTTTATTGGTCTTGCCTGCCTTGTCGCTCCTTAGTGTTACTCTCCACCCTGCTGGTGAACTGAGACAGCAGCCATGACTGTGGTCAAATCAGATCAAATTCTCAATTAACATTTTTCAATTCTGGAACTGTTAGTAAAACAAATATGTAGTTGAAAACTTAACACCAAAACGGATCACATTTCAATGAACATTAAACATGTGTTTACCGTAAAAGAAAAACATGAATAATAATACGTTTCAGATAGGTCAGAATGGTCGCTTTATTGTCAAATAATAACATAAATAAACAGTTCGCGATTTTAAATCCGGACAGTCGTTTGAAAACAGTACAGCGTTTCGACAGTTATGTCCACCATCGTCAGTATAATAATTTTTTATTTAACAAATGATTCGGTAAAGCCTCCTATCTCTAATATTCAATGAACACGTTTATTACCATGCAAATGCTACTTATTTCTTAAAATAAATGTTTGATCATTATACGGTTCACCATTTCTTCACTACGCTTAATAAAATGTTTGAGATAATATGTGGTCATATTGTTGAGAAATCAGGTACAATTAAATACAATGGGCAATTATTACAGATGTTAAGCAGTGCAGCCTGTGCCATGCAAGTTATACACAATTACTGTTATTTGAGAATGAGAAAAGTAGTTAATAGCGATTATTTTCACTCACACATAGTGTAATACACCGTGTAATTTTCTGGAGAAATTTTTGCAGGTCAAGATAGGATCTTTGTAGTCCAGAAGCGACCCATTATGTTAATACATCTGATTACATCTTACACGCTTGGAAGCATACAAAGTCTTGTTGAGGCCGTACAACTAAAAATTGATCTCCCGACATACTATCATCACGTAAATAATTAGAGTAATTTGCTTGTTCAACAAGTTCAAATAGTGCCATTAGTTCTTTCTTAAAGAACAAGCAAAATGAACACATACCTGCTATTTGTCAACGACCCTCATCTATATAGATGAAGAACACTTAAAACAATTATGTGACCATAAAAACAGATTTGTATGAATCGTGGAAATGTTTCTCCCAAAGAGTGTGGGGAAAATTGTTTAAGTTACATCTCTGAACCAAGAAAATTGATGACATTCCAAACGCTTCTGTTAGAGGCAAAATGCAATTAGTCAATAACACATGTATAATATATATATTGTAGTATCCAAATTAATAAATTAATAATGCTAACACGTTGGAAACAATTTAAGTAGAAACACGAATTTTAAAGGAAAATATAATTAAAATTGTTTTATTATACCAACATTTGAAGTCTGAATATTATTACACTAACAATTTAAAGATAAAAGGAAAATATTTCTTACAAATTTTGATTTAATTTAATTTTTGTACAATTTTAAATAAATGCCACAGCTTTTAATGAGACTAAAAACTTCAGTGCCGCATACTGGGCCTCTAGTAATAATAGTGATTTGCAATTAGCACCAAAAGAGTTACAAAAGAATAACTAATTAATTTACAAAAACAAATTATATATAAAAGGAATCCAAAGGAAACTAGAGAAATCTGATGATAATTGTATTTATATAAAAGCTTATAATTTAAGGTTTTTACATAACAATTTATTTAGAGCTTCTCTGGTACCGATTTAATTTGTGCACTTCACAATTACTTTCTTTTAAAGAAAATTTAATCAACAATCACTGATTACTACAAAGTTTAACTTCACTAAATTCCGGCCCGCTGCCTACCGGACGCCTCTGAAACAACTGTTCACGGAATTCACATCATCCTACTTATTATCACTGAGATTTACTATAAAAGTACGTTAATACCAAACGTTGAATATAATATTTTCAGCCTTTATTGCGCATCGACTTTGCTGATTTCTACTACTGTTAAGTCACGAGAATCCTCAGCTGTTCTCGCCATGACCACACTGGTCAGGCTTCCAAAACACACTGACTATTTCCGCCAAAGTTCTGTGCGTATTACACATGCTGCCGAAAATAATAGACTGGAAAACCATTCCACTCTCCGCATTCGTGAGCCACACTGACTGTTCTTAAATTATTTTTTAAAAAACTTTCAATACTCATTGGTAATCTCTACAATATATTGTAATGATTAGACTTTATTACCATATATATAAAATTTATTACATAAAAAAATTGATTGGGCGCCAGCAGATATACATATAGTCTGCAAAAAATTAACAATAATTAGCTCTGGCTTAGTTATGAAATCCTCCTTCTCTACAAGGTAATGTGGGCGGCTGGGTAGCTATTCATGAACAGAGCTTAGTTCTGTACTGTGTAAAAATCTTCAACATCTGAAGGCACTTTACATTAATGGTGACCCTTACTTTAACTTGTGGTGTCAGCTTACTTGCAGCACTGGTCTTGTAGCAGCCCACGATCTCCTTCTTCGGCCTCCCGCGATGGACGTCTCTCCAAAACTTTTGTTCCTAACAGCTCGCCAAATTTTCCACCCTCTCGCCTCTCTCACTCCACTTTCATTTCTCTCTCACTTCTCTCTCTCTGTCTGTCTGTCTCCTACTTTCACCCGAGTTCGGAGTATATATTCTTACTCCGCCCCCCCCCCCAAAGACGCAAAAATAAGAGACGCGTACCCTCGACTTCTTGGGACCTCTCTGGCACACGTGCACGTTTCATTAATTCCTTCTCAGGCCCGCGGACAAAGGGCGGACACTTACAGATGTTATTCACTACAATATGTATGTTCAATATAAGGTGTTTCTATAATATTTTACACATTTTGGGAGTGGCTACCTCAACAAAAAAAGAAGTAAATGTCATCCTTCGTTTTTAAGTTGTCAGTGAATGAGCAAACTGGCATAGTATCATATTGTAAGAAATTGTTCCAAATATCATTAACTCATCTTAATGAATGTTCAATTACACACAATCCATTGGACGGATCATGCACGGTGAATACTCCCACGCAGACGCTCAAGGCACGTTGATCAAAAACATTTCTTATTATAAATTAATGTTCCAGCCAAAATGTAACAGAAATATGTGAAATGAAAATTGGCACGCCGCAATTGCTGTTATGTTCATTATTTCGTACTGTTATAGAATACGTTCGTTTCGCCTTTGCAATCTAAGCAATTAATTATGTAAATTACGTTGTTGATATAAAATGTAAATTTCATGTTTAATCTTGTACCGTCCAAATATTTTATATTTGGATCTATCCGTGTGGTAATATCAGCCAGTGCATCCGATGAATGTGGAAAAAGTGTTCTGGAGCATAATAGATTCATTAACGCCACGATTCTTCTCATTTTGTAAGTGTACATCCTTTAGCGAGTCTGAAAAATCTATGTAGATTGCACCTGTGCTGCCATAATTCATTAATCTTAAACTCCTACTGGAGTCTAGTCATAATTGTACCAGAAATGGTGGTTATGAAAATTTGTAACTCAGGGTGTTATAAATATTTCCTCATTCGTAAAAACAAAAAGTAGAAGAGACAAACAACATAGTAGGTGATCGGCAGGCGAAACAAGTTGACGGTAGGTCAGTGGCTGGTTGTGAGATACCGTCCGTGTGGTGCTGAGGCACTCATCAGGAGCTGATACCTGATCTTTCGCTCAGATTGAAAATTGAGTTCTTCGTGAACAAGCCTTAGTGTGACTTCTTCGATCGACAGTTTGTGGTACAAGGCATCCTGTCTCGGAAAAAACGACGATAATCAGCAGAAAAATTTTAATGATTCTTCCAGTAGTTTCGCTCAACCTTACATAACTATCATAAGTGCCTGATTTGTAACAAATTTAACTAAATTTGTTTATTATTTAAATGACAAAGGAAGATACTGGTATTTGCTGATTGTGTACTCCCGGTATTGACCTGCGGATGAGAACTTGGTTGATGAATTTCAAATCTGAACATTCTTAAAGAAAACGTAACCAATTAACAACAATTTCTCTCAGCAAATTTAAAAAAATATCTGAAACTACAGCAATAAAATCAAGTGCTTCTTTAATATATCTGAATAAAGCGTACATATAACTACGAAAAACATTTCGGAGCATGCACCTTTTCTTGGTTTGTTGATCGACAATAAATTGAAATGTAATCACTATATAAATAAGCTGTCGGGAAAACTTAGCAAAATTTGCTTCACATTAAGACTTTTAGCTCGGGAAAGTGATATATCTTCATCTTAATGGTATATCATGCATATTTCCATTCTGTCATGTCTTACGACGTAGCAATCTGGGGTCGTTCACATCACAAGTTTTAAATTTTTAAACTTCAAAAGAGGGCAAACAAATCATATGGGGTGCGGATGCAAGCTTTTGTTTCGGAATCTTGGGATTTTAACATTGCTTTGTACGTATATTCTAGAAATTTTAAAGTTAGTCTGGAGAAACATCAATTGATGTGCCTTAAACGGAGCAAATCATACAACACTAGAAATCGCTCTCAACTCCGCAAATAAAAACATCGCCTACGACTTTTTGAATCCAGCATTCGTTATTCCGGGATAAATTCAATAGTATTCCGGAAGAAATAAAAACTTTAAGTATACAAAATTTATTTATGAAGAGTTTTAAATATCTGTTAATTAATGGACCATATAACTCGATGAAAGAGTTCGTAGAAAGGAAGGACAGATTAGATCCTCTTTATTAAAATAGTTTGCTGGTATCCTATTAAGTTATGCTATTATTTTACGATAATAATATTCTAGAATTTTATCATCGTATTATTTTCTTTTTTCATGTTCGACGGGAAACGATGTAAGATTTTCTACTGTAAACTCCGTCGAATGGAAATTGAAGATGAATCAAAACACTTATTATTTCTTTAAAGACTAATTATGGTCATATTAATATCTTTAACGTAGTTTTAAATCAAATATTTTTTGTTAAAGTACAATGTTTTTTTTTAAACTGTGTATTTGTAATAATTATTCTTTTCATGTAATCTTATATTATTTCGTAACAAATTTCCTCGGCCGAGGACTAATGGAATGAATGATAAATCTAATCTAATGCAATGTCATTAGTCTAGCGTAGTTAGCGACTGGCTAAAATGCGAGCTTCAGAATTCGACATAACGTGTGTTATTAGTAATTTGTCCACAGAAAATAAAGGGATAAATGGACAGTAGTAGCACAAGAAACGGGTGATAGTCTGATAGATAGGAGGGTAACATATATGATGTGGTGGAAATATAACACACGATAATAACAAATCTGTTATTCAAAATTTAGTGAAATTACGTAATCTACAGGAAGCGTTTCTACGAAGAGGCAGTCAACGATTTAAGTTTGAAACTATATTTTTACAATTGATGATTAATGCCGAAGGTGTAAATTATCACTAATCAAAGTTGAAGGTGTTTGTCAGGCAGCGTCTTATAATTTCTTTGACCTCATCATCCCACCAGAATTAATTTATATATTACCGGAAATTAAACTTTCCTTAATGCTGAAAGTAACTCATCTCGAGCTTGATTTGATTTACTACTTTTTCGTTATAATAACTCCAAAACACGATTTGTGTGCTGTATTAATAAATAATAAATCTAAACCTAAATAATAGTAAAAACTATCAAATGTTATTAACACATGGAAAACTAAATTCCTGAATATGATTCAGCACATTCTGATAGAAACATCAGCTTGAATGTAATCTAAGACGACTTCTATAATTAAATCCGAAGATAGAGCATGATTTACAAAATAAAATGGGAGTTCGGTTCATTTTTATTTGTTAGCTAACAACTTTATTTTCTAAGATTATTCTAATCGCTAATATTATAGAACTTTTTCTTGCTCCTTCTAAATAATACCATTTTATTTCTTTAAAGTCCTGTGCTCCTAGTATTCATATATTTCCCTAGTGATACTCCGAATTTAAATTTTATTAGCAGTTACTTCAACTTGTTGTTATACATTTGTGCCTGAAATAAATGGATTTCAGAATTTGTGATTGAACATAGATCAAGTGCACAATTATTTTTTTATCCATTTTCTATTGTCAATTCCAGTATGTAAAAGTTGTTGTTATGAGGGGAGGCACAGTCCGTGTGACTCAGCAAAATAACAAGGCCTAGCATAATAATAATGTTTGCAATATATCGTAACAGTTTTCACGTTTGTCACATTTACCACGCGGAGCTTCTGTACGATTTTCGAAATTCCGAAATCAAGAGGACGTTGATAATATATTGTAATGCCAATTAATTAAGCCATTAGTTGTTTTTAAATAATTTGAATTGTTAGCGAACAATTTTAATTATAGCGAGAGCGAGCAAAGCGACAATGAGTGGCGAGCTCTGTTCCTATTATTGAGAATTCGGAATGGCGATTACGCGCGCAAAGCGACAATGAGTGGCGAGCTCTGTTCCTATTATTGAGAATTCGGAATGGCGATTACGCGCGCAAAAGTATGTTTAGTTAGCAGTATACGGCAAGGGGCGAAAGAGTACAGTCTTCAGTCTACCACGAGAGGAGATACATTGCAAAAGTAAATCTTCACCGAGCTACTTAGAAGTTTTCAATCCAAACCGATAAATAATGCGGTAAAAGGCAAAAATCTGGAATTCATAAGATTCCTGTAAGCAAGCAGTTAGTTGGGCCGAGTAGATGTGCTAACAATTAGCCAACGGAAGCAAGCGTTTGCTTCATTATAAACAACTTGAACATTTTCGTGCTAAGGGAAAACGCCATCAGATAGCTGACCAATTAAGAGGATCATCCGAGTTCCTGGGAGCCTAGTAATCGCATTTCA
This sequence comes from Zhengitettix transpicula, assembly GCA_037074705.1. Classification (NCBI taxonomy): domain Eukaryota; kingdom Metazoa; phylum Arthropoda; class Insecta; order Orthoptera; family Tetrigidae; genus Zhengitettix; species Zhengitettix transpicula. Next base: position 70,342,493 of record CM073590.1, on the reverse strand, counting down.
ACTTCATAAGTGTAGAATCTGTGAGAAAAATTTAGAATCTGTGTAAAAATTTTGCAATATAGTGTACTTTTGAAGCGCTAAAAGAATTCTGGTACCAGCCGAACAATACGTAAGTAACCGAAATCTTAATAAAATCTGTAAACGCTAACTAAAAGGGTAAAGTCAGATTTAGTTCGCTTTTCTTGTAGATTTTCTTTCATTTATCAGCACATTATTTTGAAGAAAATTTTAAACTGTATTGTTAATAAGATCATTCAATAATTTTCACTGTAAATCATCAAACCGAGTAAAGACCCTGAGAGATTAAGAGATTTTCATTTTATTGTAATTGTTTGTAAATTTTAGAAGTCAGAAATTAATAAATAAATTTTGTTTGTTAATAATTGATTATCTTTTTCAGTTAAATAAAGCCTATCATTTTGATGATTGCATTTAATAGTACAACAAAGTGGGCAAAATTTAAATAAAGCCTACTTGTTGATTCTTACAATATATTTTTCTGTATGATGTAGCTACAGATTTGGAACAGACTTATGACTATGTTTGCATTTTGAGTATAGAGAGATATTTATTCAACATGAATGGCTTAACTAAGTATTAAATTTCAGTGGGTATTTTTCTTGAAAACTAGTTCTTTTTGTACACAGCCGCTCTAGTCATTCTCTATACGCAGTTTAGATGCTAACATAACGTGGAGTCAAGTTACTGTCGAACATGTTTTGTTGGAGCTAGAATTACGCAAATAATAGGGCAGACATTCAACTGAAATATTTTGTATCTTGTTACAGCACTTGCAACATTGTACATTCAAAATGGAACCCTGAAGCAATAAATTAGCCTCTCACTCGCCAGTCTAAGGAATAAAATATACTTGGCATATTTTTTCGGATTAAAATACCATATATGTTTCCCGTTTATGCAAATAAACAATTGTATAACTTGTAATGAATTATTTATTAGTTTTGTGATGTCTATAAAAGTTTTATATCAATTAGTTACAGATTTCAATTAAAAATAAATATTGTAAGTCATAATATATAAGAGTCGGTATTTTAGACGAGATATTTTAGTTTTGTAAGATATAAAATGGTATAAACCAGAATGCCATAGTTCTGTGTTAGTTTTTGGAACTAACTGCATCTTTACAATGTGAACGAGCAACACACTATAGCACACAAAACTTTCGTAACTGAAATTTTAAGGACCTGAAATTCACAGTAACAGATTATTATAATTTTTTTTATTTTATGTTAATATTAAATAGTATAATTCAAGTCAAGCAGTTCTCATTACCATCATGTCCTTTCAGTTTTCTGTTTCTTATTCATACTTTACAGAATAAGTATTGTAACACTGTGAATTGACTCTGCACGTAAAATAGTAGTTTGGATGTTCGTCAACAACGCTTGGTCGGAGAGAGAAGAATTACTGGAAAACATTGTTACATTTACTGAAGTTTTCCTATTGTATTTAGTTAAAAAGAGCGATAGTAATTACACTATTGAAAATTTGAATGTTTAATGATTCATCTGAATAGAAATCATTGTAAACTTGAGGATATTCCAAGTTTGAAATTGTTAATTAGGAACAAATTTAACGAAGGTCTAACGCCTCAAGAACGCAGAGCACAGTGATATTAAATTAAATACGTTCCAGTGAATCTAGCAGTTCTACGAAGGCCGCAGTTCACGAGCGTGATCACCCGTGACAAGGATACAGACAACAATAAATCTTATTCTATATTAAAGCCACTGTTTGATAATTATTCATCCCACAATAATAAGTCTGGATTACGACTCCGTTTAATATTGCCATTATTTGTTATATATATGAATCTAAATTTGTGAGATAATATTGAGCAAAAAGTTTACTGTAAACAATATATCTAACAACCAAACTTATAATTAATGTCACCCAACCCTGAACGGAGTTAATCGACTCAAAATAAATTTCTAATTCCTTATAAATTATGTTCAATTTTGAAATTATTATTAAAATTTCATTTCGATATTTTATTTAAACAATTCCCAACAAAATGAGCAGACAGACACGTGAGTAATTGTTACCGTAACATAATGTTTCAGAAAAAGTATGTTGTAAGAAATGGAGCCTGAAACTGGGACAGTGTCTCAGCTACGAAGGCGTATGTGTTTGTCGTCTCACTATGCATTTCATCGCTGCTAGGTAAAGGTTTGAAAAATATTATATTCTCTCGTTTCGTCCCCACAGCCCACACTCTACTACGAATATATTCTTCTTGTAGACAGTAAATATGATCATACTTTTCCCAGCAAGACTAGTCCGACTACCGAGACTTAATCAGTCGCTGCAGTGACTTTCTGCTTTTTTCTCCATTAACGTCTGGTTTTATTGACCAATAATTTTCTGTAACTAATTTTCCCGTAACTGAACCAACCGTAAATATTTTAACTTCAAATTGATGATATCAGGTTCTTTTTCCTGTTAATGGACAAACCCGTTTGTTTTATGTTTTCGTCCGTGAAGTTTGAAACCGTTTTATATTTCCACTATATTTATATATTCACTGGCTAATTCCTATTATAATAAGTCTAGATTTAAGTTAATCAATAAATGATTTACAAAAGTAATATTACTGCTCTTTGTCTCAATATGTGAATTTCTTATGAGACCTTGAAGACAAAATGAGTCACTCCTTTTGATTTTATAAATATAGGCAGGTCGATTACCAGTATTTAGATGTTAAGAGACCTACTCTGTTCAGCCCAACTAAGGGAGACGGCTCCCTAGGATTGACTGAGAGATGCTGATCCATGTAGGTTTGATTTGATTTGATTTATTTATTCCATTAGTCCTCAAATGAAAAATAATACGTCATTATATATAATTATTAGAAGCTTCAATGAATAACAATTACCACTTAACATTCACATAATCAATAATCGGGAACACCATAACTAAAATTGAAATAATAAATATTTAACGTTACTTAGGGTATAATAATATTAGTAAGGAACCTGAAGAAGATGGCGGTGCAAGCCATCGAAACATTATGGAAACTAAACGACGCTACCCGGTTGGAATCCCGAGAAAACTTCATATTATAATAATATTTACAATATTGAAACAAATTAAATACGGACTAGGTAAAAAATAAATATTCACAGAATTAACTATTATAAAATATTGAATTACACATCACACGAGAACAAACACAAAACCTGGCACACGCATGAAGAAGCACAAACATAAACGACATGCAAGTCACTTTTTGAAACTGAACGACGAGGAATTTGTAAAGTGCAGGCAGTACCTGAAAGAAGCAAAGAATGAGCGGAAAAGACAAACAGAGAGTAAGACATTTATGAAATAAGTAGTTTAAAGAAACACATTCAACACTTTTGCAGCATAAACTTAAATAATTAATTATTAGGGGAACGTTCAAGAAACTCCTGTACTGAGTAAAACACCGGTAGTAAAATATACTTACTCTGATTCTCAAAACTCTTGTAGTTATTATTGTTGTTTACCTCTTGAGGAAGACTATTGTATAAAACTATCCGTGAATGATGAATACTTCTCCGGTAGAGAGTAAATATCTTAGACCTGAGAGATTTCTAGTCTCATAGCCGTGAGACTCGCCATTCGTTTGAAACAGATTCATGTTCCGGCTTTACCATCTTTAAAATTTCGTGAATACACACACTGTGAAGAGGTAATATTCTTTAACCTCTAAAAAGCGGTTTACAACTTGATTTATAATCCTTATTAGAAAATATTCTAATGGCACACCTTTGCAACTTTAATATTTCAATGCTCCTTGATGTAAAGAATTATTTTTGTGGGCTGGGTTTTTACGTTAAATCAAAAAAATATTTGACCATTAAAGAAATTTTATATAAGTTTATTACAGTTAAGCATGAAAAAATCTTATCTTAGGCACCTGTGGTTTTTACATAGAAGAGATCTGCTGCCCGTACCAAATACGTACTGCTATTCTGTGTTGTGTTGCTTGCTGTAGCTCTCGTACCGACGTCTCCGTATCTCACAGCCGGCAGAACGGGTTAAGTGCAGTGATGACTTTAGTCAGGACCGTTGCAAGGCGTCGACTCAGGGGTTGATCACTGGCTAAGGCGTCGGTCTCCGGGATTGATTGCTGGCAAGCCGTCGCACTAAATTGTGTGGCTTCAATGCACTCTTCACGAACAAATTGTGGCCCCTTTCTCACGACGATTCTGCCTCGGACTATATCAGAGACATCAACTTGGAAAAGTTTACAGCAGAACTCGTGAGATTTGTAGATCGGTGACACTTAAAACGTATACACGTAACGCAATACGGACCCTCTCATAATCACATCCACCAGCTACGGTGAGTGCAGAGCAACTGTCTAATTTCAAAAGTTTATCTCCGTTCCCTCCATTATAGCCTCCCATTCTTTTAATTTTTTCATTATTAGAAAACTTCGTCTAAATGTCAGTTTCACTGATTCTTCCATTGTTACAAGAGTTATAGCACGCAGCTGCAGTTCCGTAGTCAACAATGGCCAACTATTCTGTTATGTTGAGGCCAACAATCGAGACAGGACACGAAAATTACTTGGATGGAAATATTTATCTCCTCCACCCCCAAACACGTGCACGATTTCTAATTCTCCAAACCACAGCAAACAACACTTCTGAGACAAAGCAAAACTAAACCAAAACACTCGCGTTACATAGAGCTACTGCCCCAATTTTCTATTCCATAACACACGAGGGAATGAAAATACGCAAAATTAAACATTTTCATAGTGTTGATTTCAACATATTGCATTAAATTTCTGAGAAAATAACAAGCAGAAGTGAGTTTCTCATCAAGCAGATCTTATAACTTGTTGTCATTCGTATGATCCAGTAACTTGTCTAGAAGACTCTTACAGTCCTAACATCCGCTAATATCTGGACGAGCATAGTCTTATATAGATTTAGGGATAGTTTATTAACGTCAAATCACACATTTAGTTTGTCCAGAGTGATGTCTGCGGTTCTAACAAAATTTTCAAAATTTTTCTCTGCAATTACTACATTTGTGTTATCCGCGTAGAGAATTGATTTAAGAGGATTTAGTAATTTTAGAAGATAAATGTATGGAGTACAGTTCATCGGTGTGCAAGCCACATGTCAGTCGAAAAACCGCAGACGAGATCAGAAAACGCGGATGGACAGCATTGAAACGCTTTATACAGTCCTGACTTAACGCCATGCAATTATCATCTCCTTCCTGGAACGGAGTTTGAAGATGATGACTCTCTAGTGAACACTGCCAAACAGTGGCACCGACGTGCTGGTCCAGACTTTGACCAAGCGGGTATACAGAATAGTTCCAAAGTGGCTATGTACATCTTACCGCTCAAAAAGTCGGGCATTTTTTTTCCAATTTGTATATGTTGTGTTCATTAGTGAAAAACCAAGTTTTCTAATTCTAAAGGCCTTCGTAAAATTCACGAAATTTTGCACCTCTTTTAATTTATTCGTTAATAGCAAAAGCATGAAGAGGAACACTAAAATTAATGTTCAGTAATGGATTGTAGAGCATAAAATTCCGCATCGAATAGAGGTTTTTGAATATGAAATTCTGTCGAAAGAAGTGGTAGAAACAGTGTGTCACATTTACGGCATTTTACGTCAATTTCAAAGAGAATGCAGTTTGTCATATTTCTAGTGCTGATATCCAAAACTAATCTGTCATAAAAAAGTTTTTGACAATTTAATTCTATTTCAAATGCATTATATCGTTTTAAAAATCAATTGTGAATTGACGGAAATATAACAATTTTTTTACCTGTATACCGCCGGACCGATTGCACTAATATTATGGCGCCGAGGATGGGAGTGACGATTACCTACGTCAGTGGCGCCGAGGATGGGAGTGACGATTACCTACGTCAGGGTTGCAGAGCATTTAAAAATGTATAAGAGTATTGTTTTTCTAAGAGAAAGAAGGAGTCCAGTGTTTCAAAGACTACTTACATTCTTTTGCAAGGAAAAAAGAATAGCAAAAGTGCTCGGACACAGGTCCCCCGTTCTGAGAGAGGAATGGAGATTATGAGGAAAAAATGAAGTTTTGTTCCAAAGGGATGTATATAAACACTGTAAAATTAGGAAATCTGTAGGATAAAAATGTAATTTTTAAATATATTGTAGTATTCAAAATTAACTTTAATTAAAAGAAAAGAAATTTACTTGACAATTAAACTAGAACGAAATTAAGAAGTAAAAAGATTAGAACGAATTAACAATTTAAACGGAGAACGAAATCTGACTTCTATCTTTCAATTACGTTTCCCTAATTAATTATTTTGTATTTTGTTACTCACATTTGTCCAGCATTCCAGCATACCTTTCGTTTTCGAAATACACTATTACGAGATTTTATACTGATTCTAAGACTCGCAGATTTTACACTGATTCTAGCCAAAATTTATAGGATGTCAGGAACTCGGATGATCCTCCCTTTTGTTGTCAGCTATCTGTTGACTACTTGCCTTAGGTGAATTCTGCTTGCCTTAGGTGAATTCCGTGGTCTGTATATTTGCCAGTCTTAACTGCTTTGGACTCAAACCGAAATTTTTCTATTTCTGGCCGGCTATGGACACAAAACTGCTTTGCAAGTTTCGACGTTATGCTTTCGTGAATGTATTACTTTGTTCTCAGAAATGTACAGGCACCAACCAACTCTGTTAAATTCTGATCGCCAACTCTGTTGAACTCTCGTCACCAAACTAACAGTTATACCTTGACGATGTCTTTCCGCGAACTGAACTCTCGTCTCGCATTTTAGCGCGCATACGCCATTTTCGGACCTTCCGACAAAGGAACAGAGCTGGGCTACATTGTCGCTATGTTCTGGAAACTCCGCCGCTACAAAGGATTTCTCAAACAATTTAAATTTTTATGTTCAAATAATTAATGTCCTAATTAATTGGCATTACAATATGTTGCAAGTGGCCTACGTAATAATATTTTTTTTTAGATTTCTGTATGCTTTGAATGTTGTTTTCAAAGGAGAAGATTACTAATACTGTGAGTCATTAAAAAGTAGACGTACTACATTAAGAATGTTAGCAAACAACTTTCCTCACTTGGTGTTTTTAATGGGCGAGATGGCGTCACTGTGACGGAGCTCAGACGCCGACCGCCATAACAATTACGGGGAACAATATGCGACGCTCTATCTTTATGGCGAATATTATCACACGGCTTCTATAAATAGAGCTTTAGTGGGCATTGTGTGAGCGACTGGCGCCCGATAGTCTGGAGTATTATTTTTTACGATTCGCTCCCTGGAGCCAGATGAATACAGGAACTCGCCGCCTCCTTGACAGTGACGTTGTTCATCCAGTCCAGGGAAGCCCAGCATCACCATCACGAATCTCAAATCTGAATCTAGCCAGCAGCACTACTCTCAACGGCTCTGGAGAAAGATCCAAGATAGCCACCATATTCGTTGATCTTGCTTCCTGCTCTACAACAAGCAACAATTTACACACAAAATATACAAGCATTACTATAACAAAAATATCATAAGTGTAATAACACTATATATAAATATCATGGTCAAACAGTCCAAAAAGGTTTATTAATTAAATGTTATCTGAGTTCTGTTACAACAGCCATGGAACGAAGACCATTTAGTGTACACAAGAGGGAAAATTAATTGGGGGTTGTTTTATTTCATTATTTATGTATTTTTATTTATTGTAAGAGAAGGAAATATCTTGAGAAGTTAATATTCTCGGCTTGAGTCTGGCGAGGATCAGTGCTCGCTGTCCAGGCAGACACTGATACGTAAACAAACCCAACGCGTCAACCCTTTGTGCAGATTAAAAGTTGTGTCTGTTCCACGTTAATTTTTGGTTACACGATTTGCCACGTTCAGACAAGATGCCATTAAGGCCGTGCCTTCCCATGTCCCTGACTTTGTCCATGTGAACTTGTAGGGGGTGTGACTAATTAACAAATAGAAATTAGTGGGGAGCACATATCTAATTCCTATTGGATAAAAACTGGAGAATCTAATACCGTGAGGGGGAAAATTTTGAAAAATCGACGTGTGAAGGGAGATGGGACAGCAAGTTGGTGTTAGTTAGATTTTAGTTTTCAACTAGTTGGTTTTCAGTTTAGGGAGAGGGAGTTTTTCAAGAAATTATAAAGAAGTTCGTTTGATGATATTATAAGTTAGGCTGTATGTGTTGTTTTAGATTCTTTTGGAGAAGTTATGAAGAAGTTGTGGTTTGAGGAATTTAGTTTATCAACATTCGAATGGTGATTGACGTTTGGAGAGTGAGATTTTGGAGAAATTATGGTTCCGTCTTGCTGACCAGAACCTGCAGTTTTCCAGAAAATACGAGGGAATGCGACGTCCACCCGAGCCATCTGCGAAGTATTGACCTGGCCAGATCAGCACCGGTAATGTAACGGAAAATAATACCAACCAAGTCGGGTTATTAAAGCCATATGACCACCGCATTTAGCCCACCAACCTCTCTCAGAAATTGTCTCTGTTTTGTTTTGTGTTTTGTTTATATTATAAAATACCCATGGGTATTTCAATTGATGATGAGAGCAGTAAGTTAACGTAATATTTTATGAGGGTTAATAAAATAATAATTATTAAACATTGTAATTAATTTCGCCTATCAAACAATTAAATAATTTCAGATTTAAAAATTTAAATATTATAAATATAACTAATTAAAAAACCTATATACATAATACATTATAACCACGTTTTGTAAATTTATTCAAAATTATTTTATATAATATTTTTTTAATATTTTAAATAATATTTGGAAACTAATCATTGAAAATCTTAGAAGTGTATGCTTTAAAATTCATCTGAATATTGAAGATGTTAGAAGAAATTTTATATTACAATATTAATCAAGTATTTAAGTCTCATATTATTTTTATTTCATACCTGATGAACTCCCAAATTATGGGAGTGGCTAAACGTGGTAATAATTATTATAATTTTAATAATTAATAAAACTTTTAAATATTCATTAACTTAAGATCAATGTACAATTAAATTATATCAACACGTCAATTGTCAGCTTCAAGAATCTAAATTTGCACAAGAAGGCCGGGAATGATTGTGTCATAGTTTATAAAAAAATGCCAGTACAACATCATTGTTGCATCGTTATTAACTTTTTTAGTACAAGTGTTAACAATATGAAACTTTTTACTAATTACGTCTGACCGCAATTCTACTTAAAATTTGTTTAAAAATTAGGAAAAATGTTGCCTTTTTTCCTAAAATTAGGCCATGTAAGAATTGTGACGTGTAAAAAAAATTGTTGGTGAGTTTGTATCAGGTCTAATGGATGGAGGAATTTCGTACCTGATCTGCAATCGACATGGGATAGCTCGAGTGGCAGAGCTTCCACCCGGTAAGCGGGAGGTTCTAGGTTTGATTCCTGGTCTAGTCGACATTCTTCCATCCTGATACTAATATCTGAAAGCCATTTATTGATTATATTTAATGTGTCTACAAAACAACGAATTGGGAGTCAAAATAATGGAAATTCAGTAATTTAGCAACCAAATTTATAAGGTACATCTGCTAATGTTTTATACAACTATACATAGTGTGGTAATGGAAGTAGTAGTGACTTGGGATGAGTGGATGGTTTTGGCTATTTGGGGCTAACATTAGGAAATGTAAAGTTGGTGTTTTTGTTGAGTTTTAGAATTTTATCTCAATCAATTAATAATGTTCCGGTGGAAGGATTTATTGTAAATAATTATGTTAATAGTTTTTTTACGTCTGTTTTTGAATTAATAAATTAGTTAATGACCTTTTACAGACACTTTATTTTTTATTTTATAGCGTAACGACGTTTCGATACGTGTTCGTATGTTCAAGGTTCAGCCTTGCTACAATCTCGTTGCTGTAAAGAGAATTCTGTGCTGGATCCGATTTCAAAATCTTTGTGAATTTATCAACATTGTAATTGTTTGTAGTACTAGTTTGGTAAGTTGTTAATTTTTTGTTTACTTTAGTTTGTCTTTGTTTACTTTGTGTAATTAGTCCGTATACTAATCATTTGTAAATACTTTAGGATAATGAATAAGAAAGATAGTCCAGTAAGACAAAAAAGTGATAATATAAATACCACACAACGTTTCTGGGATCCTTGTGTCTTTCGTCAGGGACGAAGAAGAACCTAGAGCGACACAACTGCACTTGTCAGTTGACAAAACTCAAAAGCGACGAAAACGAAACGACAATGGGAGAGCCGAAGGGCTAGCGAAACAATAATGGAGCAACGACAATGGAAAAGCAAAATGTTTAGAGTAATAATAAGGGATCATAGCATTTATTGAGTTTAATAGTGTCCTTTTGCACATTAATAGTTGCGGTACACTTTTCATTTTAACTATTGGATAATATCTTAAGAAGATACGAACACGTATCGAAACGTCGAAACTCTGTAAATAAAAAATAATGTGTATGTAAAAGGTCATTAACTGATTCATTAATTATGTTAATAATTTTATTATTTATTTTTTCCAATTTAAGTAATATTTACAAATTTATTGTGACTTATACAATTACTGTTTAATTTACAGTTGAAATCATCGTGTCTTTGGATTATGGGAAGATTAATAAATTGTCCCTAAGCCTGCATTTTTTTTAAAAAAAGAAATCCTGTATATGCTGTACTTTGAAGTTTTTATGTGGAACTGATGATGAATACGAAGTTCAAATTAGTCGATCGTGTATGTTGTCGGTTTGCAAGTCATTCTCCAGTTCCGTATTCCTCTACATCATACCATCGACCCATATCGACAATTATAAACTTAATTTATCCCCAACCACCACCACCAAGACTCATGAGGTTTACTAAATACATTCCAGTTGGTATAGCAGTCACATGTTTTTAAAACAAGGGGCAATGTATATCCATTGGTGATGTCATATGACGATAGCTCCTTTTATAAGAGTCTTTTAGCATGTATTTCAGTTATTAATCGGAAAAATTGCGAGTACGTGTGTTCTCGCACAACGCCGAACGCTGCCTACGCCATCTGCGCTCAAGACCTGAAGCTGTGAGTGACGTGCCTAATGGAGCAGCGACGGCTACCGTCCGGAACCTGTTTGGTAGCTTGCTCTACATCAATAACTACAACACACCTCTGCTACTGAAATACTAGCTGCACGGGCCATTTATTAGCTCAACCAAATATCAAAGATCGCAGCCGACGCGGCATAAATGTCTCACGAATCATTAAACAAAAAATGCATCGGGGCGCCGCGCCGTTCCCATCCACCCATGAAATTGGATAAATACCTGGCTATGGTGCTGCAACGAATCGCCCCGCCACGGCTCCCACAGCTCTTGCTCTGTCCCTCATTAGTCAAACATTGCTGGCAAACAGATTTCGAATAGCTCTAATCTATCGCTCCCAGAACACGTGGCTATGGCCTCTTCTCAACAACTGGCTTACGGAAGAGTTGTGATATTGTAATATTCAACTAATATAGGCTTTATTTAATTTTTGAAGAATTTACCCCACGTTGTGTAATAATCACCTAATAGCCTTAATTAAATGGAATATTAATCAAAAGGATAGGCGTTAATTAAATGAATGATTAAACAAGAATTTACAAATAAAATATAATTTATTATCAAATTGTGGCTTCAAGAATCAAAACAATTACAATTAAAATTTTTAATATCTCAGGGTCTTCACTGGGTTTGATGATTAGGACACGATAAAAGAAGAATTTGACTAATTAACAATTAAAAATATTATTTGCTTAAAATTAGAACAATAATTCGATCAATGAAAGGAAAATTAGAAGAAAGCGAACAAACGAACGAAATCTGGCTCTATCCTTTAAAACATGTTCACAGTTATTACAATTAAAATTTGGTTACTCACACATTGCCCGTCTGGTACCAGCATTCTTTGTTTCCCCTACACAACACGATAAATGCAAATCGTTATTTACATAGATTCTAGTTCTCACAGAATTTACACGCTCACCAGCGAATTGAACGGCATACAAATTTCCGGAGCCTTGGATGAACCTCTCCTTGGTCAGCAATCGGATGTCGTCTTCCCCTCAGTGTGAAATTGTTCGAATTTGCCTTATTTCTGGAACTGACGATTTGCAGATTCTTTGTAGACTTATACTGTAATTTTATTGATTTGAAATAGACTGCAAGGTATCTCGGTGAAAAATTTGTTATAATGTGCCTCTATTCCTGGCTGGCAGTAGACGTAAACTGACTCAGACTCTCGTGCGCGCAAACGCCATTTCGACTTTTCGACAAAGCATCCGAGCTCGCTTCTCGATTGTTGCTTTGTTCGATCAGACCGCTATAATTGATTTATCAAACAATTCAAATTTTATGTCCAAACAATTAATGGCCTAATTAATTGGCATTACAATATAAACCTAATTTTTTTTTAATATTTTGTTTACAAAAAGCATCATAAAACTAAACGTATTGTTAATTCTTAAATGTGGAACCACAGAAAATTAAATCGGCAGAAGAAGTAAGGATTAAGAAAGCTTAAGAAAATTGTCAATTAAGTAAATAAATTTATCATAGCTATCGGGTGTCCAGGGCTGTAGCTACTTAAAGCAGGCCAAGATCATCCCGCCCCAGTTATGGCAACGTTACTTACATTGGATGTTAGTTAAATTCACTACGGAGTGAGGGAATGAATTGATTCACCTGCCGAAGCCCTGAAACTCTAACCTGCTTAATTTCCTGGGCCCGAGTAAAGAAAACTGTGAAACAGGGAACATCCAAGGATAATAATTATGATAGCGCGTGAATTATACAATTAAGGATGCCTTGGAAGAGAATAAGGCGAAGAAACATGTAATACAAGCCCAAATTGTATGCTGTTGTCTCAAAAAATGTTCTAGTACCAGTTAGATTTTAAATCTAGATTATGTTAATTTTACTGCAGGGATTAAATTTTGACTTAGCTTCATGTACTACTAGAAATAAATCTTCCAAACAAATTCAAACTAACGTGTAATCATAAAACATATTGGACAGAAACAAACAACTTCCTAAAAAATCTTCGCTTTTAAACTCTGACTGTACATAACACTATCCTAAACAGTTATTTTCCAGAATCTTGAAAAAGAAAGTAAAATGACTAAAAATACACTGCATCTAATGGAACTATTGAGTAAAAAAGCTGATATAAGTAGCAATTTGTCTTCCTACTTTATTTTTCCCGTGTAATTCGGTTTTCTCAAAACTTATTCCCGAATATGTTACAAGTTCAATTTTGATCATAATTCGCGTGTTTAATTACACCACTCTCATTTCCGCTCCCTCAAAACAGGAAACTTTAAACTGAAATTATCTAAGGGATACATATTTAGCTGAACAATTTCGTTGAATACTTATAAAAAAATCAGGTCACACTTTAAAATTTTAACCTGTAACGCATATAGAAATATAATTCTTGACCTATAATCCTTGACTTTCTAGAGCCCAGATACTAAACATCTTATTCGAGATATCATAATTGCAAAAACTCTACACCTAACCACAATCCATAAATCATACATTTAATCTTTTATCGTTCAAGCCATATTATCTATTTAACTAGCTGAGTGTCGGCGTTTCCCGGGTATTTATTTACTACCATAGGTAATGCGAGAATTAAACTCAGCGACCCCTATAACCCCGAAATCGACACTAATCTCGGTCTTTTTTTGCATTACTTTTTATGTAACCGCTTCCACCGCCACCTGTACGGTATTTGTGCTTTCCTTCCTTGCCTTTTGGAGTTCAAATTAAACACTTAAAAATTCTATAATGACACTATCAAATTCAGCGACCCCGAAAACGTTTTATTCGACGCTAATAATTGCCGTTTATGAATGTTTCTAAGTTCCACCCCCTCCACCCCAACAACCTAGAGGTGGTAGGTGTGTCTTAACCCCTCATTTGGTCTACGCATTTAAGATTGTATACGGTAAATTGTTTCGCCTCGTAGGGGCTGAACTACAAGTCTGGTCAATGTCAGAATTAAACTCGGTGACTTCCATAACCCCTGATTCAACAGCAGTCTCAGTTCATTACTCATTAATTTTATCCCCCACCACACCTAGGCGCTACACTACAATTTAAACTGACATAGTGAAATTCAGAATTAAACTCGTTGACATCTATAACCATGAATTTGACACCTATCTCGGTTGTTCTGAGCTATTTTTATCTAACGCCCCTCCACCCACTTATTGGTGCTTTAAGGGGTTGAAATTATACGCTACAAACATTTGTATAGAAAGTAATAATCACATCGACCTCAAAATGTAACTAATGGACGCTTACATCTGCCGTTTTAGCATGTTTTTTAAATTTTACACCATTCGCCCATTGGGAGTTTCCTAACGCTTCGAAAGTCCAACGGAAACCTTTGCGGGGGTTCGCACAACAACTCATCAAAGTTTCGTCGCAATCGGATGAATGGTTTAGGAAAGTATAAGAAACACACAGGCAGACATTCATTTATATATATAGAGAGAGAATCGTATTTATTTCCTTTTCGTATAGAAGAACTACCAGTACAAATATCAGGAAAATAAAAAATATCTCGAGTCAAAATTTTTTGTTCAATTATCTCGGTTACATCCCACATTACAATATATAAATAAGTATGTATATCTTCATTATACATTCATAAACTTCAACCAAACATGGTGGACATGTAGCTTACGATCTTGAACAAACACTGTGGGGATAAGACACTACTAGGAGTGGGGGTATGGAATCAACAGGCATTTAAACATAATGAGATAACAGCCGATATTAGTGTGGAGTAAATATTTTTGTGGATCTCTAAGACTAATACTGACACTGTCGACGTATTCAATGCCTTATTTCGGTCCCTAACGGTAAGACAGCCCTTCGGTGTCGAGAACGGGGCTACATAAAAAAAATGCGAAAAATCCGAGTTCGTTGAGCTGGTTAGTGACATGGTGGTGAGGAAGAGATTGGGAGGGACAGAATGGCAACGCTGGATACTCAGGTGGTTAATAATATAGTAATGCCACATTCCAACGGGAAACGTACAATCAAAATGTATATAAGTAACTTTACTTCGTGTTTTTGAAAACAAACTTCAATGTGATGACTGTAATAACAGCAGTGATAACATGGCATTTCAATTAGATAGATTTTATTTTGAGATTCATAATGGGAAGATCTGTATGCCTCGTCTTATGATATAATTGTTATAGTCACATCGCCAACGAAATTATTTATTTTAAAAAACGTGGAATCAGAAATCCTTTTTTTTTAGTAAAGAATTCTCGGTTTATATAATAGTTGTCAAGCATGATAACATTTTCAAACTGTATGTACATTTTGCCCATAAGCAACAACATATCTCTGCTTTTGAAGAAACAGTTCATAATTTAATTTAGTTTTTAACCAAAACGATTTCTTCCTCATAGAGAGTCCAATAGAAGTATAGACTTACTTTCTCCTGTAATGTGATTTATTTTACTCAGAGTTGTGGGTTTATAACATTTTTATATATATTTATAACTTATCTTAAAAACTCCAAAAATACGCGATAGAATGGTTTGCAACATTTTAAGTAATTAACTAGAAACACACCAGCAAGAAAAGAAATGCTCAGCTGCAGGTACCCCTCCAAAGAAATGATCCCGATTTGGAAGTCTCTCATGCATTAAACAGAGACACGCCTCGAGTCTTCCTTTAGGGAACAGTCGGAGAAGGTAAAAACAAGTGAGCAATATATTGCGGCCGCAATTGATTTCCAACAAAATGACTTCATTGACTTCTTGACGGTGTAATTATTTGCAGGTCACTGATAAGAAAAGAAAACAGGGCGATGTAAGTTACTCTTGTAATATGATTCCCGATTAATATTTTCATCTAAATTAACAACATAGCTGTCAATGTGAACGCTTTTCTAAAAAAAATTATTGAGAATTTGAAATATATTTACGAAATTTACTGTTAGAAGAATGTTTTATTACACGTAAAAAAATTCAAAGTTAATTGGATCAGAAAATATACAGTTAAGCAAATGATTCTGTTTGGTGGAAAAATCATTCAATTCGTCTGTTAAATTGATTCACGGAAGAACATAAATAGTATCCAGTTAGAGAAGCACTGGTTCTAATTTCTTTTAGGTTCAATTGAAGTATCCTCCAGATAATTTATTATACATTTGATGTAAACTATAAATACTTAATACAATCAAATGACAAGCTGTAAGCTAATCACATAAGTCTTAAAATGATCTCAATTTTCCAATAATTCTACCATTTCATACATAAATCAAGATCAGATCTACTTAGAGTGTCGTTTTGTGGCATGCATCTATTGTTTTTTAAATGTAGTGTTTTGATTTTTGGTTTTTGTTGGTGACAAAACATTTTAACTTCATAAATTAAATCTGGGAATTTCTGTATCTCCGCTGGTGTAGTGGTCATGGTGACTGCCTCGCATCACAGAGGTCCATTTTGAATCCCGGCTAGAGCATGGATATTGTGTGTGTGTACAAAATTAGTTCCCAGGATAGTGAAATGCAAAAAAGTGGTCAATGTCTCTAATGACCTTAGATGACGATGCATTAAAAAATAATTTTAAAAAACAGGAGATTTTGAGCGTTGTCAATTCGCATCAGCCACAACTGACATCGATTCGGGTTGTCAGTATTGTAAAAACAACTGATAGGGAAGCACATGTCGGAAAGGAATTCCTTGTGACAAGTTTTCTCAGTTAGGTTACATAGCCTATCCAGAAGTGAAGAAGTCTACTTAGATGTCAACCGCACGAAGCTATACTACTCGAAACGGATTAGAGGGATCGCCAAAAGAGGCTACCAGTCATTACTTTAACTGACGTGTTAGGTCCTCGGCAATGGAACCAAATGCATAATCAAGTTGACAGCTGAAGATTGTGATTCTTATGAAGTTTTCCGTTCATGGTCAAGCATCAGAATTACTAGCGAGACCCGGACTGTACAACAAAGGACTACGAAGACGGCCACAGAGAGAGGTCTGATGACGGCCTCAACCATCCATTAGCAGCTGTGAATGCGCATCATCATCGCTAGTAAACTCACGGCAATATTTCCATCACCTCCGAGCTGACAGCATATGTGAAAATTTTCATCTGTCCCCTTACAGAAGAGTACAATATTCAATAAACATGCCGAAAAGATACTGGAGAAGAGAAAGATGATTTGGAAACAAGTGCAATTGAGAAACATTCACGAATAATCAGAAAACTGCAGTTTTTTTGAGAGAATATATGAATTTATGTCGAGAGCCTTTGCTTATATTCCATTCATATTGATGCTTGATTGAGAAAATAATATATATTGTAATAATGAACTAGATAGGTCGTTGCATTTATTTTTTATTTAAAGAATTTGATTAATTTGCCTCACGTTGAAGCGCCAAAATGTAATAATCAAATAGAAGGCTTTTTATTAAATGAAAAGATAATCAATTAACAAACACAAAATTTATTTATTTTGTGGCAATAGCTCAAAAACAATTACAATTTAAAATATTAATTTCTCAGGGCCTTCACTGGGTTTGATAATGGGCACAAAAAATTGATTTTGAAATCTTATTAACAAATAGTTCACATTTACCTAAACAATACGTCGATAGAAATAAATTAAGAAGAAAAGAAATTAACTTTGATTGACAATTAAAAGAGAACGAAATCTGACTCTATCCTTTAATTACGTTTACAATTAATCATTAGTTTTGGTTTTGTTACTTACATCTGCCCAGCTGGTACCATCATTCCTTTTCGTTTCGGAAGTACACTATTGCCAAATTTTACACTGATTCTAAGATTCACAGATTTTACACTATTATAGTCAAAATTGATAGGCTCCCAGGAACTTGGATGATCCTTCTTTTGTCAGCTATCTGAAGTCTGCTTGCCTTATACAAATTCTATGATTCGTAGATTTGTTAGTCTTTTACCGCTTTGGACTTAAACTGACTTCCTTTCCTGGCTGCTACAGACGTAAAGCTGCACTCCTTTCCTGGCTGCTGATAGACGTAAAAACTGCTAACTTAGCGATATTTACATGGTAAAACTTACGTGAATGTTTTTACTTTGTCTTAAATTCACAACTTTGTTTAATAATGCATTAACGATGTCTCTGCTCTAGTATTATTTGTTCCGTCCTCCGAAATATCCCGCCACCAACTAACAGATGTATTACTTGTTCTGCTCCTCACGATGTTTTTCCGCGAACTGAACTCCTAGTGCTCCCGAGTTTGAGCGCGCATACGCCATTTTTGACTTTTCGACAAAGCAAGTGAGTTCGCTTTTCCATTGTCGCTTTGTTCGATCAGACCACTATAATTGATTTCTCAAACAATTCAAATTTTACGTCCTAATTAATTGGCATTACAATATTTCTACCCAAAATAACATATTTTCGATTGTTCTTCTGAAAAAACCAGATATGTCCATTTAGTAAAAAAAAATGCAAATCTCTTTTATATTGTTTACGTAATATTAACAATCGTATTTAAAGGTGTTGATAAATTCTGCACGATTTTTATATTTAAATAACCATATGGTTCTGGAACCAAGAAATAGAGAAAGGCTGTCTCAAAATCCGTAATGCGATTTATTTGCATATGAATAAAGCTGGTTCTGCTCACAGACGCCCTCATACATGTTTGGTCCTCACAAATCAGTAACCGTTTAATATTCTCTGCTCTCTGTACTTATCTTCACAACATAAAATATAAAAGTAAATGTTTGTTTGCAAATAAGATTCATAACTTAATTTCCGAATGTCCCACAACGGTGAAGTTAGTTTATACAGTAACTTTTGAAATTAGAAAGTATCTTTCGTCCATCTGCGTATACTGGAATATTCTCTGTGTGCGAGAGAGAGAGAGAGAAGTGGGGGGGGGGAAGAAGCCCTTGGTGTCCGCTGAGGACAATTACTCAACACAAAGAAGTCGCTGGAGAAGTGTTAAATTGTATTGTAACGCGTGTATTTAGGTTTAAGTTTTTCTTTGTCTCGGAAGTGTTGTTTGTGTGGTCTTGAGAATTCGAAACCGTGCACGTGCGTGGGGGGTGGAGGAGATAAATATTCACACCCAAGTAATTTCGTGTCCTGTCTCGATTGTTGGCCTTAACATGACAGAGTAGTTAGCCATTGTTGACTACGGAACTGCAGCTGCGTGCTATAAATCTTGTGATAATGGAAGAATCTGTCAACTGTCATTGCGACGAAGTTTGCTAACAATGAAAAAATTAAAAGACTGGGAGGATATAAGGGAGGAAATAAGTTTTTGAAAACGGTTGTTCTGCGCTCACCGAAGCTGGTGGATGTGATTAAGAGAGGCTCCGTAAAGCTGTTGTCTCTGATATAGTTCGAGGCAGAATCGTCGTAAGAAAGGGGCCACAATGGTTAGTGAAGAGTTCACAGAATAGCACCACACAATTTAGTACGACGGCTTGCCAGCATTCAATCCCGGACGCCGACGCCTTAGCCAGTGATCAACCCCTGAGTCGACGCCAGTACGTCGGTACGAGAGCCACAGCAAGCAACACAACGCATAATAGCAGTACGCATTTGGTACGGGCAGCAGATCTCTTCTATGTAAAAACCACAGGTACCTGAGATAAGAGTTTTCATGTTTAACTTTAATAAACTTATATAAAATTTCTTTATTAGTCATATATTTATTTTGATTTAACGAAAAAACCCAGCCTACAAAAATGCTTCTTTACAGTATCATTAGATATTGTGGACTATATTTATACAATGAATAAACAGAAAAACATTGTTTATTTATTTATTTTATTTGATTTAAAATTTTCGTGATTCAAAAGCAGTTTTCGACCCTTATGGCCATTCTCAACTGCAATATCCAATTATTAGTCCATATTTATTTTCCAATTTATACCTTTAACATCTTTTATATCTAAATAAGTGAATCTCAGGAGGTACATGCTACCTGTTCATTTGCTCATTAACAAATTCAACTCGACCGAATTTCAAATCCTTTCGAAAACTTCTCCAAGTTACGTTGCAGTGCCCCCCCGCTCTTACCGTCACCTGCCGTTTACTATCATTTATTAACATTGTTTTGAGTGAAGGAGACTGCGCAATGCTCAAAGAAATAAGGGAATAAATTTCGATACTGGCATTCGGTCTTAGAATGACCATTTTCTCATTAGTCCTCTTTTATTGGTTTTATAATTGGTTCGTATTTTTTTTAGGTAACAGGCTACATGAGGGTAATCCACATGGTGGCAACTCCCGTTTAATAGCATAGGAAGGGATTTGAAAGGGGGGATGCGGCAGGGTAGAGGAAGGTAGCCAAGGGTTAACTAGAGCCCCGGGACTATGGTTTAAGGATCCTACCCGGCGATTCGCCTAAAAGTGATGCATGGAAAACCCTAGAAAAACCTGCATCAGGTAGGTCGGGCATTGGGTACTTGTCCTAAGCCCTTCCGATGGCAAGAGTAGAGTTTTCTGTGGGGTCACAGCTTTCCCTTCTCCGTGCCTTGACCGGTTTAGGAGGCAGCTGGCCGACTATTCCAATAGGAATAGCGGACAACTCTTACCGTATGCCCAAGGTCTTCGACCCCGGATCATACACCTCTCAAAACAGGCCGAGGTGCCTCGGCATGTGGGAACCTTAGTTCAAAAAACCAGAGAGATGTGAAGGCATCCCCAAAGGTAGCCTCCGCCAGAACTCTCTGGGAAGGTTCACCTGCGAGATCGTTTATATTTGCTACGTGAAAACAGCCGAGACAGTTAAACGGCATGGATTTGCCGTGTAAAATTCCTGATAAAAGAAAATTGCATTATCATCATGAATTTGAAATACAGTTTCTATAGTCTCCTGTGATTACATAACCATTCTAGGCTCCATATTATTCGATGAATACGTATATTATATAGAGTCTATTATGCTCTTACACGTTAAAACACTAAATTTAAGATCATTTTCAAACATCTAAATAATATAATAACTTTCATGAAGTTATTCTGGTTTTGCATTCAACCCTACTCTCTAATTAAGTGAATAAGAGAAGTTAAATATCATTAAAAGTGAAACGAGAATTAGGTTGAAATGTGGCCCTGGTGGGGGGGCTTTAAGGAGGACGTTATTAACGCTTGTAGCACGGACGGATGGCGTGGAAGATAGTTATTAACCACCAGGTTAATTAGATCCACGCGGCGCACAGGTCGCGGCGAATGTCGTCACTTCAGCGCCGTGGCAAAAAGTGGATCGCGAAGGACGCAAAAACAAGGGCATGTACTCGTACACACAATATAACTATTATTCGTTTTCGAGACAGTGAGTCATTCTCAGATAGCAATCAAAATTTCTCGTTAATTAATGAATGTATTAGAACTATTTCTGAAAGTTATTTAGCTCTCTTATTTGGTACACCAGTTTTCGAGGCACAAATTCAAGATTTCTGTATATTTTCTGGCCGTTACGTTCATAGTGTTCGATGTGAGGAACTCAATCGCTCGTTTGGAAATCCCTATGCGATACTGTAAAGTCGCGTCAAGCAATAAGCAATATTTTAAAAATTATGCAATCACACAATATACACAGAAAACTGAGAACACGTAATTATAGTCATAATTAACTTAACACTAAACGTATTTACTTTTAACTACAACATTGGTCCTCTTTGCAACTTAATAGAAGTCGAAGAAAGATTATGAACATTTATGTGAATACTCAAAGTTAAATAATTTATTCGTAAGCTCTTTAAATCTACATTTACATTAAATCCACAGAAAACCCCTCTCCCGTCATCGGAGACAAGTACCAAGGGTGGGTCCGACCTACCTGATGTAGCTTTCCTAGGGCTTACCTTGCATCATTTTTTGTAAATGCCGGGTAGGATCATTAAACTACAGCCCGGTGGCCTTAGTTAACCCTTTGTTACCTTGATCTACCCTTCAAATCCTTCCTATGCTATTAAAGGGAAGATGTCTACACGTCGATTACCTTCACGAAGCCTGTCACTCAAAAAAAATGGAATATAATTCATTATAATGTGATTACAATTAAATTCTATTAACTTTGTGTTATAAGGATGCCAACGACGTTCGATGTCTACAGTTTCGATCGATGAACGAACAACGACAAATCCTGATCAAACCGACTAGGAAGAAGACAATTGACCCTGTGTCTCTTTCCTTATTCTTGCTCTTAAACTACAAGCACAGTGCTAGTCCAATAAAATTAGTATGTAAATTACATAAATTATATTACGTTTGATCTTCTTACTTCACTGCTGCAAACATTCACGAAAGAGCAACTTTCTTCTAAAAAGCTAAATAGTTTAAAAATTAAGTTAAGAATATTTTATGGTTAAGTCCTACATATAATAACTGAGCTATCCAAGAAATTTACTCAATTTTATATTATTATCTGAAATTTAAATACTATTATTATTATTGTTGTTGTTGAATAAGAAAGATAGCCAATTCAGACAACAGATTGATAATATAAATACCACACAACGTTTATGGCATCCTTGTCCCTTTCCTCAAGTGCGAACAACTACACTTGTAAGTTGACAACACTCAAAAGCTTGTAGTATTTATATTATCACTTTTTTGTCTTGTAACATCCCAAACTGCCATCATGTAACATCCCACCACTGTGAACATGTAACATTCCAGCAGTTGGAAATGGGAAGTCCAGATAGATCGTTCACCAACCGAGCTATACCTCCGTTAGCTCACCTGGCTACCGATCTAGAGGATAAAGGAAGAATTAAGAACAGGAAATAGGAAAGTCGGTAACGTGAGGGTTCGGGTTCAACTAATTGAACCTAGGCGTAGTGGTTGGTGTTTCGCTGCACTTCAGTCAAATAAGAGTTGATGAAGAATAAAGAGATTTAATAGTTAGAAATAAAATAAAGTAAGACAAACTGGCGGATAGCACCAGGAGCCACCGACCCGTCTGGAGGTTGGATCACGACTGTCGTTCCCTAGAAGCTCTGAACAATTCGAAGACTCCTTTCCCCCTCCCTGATGATTTTAAGTCTCCAATGAGAACTCTTACAAGGTGGAATATTTCTGCTGCCGTGTGCATGTCTGCATCAGGCACTTAAAATGCTGACTTCATTAGTCGCAGCGTTTTCACAGCTGCCTAGGCGGAAGGGGTGAAGATTTATGTGGTGGTGCGTATCGTTACTCACTATATCTAAAGTGATGTCTTTAACTGCATCAGCGTTCTTGCAGCTGCGCCCTCTTAGATCCGCTATGCTGAAGAGACGTTATGATAAGAGGGCACGTGTAGACTATTATATTACAGTCTGAATTGGCTATCTTTCTAATTCATTATTTTCAATCAGACGTAATTTTTTTCGTTTATTATTGCTGTTGTTGATTATTATCATTTTTATTGACAGATTAACAATGTTACAATTTTTATTATTAATAACAATATCATATGCCAATTTATTTTACTCATACATCCCATGACTTGGAACTAGAATGTAATGTGGCATTGATCGTTTAAAAATTGTAGGGTCTTTTCACTTGCACATTTATACAGTTTCTATATTTCACTTTTATTATCATTTTGACTTCTTATTTTAATCATAATTATTTAATTTATTTTCAGGTAGATTACAAAGCTAATAAATTAGCATCTTTATTTTAATATACTGATATTTCAAATACGTAACAGATTTTTCTTATTAATCCGTATATCCTCTTTGATATATTTTTATTCCTTTCCCATCCCGCCCTCACTCTCGAGAATTAATGCATAATCGCATGATCAAACACCATACAGTCCGTGTAATTCACATACTTGTCACTCCACTTGCAGCCTACGAGCAAGTAAGACGGGGGAGACAAGTTTTATTTTACCAGGTCGCTCTGAGAACGTCACATAACTTAGACATTGTCATCGTCACAAACGTCAGGATGCTCTTACCTACCAAATATTTTCCAAAATTTATTGCAGAGATTACCATCGTGTAATGTGAATTTCATTAATAAATTTTTCTTTAATATTATTGTTGGCGAACTTTTAAGGCCAGAGCATTGTAAAGAACAGTCAGTGTGACGCAAGAATGCAGAGACTGAAAATGTTTATACACGATTATTGTCGGAATAGGAGTCTGACCTTTGTGGTCACGGTAGTGTGATTTTGGAGCCTGACCAGGGTGGTCATGGCGAAACTGAGTGGTTGGGGAACTTGACCAGTGAGTTTTGGAAGCTCAAGTGATAAATTTGAGAGGCTGATCAGTGTTGGTCATGGCGAAAAAGTGTGTTGGTCATGGAGTACAAGTCTGGTTTAGAGAGAAAATGATAATGTTTTGAGAATCTTGTCTTGGGGACTTAAATCAATCTAAAAAAAAACAGAAAAGTAAAGTAAAGTAAGAATTAGAGATGCGCCGGAATTTTGTGGTGAAACGATATAGTAATCAGTCTTATAGTCTGTTAATTAAATATTTTCTTAAAAATAAAGTAACTGTGGAGTGCACAATACGGTACCAGATCAGCGCTAAATAAAATGGTATGTAGAAACTTTGTTTTGTAAACTTTTATGTAAATATAATTTACCGTCAGATTTCTCTAGATTTGTCAGATTTCTTTATTTTTTTAAATTTTTGTTAATGTAAAATGTAATTTGTATTTCTTTTATAACTCTTTTGGTGCAAATTAAAAATCACTATCACTATTAGAGGACGAGCGGCTCTAAGGTTATGTGTATCATTAAAGCTGTGCCATTTTTTAAATAAATATATATGTACGAAAATTAAAGTAAATCGAAATTGTAATACATATCTTTTTTGTTGTCATTAAATTTTTTTGTTTAAATTCAAGGAAAAATACTATTAATTATATTTTCCTTTCATAAATTTGGATAATACTTAATTTGGCTGCAACGTGGTGCCATTTATTATTATTATATGATTTTTTAATATTACACAATTTGGCTCCAACGTGTTGGCTTTATTTTCTTTTTAAAATTTGAATATTGCTTTATATTAGATTACTATCTGCATTTTACTGATTAAGTAGTAGGGGGCAGAAACATCCATCGGCACAAGTCTGATGTTTAAGCTCGAACACAGCTTTAAAGCTCACCTACATAAATCTTGCAAGACAGACCGCCCTAATTGGTAATATTAGCGATTGTAATTATTATTGTTTTAATTACGTTTGGAGAATAAAAGCAAATGCAGGCGAGGATGCATAAGACTGTGAAGTGGTTCCGGCGTGGATTAATTCCAATTTTTTTAATAACTCCATTTGTTTACAATCTGCCAAAGAAGCAATAAGTAATATTTATTTTAAATATATTAGTAATAATAATACAATACTTTAGTGGAGGAAAGCTCCATTAAGCCCTCTCCATATAACATACATGATTATGAGGGACAAGATTAGTTAGGATTACATTTATATTGTAATAATCACAAATGATACTTTAATGTGCCCCACGTTGTGGTAGCCATTTTGTAATAAACACTAAAGATAGGCTTTTTAAATGAAAGATTAATTAACTTTACAAACAAAAGATTTATTGTGGTAATAACTCAAACAATTACAAATTTATAATATTGAATTTCTCAGGGTCTTCACTGGATTTGATAATGAACAAATCAATAATATTTATAGTCTTATCAACAACAAATCACAATTAAGGAAAAAATGAAATTTACTAGTCAATTAAACTAGAACGAAATTTAATTGTGAACGAAATTTAAAGTAAAAAGATTGACTCTGATTAACAATTTTAATAAAAAAAGAGAACGAAATCTGACGGTTATCTTTCAATTACGTTTACGTAATTAATTGTTTTTTTTAAAATTGTTACTCACGTCTGTCCAGCATTCCAGCATACCTTTAATTTTCGAAAACACTATTGTGGGGTTTTACACTGCTTCTAAACTCACAGATTCTACACCAAATTTTTAAGCCAAAATTTTACATGTCGTCAGGAACTCGGATGACCCTCCTTTCGTCATCTATCGGTTGACCGCTCGCCTTAGGTGAATTCTGCGGTATTTCGATTGGGTAGTCTTTATTGTTCCAGACTTAAATCGAAACTTTTGGTATTTCTGGCCGGCTACGGACAGAAAAACTGCTTTTTCTTAGCAGGTTTTGACGTTATACATTTATGAATGTTTTACTTTGTCCTGCTAATTGCCAACCCTGTTGAATTCTCCTTTCAAAAACTGTTATATCTCGACGAGGTCTTTAAGTGAACTGTATCTCACCAAATCTCCCTGCGAACTGTCCCTCGTCTCGCAATTTGAGCGCGCATACGCCATTTTGACGGACCTTCCCAGCAAAGGAACAGAGCCGGATTTTCTATTGTTGTTCCAAAGCTCTTGCCGCTACAAAGGATTTCTGAAACAATTTATATTTTTATGTTGAAACAGCTAATGTCCTAATTAATAGGCATTACAATATACAACATATATCTATACAATTTTTAGTTAAATCGTGATGATAAGTCTCATGACTTGAGTGTCATGAGTGTTCTACGTCCTTCTTCTTCGTCTTACATTACATTGCATTATGGACAAGTTGGTTTGGGTGCGCACTTAGTCTGTCTTTGTACCTTTTGGCGTGGTTTCGAATTTCACTTTTCGCTGTTTCAATGCACAGATCATTTAGCAGGACTCTATTAGCCATTAGTAATAGCACGTAGAGTCTTAGTTTGAACCCGCTCTATAATGTCAATATTTGATTTGATTTCCCAATAGTGTCATATCATAGGTCAATATGGTTTATTAGGGCAACTTTGTACACTAGAATTTTATTATTCAGTTTTAACTTAGAGTTTGTAGTTGTAGTGCGAAAACGTATTATGTTTCTCACTACCCGATTTACAAGCTGCTTATTTGGAATGTTAAGTTTTGTTCGTGCATTTATAGGAAATTTCATAACTACGAAAGGGAAGGTAATTACATCAATTTTAAAGTTTGATATAGTATGGGCTCATTTCCCTATTAATACACTATTTGAAAGTGGACATTAACTACGAATCATGGAGATATAATGCATTATTGACATCAATACGAAAACACTATAAGGTACACATAAACGAAAATATATAAATAAGAAATTCTAATTATTGGATTTAATTTATATAAAAATAATAAAATTTAAATAATTTCAATGTATAATTTAATAATCGAAGAACACTCAAAATAAAATAAATTGAAATATAATGAAAAGTTTAAGCAAACAAATAATTACAATTAACAATTTCCCGCTGGGTACTTAAAAAGAAAATAGTGAGGTGATACAAAACGTAGCTAAAATAATTTAATTTCTCCGCTCAAACAACGTATTATTACATAATTAATTTTATAAAAGACCAATGCGAGACAAAGTCGCACCCGCAACTGTCTTAGAGAAGCGATGCCACGACAACAAAAACAACATCCTGATCAAAAATCAGTACCGTAAAATACCATTCGTTACAAAGTATGTTCCTAAAAAAACTCAGATAATGTGAAGATTACTTAATAATATACTTGTAAAACAATTAATAAACGTTTTATCACATTTATTCATGTACATA
The DNA here is from genome assembly GCA_037074705.1 of Zhengitettix transpicula. Classification (NCBI taxonomy): domain Eukaryota; kingdom Metazoa; phylum Arthropoda; class Insecta; order Orthoptera; family Tetrigidae; genus Zhengitettix; species Zhengitettix transpicula. Next base: position 70,314,914 of record CM073590.1, on the reverse strand, counting down.
TTATTATATTCATTTTTTAAAAAAGTCTTGTTCCTTCATATCGTTAATATCCATTCATCTCCTTATAGTATGGTAATATCGAGGAAACTTAGTATGAACCCAATCTCTTGTTAGTGACAAGTTAAACATAGTTGAGGCGATAAAAGAGGATACTCAAAATCAGATGATTTCCCTACTGCTCTTATCGTCGGTTCAAATGCAACTGAACTTCACCTGTGAGTACTCTTTTATAATTAAGCTTAAATTTCCTTTCCCTTAATTTAATCCCCGCAACAAATTTTCGTTGTGTTTGTTGTAAGATTATTTAATGAGATTCGATTTCGTTAATAATAACTTTAATATGCTATTAAATTTTGATGGACATAATTTTATTTGAATTTAATAACACAAAAATAATTTGAATAACAATTATTGATGCCATAATATTACACAATTCATCCACATATACAAAGTATGCACTGAAAAATAAGAAATATCTCAGAGCGGACTGCGATACGAACTAGCACGAAAATGACAATTGAAATGTATTTAAAGGAGACTCACCTTTCCAAGCTCGATCCTAATCTCTCCGATTTCCACTTCCTTGTTGTCCCCAAGCAACTGCAAATCTGCTGACCCTTTCAGTTCCTCTGACCAGTGACCTCCCGCTGCGTGGGCTAGACAAAAAAAACTGTCCCTTCCGATTCGCGGTGCAGTGCATTGTTTACAAAAGAAAATTCTTGTTCCCTTGGTATGCACTTTGTATCTAGTGTTAATGACAATACGGAAAATATTATTATCCAGAATTATAAATGAGGTACACGATCACACCACATGTTTAAAAAAGGATAATTCTCCAAGATATTTTTTTTCGTGTTTTTTTTAGGGTAACAGGCTACATGAGGGTAATCCACATGGTGGCAACTCCCCTTTAATAGCATAGGAAAAGGATAATTCTCCATGATATGTTGTTGTTGTTGTTGTTTTTAGGGCAACAGGCTATATGAGGGTAATCCACATGGTGGCAACTCCCCTTTAATAGCATAGGAAAAGGATAATTCTCCAAGATATGTTGTTGTTGTTGTTTTTTAGGGCAACAGGCTACATGAGGGTAATCTACGTTGGGCAACTCCCCTTTAATAGCACAGGAAGGGATTTGAAAGGGGGATGCGGAAGGGTGGAGGAAGGGAGCCAAGGGTTACTAGGGCCCCCGGGCTATGGTTTAAGGATCCTACCCGGCATTCGCCTAAAGAAATGCAGGAAAAACCCTAGAAAAACTTCATTTGGTAGGTCGGGCATTGGTTACTTGTCCCACGCCCTTCCGATAGCGGGAGAGGAGTTTGCTGTGGGGACGCAGCATTCCCTTCTCCGTGCCTCGACCAGTTTAGGAGGCAGCTGGCCGAATATTCCAATGGGAATAGAGAACAAGATATGTTGTTTGAGCAATGTTTTTTTTATAACAGAAGAGGTTTCACTCCCAACTAGGAGACTAAATCTTCTCTTCCTCAACTAATATCCTCCCAAGTATTTAAACCACAGTAATCAATACAAAATAAATAAACTGGAAAATTCCATCAGTAGAATGTTTGGAAGTCCAATTAAAAATATTTCTCCTGTTTAATCTTGCAAATCCGTAATGAGGTTATTTTTCAGAATAAAATTAAGCAGACGGATGACAGGGTAAACCGGATAAGACTCATAATTGTGGAAAGTGTGTTTTGTACATTTAGTGACTTGCGCTCTAACTCTTCGTTGCTGACCTCAATTATCGGATAATGACGACTTTAAGAAGCGAACATCTCTGGCCAAATTAGAACTCTCCGAGAAAACCCACATACACACACTATAATTTCACGTCGTATTATATCCGCGTTTCTCTTATCCTATTAGCGTTATTAGAAGCGGTCCTTTTGAGTCACCTCCATTAAGACAGATTTTTTTTAATATTAATGCTAAAATCTTGTAAACACGACAATCCTTAAATAATGGTTTGGCTTGTGCCGATTTCTTAGGCATTTATTCATTTCAGTGTGTTATTACTGGACGAAACCGGACTCCCAAATATGGCCAAACCAATTCATAGGTTATTACACACGTCTAGTTAAAAGTGCAGTCACGCATTATAATGACTTGAATACGACAGACCCTCAACAAACGGAGACCAGTTTTGTTACCTGTCTTTGTGTAACTAACGTATCGAAAATTATGTAGTCATATTTTTATTAAATTCAGCAAAATGAGTTTTTTTAACTTGTTATATTATAATACTCCTTTAATTAAGAACGCAAGCATATTCTATAAGGTTAAAAAACGCAGCATTTTTACACGGAGTCATGTCACACGCAAGACCAGTTTTCAAAGACTTTGCTTTTCCCATACTCTCACGGACAAGAAACGTTTGCAATATTTCAAATAAAGTACTGTGCGCCTTAGCTATTGAGAGGAGAGATACGAAGGGGCTACCATTGGGTCTGCCTTTTCCTCTCCGTTTTTGAACTAAGGTTCCCACAAGTCGAGGCACCTCGGCCTGTTTTGAGAGGTGTATGTTCCGGGGTCACAGACCTTGGGCATACGGTAAGAGTTGTTCGCTATTCCCATTGGAATAGTCGGCCAACTGCCTCCTAAACTGGTCGAGGCACGGAGAAGGGAATGCTGCGTCCCCACAGCAAACTCCTCTCCCGCTATCAGAAGGACGTGGGACAAGTACCCAATGCCCGACCTACCCGGGCAGGTTTTTCTAAGGTTTTCCCTGCATTTCTTTAGTCGAATGCCGGGTAGGATCCTTAAAATATAGCCCGGGGGCCCTAGTAACCCTTGGCTTCCTTCCTCTACCCTTCCGCATCCCCATTTTCAAATCCCTTCCTATGCTATTAAAGGGGAGTTGCCCAATGTGGATCACCCTCATGTAGCCTGCTGCCCTAAAAAAAATAAAAAAAATTAGCTATTGAAGAATAAAAAATGTTTTTTTAAAAAAGAATAAGCTTGTGAAGGTTTGTAAATTTGTGTAGGGACGTAATGCATTCGGTGCCACCAATACTTAATGGAGAGATTTAGCCTGTGAAGATGACAAAGTGTACACAAACGTTTTTATAATGAATCTGAATTTGTTTTGGTTTTCGCTCAATAATATGAAAATCCAAATTAAAAAATTAAAACCAATATGACCAGAAATAGAGCGTAATGTTATGTTAAGATTCTTAGTTGCCGGTGATTCATTTTCCGGTTAGCAATATGTATATAGGATCCCATCAGTGCATTTGTTACTGAAATTGGCTGTATCATTGCATTTATATTGAGAGTTACGGGAGTCATTCGGTCGGTGGACTTTTTTTTTATCGCGGTTCTCTGAAGCGAAGCATTGCAAGTTATGAACTTCACATTTCTGCAAACTGTGTGTATGGAATAGATTAAGCTTTTCATGTATAATCATATTTGTTGGGTCCGCCAACCCGAGAAGGTAATTGAATACCGATTCTAAGTTATTCAACAATAGTCTGTAATTTTGGTAGTGCGGAAACCAACTGTACTAACGGCCATAAAAATCGTAAATACAACTTATGATTTATACAGTTGGCTGCAATCAATGTCCGATTCAGAAAATATTTGGCATAGCAGATCTGAAAAATTACACATTTATATCTGTCGAGTGTAGAGGAAAACTAGAAAGCAGAGGGTTCATCAGATTGCCACCATGCCCCACAGTATATGAAAACAGAAACTATTACAGACAGCTTTTCAATAGAACTAGTTATCGTTGACCGTTGTAATTCGTATTTTTACAAAAAAAAATATAAAAGGAACTAAATACTGTATATATAAGATAAAAATAATTTACTGAATTCCAAACTTTTATTAAAATTTACTACACAAAGAATCCGTACTATTGTTACAGTATTATTTATCTGTATTGCAATACTAATTAAGGAGGCCATTAATGACTTTAATTATGATGAATTGTTTAGCGGCACCCATCTCAAAGACGACAGTGGAAAACATAGACTAGCTTTGTTGTGAACTGCGCGCATTGTACGGAAGGTCAGTTTGTTGCAGTCTGGCGGATATTATGGTCGAGAGAGGGAGCAAAATTTAAGAGTACAAACAGCGTGGGCCAAGCTTACAAACTCAACTGAGAGACTTATATGTTTTAAAAATCCAAGTAAAAAGGCCTGGACGGAGAGACACGTTATAAAAACCGCAAAGCTAAAACAAAAAGTTTAACACCACGTCCAGGTACATACGAGTACCGAAATAACATTTTTCCGCATAAAGGCATAGAGAAATAATACGTCCGACTGTTGGCGAGAGGTACGGCTGATCGAGATCCCGGAGGAATAATACAAAATATACAACCGTGTGTTTTGACCATGATGTGTAGAATCAGTGATTAATGGCTTTTTTTAGTGAATTGTGTCCCCAAGCTGCGAAAACTAAGTCTGGTACCAGCAGGACATTTGTAAGTGCAAACCAAACTAATTAAATTCTGTAAATACCCAGGCTTTTTCTTTTGAGTTGTAGTAATGTTTATTATTCCTAAAAATAAAGGGTTGGTATGTTAACAGGCTGTGGAAGTCATCGTATGTTAATTATGTGTTTGGTTTGTAGACGTCCAACAGCAGGTACATTTACAATACATCATGATACTTTTCATTTGCATTTATAACTCTATTTTTATTTTACTAAACGTTTTCAAGAACCGCACAAGCCGAGGCACCTCGGTCAGTCTTGAGAGGTGTATGCTCCTATTAGAACAGTCGGCCAGCTGTCTCCTAAACTGGTAGAGGCATGGATAAGGGTAAGCTGCGTCCCCACACAGCAAACCCCTTTCCTGCCACCGAAATAGCGTGAGTCAAGTACCTAATATCCCACCCCACATGATGCAGGTTTTCTAGGGTTTGTCCTGCATCCCTTTTATGGCAATGCGGTGTAAGGTTCTTACACTATACCCCGGGGTCCGTAGTTAAATCTTGGCTGCCTTGTTCTCCCTACAGTATCCTCCATTTCAAATTCTTTTCCTATGATATTAGAGATGAGCTTCCACCTTGTGGTTTACTCTAAGCAACCTCGGCTCCAAAAACAACAGATGATAATTTTATCCAACCATTTGTTGACACATTCAATGCATGTTGTGGAGACTGAACACGCCTTTTTATTAAGTTAATTACAAAGAGCCTAATGGATTTTTAAAAGTCTCACCTGCACCTCTAGCGTTTGCCGAATTTTCTTCTCTACTTGACGTTGGTGGGTTGGCTTGTGGTTCAACATCAATGAGGTTATAAATCGTTTCCTTATGTAAGGATTTATTTCTATAAATAAAAACTGAATACACCAGCCGTAACCAGAAAATTGTGAGAATTTTGCGGTAATTGTAATAAGAATATCAGTTAACGTTGCCATGCATGTCGTCAAGGGACATCGAAAACGAAATGAGACTACACGTTTTAAATAACTTGTCTTATTGAAATGAAAATATAACACATATATTTTGAAAATTAATAATAAAAAAATTAGCTAAATTCAGACAAAAGAAGTGATTATATAAATACCACACAACGCTTCGGAAACCTTTTTTCAGGTCCTAAGAAAACACATGAGCTAAGATACAGTTGACAAACTCAAAAGCCGAAAGTTTTATTGGCTCCTGAATAAAGGAACAAGTTTTCCAGAAACGTCGTGTGGTATTTATATCATCACTTCTGGTGTCTGTATTTTGCTATTTTACCTGATTATAAATTGACTTATTCAAAACATCTGGACAAAGGGAAAAATAGGCCCACGAAATTAGAAAAGCGTTATATCCAATTACACGTAAAGTACACGATAAAAATTACTGTCTCTAGGATATTTGATGTCTAAAGAGGACACTGTGATGTAATAAACAAATAGGTAGGAAGTATAACTAAATTACACTGAAATTAAAACATATAGCATTCGTTTTGAAACAAATATGACAATTTATTCATAGTAAAATATTATACGGACTTTTTATCGGGTTTAATCTGTGAGTCTCTCTATCTATAACTACTGGACATTTCGGTTGTTGAAATCTTCTTCCCCGGCCCCATCAATTTACGAAATATCTAATATTATTATTTGATGGTTCGATAGCCATTTGAGGGCATAGGCCTACCAGGACGACATGACACATTCTGTATTTAGGAGCGACACGTGGTAAGTGTATGGATTCTCCTACAATCTTATCATCAGGTTTCGTGACCAGGACAAGCACAAACATCCAAGCAGATGCGTAATTCGAACATGGGATCTCTGTGAAGCGATGTTGACCACTACACCACAGCAGGCCGGCCACGAAATATCTATAGCTCTAACTCTTTCTGCGAACAAGATATTGTCAGGTAGCTGCTAGAGAAAAAAAATCCCCTTCAGTCACAGTTCGAACAATTGTCATTCCTCATTTTCCCAGTTTTCACTTCTTCCAATAAAAATTTTGCAGCTAATTCTTCTGGAGACCCTTGTCTACCACCCACAAACATTGTGCCACCGTTTGTTAATAAAAAATCCCAATATTAACAAAGATACAGTACAATTTTTTTAATTTTTAAATGTTAGTGAAGTGGCCTCCGGTAGGAATTGCGATAGTCCAAGAAGGAGAATTCGTTCACAGGAGCCCTCCAAGAACACTGCCCTTCGACGGTCGATGCTATCGCTGAAACGGACCAACGGCCATGAAGATGCATCGTGCCTACAATAATTGGATGAAAACAATTCCATTAGGCTGTGCTTGTACAGGGACGGCAATTATTTCTTGAATTAAAATCTTAATAGTGATCTCCAAAGTGCCATTCTATCTGCCGTCGCTAGCCCTGAACGAATAATGAGAGAATTATTACCTTTGGTATCCGGCTTTGAAGGTCGCACAATTTCTATCGCCTTCAATACAGTTACAGGTGTTCCTCCCTTTATCTTAATTGTTTAATCTGCATCTGCGTATACGGATAGTTAATATGTAATAGAAGAAGTCTGATGCGGAAAGATAGAGCAAGGTTAGCAAGGGTTAACCATGCCCCCGGGGTGTACTTTTAAGGATTCTATCCAGCAATTCGCCTAAAATGATGCAGGGAAACCCCTAAAATATGTCATTATGGGACTATGCATATAATCACCAGGTGCGAGATTGTAATTGTTCAATACTTTTAATTTATGGGCTTATAAAGATACGTAATATATTATTCTATGAGACCACTTTTAAGCTCCACTTATAGTTTTTTAAATAAATTGTCTTAATTTAATAATAATTCGTCCGGGATAGATACTCAACACGTGTTGACAAAGACATCGTCACTTTTTTACTATTGACCCAGTGATGTGCAAACCCCACATATAAATATATATATATATATATATATATATATTGTAATGATTAGACTTTATCACCTTATATATAAAAAAACTTTATTACATAAAATACAAAAATACATTACAAAATTGTTAGGGCCCCAGCAGATATATATAAACTGCAAAAAATAATAAAAATTAGCTCCGGCTTGGTTATAAAATCCTCCTTCTCTACAGGGTAATGTGGGAGGCTCGGTAGCTATTCAAGAACAGAGCTTATTTCCATACTATGTAAAAAATCTTTAACTTCTGAAGGCACCTTACACAAATGGTGATCCTTACTTTAACTTGTGGCGTCAGCCACCTTGCAGTGCATCACTGATCTTGTAGTAAGGAGCACACGATCTCCTTCTTCGGCCTCCCCGCGATGGACGTCTCTCCAAAAATTTTTGTTGCTTACCGCTCGCCAAATTTTCCACCCTCTCGCCTCTCTCACTCCACTTTCAGTCCTCTCTCTGTCTGTCTGCCTGCGTTTGTCCACTTTCACGCGGGTTCGGAGTATATATTCTTACTCAGCCCCCCCCCCCAAGCGATGCAAGAAAAAAGGGACGCGTACCCTCGGCCTCTTGGGGCCTCTCGGACGCACGTGGCCGTTTAATTTATTCCTTCTCAGGCCCGCGGACAAAGAGCGGCCACTTACCGATGTTATATATATATAGGGGGTTAGCTCCAAATTAACCGGAATAATTAGGTGCATGTATGTATGTATGTTCTGTATACAAATTTAAACACGTGGAGTAATATCGACCAATTTTCTACACATATTCCTTTCGAACCGGAAACAACCACTGTGGGTACGGAGGGTGTCTGTCAGTGTACGAAAACTATACTTTACTCTGAGGCTACGGGGTACCGAGACTAATTGTGATTTCCTTAAGGTACCTGAAAAATGTTTGACTCCTCTATTCGGGTACTGAGACTATTTTTGCCACCCTTAACCCACCGAGAGTATATATGCCAGAAAATTTTTTGATTCTGTTAACGTTAAGTATTTTATTTAAATAATATAAATTAATTTAATACTACTCTTTAATATAATAAATAATCTATTATAAAAATTATATACCAAAATTTATATCGTATACAAAATTTCTTGTCAAAACTGTCGTCTTAAATATAATGAGTACGTCACACCAAATGTCAACGGTCAACACATCCATATCTACCAAATAAATGGTGATTTTGATGATTTATTAGTTCTACATAAGGAAAATATACACTTAAAAGCAGTTTTTTGCAAGTATTATATATTAACAAAAATCAAGGACAGTGTTGAGGAAGATAAATGGGAATCTATTATGCGGACATTATTGAAAAATTAAAAACAAACGATGAATATATCGTTTTACAACATGTAAGATTAATGTAAACCAAAGAAATGGATACTGTTACGTAGGCTACAATATTGTGTGTGTAAAATATTTTATTAACGTGATAGAAGTGTACATGGGACCATTTTTAACATTTAATAGTAAGGATAGCTTTTTTAGATGACTACGATCAACAAAATTGGAAGCTGTAAAATAAATTAAAGACAATAAATATATTAGCACTTAAAATTGTTTTTTCTGTAAAACTATTGAACAGTAATTAATCAGTCTTAAGAAAATAGAAGTAATCTTTTCGATTTAAATAATACTCTGGGTGTTAAAAGTGATATTTATTAGTCTTGAATTCATAAGGACACTTATTTGGGGCTCACTGGTTTCTGATGTCATACTTAAACAACTATAACTACGTAGTAATTATTTAATGAGGATAAACACTAACGACATGTGTAACCTACAGAATTTAGGAAACATTTATCCTAAAAGTATTATTCAACAGAAATAAGCGCCATCAGTGATATTAGTTTACAATTGGAGAGTTTCAACACCCTGTGTTAAGATGTAACTCACTCAGTTCATTTTAGAATAGCTGTCAACTACGTAATTTAATTTCATTAAATAAAAAATATATAACATACTAATGGTGGTGTTTTCAGTTAGCATTCAATGTTCTGACTTCAGAATAACGAAAATAATACAGTAATTAATTATGTAATTATTAGAGTATGAAGTAAAATATTAACTAATACATGTAATTGATAAGATCAAATAAATTGACTCGTTCTACGATAATGCATTTCATGATATTGTAGTTTATTTGATTAAGACTTATGGAAATACAAGCAGAGTTCTGAAGCTTTGAATTCCAATATATCTAACTGTTCCTATATACGAATATAGCACGACAGGTCAGGTCAGAGCAGTTATGGAAGACAGGAAACGTGGCACCGTTTGCCAGGGCACTCCCTTGACACGATGCCGAAACGGCGAAGCGACCTCGTTGGCCCATTGTCTGCGGTCCTTGGCCAGCAACGTTTCATAGGATCTCCCCCACATTAAACTTCTACATTTCTCTAAACACTAGTTGATTTTTTTATACTATGTTCATACCATTAACCTTCGATTCTTCTTGAAGCTGTATACTCACGTTATTTACGAATTTGTTTAGATATCTTAAATAAACGAACAGTAGCGAAAAATCGTAATGTAACACCTAGTCTCCCTTGAATGGGAATACGTTTTTCAGTCTCGTCTTGCTATAAATGTTTCGATTCTGCTCAATAAATATCCAAGATTATTTTTGACATTCGGAATTGTTTTCAATATTATTAGTATTCATTATAATAAGAAAGATAGCCAAATGCACACAAATGTTTCTGGGATCCTTGTGCCTTTCTTCAGGTGCTAAGAAGAGCCTAGAGCGACCATTGTTTTGTTTTGACCAGTGAAGTTGTGTCGCTCTAGACTCTTCTTAGTACTTGAAGATAGGGACAAGGATCCCAGAAATCTCTGTGTGGTATTTATATTATCAATTCTTTTGTCTGTATTTGGCTATCTTTCTTATTACTAATTTTCAATCAGACGTAAATTTTTCATTATCAGTATTCAGCATATCATTAGAACTGTATCTGCGGACAAAATTAATTGGAGACAGATTACAATTTTTTAAATGCTCTAATTTAAACTTTATATTTATTTTAACGATGTCGGTATTATTATAATTACTTTCTCCGACATTTATTTACACTATCCACTAACGGTAGTTCTCCTGCAAAATCTCACCACATTATAGTATATGGACCGCAGACTACTTACTACCTTGTCACTGATCCGTGCATTAACGTTATTAATTTTTTTTAAAAAATATTTCCATAAATCATAAACAGTAAATATCCAAGAACCACGAAAAAAAATAAACTGACGAACTTCTGTCAATGGTAATTGACGAGAATAGAGCCACTCGATGACCAAACCACACGCAGTGGTTACGGCGCGACTGGTACCACTGACCACAAGTCCACAAGGTTGAACATCGAGCAAGTCAAGGTTTGCAAAGCCACACGCAGTGGGAACAATTGATGATATGATTAAGCATATCCTCAGCAGACGGCATGAGACTGCGTATGTTATTTTCTACGAATTGAACAGACAAAATCTATCAAATCTATACTAAAAGGACTTCAGAAATTCCACAGACTGCAAAATATTCACTCTGAACCATAAACGTGTTATAGAAAAATTTGATTTTATTTTTCTATACTCAGCTTCTGTTTACGATTTATGCAATAAACAAACATGACCTGTCAGGCGGATTTACTACGTCATACATATGACGAGAAAATCACTGTCTGAAGTTGAATTGTGGTAAGAATAAACTTATTTGTGCGCACGAACACACACACACATAAAGACTCTGTGTTTATTTGCATTCGTCGGGTCGTGCTCCCAGAGCGAATATTAATTTATTGAGTGCCAGCAATACAAAGAACTTAACCAATTGTATCCTTGTAGTATGACAATAATTTTGAAATCAACTTTATTTTTATGTATATTTTCCATAGCTATAAAGCTTTTACATCATATTATGAGGCTATGAGATGCCATATATATTCCAGGCCGATACATAATTGGGCGTAGTAACCAACAGCAATAGTAACTTCGGCAGTGACGTTTCTATTCTGCATATTTCGGTGTGCCGCAGACAGCCCTGTCCCAAAAGAAGACGGCCGAAAACGCGCCTCCCCACTCATCCAACGACAACAGCACAACGCTCAACCTATCTTATCTTATCTTTTTATAAATAAAACTGTACTTATGTGTGTATGTACTGCACGCACTCTTGAGTCGACCATTCAGGACCGCTCGGAATGGGTGCAATCCAATGGAAGCCATCCGTTATCATGATATCGAAAAAAATGTCTACATTTACAGTTACCCTGTGTGTCTGTCGTCAAGTGTATGCTTGTTGTTTGTTTTAATTATATTGTTTTGAAATCCCGTTAAATTGTCATATATAGATGGAAATATCTTTCTCTTGGGTACTTTTGGTCTGTACCGGAAAACTAGGAAACAAAAAGGGAGGAAGAAATATTAGCTTTGAACAAATTAGTTGAATTAGTTATCCTTGGAACCTTCAGATTGGAGAAAATATTTATATAGCAGCTGGAATCTGGCGTTGCCCGGGTATTTATGTATATCAACCTGATAAAAGTATTTAATTCTACATTAATATATTAATCAAGATGAGATTTAACTGTCATATGCAAAGGGAATGCTAATTTAATTTCATCGCATTCCCCCCTCCTTCAAAGTGACTTTAGAGAAGCATAAATACTAACAATACTCTTGGTACATAAAGAGCGTCGGAAATACTCCCGGTGCGTTAATAAAGTCAAAAATATTCTTGGTAGCCTAAGAAACTTAAAATATACTCTGTACCCTAAACAATCAAATATACACTCACTGCCTTAAGAGATTTAATTATACTCCCGTTAGATTAAGTTAGGAAAAAATACTCACGGTACTTTCAGAAAAACTAATATACTTCCATAACGTTAAGAGAGCCAAAAAGAGTCACCTTACCCTAATAGAGTATAAAATACTCCAGGTACCTATTGGGAGTCAGAAATACTCCTAATACTTTGGAGAGTGAAAAAAATCCAATTTCCTTAAGATAACCCAAAAATACTCTCGCTACTCTCAAATATCGGACTTTTAGGCATGTATTAAAATTTCCAATCCTGTTTACACTACGAGGGTGTGTAGTCGTGACTTTTCCCCACAGTGTTTGTTTCCGATTTAAAAGAAACATGATTAAAAATTTTCGTCGAAATTGCTTCACGTGGAACATTGTTTTCCCCTTTCACATAATAGGAGTGGACCTATGGGGTTGAAGTACAATTTAACCGACAAGTTTAATGTCACAATTACACTCAGACACATACATGATCAGGGATTCTGACTCCAATCTTTAATGTTTCATTTTAGGACTGTTCCCCCATCCCTAAGGGTGCTTCCATCCCATGCGGACAGGGGTTGAAATTATACACAAACAACACTGGGAGAAACATTGATCCCCAAATTATATTTCCGTCGTAAATATCGGCTGTTTTAGCATGTTTGAAAATTTCCACGCCTGTCGATGTCGGGTCTTACTCTCAAAGTGTTTGTTTCCTGATCAAAAGTAACACGTGTACAACTTTTGTTCCAGGAGTGTAAAATTGTATGCAGTCATACACACAAACAGTCAATTTTATTATTAATAAGATGAATGAAGCAAGTTACTTTGAGCTTGTACCCGTCGTCGCTCGGTGAAGTGAAAAATAGGACACAAATAGGATCAATCATTTTTTAAATTTTTTTTCGAATGCCTCACAAGCTTTTTACGTTGGCCTTTTTAACAAATAACGCGAACATAGCGTTAAGGAGTTCGCGTGATGTAATTTAAGAGCTGGTTAGATGTTTCAGTGATTCCAATTTAGATTCCTAAAAACTATACACGTTTGATCACAAAAATAATTTTCAGCTAAGTCTTTTCCGAGACAAGAATGAGAATGGAGATTGTTTTTGGAATTGTAGCGAGTAGGCTCGGGAGCCAATCCACTTGAATTTCCCCATTCACGAAACTTGGAATGTTGGACGAATGGCTCAGTGCCATTTTTTTAGAAACCTGTCTCTCCACATAATCAATTTGTTTTCCCCGATTACGTTAAGTTTTTGGAGCGATACCGCTCCATTTGTACGTATGGAGCGATCGATAATGACCTTCTGTAAACGCGTGTAGCAATTTCAACCAAACTTGGTACACGTATTTTTACGAACCGGAAAAAACCGTGGAACAAAGGGTTGTAAAAAATAGTAATGAAGACACTCACCGGACATTGTTTCAGTGAAATAAAATTAACGTTTAAATTTGAAAGAAAATTAAGCAAATATTTCCGTAGTATGAATGATAAGTTAGAAAAAGAATATGTAAAGCACATCGTTTGCAGCATACCCTACAAAATTTTCGAGAAGGTATATACAGTACTTAAAACCATGAATTTAAAAATAGATTATATTTTCAAAATATTGTCAAAATATATTAAAAAAGACAAACGTGAAATGGCGTGAAAGAGTTTTGGAAGATTTGTATATTTATGAAAATTTTGGAAGGATGATCTACGAAAGAAATGAAGTAGTAATAGTAGCTGTGTTGTATGACAGGATCATGAAAACGAAAAATGAGAGAAAAAAAGGGGGTGTATGATAAGTAAAAATGCTTTCCTAAAAATAACTTACTTTGTGGAATGATAGCTAAATAAACCAAATAAAAAATGTTAATAAAGTACTTACTGAGGTGTAAAAATTAAAATAAGTATATATAAATGTTTCAGGTGGAGGAAAATATGAAAATGGAAGAAAATATGTATAGATACGTTTACGAAAAATAGAAAATGTAAATAATAGTAAATATAAATTTAAGGAAATGATAAGTAAATAACCAATAAATTGACGAACTGATGTATCGTCATTAATTATTTAAGTATCTGATGACATGTAACCTGTAATGTTAATGTCTGTATGTATTAAAATTACAAAAGCATATGGCTAATTAAAGGCCGAACGTTCCTTCTTTACGTAACTGACGAATTAAATAAATGATTATTTAAATATTTGAAAAAAATTAAGACTTTTAACGGTTCTTTTTAAAATTAGTGTTTAAAACTTAGCAAAGCAGCGATGCGCGAGCAGTCCACTAAACCCGACATGAAGGTAAAGTAATATGAATTATGACGCCGCGCGGTCCACTAACAACGATGCGAATGTGCAGAGACTCATTATTATCATGAATACATTTGCCTCCAACGAATATAAAGAAAATGTAATAGTAGAAAGAAGAGTAAAAAAAAGTCGATGGGCACTTCTCTTAGTAGACATTGTAAAAACATTACGATTGAATTAGAAGTACAATCCTGCAGTACATTCTCCAGCGGATTCTGCAACATAGAATAATAACAAATTTGTAATTGATTTCAACGTGAATTCTACAGTGATGTTACTGTTAATATTTTTGGAAAGTATTGTACGTACCGAATAGCTCGATTCATTTCACAAACTTGCTTATATGCTTCAATTAAATGAAGTCACATTTACATTAAATTCGCATTGTATTAAGTATTCTAACATTCAGTTTTTACATTTGTTAAAGTTTTACTGAGTGAAGCAATATAATAAAAACCATTAATTAATCTAAAATATAAAAATGGATGTGTGTGATATTTACTTATATATTTTTTTATGTTAAAGGTTTATTATCTCTCGCAAATAGTAATTTATTTACGAAGAAACAAATAAATCAATCACATCTCACAAGAATTAAAAGAAACCCTACCAGTTTAAATCTGATCACTTTGCCAGAAATTAAAAGCTCACAGTATATATATTTGAACCCATAGTTAGAGCGTTGTAAAGCAATATAATGCTTCCTTGATGTAAGGGGCATACCACTATTATTTTTAAAACAATTATTGATAGTTAAATTTAATTATTAGTTAAAAATTCAAAACTTGCGGAAAATCTATTGCAAAAGTCGCACGTAAATCAGAATTACTAAAAATTCGCGTGTGTTTGAACGTAGGTTAAATAACCTAGAGACGACTCGAAGCAATTATGCAACATTGGCACATTCAATTTGTAATAATTATTGAAAATACAATAGGAATAGAATAGGGAGGGGGTAATATCTAGAAAAATTTTGTCAATAAAATATAAACAACGTGCATTTAAAAATGGTTGCAGAGATATATCAAACATTAAAATATTTGAATTATACTGCGTTCGCCATTTAAAGATGTCTTTAATCCCTTTCACTAATTTAATGTAACTGCGAATTGCATTGTTTAACTCTTAAAAATATGTTAAAAATAAAAATGATTAATTTTGGGAAACCTCTACAGAACTATTTCATTCTGCTCAAATCTTTTTTTACATACTTTTCAAAAGTCTAAAAACACGCTTATGAGGCCAATATCACCAAATATGTTTAACTGTGAATTTTTAAACATATGTATTATTTTGATATTTTATTACCTCAAGCGCGACCAAATATACTGTATTCCAAATATCATCAAAATCAGTTCTAAAAAGCGAGCCACTCTTCAAGGAGACTTTTGGCCAAGCAAAACAATTTAGGGTAATTGTATAAATACGTCTGTTTGCCGTCGAAACGTACTTTACAAAAAACATTATGACGATTATGTCTCTTGTATTTTCTTGATACATTTTCTGATAAATATCCTTTGCTGACTATGCAAGTATTGAACCGAGTTACGCTCGCGCGCATTCTGAAGTATTACGTTTGTGTTCATACTTTGTGAAGCAGAAATTGTTTAATTATTTCTGGGTTAAAAAAATAACTCATAGTTATGACAGAGGAACTGGCAGCGCCATTGACACTCGTGAAACGCGACACAGAGACTTTCTTTCGCTCTTGACAGCGTTTAACTCTCTCACAATGCGTTGGTGCAATTAATTGCGGTTCAGATTAACCATATTCGATTTATATATTCCGACTTGGGCCTCTCGACGAGTATAGTAGGCTTTATTTTACAATTTATTTAAATTCACTTAACTAATTCACTTTCAACAGCAGTAGCGGACTTCCAAGCAGGCGCAGGGCCTCATAAATCAGGGGCCTCACACACTAGATTTTTTTTAAAAAAAGAAAAATATTATTAAGGTATTCATTAATGAACGGGGCTCAGCTTAAATCTTCTTGTTACATTGGAAATTTATATAGTTAAAACTATATATATTGTGGTAATTAAAAGGAAATTAGTAATTAATAATTAAAAAATTTGGACTCGAATTGTTAGCGGCAGAAAACACACATGTTGCACACAAGAATGGGAAATAATGCCACAGGTTTGGGGTATTGTAGGCTGTTGGCTCGCTGGACGCAAGGTTTGCACCAGTCTTCGTAGAAATATAGCAGAGAGCAGTTGTCATAGAAAGATTGCTGTGGACGGACGAAAAGTAAAATATTCAGAAAGAGTCCAGGTACCGGTAGTAGAACAGCGAGACCAGTTAGAACAGTTTTGTTATAAGTTGCAGTCTGCGAAATAAATATCCAAATATTTATCGATAAACATTTTGAGTGAAGATGTCTAATTTATTCTATTCTCAAAATTAGACCATTGTTTCGATTTTTAGAGACCAATTAATTGCATCCAGCGTCTAATAATCGTCGGAACGAGTGAATAACATTTCCTTAACGAATAGAGAACCAACATTTGGCAAACTAAAAAGTATTAATTAAAGTCAGTGTGAAAAATGACCTGTTATCAAGTGTAATGTGTGTGTAAGTGAATGAACGAGCCACATTTCCCTGATTACCAGAAACTGTAAGTTACAATATCGTCAGATTTCAGATTTTGAGTGTTGTTTATAATTTAAAGTTAACATTATATGTGTTTTGTTTGCATTGTAAATAATAAATTAATGAAGTAGGCCCATAATGGCTTCATAATAATTTCATTGTTAACTAATATTTTCTTTATTAAAGACCCAGGAAAGATCCAGAGAAAGAGTAAATTTGTATTGTAAAATATTAATTAATAATATAAAATTGAAAGTTAATTTTTGATAACTGTTGTAAAATTTCCTTTGACAACTTTTGTAAATTTAATTATTGGTGCATTAATAAAATTAATTTTGTTTGTTTATTTTTTAAAAATTCTTAATTCTTAATTATTCTTCCTCTCATTTTAATATTTAAATTTATGCATTAATGTGGCAATTTAACTTTCATTCATGAGTATTTATCACAAATTGGCACCTCAACGTGAGGCTATCTGTTTTATTAAATTGTCCTTTAATTTGTGTTCATTACAAATTGGCATCTCTACGTGAGGCTGTCATTTTATCATTTTTACATTAAGAACTTCTTACAATATATTACAAAAATAGATATATATTAATAAAACAATTGATAACCTTATACAGATACTTTATTTTTTGTTTATATTATGACGAGGTTTCGACACCTTTTTGTATCTTCTTCAGATATTTTCCAAATTATTATAATAAACTAACACAACTAAACGATTAACTATAAAATTCACACAGTTTTGAAAAAGATGTCCGAGGCACACAATTCACTTAACGCTAACAAGATGGTCGTCATAATATACTAACAAGATACAATATTGGATAAAAATTTCTCGGTTTTCACACGGGTGCCAACAGCGATTAAAACGCGACGTTTCGACGACTGAAAGCTCAGTCATCTTCTAGGCGAAGATACAATATATTAACAAGATTGTTAGCGTTAAGTGAATTGTGAGCCTCGGATACCTTTTACAAAACTGTGTGAATTTAATAACTTGTTAATCGTTTAGTTGTGCTAGTTTATTATATTAATAATATATTGTAAATATATATTATAAAATACCCGAAGAAGATACAAAAAAGTATCGAAACGCCGTCATGATATAAAAATAAATAAAAAGTGTCTGTATAAGGTCATCAATTCTTTTAATAATTCAAAACAGACGTTAATAAATATCAATATTAATAGAATATAACATAATTTTTGTTTTTATCACTTTTGAGACACATTTCACTGACGATTACATTGAGGCCGGCATTTAGTTGTTATTTCCCCTTTGCTTCCCCTAGTTCAGTTCACAAGTTCAAGGACTACCAGATTAAAAAACATGTGCGTAGAATGTGCATTGGTGAAAATGTGTAGAGCGGAAGGGAGGGGGGGGGGGAAGTCAAAATTAAATTTGCTCCTTCTGCCTCGCAAGGGCTAAGTACGCCACTGTTCAACACAACATTTCAAGATTAGTGCTGTATTTATTACATCCGTTGAAAACGATGAGAACTTTAGATAGAGTTCACTGAGTCAATAACTCATGTGGCTCCGCGTGTGCATCGCAATCTCTATTTACTAGTTGAAATCAGTTCTTTCATCCTTTATTTGGATATGAACAATTATTTTGATATAAAAATATAATTTAAGAAATAATGCTTAAGAGTATACGTTGATTATCACACCTGATCAAAGAACCAAATTATCATGGCCATATTGTGATATAATACAAAGTGGTGGCCGCAATGAAAATACAATTTGAAATTAAATAATTTAAATCTCATTTCAAAGGAGTTTTTATTTTCAAAAGAAGAGTAGTATTCGCATATTTTGCGTTGTTTTTCTAAAAAAAAATAACAATGTTTTAATAAAGGGGAGACATTTTGAATATTTACATCATACTGAGAAAAACCGCCGTACGACCCTGCAGATGATAATGAAATCAAGGTAATAAAATATGTAGCAAGTCGTTTATTTTGTTAATATATTGCGGAGTACTAATATTGCGTAGAAGTCGCAAGAGCAAGATAACGGGTTCGGTCACTGGGCAGGCGACCGTGCCCGTCGCCGTGAGGGTGCGCCCATGTAAATTGAGCTCGCTGAAAACCTGCTGTTTGCCTTTCCCATATCCACCCTCTCAGCACACACACCCACACGTCACTTCCGTCATGTTCGCCTGAGTCAACGTAGCTTGAAGTACGTCGAGGTCAACAGTTTGCAAGTCCCTCCCAGCTCGCTGATTAGCCTTTCATAACAGCCTGACATGCACAATTCTCATGTGGGTGGGTTTGCTTAAGCACTTTTTTCCTCCGATACCGTTAGCACCTCATAACTGAGGCAATTTGGTTAGGTGAATACTGGAATATAAGTGTCAAGTGCTAGTGATTCGGTCGGAGCGCTGTCAAAGCTTTGAACTTGGGACGTTGAAATTCTTGCGTCTCCTACCTCAGATATTTCACCACATGATGATCATTTATATTTTCCGTAGGCCTTGAACAACGAAGACCCACCTGTTATGTTTCGTTTATGTTGGCTTACTCTAAAAGTATCACGATCTAAGATTGAAATATTTGTGAATCTAGTTCAACAGTAAAACTTGGCTGTTCTGAGACACTATACTACTGAGGTACATCAGATGACTCAGGAAACTTGTTCGTCTCGAAGGGAAGCACGAAGTTGGAAACTCTACTCCCGTCGCCACCTCCTGGGGATTCGATGGGGTGATAAAATACTTAAATAATAACCCCCATTTTTTACTCCAGTATCGGATTATGAAAAGAAAAATCCATTAATTTGACATTATTACATATGTAAATTATTTCGCTGATGGCGCTTCAATCAGAATATTTCATTTATTAGTTTATCAATATATCAAAAACTAATTTTAGCCTTACCCAAAACCAGCGTCATGGACGTAGTAGTATTTTGTTCCCATCGGGGTTCTTGTTTTAGGTGAGTCCCCATTCGTCTCACCTCACTGTTCAATTAGAGTAAGTGTTCGAAGTATTGAGCTTTAACTTCAATCCTTGATTTATTCTTCAAATGATTGTAAACCGTACACAACAAGAAAATACTTCACAGAAAACTTGAGAGACAAATGGATCAATCTTAGTTATAACGATGTCCGTCCTGTTTGGTCTGTGTGCCCAACGTGAAGACCCAACTAGACACGACTCATCTTCTCCAACACTGCGAAGACCCGGAGCCGCCCCGTGGGGATCCGATAACCAGAATTCAGCAAAGTTTAATATAATGCTGCCCACATAGCATAGTCCAACTCAGATACTGGGCCTCGGAAGCACCTGCCAATTAGCGCAGACCCAGTTTCGTCCACGGAACGACTCTAACAGACAAGATTCAGCGAAGTCCAATGTAATTCCAATCCTTGACAGAAGTTTATAATACCAGTTAAGGTTATATCAACACGACCTCACTGCTATGAGTCTGGTATAAGACTTTATACCGGTATTTGCATCGACTGTATAGGATCCGACCACGCCAAGATCCACCTGCCGATTCGGCAAAGTAATCCCAGCATATTATCTGAAGCTCAACTGTAACAGATCCAACATATTCTGGAAACACCAAAATCTATGGTCAAAGAGTTGAAGAACATTTTTGAAAAGGTTTTTATGATTTCATCTGTACTTGTACTTGTAAAAAGTATAGTCCGGCGGGGACAGTGATGAATAGAGAATTCAGCGGCAGATAAGAATTGAACTCTTGTCATTTTTGTTGATCGTTGTGTCTGGAACATTTAATAAACTGGAGCCCACGGGCGGAATATCTTCTGATAGGTACATAATTGGGATCACTGTAAAACTGACCACTTTCCAAGGTCAAGCAATCTTGGGCTTTGGCGATTGGCTGATTGACTGGTGGCCACGGGCCGAACATGTTGGGTCCGTAAGCGTGATTCTTTTGCCTAAAGTTCCAAAAGGATTAATCGAGTGAATTTAAATTCTGAAAGTATATGTGCAGTTGTATACATAATATGGCCTAGTTTCAAAATTTAACAGGTTTTCAAATATTTGTAAATTATGTGGCGTCGAAATTGAAATTTGGATCAAACAAAGAGATATAATGAGCATTATTTTATAGTCAAATGATTACATTCTATACTTTGCATAATTGTTGAACCGTCCAAATTCATTTTGTTTCTATTTTTGGGGAATTTTTTTATAATTGAACAATACGGCAAATTCAATTAATAACATTTACTTTAATTTTATGTTCCACTGCGTAAAGTGCATTCCATACTTGCAACGAGACCCGGTAACAGCGGCCTGGGAATAAAAAGTCTGATTTAAATTAAAAGCCGTGACAAATGTATGTAAAACTTGTAACATTTTCTACTAATTATTCTATAAATCTTGCAAAGATTTAAATTTCTGTTTTATTATTTCAAATCTGTCAAATAATATTAAGTTATTATATTAAATTTCAATAGCTTGAAAATTAGATTAAATGTATTGAAATTGTTCAAATTAAATATTACTTTAACGATTATAAATTGTAGAGAAAAATTTATTCAATTATTTAAAGATTGAATTTTGCTTAAATTGGGTCCTAAACGTGATTAAATTAAATAATTTATATGTAAACAATTGGGGTATTACAATATATATATATATATATATTGTAATATCCCACTTGTTGATAATTATTGTTAAAGGAATTTAGATTAAACAAGTTATTACATTTTATTAAACAAAAAAATTTTATTAATACAACTCAAGAAAATCTCTGTATATTTTTTATATCCTTCTACCTCAACAATTAAATTACACTAATAATCCAGTTACATTTTATAAATCAGACTCTGTACCCCAGGGTCTTTATGGGTTGATAAGGAAACGGAAAACTAAAATTTACAATTTAAACAATGCAATTAAATAAAAAGAAAACGAAATCTGACTGATTACCCTTATTTAACAATTTACAGAATTTATTACTGAATGTCTACTTACAATTTTATTTGGGATTTTCAGGAATGCAGTTTAATCTACAATGCCCTTCTGTGCACAGACTTTTACACACGCTTCACAGACACGTTCACTTTATCATTTTTGATATCCCGACTCCTGACTGCTTGCATGGACTGAAATGTTTATTTTATTTTTAGTCACGGCCACCATTTAATTTGACCGAATATTTATCACCGCCTCCACGTCCATCTCCTCCCAACTATAACACCACACTCCTACATCCTTCCCTCTTGCGCTCTGGCACCTGACTCCACGTCCATCTCCTCTGAGGTCTCCTGTCCAACTAATTTTATCTGCTTCCCCCTCTCCAGAATATTCCCCTTTTTTCACAGTTTTTGAGTTTCCACGTTCGCCAAACAAACAACAACTGTTGGCTTTCTCACGCTCCGAGAGCCACTCAATACAATTAAAATAAACATTTCCTTTTAATATAATTGGATGTCCACAAAACTTGTGTCATTATGTCTTTAGGGTTTCGTCCCGATGTCTGTCAAAACCATTAGCTCTAAGAGCCGCTAAACGTCCAATTATAGTCCTCCCCTTCTCTAAGAGCCGCTTATCCATCATTTTATTATTATCTTTTAGTTATATACAAACCACTCAAGAATCCCCAGTCTGAGTTGGTAAACAAATCTGATGAAATAAGAACAAAATTTATGTCCTTCTTAACTGGGTATTACAATATAATATTGTGACATCACCTTCGCACTTACTGTGACCTCACCGATACTCGGTCAGCAAAGATATGACAATCGAATTTTAAAAATAATCAAGTATTATAATATTTATTTGGAAGTAACAAAACTCAAACTAACTCGTGTCCAACACAGTACCAATCACAACACAATATAACGCACACCAATTGGAAATAAATTAAAAAATTAAATATACAACTTTGAAATATTAAATAATTATTCTTTAAATTTATTTAAAACCCTTAGAAATTTAAAATAATCTAGTATAAATTCAATTTATTGAATCAAATAAAAAAATAGACTCTTCTAAAATAACCAACTTCAAACAAAATCATAACCTAAGTTAAAAATTCAAATACAAATATAATAGAAACTTCAAGAGTCCAAATAAATTAACTTTAAGTTCAAAAATTAAATAGAAAATTCGCTAACATTAAAAGATATTTAATTCAATTTATTTAATTCCCGTTAAGAAAATATTCAGCATGAAAACGCAAATAAATATAAAAGTTTATAAAACTGAAATAGAATTGCTTAAAGAGCACATCATCTTGTAATTTTTTCAATTACATTAAAAAATATATAAAAATAGCTTTAATGGTTTTCAGAAAACTTCAAATTGAATAGTGAATTATTTTTTAAATTGAATATTGTTTCTTTTTATTATCAGTTTCTGAAATCGATGAATGTGTAAGGAAAGTCAAGTTTGACTTCTGGAATACAAATTTTTATAAAAACTCAACTACATTATATAATTGTCTTCCTTTATTAAAATACTTTAAATCGTTAATAATTCTTAGTATTATCAAAATAAATCTTTGTATTCGAAATTTGCAATAACGCACTATATTTTACTTGTTTATTCGTAGAAGTGATCAACTGATTGCAAGTAGTGGAGGGAGGAGAAGCTGCCCACCTGGACAGCTCACGCCAGTTTGTCTCCGCATTTCGTACAAATTAATCGGAGATCGCTCCAGTTTCCACAGCGTACGTCGCTACTGCAAATACTTTCACTAATTCACAATTAGAATACACTTTCACAGCTTTACGTAACTACGACTTTATAATTCGCCGATTTAACCATGAAGGTGTGTTCGTGGCATATTTACGTCAACAACTCTGCCAAAAATGTGGGTTTACATATTTCTTCTGAATTTCGGGAACCAATCAGGAGGGGCAATTAGAACCCACTCCCAGCCTCGAGTCCAAAACAGCGTCTAGCTGACCATTGCGGACAAATTAACTCCGGTTCCCTAGACTCTCTTGCGCAATACCTGTGCTTTAAATCCCGACCTCAAACTTTTGAGATCGTCAACTGGATTGTGCGGTTGCGTCGTACTCACGCTCTTGCGTTTTTAATCACCTGACGAAAGGAACAGGGATTCCAGAAACGTTGTGCGTTATTTATATTATCATTTCATTTTAAGATAAACATAACACCCCCCCCCAAAAAAATCACTTTATTTTAAATAGAGTTTAAGAAACAATGTGTCGAAAAAAATAATTTAGTAATTTTGCTTCTTTAAGATAGTTTGAATTTGAATTTTTTATTGATTTTGATTAATTCAACATTTATAAACTGTAATACTTAAATTTAATTAATGGATTTTTATTGACATTAAATTTCTATTATGAATAAATTGAAGATTTCTTTGCCTTGCTAAATTGAAACGGTTTGTACCGTTGGATTTAATTTTCAATTACCAATTTGTTAAAAATTGGCAGGTAGCTTTGTAAAATATATTATTTATTTATATAAACTCGAAAAAGTATTTAATTGATTACTTAAATATATTCCTTGAGTATTTCAGGATATTATCGTCACTCAGTCTTCATACATTACGAAATATTACATTGATGAAATTGTTAGCTAGACTCACAACTAATACAGCGCGAAAATTAACTTACATTTTCCCCAAGGATGGTAAAGTAATTCGTATTCTTCTTTATTATCATTCGATGGAATATTGCTGCATAAAATTATACTTTTTATTTAAAGAAAATATTTCTGCTTTTTTTAATTCCTAATAATCTCCTTCGTTCGTTGCGTAGTAACGTCTTTCTCTCGCGTGACGTCATTGTCTCTTGGCGCGCAGTAAATTAATATTTAATGATCACGGTTTTTAATTATAATTCTTTCCACATGTATACTTTATATTAAATAAAAATATTTCTGCTTTATTTCATTACGAAATACAGAACTATATTTAGGATGCGTCAATGTCTTGAAAACTTATGACGTCATCGTCTCGCGCAGTAATTTAACACTAATTCGTAACTTATTTCAATTATAATTATTTCCACGTTTATTCTAGGGGTTTCTCACCCCCACAGACAAACGGAATGTGGGTTATCTGTGATGTTAAACCAAATTAACAGAATTTAGTCACGTTAAGTTGTGTGTTATATAGATATAGATTCCATAGTTTGGAAGAACCATTTAAATTTACACACAAACAGATATTATATATGTGTGTGTGTGTTGAATTTATGAGCTACTAATCATAAATGACAAAACACCATTGACGGGACTACAAGTTTTTAATACGACCGTTTCTATATTCATACCAATTTAGAAAGATATGTTGCATCAAGTACAATTAATTGTACTTTTAATCGGAATGTTCCATGATCCGCACATACTTTCGTACGATAGTGCATTATTTGAACAACTATAATTAGTTTGTATTGTACTGCCAACAAACAACCTTCAGTATTTCCTCTAAAGAAAAAAATGTTTACGATTATGTATTTGGTGTGATATATATATAAGTGATATTGAGAAATATAATTTTCAAATATAAGTGCACTCATGAACTTGAAAATCTTTTGGCTGTCACAATTTGAGGTTTGATGGAATTTTGGTAACTAGATGGTACAAAATGAGACATTCCATGTTATGCTTAACTATATTATAAGAATAATATAAAGGAGAATTTTATATATATAGACTGTTGTTTGTGATTGATACGGATTTGTGGGACAGGGTAAATGTGAGGTGATTAATGTATCGTCAAATATTTGGTATACCGGAAGAATTATTAATAAATCGAATTGGAATCTTATGGAAAAAAAGGAAATTAGATATAGAGAAAGAGATTGTTGATTTTGATGGGGATGTAGATAATGAAAATAGAGTAGAGTATTCTACTTACAATTACACACAAAACCTGGTACAACCATCCATTGGAGGAAAAACGTATAGGTAATTGGGAAGATATTGAAATACTGCATAAGGATGTAATTTAAGAGAAATGCTTTAGATGTGTTAGAAGTAATATATATAGGGCAACTCAAAACAAACGTTATAGTTCTCCTAACTCCACTCTAACGACGCAGGAATCACCAATTCTCCCTGAACGTCTGATCTCTAATTGTTCTTCAACGTCCGATCTTCTCTCTCGCGAGGCAGAGAATCAACTCTACTTATCTTCTAGGTTTACCTCCTCCAAAACACCCCTCTGTTTCCCATAGAATGGTATCGCCCTAAACAAAGACATAGCCAGTCGTTTCAATTTTCGTGGAATTACTGACACCTGTTCCACTTTCGGCTCGGCGAAATAACGGGACCTGCCACACCTCCACACAAACTCGGGACCTTTAAAATAATCTTGTATTGGCTCCATTACAGTATAATTCAATGTTATTATGTGGCATATTGGCTGTCACAATTGATTGTGATTTTGAATAACTTAGAAAAATGTCTGAACAAATAATGAAACTGATGTTGGAAAAATCTATGCTGATATATTAGAAAAATTAATATAATACTTATTTCAATGATGGAATGGAGTGTAATCTATGGATTGACGGTTAAAACAAATCGTTGAAGACAGGGAGTTAACGTTACCATAACGTCAATGATATATCTTTTCATCCCACAACATAATTTTGATGTCCACTAACGGAGTGATTGAATATTGATATGTAATTTGAAGTGATGGTAATATACATATAATATTATATGTTGAAATATTCTTGTTCGTGTGATGTAGTTATGGAACATTGAATGTAAATTGAGTTGAACCTTGGTCCAATGTAAAGTAATGAAATTTGATATAAGATTAAAATTTTTGTATAAATATACTTTTGTAAAGTATCGGGAGTATTTTTTACTTCCTTAAGGGACGGAGTATTTTTCACCCCTAAAGGCACCAGGAGTATTTTTCACTCCCATATGTTACGAATATTTTTACATCCTAGTTGTTTTCGAAAGGTACCGATTATTTTTTTGATTTCTTTGATATTCTTGAAGTATTCCTGACTCCATTAACGCTTTTAGGGCACAGGGAATATTTCTTTCACATAAGAAACCGGGAGTATTTTTCACCCCCATAAAATACCGTATTTTTTGGTGACGTAAAGCTTCAGGATATTTCTGACTGTTCATGGATTTTAAACATTTATGACAGTCTTATTGTGCTGGAAATATTTTTTGGATCCTTAATGTAACGGGGGTACTTACTCTCTCTTAATATGCAGATATTTTTTGACTCCTAATTTCAGTCTCTCTAATGCCTAGTCAACACTGCAACATTGTTGCGCGTCTGCCGCGATTCCAAGTCCCGCGTCTATTGAGGGACAGTCTCTTCCACGCTGTAAGGGGCAGTTATGTTCGAAATGTCTCGGGAATAAGCCTACGCACGCCTCTCTCTTTCGTTTTTACATCTAGTTAAAAAACGAAACCGGAAAAGAAAGTGGATCCGGAATCTATTCAGCGCTACTAATGAGTCATGCAATGATCTCCAAGATACATTAAAACACTGGATTTGTACATTTTTCCAAGAATGACGCCCAGTGATTTTGAATAGCGTCTACAAATGGTTGGGTGCATGATAAATTAACAAAACACGAATTTAAGAATATAGATTTCGCCTGTCGTGAGGCTTACAACCACACTCAGGAACCTTAGTAGTGGAGGTTCCTTTACAAGTCTCATATATACGTTCCAGGTTTCTAAACAAAGTATGTCTTTATTTATCCTAGAAGTTTGTGAAGCCATCATCAGTGTTTTTCGAGACATATATCAAGGTAAGTGGAAAGTTTCTCATATTTCTTATAATGTTTTTTCCTTAATGTCTGTCCTCCTTTGACGCGGTTTCTGCGGTGGATATTTGTGATACCCCACAAGCAGCTGTTAATTTGTAGTCTTCAATTAGTTTTAAAGTACCTTTAGTCATCCACATACTAAAAGTATAAACAAAACTGCAGCCGGACACGACCAGACCTTCCATGTTGCGTGTCAAAGTTTCAGAGAATCCAGTTTTAATTTGATTTGATTTGATTTATTTTATTCCATTAGTCCTCGTATGTCGGAAATATGACTCGTCAATACTTAAAAATACAATATTATAATTGAATGCTACAATTATAAATAATTAGAAGTTTACATAAAAATACTAAAATTCGGGAACATAAATTTCCCTGTCCAACATAAGTAAAATATTATGAATAATAACAAAAATAATAAATCTTTAACTAAACTAAGGGTATAATATAATATTTACAATTCTAATAAAAATATTAAATATGTACTAATAAATAATTCATGAGTCGAAAATGAACTATCATGAAATATATAATTTGCACATCACACAAAATAAACACAAAACTTGACACACTCACACTAGGAGGAAACACAAACGACGGACAAGTCACTTCACGAAACAGAGCGACGAGGAATCTGAAAACTCCACATGAAACAAACAAACAAAAGAGCAGAAAAGACCAAAAGAGACTAAGCAAGTTATGAAGTGGTTTTATTAGCAACACATTGAACACTTTTGCAGTTTTTTAAAAAATTATTATTAGAGGAACGATCAAGAAACTCCTGTACTGAGTAAAACACCAGCGACTTTCAGTAGAATATTTTTACATTGAATCCCAAAACTCTTGTTGTTATTATTGTTCTTAACATCTAGAGGAAGACTATTGTATAAAACTATCCCTGAATGGTGAATACTTCTCTGGTACAGAGCAAGGTGATGCTTGTCCGATCTTAGACCTTTAGCGATTTCTAGTCTCGTAATATTTATTGTCGCATCAACGTCTGAGGTCATTAGCGACTTATTAGGTACTCAGTTCTATTAAATTAAATGAGGGTAGTTTGTCGGTATGGAAACACGCATACAACTTCCATGCCCTCGCTGGAATTCGAACCCGCGACCTCTGTGATGGGACGCAGTGACGCTGACCACTACACCACAAGAGGTCGATTTGCTTCTCTTAAGGTACCGAAACTATGTTGCAGTATTTTTAACTCTCTGAAGCTACCGGGATTATTTTTGTCTCTCTCCATGTCCCGGCAGTATATTTCAATCTATTAGGACAATAATTATGGGAAATAATTGACGCATTTCTTAGAATACCGAGTATTTTATCTGTCCTATGATACTGGGATTTTTTTTACAGTCTTAAGTTATCGTGAGTATTTATGAGTCTATTAAGACTCACGGATCATTTTTTTTAAGCTCTATTAGGGTACGAGTAGTGATTTAGGTTCTCTCTATTTACCGGCAGGATATTTAAGTCTCTTACGATTTCTCAACTGTATTAAGCTACAATGAGCCACCATAACCTTAATGATGAAATTAACATCCATCGGCGTAAGTACGGTGGGGGATATGTAATTTTTAGGTTTAGAAATCTCGATTACGGTTAAATCTGTCTTGACCAAGATAATAATGTCAAATTAAATTCTAATCCGGGTTTATATAAATAAGTGACCAGCCAAAACCGGGCACACAACTAGTAAAATATAAAATATTAATGTCTATGATACACTTAGATTGCATGCTGAATTGACGATTTGATAGTTGTTAATTTTAAGCTCTATTGTAAATAACATACGGGTCGCCAATGACCACGAAGTCGACGCGAGCGATATCAACTTCAATTGGGGAAAAAAAAAGAATTTTACACACCTGAAGTGCTCTACGGATATGCATAAGAGACGTTGTGTTCTAATATTGAATTAATTTTGTGACCACTTTATTAGACATTAAATAAGTTAATTTTATTCTGATAAAATTCACGGAGACATGTCGTATATTTTGTTCCCTGACATTTAAATTGAGTTAAATCAACGCAATAATGTGTCTTGCACATAATTTGTCTATTATATTTCCTTTTATTAGTGTGCTTCTTCTCCGGAGCTTTATAGCGACTGTTTAAACTCTGTGGAAGTGTACGGAATTTAGGAAAAGTACATAATATGCAAAGCTTTCCAAATCCTGCAGTTATAACTCTTCCATTGTTTGCCCCGTATGCATTGTATGTGCTCCTTAAAGCTTTTTAAGTTCAGTGGAAGGCAAGCTCTCGAGTCACAACACCTCCGCTGAGATCACTATCAAAGTGATACGCATTATTCACCATGTTGGCTGGAATGTACGCTGCCGACAGAGATGATTAAGTGGACTTTCGACAAATTATCAAGTGGGAGGAGAAGTGTTCTTCGTAACAATGTAATGATACGTGGGAAACCCCAAATCAGAATGGCCGTATTGGTGGTCAGCGGAGCTTGACGAACATGCCCCTGAGCGGAGCGGACCACTTGATCACGAGGGCACAGTGCGTGAAATGGCTAGCGTTCTTCTAGCACGTGGCCAACGCCATAACATTGTACGGGGCAGCTTGATGATTGATGAACGCATACAACTGTTCCCGCTCCGCTCTCGTTACCGGACTTTAATGCAGCCTGACGTCTAACAAACAGGTTTGTCGCATTTACCCAGTCCATTACGTACGTCACTCATTTCTTACTCCGTGGGGTCTGGACTTCGCTGCCTCGGGGAATCCATTACTCTCTCCGCGAGCCAAGTGGTAATTGACCACACAGTACGAGTTTCAGTGCTACGACAATTCATTTGAAATGTTCAACGTTGTTAATTATGTTATTTAAATGAAACTTGTTATGACGCTATAGGGTGTTAGCGAGTTGGGGTATAGGAGACAAACGTGACAGGTTACAAGTGCACCAATGTTTATAAATCAATGGTTAAATAGATACATTTATTCACCATTAGCCCTCTAATGAGGAAATAGGATTCATCACAAATGTACAATAGATAAATTACATACAAAATGAATTCATATTAATAGTAATAATTAGTAAGTTAAAAAAAAATTTCATATCAATAAGGCACTGTTCACATTTGTCCAGTCACCACATTCATAGACACTTTCTTTCAGATACACGCACACAACACTTATGACTTCCTGGTATTCATCTCCTGTCGCTATGTACGGAGGGATGTCGTCATAGATATTTACTAAAACAGAAAGCAGAGGCAGGAAAACAGAACCAGAAGGGGAAAAATGAACACACTATTTACATATTTGTTACACATTCGGTAATTTTGTAGGCAAGGCAGTTCAGCGAATGTGAGACCGATTCAAAAATTCGTGTACGGAGTAATAAGTTCCATTTACAAGAAATTTTTACACTCCTTGACGAATGAGTTGTAGTTGTTGATGTTCTTTACATGTTCAGGAAGGCTGTTAAATAGTGCGATGCCGGAATAATGAACGCTAGACTCGTAGAGAAAGGCTGAGAACTGAACGGTTCCTCCAGGATTGTCCCCGTTACTTGCAAAAAGGTTTATGTGGCGTTGAACAAACTTTAAATTTCTAATATGTAAGCGCTAGGTAGAGTAAGAATATGAAGTATTTTGAACAGCGGTCTGCAGCTTTCTCTAGCATCTGAACCTGATATAATTCTAAATGGCTCGTTTTTGCAGTTTGAAAACTTCCAGACTACGAGAACAATTGCCCCAGTTGGCAATACCGTAACACATGTGTGAATGAAAGTAGGCAAAATAGACTAGAGAAGAAATTTTGGTATCAACTTGTTGCATCAATAGTCTCAATGAGTAACAAACAGAACTAAGTTTGCGCACGAGGCGATCAATGCGCAAGTTCCATTTTAATTCACCGTCGACCAAAAGCCGAGGAATGTCGCAGTAATAATTTGTCCAGTAATAAATTAATTTGAGTGTTGTAGAATCCTTCACTCAGTTCATAGTCTCAGCACGTAAATACATTTGAGATATAGAGAGCAACATGAAGGGAGCCAATCGACGTCACTATCACAACTGGCAATGTCCGAACATCAATTAGGAACCGGCTCATCAACAAGGTCACTTTTTTGTTTCTTGTCGTATTTCTGTTTTAGATTTTTTTACTCATAGTCCCACATTTCTTCACGAGGACATCATTTACGCAGTATTGCAAAGCAACTCTTTAAAATATGTAAATGTTTCATGCAACTCCTTCTTTGGCGGTCTCCTACATGAACGTGCTCATATGACTGTCATCAACAAGTTTGAGAAATAATTTTTTGGAAACTTAAGGTTTCCTAAAATAAAATTCAGCTCTGTCATTTATTCGTGTAAATTTCCTTTTTTTCTCTAAACGTCAATTTTATCTTTTTCAAGAGCCTTGTACTAATAGCTCATAATAAAGGCCGCCACACGCGTTCCGTCTTACCTTAAGATTTCACAGCGCAGTTTAAGTCTGAAGGTAAGTCTTAATACCAAATTTGTATCCGCACGCACAGTGTTCGGCGCGTCCTTTTGTTCAGTTCTCGTGTGAATATAATTTCGACTTTGTCGTAAAACGACTTAATTATTTCGGTCCGGTTAGCTCTAGTTTTAAAGGATTAACGAAATCCAAGGTCTAAAGTGAACAAAATCGTGGCTTCTGAAAAGAGGAGAATTTTTTCACATAAATTTATTAATCAATTTAAGTTTGGAACCGAAAAATTGGAAAAATTACCTGACAATGGATGAAGACATCTATTTAGAACTGTTTCATTTGATAGCACCGCTTATTATACGAAAAGACACCGTTATGAGAGATGCGATATTCCCATACGAACGCTAAAGTACCTCACTTCATTTTTTGGCTACGCACATTTAAAGTTTTCAAAGAAAATCTCTCTTCAAGCTCTTTCAACCATAATTCCATAATCATGAGATGCAATATATCAAGTGATAAAGAAGGAATAATATAACAATTATAACATTCATTTGGTATCTGCCTCTGGAGATAAGGTAATCAAATAATTAGTGGCAGAAATATTGTAAGTGAAGCCAGAGTTTTGTGGGAAAACTTGACTTTCTTGATAAATGGAATATGCTTGTGACTTAGTGATTGAGATTTGTAAGCATCTATTTGATGCAATGTAAAATATTGCTGAGTTGGTTGCTAGGGTGGATGTGCATGATGGAACAGTATCTGTCTAAAAAGTGTAGGTGGCAGCTGCTCTTCAATGTTACTATTTTTTTTGTCCAAACGTTTGAACTTGTCCAAATTTCCCAGCTTGCCTTAAAAAATTGCATCATTTATTAATTTTTGGCAGAATAATGCTCGATCTTGTTCTGCGATGTATTTCCGTCTGTTGTGTATGGTTGACAATAGGGTGATTTCAATTTATTGAGATTGTTAATGTTTCATTTCTATCTTACGTATATATCACTTTTCGCGTCTGATGGTCTCATTATCGTCTTAATTTTCCATATTTGAGATCCTCCTTGGTGGGGTTTCCTGATCCATTATAAAGAGTAAAACTGTTGAAAATACCATGGTATGTACACATCGTCCTATCCTGGTACAAAAAAACTCTCCAACTAATGAAATTATTATTTCCCATTTAAACCTATACCCATCACAAAAACCTAAATACACTCATAGTACACATGGGTTCAATAAATAACAATACATGTTCATCTATGTTTCTAACGCCCTCAACTTCTTCTTTTCCTTTTGAAAAGAACTTCTTAAAGAATTAGTTTTTTATGAGCGAATCCTTCGTTGCATTTGCATTTTTGTTTCATGTAGTGTTTCATATGCTGCCGCTTTTTTATTTCGATTACTGTAATCCTTGGATTTAATTTTCCATAAACATTCATTGTCACTATATATTGAAATAAATTCTGTAATAAACTCATGTGAGCTATTCCTCAAATCTGCCATCATAAATCACACAGTCCATTCTCGATTGTTGGCACGTCTTAGCACTCGTTCGGCACAGCCCTGAGGGCTGAAGTTGGTTGACTCATCCATCCAACGTGTTCAAACTTGTCTGCGTGCCTCAGGCTCGAGAGCCAAAATATCAAGCAGAGTTTGAAATCCTTCGAGACTGAGTGTGAACTGTACACGGCCGCAAAAGTCAATCTACAGGCTCCGATTTACCGCCAGACTTTGACCTGCGCAGGCAAGTCTTAAGGTAAGACGGAACGTGTGTAGCGCCATTAATGGGAGACAGGGATGAAAAAATCGGAGCGGGAGTCCAGCAAGATTTAGACTTGGTGAAAGAAATGTAGTAAAATAGAATTTAAGTGAAGGATAAAACAAGTCTCCTTGAATTTTTGTAATAATGCCGTTTGCTTAATATAAATTGACAACACAACAAATTGTGTTCACATTTATCTATCCAAACAGATTGTCGGATCTATTTGCATATTTCACCGAGATGTGATTCTGAGCAATTCATCGAAACTGAATATAAATATATTTTTTACATAGTTTCAATACAAAACTCTCAAAATTTATGCTTTCCAATAATTACTGAAAATTAATATAGAAATAAAAAATAATAAATCTGAAAACGACCTTCGTACAGACGAACTGAAAATGTGGACAAAAAAATTAAGAAAATTAAAATATTTGTTTTAGGGCAACAGGCTACATGATCCACGTTGGGCAAATCCCCTTTAATAGCATAGGAAGGGATTTGAAAGGGGTGATGCGGAATGGTAGCCCCCGGGCTA
This sequence comes from Zhengitettix transpicula, assembly GCA_037074705.1. Taxonomy (NCBI): domain Eukaryota; kingdom Metazoa; phylum Arthropoda; class Insecta; order Orthoptera; family Tetrigidae; genus Zhengitettix; species Zhengitettix transpicula. The sequence goes on along the minus strand of CM073590.1, from coordinate 70,280,444 downwards.
TATTTTAAGGATCCTACCCGGCAATCGCCTAAAGAAATGTAGGGAAAACCCTAAAAAAAACCTGCATCAGGTAGGGCGGGCATTGGGTACTTGTCCCAAGCCCTTCCGATAGCGGGAGAGGAGTTTGCTGTGGGGACGCAGCATCCTCTTCTCCGAGCATCGACCAGTTTACGAGGCAGCTGGCCGACTATTCTAATGGGAATAACGGACAACTCTTACCGTATGCCCAAGGTCTGTGACCCCGGAACATACACCTCTCAGAACAGGTCGAGGTGCCTCGGCTAGTGGGAACCTTAGTTCAAAAACGGAGAGGAAAAGGCATCCATTTTTTTTAGGATAACAGGCTACATAAGGGTAATCCACGTTGGGCAACTCCCCTTTAATAGCATAGTAAGGGATTTGAAAGGCGGGATGCGGAACGAAAAGTTCCCTACATTTCAACACGGATTGCCGTTTTTCTAACGGCGAGAAACAAGACTACAAATTAAACAAAGAAATAAAATCAAAGATAAATGCATAAGGGCCAAAGAACGATAAATTAAACACCTTACAGCTTATTAAAATTACATTATGTTCTATTGTCGAAGCGTTCGACACTTTTAAATTTAAATTTTCTTAATTTTGTAATGATTCTACTTCAGGCCGAATTGGATAAATTTAGATACCATTTTTGGCCCACATATCACAAGATGGCCAATCATTTCAACCTGCCATTAGCACACGAATCAAATTACGTTGTCCATACAAGCTTTAATGCAATGATATGGCTTCGTGCGTGAAATACAAAGCTTCAAAGAGGAAGAGGGGGGAAGGTGCCGTGGGACTCTGCCCTCAAATATTTGTCCAGATTAAGTGCCAGTGACGGTTGTTTCGACACCGGTGTTTGTCCTCAGAGGAGGATCAACTGCGCAAACATACATAGGACTCATGATACAAAGGACCACATAAATGTAGTTCCAGGGCATTCAGTCAGCCACGCTCAAATCTGGCACAACTGACATATCTCTACATATATGCAAAGATCTTGCTTCCCCGCTTCCTCAACTCAGCTTTTACATAAGTATTACTAAACTCTACACAAAAAAACTTGCAACATTTTATTGTTTATTTCATCTGGATCATTGATTTTAGAATATTTGGCAATTAATTTTTTGTGTCTCATTCACCCTTGACGTTAACGTAAAAGACCGACCTAACATCATGAAAAAAAAAATGTAGTTAGTATAAGTAAAGATGTAATATAGTATAGCCGAAAACAACCTCTTCCACGGAGAAGAATAGAGAAATATAAAAAAGAGAGTAACTTCTTAGTATTATTATAATATTGCGAGATATATTGTTACTTTTAATTAAAGTAGTGATATTTGAAATTCATTACACATATGTAGCCTAATTGTAGTAACACTCCTGGGCGTCAACAGAATCTAAATTACAATCTAATTGGTTTTGGAGTATAAGTAATCCTCACACTATGATGTATCATGAAACTTCCGGGCACGCGAATTCTAAAGAGGGTCTCTGGCCCTATAACGGTAAAGAACGTGGGTCCTTGTATCTATGACAATGATATCATCATCGGTCACGCGAATGAAGGAAAGGTTAAACAAACGAGGTCACATGCTGATAACTAGCATTGTTTAGTTCTGAATTGAACAAGATTTATATAAACACTTCAACTTCTCTTTATGTTTCAGTCCGAGTAAATCAGAAATAGGATTTGTAAAACAACTCTTCGAGAGGCTTTCCACGAATTTCCAGAGTGTTATTGTTCCTGTTACACTGTACTTCGGTGACTAATAATTAATATGATCCATATATTAGAATATTTTACTCTGATTCCGACGTAGGTTTGAAATCAGCATTCGTGGTCATTCCAACGCAGCTGTGATATGGATTCGACCGTGAAAGACGAACCTTCACAGAGGAAGGCGGAGAGAAAGGGGCTCAAATACTACGAATACATTATATCTTCTCGCTCCAAAACATTTCAAAATGTGCAAGTTTAGAGCTCGGAATCTGCTATACTGGCAATCAATAATTGTTACTGATTCCAATATCAAAACGTACCAATAAAGCATCTTCGTGATTTTGATTCTTTGCAACGAAATGGAGCTAATGGTTCTTAAATCCTGATTATAAACGTAACGTTTTGTCATTAGTCTTGTATGATAACGCCAGATTTGTCAAACAAAACCTTACGCGTGAACGATTAGTTTGATCTTGATGAGGTGTGACGACCCGTAAGCGGCTGATAGCTGGAAATTTTTGTATAATCAAGACTCGTTGGTTCGGTTAGTGTCAGTCTAACCTAGATCCGCTGGTGTTGGCTATACCGAGGACCAAAAAAACGTGCTGCCACCAGTTACCATTACTAAGTTCCTACCCTCGATTTGACCACACCTTACTTTGTCTTGTATTCTGGTCGTGCATGTGACACAATAATTACAAAAATTAAAACTGTAAATTTTAAAAGTAAAGACGCCGAAATCAATTCCAATTCAGATTTGGAATAAAATTTTATTTAACGTTATTCTTTTCTTGGTGCATCTTTCCTGTTTTTGTTTCTACCAATCAGTAAAGCAATGTTTTATACCAGCTATAGCGAACCTTTTTATATGTGCGTGCCAAATTAGTTTTTAGTCCAACCTCTGGTGTGTCGGGAACTTCTTACTAGGAAATACACAGTAAAATCATCGATATAATATTTTATTGAATTAAATTAAGGAGTTGACTTAAAAATATAAATGTCAATACTAATTATAACTTTTACGTGTGAGGGCATCTAGTTTATTATTTCTATAACTACCCTTAAACATTCATTTTGGGACATAACACTGGCAAGCATAAGTTGAGGAGAAAATAGACCGTTTCTCAGTTAAATGTTTGGGGAATGGCATTTTAAATTCTTCTTATTTGATACTTGAAGGAAAAGAGACCCGACCGACAGAAGAGGAGAAGATGAAGTTAGCTAAACATCGCCGACTCTGAGAACTATTACGCCGTCGGGAGAAGTAGGAAGCTTCCTAGAGATTTCCTGTGAAGATTTTCCGGTTTCCCAACACGTCTACCTGTCTACCGACTGCAAAGACGAACAGGTGTGTTTCTGTCTGTGTCGTAAATAATGGAGATTTCTGCCGCACATATATACCCACACATACGACCCTTTTTGCTTATGTTCAATCTTTCGAAATCGTCCTAATGTTTGCCTATTTAACGCAATAGTAATTTGTTTCCGTCTTTAATGTAATTGATTAAAGTAAATTATTTTAAATTTAAACTCATGAGTGAGTAGATTGAAATTACTTAGATGCAATTGAAAAGACCCTGTAAATTTTATTAACCCTTAATTAAATTAAATTCAAATTAAAACCAATCAACAATTAAATATTTTTATAAAATTTAAAAATCCGAATAAAATTATTTTACAATACTGATAATTCAGAAAAAGCCATTACAAAATCTAACGAAATTATAGATATAACGTATACCTGGCTGCAAACGTCTGAGCTGTTATTTCTGAGGCATGAAATAGCTCATTAAATTCACATTTGTTGCACAACTAAAACCTGGCAACTGTATTCTAAATGATAATAGTATCATGAGTAAACACCACAGACCATTACAAGATAATTCCAATACCTTATTATTATAAGTATTAATACTTCTTTTTGAGTATCAATAATGTGTACTATTTCAAATATATACATATATATATATATATATATATATATATATATATTGTAATGATTAAAAGGATATTAATTAAAGAAATTATTTAAACAAAACCTTATTTCAATTAATTTAATTCAATAGTTGTTTTATGACTAAATTATATTTAATTAATTTAAAGAGAAGGATTTCAAATAATTACGACATTCTTTAAAACTTTACAAGACAATTACTTTTATTCAGGTGAAATTTACAACATTTTCAAATGAGATTATTTACATTTAAAGTTTTTCAATTTTATAGATTTTACAACTCTTTTCTCAGGGTCATTTATCTGGGCCTTCTAAGTAAAGAAACAACCTTTATATTTAAGTTAAACAATCAAATTCCTTTACAACCTAAGAAGTTAAACAATAAAATAAAACGTGAAATCGAAATCTGACGACTTTACCTTTGATTATCGTTTACAAAACTTGATCAAATTTCGTTGTTTTTACAAAACATCTGCTGGTACCAGGCTTAAACTCTTGGGCTCGGGCTCACCTCACAATTCACAATAAATGGCCATGAAATCACTGAATTTACATTTGATTAAACAAAATACGGTCGAAGCTTTCGGGTCTCTCCTCTGGAAACTGGAGAGGATTAATGGTTGGACGGATTGTTACAATTACGGTAACTGTACTTATAGATGTTAACTGTGGCGTAATTTATTTGGTTACTCCTTGTAATAGTATTCGATGAAATTTACTGTCCCAACTTTATTACTCAATTTCAAACTTGTAACCTTTCTGGCTAAATCTATATGCCTGCCACGCTTTTCGTCGTCCAACTTCCAATTTCCGACTGTCCAAAACCCCCGCGGTTGGACCTAACTGTCCATTGTCGCCCTTGAAATTTTAGCCGCTAACAATCCACCATAAATATATAATAATCAAAATCATTAACGGCCTCTAATTACTCCCGTCATATAGAAATAATTCCATATCACTTTTCTGTGTGTAACATTTTCATATAAATGTTTCTGTGCAGTTATTTTCTGTCACACTTGATCTTTTGTTTGTTGTCTTTGGAGCTCCTTACAGCTTGGCTAAAGTTTTCTCGCTGTGTCAGAAAATTTCTGTAATGCATCTACAAAATTCGATGCAAAATTCCAGTGCATAAATGAAGCAAAGTTCCTTAAACGATAAACTGTGAGCGTAACCAAAGTAACAAACATAATTATTACAAACCGATTTAATGGCTTGCGGCGCAATTTGAACATTGAATCTAATTAAAATCAATGCATTCGAAATTCGGATTGAACCTTGTAGCCACTTATTATTACGGGTGTAAAATAAATGAAGCGTAAAGAGGTAGAAGAAGAAGCCTTGTAAGGTACTGAACGAGTTCGCTCCTCGGATCTATGAATGGTGGTTCAAGGGCAGTAGAGGTCTTGGCTCTGGCGCCGACCTGCGCCGCCACAAACCGCCCAAACTCGCTCTGCTTCCTGTGTCTCGCTGCTTATTTAAACTACTCGATTTCTCCTGCCGTTATTTTCTCTTTACGGCCTTATTAAGTCTTTCGCGGTTTCATGCTGATATATCAATTTGCGTGTATTCTACTGAAAGATTCCAAATCTCAATACTTTTACATCTGTTTCTGATCTTCTTCTATTTTAGAGATGTTAATGGTTGAGAGGACGTTTCCCGTGACTTACGGATTGCATTGTTCGATTTATATTTGTTAGTGCACGTAAGCTTTTGCACAGTTCCTTGGCGGTAACAGAGAAAAATATTTCCTGTCCTCAGAGAACGTTGCTTCCGTAGCTGTTTATATTCAGGAAATATGGCCGTCACAAATTTTGAAAAATAGTAAACAAAATTTAACTATTTAAATATGAAAGAAATAACATAAAAATTAAATCTGCAGTTTGTACTCTGCATTCGTACTCATACATTAGTAACAAGATATAATGAATATAAAAAAATTATTCACAAAAAAATACATGAAGAACTCTTGCAATTGAGTTGCCAAAAAATACAAATGCTCCAGCACTTAGTTTACACTCTGTTCAACTTTTTGCGGCTTTCCAGGAATTTGAAATAAATTATCTTTCCAAGAATGAACATATGAGTTTACTGTACGTTAATTTCAATGAGGATGAACGGAATGTATAGCGTTAAAAACTAATCTCTATAAAGATATAAATCGACTTATTTGAAGTGTTCTGGATGAGCTCAATCAGAAATAAAATTCTCGACAATTCATCACGTTACTTCCTGTGATATCGGATACCAAACATTTAGAAAACTTATTTACTTTTTAACAGCAGACATTGTAATAGCAGAGTTAACAACAATATTCAGGACAGATTGAAATGTATTTTAGTTACAGTAAGTCACAAAATGTGAAATGGCGTAATATAAAAATAATCTAATATTGTCTTTTTTTTAATTTTTGTGTTTAAACGGAAATTGTTTAAAATTTATGAAGATCTCAGTTTGTAGAATACACATTCTTCTCACATTTTTGTCTTTCCGTTTCTGCGTGTTTGGGAGCTCATAAATTGCGAGAAAAGGGATGTGTTGTTATTTTGGAGAAGATAGTCAAGTATACAATAAACAGATGACTAGAAGAAAGCGACTTTAGGAGTTGGGAAAGTAGAGAAGTTAGACGTTTCAGCCGATTAACAAGTTTGTATGTAAATGCTTTTGTGGATTAAATGCAGAAGAAAGATGCAGGCACCATCGTCATAAGCATCCCCTGATATGATGGAACTTCTCCCCTTGGGCCTAGTTCTTGGCCATTTCTGATTTGTTCTCGTAATATTGAATAACATACCCTCACACAGACAATATATTTGTAGTTCAAGTAAGTAAAATCATTTTAAGAAAATAATTTTGTACAAGTGATACATGTTTCACATAAAATTATAATATAATACAGTTAATTCTTTCATATTTTTCATATTGTGTTCTAAACTTGTACCTAATAAAAACAAATGAATCAAGTTCAATTTAATGTTTGATTTGTAAATTAGTTCTCATATTTGTTATGAATTAATTTTTTATATAAATTTCATAATATTCTACCACATCCTTAATAATAATAATAATATGAAGTCACCCTGTATGAAAAACCGGTATAATTATAGAACATTATTAAAATAGTATGAAAAGACAAAAATACGAGCAAAATAATACTAAAAACTTCCGAAGGAAAGGGAGTTTCGGCTGCAGCTTCAGATATTCCAGAGAAATTTCATGATTATCCTAGATAATCTGTGTCACACGAATGTTAAAATACCGTTGGAGAAAGTAGCGTCCAGCTATGTTTAATTCTTTTCTGTTTTATTGTTTCTCTGGAAAATAGGGTCGTATTACCAATAATTAATCAGAAAAATAATTTAAACCGGCAAACCTTCGAAAATTTTCGACTACAATTGTTTCTGCCGGATTCCTGAAGATGCTCCTTCCACGCTGGAAACAAATTTCTGATATTAATATTAACAACGGTAAACGATTCAATTATTTGTCTCATAAACATGCTGAAAATTGTTTAAAGGAGTATTTAGCATGGGAAACGTTAAATTGAATGTATGTAGCATCTACTGTTAGCCATTACGCTGCAAATAAGGAAGTGTAAGATAAGGAGCAGATTTCTACAAATGGGCCTGGAATGTGACAAGTGTTTCACACGTGTGACAGACACATCTCTGGTTTCGAAACTTCAGCTTCTGGAACGCCATATGGCCAGATCTTCTTGGCCAGCCTTAAGGAGCCCACACGTCTGCCTGACCTTGTATTTTTTGGGAGTCCGTAAATGAGATTCGCATCTATTCCAAAGTAAACATTTATATACAATTCAAACAAAGATTGCCTATTATTATACAGATTCTTCGGATATTACATTTGCTGAGTAAGAAAGTGGAAAGACAACTGAGAGAAAAACAAAGTAATAAGCAAAGATGCGGAGCAAACAAAGGAGTAAAAAACAAGAAACTAGAAAGGAATCCCAAACAAGTTAGGTTTTTTTTAGGAAAGGTTACAGTGGCGAAGTCCTGAAGGAGAGCTGAGTAAGACAGAAGTCGTGATTTACTCCAACGTTTCGAAAACACTGGTTGTCATCGGATTGGGTAATTTTGGAATGTGAATTTACTTTAAATTTCTCATTATCTTGGTCTGAAAATTATTTAATTACTACGTAAAACCAATGTTGAACATTCAGCAAACACAACTAACTCATATCTTCTCTCTTATAACCAGAGATACATGGTGAAGCCTATCGGTTGTTTGAAACGTGAAGCCATTCATCGTACTTGATAATATCCCTTTATAAAAATTGCTATTCAATATGTAATTCCATTGTATATTTTTTCGTTAGACACATACTAATTACAGGTTGTGTTTCAAAGAATCGTCACGGTAATCGAATATCCACCGCAATGCGGAGTAAATATTGACATTGGAAAAATATATCTTAATCAGAATTTCGATTAAATTTATACAGAATATTTTGGAGATTCCATGTTGTAACTCGAAAATTGGAAAATCAGAAAGAAATCCGAGCGTCGGATGCCGGAGGATATAATTGAGAAAGGAACATTCTCGAGTTCGGTGATGGTCATCACATTAGCATTCAACAGGCGCACACACGTCCTCTTTACGCAGTTTCGCCTCCAACGCTCTTTTATATGTATTTACGTTTACTGACTGGTTGTACCGGTTCGCCATGCAACAGGTGTTCGTCAACTCCAACCTTTTCGGCGTATCTTCTACTTCATCTCCTCGTCACTTTAATTAAATGGCTTAAACACGTACCAGAATATAGGGGGAGGTATGAATAAAAATATTTAATAATTTAATGTAATATTAAACATGTGTGCGAACCAATGGAGTTGGTTTTGCAAACGGACACTGTATTTATAATACGTAACGTATACTTTCTGTTTATTACTTAACTACACGATCAACGCGATTGTTTGTTCTTATGAATGCGAAATGTAATGAACCGCGACCTGTTCTTACACACATCTTGTAACTCATTTTTGAATAATCTTACATCACACATGACGCAGGAATGTAAAATTCTTAAAATACTTTAACAAAACTATTGTGTTATTTAGTCCAGCAGCCGTAATTATGTTTACTCTAAATTAATCAATTTTGTGATCGCAGTACACATGCAAAACCCCCAAAAAATCCTCAACTCGTTGCACCTTCAGTTGCTCCTGCGTCACATATGATCGCAAAATCATCTCATGCTCAGAAAATTTTATTTAATTATTGACTACGATGTGGATGGATCCGATAGCAGTTATTGTGCCTAAAAAAATTATGGTTAAGAGTGTCGCGAACAGAAAGTTGACAGAAGAGAGCAATTTTTCAAAGATATTGTGTAGGCATACAACAACTTCTTGGCAAACATGAAATATTAACAAGATGAGTAACAACCTCCTATGGTGTAGGGGTCAGCGTGGCTAACTCGCATCACAGAGCTCCCGGGTTCGAATCCCATGGATGTTTGTGTCCGAGAGAGAAACTATCGTCAAATCAGGTCCCCGACAAAACAAAAATGAGTTCCCTTAATTCGTCGCTAATAACTTGAGCTGTTGATGCGACTGTAAATAAATCAATATAAGAAACGGTGAGTATCAATGATCTATAAGATCGTCAGGAAGATGGTATGAAGCGGAAATATACGACCACTTGAATGACTCTCCTTTAACCCCCCCCCCCCCCCAAAAAAAAATCTCTATATGTCTATAAATATTCTATATCAAGAATTCATTAAATGAAATTCTTAGTATATAACTGACCATTTGGATTTAGACCTTGGCCTGTTTTGAGAGGTGTATGTATACAGTAAGAGTTGTCCGCTGTCCCATTCGGAAATAGTCGGCTGGCTGCCTCCTAAACCGGCGAAGGGAAAGCTGCGCTCCCACAGCAAACCCCTCTCCCTCTATCGGAAGGGCGTGGGACAAGTACCCAATGCCCGAACTACCTGATACAGGTTTTATAGGTTATGTCCTGAATCACTTTTACGCGAATGCCGCGAATACTTAAAGAGGGGGCTACCTTTCTCTACCCTTCCGCATAACTCCTTTCAAATCCTTTGTTATGCTATTAAAGGGTACTTACCATCATGTGGTTTACCCTTGCGTAGCCTCTTACTCTAAAAAAAAGGTCTTTCACCAGAGAAACCAATCTATACTACTTTATATGAAATATTAAAATCTAATAAATAAAAAAGAGCGTTTGTTTGTTTGTTTGTTTGTACGTTTGTTTGTTTGTATATATATTTGTATGTTCCTTATACAAATCTACACCGGTGAAGCATATTTCACCAAATTTCGTAGACGTGTTCTTTGCGACCAGAAAACAAACACTGTCGTGGTGAGACGCGTCTACCACCCCCAGAAGCGGGACTGGACAGGGGGGGGATATTTAAACATGCTAAAAAACCCGATATTAGAGATGGATAAATATTTTTATGGGTCAAAGATATTGATAGTGTGTCTACCGATGTTATCTGAATATAATTTTCATTCCCTACACCCTGGGAAAAGGGCGCCCTTTGGGTTGGGGGTGGAGATGCTTTACAGGAAAATAACGCGAATACAACCGAGATTGGAGTCAAATCGTAGATTATGGATGCCTCTTAGATTAGTTATAACATTCAACTTAGCATTTACCCCTCAGAGGCAGGGGTAGCGGGATGAAAATTTTGGAACATGCAAACACGATATTTGCGTTGAGTATATATTTTTCAAGGTTAATTATATTGATTGTATTTCTACTGATGTTGTTTGTGTATAATTTCAACCCCTTTCGGCATGCGAGGGGAGCATCCTTATGTATATAGGGCCGTTTCAAAAAATTAACGCCAAATCAACCGAGATTCGAATCAAATCGGGGGTATGGATGTCGCAGAGACTATTTATAACAAACTGAGAAACTCACAGGGGTGGGTGGGAATTGTCGGTGATTAGAGGGGGTGGGTGGGGAAAGAAATTTTCAAACATGCTAACCGGCTGATTTTTGCGTCGAATCAATATAATTTGGGATCAATAGCATTCATAAAATTTCACTACATGTTATCTGTGTATAATTTCAACTTCTTTAGGCATGGGAGTGATGCACCCTTAAGGGTTGGGGATGAATTTCCATTACATGAAATTACTCAAACACATTCGAGTTTCGAGTCGAATCCGGGGTTATATTTGTCACTGTGTTTAATTATGACATTTTAACTTACAGTTTAAATTTCTCATGCGGGGATTGACGGGGGTTGAAATTTTCAAGAATGATAAGTAGTCGATATTTGCGTTGAATAAATATTTTTCTGGTTCACTGAGATTTATTATATTTCTCTACATGTTCCATGTATTTCATATAACCTCTTTCGGGATTGGAGTGGAGCACTCTTAAGGGGGGGGGTTGGAGTAGATTAGTCATATCGGGGGTTATAGATAAATGACATCTCGGGCAACGCCGAGCACTCAGCTAGTAATTAAATCAAAAAGATATCGATTAAGTATATTTAGTGACTTAGGTAAGGCATGAATGTGTAAATAAAATATTATCAAGTTGCTGAAGCTTCGTTTTCTTTGTTTAAATTTGACGTATATAATAGAATGTAGCGGGTAATGTGAGAGGATTACTTCCTAGGTAAAATATGTGGTGAATAAAATTGGAGAATTATTAAGAGTGTAAGTCCCACGGAGACTACCTGATCCATATAAATTATCTTCCAGAAATTGTAGATTGGTCTTTAAAGCTATACTCTCTGCAGACGACACTATTATATTAGTAAAAACATATCAACATATCGTTTTCTGTAAATGGCTTAACAGTGAACTGCGACGACACATATTTTACAACCTATAACTCTAAGGCCGCACACTAGCCACTTTTAATCGAAGCGATTAAAAAGTTGAGTTTCTTGCTAAGTGACGAGCGCACACCACCAACTAAGTGGTTGCTTTCACTCAGATATAAATTGGCTTTCGTGGAGATTATAAGTTAGTGCCTTGGTATTAAGACGTCAGAAGAAGCGACGAAAATTGTGGGTTCATCCATTAATTAGTAACTAACTTTTTGATAGTATCTGTTATTTATGTTGTAGTCGGGGCTTATGGATCTTCAAGTGATTCTAACCTTTTCAAGAAGTCATCGTTTCCACTTAAGCTTCAGAATGAAAATTTAAATATTCCCGAAGCTAAATGTCTTCCTAATTATGTAAATGTTAAGGCAATGCACTTCATAAATTTTTGGGACGAAGCATTTGCTGCAACAAAATTTGTTTTGCGGCCATATTCCGGTAGATAACTGTCAGTAAAGCAGCGAATCTTTAATTAACGGCTATGAGACACCCGTAGAATGATTGAATGCACATTTGGAATTTTAACCAATAAATGGCGGATACGTCATAGAGCATTTGAGACTCCACTTGGTTTTAGTGGATCCATTACAAAAGCATGCTGCATTCCGCACAACTACGTTATAAAACATGACGGGATACAGTTTAAAGATACACTTTATGAATGTCCACTGGAAACAATTTCTTCTGTTGGAGTAAGGAACAACACTACAGGAAATACAATTGGAGATTATTTTTCTGATTATTTCATTGGACCTTTTGTGTCTGTTCCTTAGCAGTACGATAAAATTGAGTTAAATATTTTGTGAAATGCATGTTTATGTACTTATATTCCATTTAAAATACCTACTTACCTTAATTTTATTTACTTAATATTTAATTATTGTATACGAAGCTATTTTTAATAAAGTTAAAAAATATATTAAAAGCTTAACTTTTCCACGTTAATCAATATCTTCCAATTCGTTCCAATTTTCAGTAAAATTTAGGCAAAATTCCGCCCACAATTCCTTTTTTAAATTTTTATTTGAATACTCTTTAGCTTTATGTTGTATAAAGTTGCACGTTTTATAATTCGTCAATACACAATTGCATATTAAAAGGCATGTTGCTCACTCTGATTCCAAATGAAGACTAGAGAGAAGAAATGTAAAAACAATGTAAATGAAACGTCATAAACTAAATTAGAAGGTCTCCTAATGAATAATAAAATTATACTACACTGATCATATTAATCAATTACTAAATAAGCTCAGCCCCTCCACATATGCAATAATAATTACATCCAACTACGTTGGTTTAATGATCAGAACAATAGGAATTACATACAAAAGAAGTGGTGATATAAATATCACACAACGTTTCTAGTGCTACGAAAACTAACAAACACCTTAGGCAAGAATGACACAACCGCACAATACAGTTGACAAGCTCGAAACCGAAGCAATACTCAACGACAATGCTAAAGCGAAAGCAATAAGGGATTGTACAAATGGTTGAGTTTGTACATTAATTGTCTTGATGTTTGATTTAATGTGAAACACCTCTGACATGTCTGGAATTGTACCTGGTATCAATGTCTTAAATAATAACATTTTGCCAATCAAATGTATATTTCGAATTGATTATATGTTTGGAGACTACATATTGATCATTGATTGGAAGCTTTATATTAGACATATGTTCCTTGATCCGGGTATTATGGGAACGCTTTGTTTGCCCTATGTAGCAGGAATTACAATTAGAGCAAGAGATTTGGTAAACTACACATTTTTTGTGTGTCTACAAGTGGGTCCTTGAGGTTTTTAATCAAGAAGGAAAGAGTATTATTATCTGTAAATGATGGATATTTTATGTTATTTAAAAATTAGGACAAATCTGTGATGTAGAAAATTGAAATAAGGGAGTACGAGAAAATATTTGGATTGTGGTGAGTAACATTAGGATATTGGACTTCGTTTTATCTGATGTTAATGTGTGTGTTAATAAGAAAGGGTACTCATTAGAGATTAAAATGTTCCGGACAATATTTTTGTTGTGTTGCTGGAAGTTGGAGTTAGAAATTAATAACGCTCTGTGTACAAGATTGTATACCATATCTGTATTTTGGTTAGGAGAATTATCAGAAAGAAAATTGATAACACGTCCAGAGAATGCAGGTTTTCTGAACCAATTAGTGAGAATGGAAGCAAGTATTGTGAACGGATACGTTGGCATCAATGAAATTAAAAGAACGGTTAGATTCAAGTTCATGGATGAATTGTAAGTTGGGATGATATTTATTTAAAGTATTGGCTATAAAGTTGATTTCAGAGGATTGAAAGAATACAACAAATGCCATCTACACATCTGATGTAGCAAACAGGATGGACATGAACTGGAGAAAGACAAGATTTCTCTATATCTCTCATAACAATGTCAGAAAAGAATGGACTAAGTGGGCTATCCATGGGAGAACATTTGATTTGATGGTAGTGAACTTGATTAAACTTAAAATAAGCTGAGCTGAAGATTAGATTTAAAATGTATAAAATTTCATTACGTTGAATTTTAGTAAATTGACTGAAAATGGTCCATCTGGTTTTGTTAATGACTCAGTCATTGGGAAGTGTTGAACAAGGAAACCACATAAAGAGAAATTTAAGAGTGGTCATAAGGGACATTGAGTGAACTTTCCCACTATAAACAATCTTCAGTCTCCAAACATATTAACAATTAGAAATATTTATTTAATTCACAAATGTTTTTTGGGTTTTGTCAACTGGATTGTGCAGTTGTGTCGCTTCAGGCTCTTATGTTTTTTAGTTTTCTTAGCACCTGAAGAAAGGAACAAGGTTTCCAGAAACGTATTTATATCATCACTTCTGTTGTATGAACAAGACTATTTTTCTGATAATTAATTTTCAGAACAAACGTAAATTTTTCATTTCAAACATTTCAATCAAGAAAACTGCTTTGCTTTGCATGTTTTCATTCGGTTTATTTCAATGAAATTATATAGTGGGGCAATTAAACTAGCAACAAGATTTTCTTTGCTCAAAAACTTGTCCGAACAATGTGTCAGGTCTGCCTCGAGTAAAAGGATTTACAAAAAATTAGGTACTTTCTCCGCTTTCGGAACAGCGTGGGACAAGTACCAAATGTACTATATACGTGATGCAGGTTTTTCTAGGGGTTTCCCTGCATCACTATTAGGCGAATTTACCGGTAGGATCCTTAAACTCTAGCCCGAAGGCCCTAGTTAACCCTTGGTTACCTCGCTCTACCTTTCCTCATCCCCCTTTCACTCCCTTTTCTATGCTATAAGAGCGGAGTTGCCACTATGTGGATTACCCTATACATAGCCTGTCTACAGCTTCTTCTTCTTCTTCAATAAATACTTATTTATTAAAAACTCTTTATTAATTATGTCAACACATGGATCAAACAATATATATATATATATATATATATATATATATATATATTGTAAAAAACAAATAAATTAATAAAAGAATTGCCTCACGTTGGTGAAACCAAATGTAATAATCAACACATAATTACAAGAATTAAATGGTTGGCCACACGTTGATAATGTAATAAACGAACTATAATTAATTAATTATGACAATTATGAATGACTTTATTTTATTAAAATTGAAAAATGAAAGGATGCTAAGTAATTTACAAAATTTAAAATTCACAAAACAATTAATTTATTTAAAGTAAAATAACAAAATTTCTTGATGTGATTTATTTACATTCGTGTTATTACTATTTTACAAATTTTATCTACTCTCATCTCAGGGTCGTTTATTTGGCCTTTTAAATAAGAACCAACCTTTTTTTACATTCAAATTAACAATCAAATTTTTCATTAGAGTTAGACAACAAAATGAACGTGAATCCGAAATCTGACGATTTGATCCTTATTTAACGTTTACAAAATTTTTATAAAATTTCTCTCTCTACTTACAGTGTCTTTTCTGGTACCAGGCATTCGTTTGGGCTCTGATGCACTATTCACTATTCACATATAACAGGCCATAATTTCACATAATTTAATTTTTGTTTCAAAAACACTGTCCAAAACTTTTATATCTATTAACTGGAACGATTACTCCGTACAAAACCTGTGGTCCTCAGCATTACGTCTCTCTATCTCCAGAAAATATTGTATTTCTCGTTATTATTAATGTTCAATCAGATTGTTATCGACCTCGAAGGAAGCCTGTGACAGGATTCTCTCGCAGGTTAACCTTCCCAGAGAGCTCTGGCGATGGCTACCTTTGGGGATGCCTTCACATCTCTCATGGTTTTTTTTTGAACTAAGGTTCCCACATGCTGAGGCACCTCGGCCTGTTTTGAGAGGTGTATGTTTCGGGGTCGCAGACCTTGGGCATAAGGTAATAGTTGTCCGCCATTCCGTTTGGAATAGTCGGCCAGCTGCCTCCTAAACTGGTCGAGGCACGGAGAAGGGAATGCTGCGTCCCCACAGCAAACTCCTCTCCCGCTATCGGAAGGGCGTGGGACAAGTACCCAATGCCCGACCTACCTGATGCAGGTTTTTCTAGGGTTTTCCTGCATTTCTTTAGGCGAATCCGGGTAGGATCCTTAAACCATAGCCCGGGGGCCCTAGTTACCCTTGGCTACCTTCCTCCACCCTTCCGCATCCCCCCTTTCAAATCCCTTTCCTGTGCTATAAGAGGGGGGAGTCCTATACATAGCCTGTCTACACCCAAAAAAAATTGTTATCTACTCCTTCTCGATGAAATTTCCAACAGTCTTTACTTGTTGAATATTTTACTGTGGCTTTAATTATTGAATTATATAAACAAACTTTACTCGATGAAATTCTATGTGCCACTCCACTCTTAATAAAATCTTGCCCGCGCCTCTTTACTCGATGAAAAACTGCCCGCAAACCTTAATCGATGAATTTCTGTCCGCGACTTTACATGGTGAATTTCTGCCCGCAACACCACTCTTAATAAAATCTTGCCTGCGGCTCTTTACTCGATGAAAATCTGCCCGCAAACCTTACTCGATGAATTTCTGTCCGCGACTGCTCCTGTAAAATCCCGCAGTTCGGTACGACAAAGCCCACCTGTACATTGTTGCGTTTATATTCTCGCCGATAACAATCCACCACAAATTTCCAATTATCAGTTCTCTAATTGTCTCTAATTAGTATTACTATATTGTAGTAATTAGTAATTAATCCATTGTTATAATTGCAAAGTAAAGGACTCATTATTAGGACATAAAGCGTGCACCGCGACACAGGGCGGCGAGACAAAAGAACCATTGTTGAGACGTACGCAGTCAAAAATTTACGAGACGAACAGACACAGTCGGACGGCGAGCAGCCTGGCAGACAGATAGGTGTAGCCGGAAAGGTTACAAGTTAAATTGAGTAAGAAAGTTTTGGACTGTAAAATCCATTGTACAGCTACAAGCAGTAACCTAATAAATTGTAACAATCCATCTAACCATTAATCCGGAAGGAGTTGCAGTTTCCAGTTTCCAGAAGAGAGACCCAAAAGTTTCGACAAGTGTTTTGTAACCAATTTAAATTCAGTGATATCCCCAAAAACGTGTGCACAGAAAACCCCAAAATTGAGACCTGGTCGGCCGTAAGTAAAAGAACTCTAAATTTATTTGTAAACCATTTCATTAAGATACGTCAGATCGTTCTTCAATTATTTTCTTTTCTTTAATTATTTCTTTTCTTTAATTGTTTTGTTAGATAATTTAAATTCAAGTCACCCATTTATCAAACCCAGTAAAGACCCTGAGATTTTAAATATTATTGTGTAATTATTTTATATTATATTATTTGTTAATAAATTTTGATTAATTGTTCACCTTTAATAATCTTTTATTTTATTTAGACGCCATTTTTATATCTGTTTATTACAATATATATATATGTTTATATATATAATGACTAGACTTTATAACCATATATAAAATAACTTTATTACATAAAAATACAAAAAAATATACATTAAAAAATTGATTGGGCGCCAGAGATATACATATAGTCTGCAAAAAATTAACAATAATTAGCTCCGGCTTGGTTAATGTAATCCTCCTTCTCTACAAGGTAATGTGGGCGGATCGGTGGAAATTCATAAACAGAGCTTATGTTCTGTACTGTGTAAAAAATCATTAACGACTGAAGGCACTTTACATTAATGGTGACCCTTACTTTATCTCGCAGCATCAACCGACTTGCAGAGGACCACTGGTCTTGTAGCACCCCATGATCTCCTTCATCCTCCACGCGTTGGACGTCCACTCTCCAAAACTTTTGTTCGTTACAGCACGCCAAATTTTGCAACCTCTCGCCTCTCTCACTTCAATTTCAGTCCTGCCTCTGTCTCTCCACTTTCAGTCCTCTCTGGTCAGTCTCCCGGGTGCGGAGTATATACCCTTACTCCGCCCCCGCCCCTAAACGATGCAAAAAAAAATGGACGCGAACTTTTGGCTTCTTGTGGCCTCTCCGGCGCACGTGCACTTTTAAATTAATTCCCACTCAGGCCCGCGGACAAAGGGCGGCCACTTACCGATGTTATTCACTACAATATATAAAAGAATTGGTTATTTCTCAGATTGGTGTTCATTATAGACGTATAGTTTCTTTAACAAACTCACACAAAGAATTAAACTGTTATCTAATAAGCACAGTCAATTTATATCTTATCATTTCTCAGTAGTCACTAAAATAATTTGAATTATAATTCTAATATGTAGAAAGAAGTGATACTCACATGAACTATTTAACTATTTAATTTTATGATATAGCATATTATTAGTTAAAATTATAATGGCTGTAAATTGTTGGAATGCACTATTAATTAAAATCAAAAATTTATGATTTTTTCAACGCACTTCTATGGAAAGATTTATATATGAAACTAAAATAAACAAAAAATGTGACACATTTCGCATTATTATGCGGATTATGACAAATTATTATTATTATACTTCAATGATGTTATAATCATAAAAAAAGTAACTTGTAACAAAAACAAGTATACAACTGAAGAGTCGAATGTCACCGCAACGTCTAGTAGTAAATGCATAGAACATTGTCCCTGAGAATCTCAGACTATACTTGCTCTTAGGCGCCAGCAAGTCGCTTTGGCATTGCATTCACTCAACCTTGAAAAACCTAGAACATCCTAGCGGCTTTACCAGGAATTCAAAGGCATTTAAGAGTCACTTCGACATCTTGGGAGAACAAATATGTGTATGGCGAATAGGCACTCCTGAACAATATTCACTTCATTTCAATTACTTATGAAAATATTATTATAATAAATCGAAAACTTTCGTTTCGGATATGTTAATTGGATAATTTCTAACTTTGTGCAAACAAATGAGTGATTTTGTTTCCTTCGGTTAAGTATGGAATCAATGTAAAAGCCAAACAATTAGCCTATACACTAAGAATGATGAAATATAGTAAAAAAGAACGTGTTAGTTTTTATCTTCGTATGTTATATTCTTTACACACATATAAAAGCAAGGGCACTTTTCAACAAAACTTCGCACATATTCTTCAAAACACAGAGAAGAAGACTCTGGTGGTGATAAACCCTTGCCATAAAGGTAGACGGAATTTTAGTTGAAAAATTTGCCTATGTGTACTAAATATTACTGCGTTCGCAGGGACTGGACGTCACACCACAGGTTCGATCGTGCGAGACACCTGTACTATAAAAAATGTCCTGTAACGTCATGAAGTAAACCAGAAATATTTTGATTGACATCGAATGATAATAAAAATCAGTACAGAATCTTTTACGTTTATAAGCTGGAACGCATAGTTTCGTCGCCTTATTTAATAACATTCAATATGGCTTCTATATATTCTGAAGTGTAAAGTCTGAGAGAATAAATTAACATGAGAATTTTTTAGACTCTTTGGTTATAATTAAATACATTTGATTGTATATGTGCAAAAACTGACGGAATAATTTCAAGTGAGAATTCTAGAGAATATTTCGTTATATATCATTATAATTTAATATATTTTATTCTGAGCGATTATTGTCAAGAGACATGAAAGTTGATGGAGTATGTGTAAGTATTTTATGTTATATTTACAATATAATATTTTAATACTATATATTTGAAGGGGTCCCTAAACTTTGGGATGAAACGATATGCATTTTAGTTTAATGTAAAATATGTCTAATAAAAAAATCTGTTTTATGGCCAATTTCCATATATTAAATATATTTAATAGGAATAAGATAAAGTTATATTTTTAATTATCATTAATAAATCTGTTAAAATGTTTACCCATAAAATATTATGTATTTTTAATCAGTCGCCTTAATTTGATGAAGTTTACTGATTTCTTTATTAGTATTAAGCTATTACATTTTTCTACAATGGCGGAAACCAAGTCAACTCTCTTAAGGTATCGGGGATATTACTATAATGTACCAGGACTATTTTTTACTTTTATAAGATACCAGATGCATTTGACTTGCATAAGGTACCAAAACTATTTATTTTTACTTAACGGGAGTATTTTTGACACATTTAAGGTATCGCGAGTATTTTAAATACTGGGGATATTTATCACTCTCTTAGCGCGCCGGGGTTTCTCTTTAAGTATCATGCTTATTTAATGTACAAGGATAATATTGACTCGGTTAAGTTACAGTGAGTTATCATCCTGGTTAATTAGAAGCTAACCCCTTATCTGCATATGTCGGGTTGCTACCATCAAGGGGATAATAGTAAAAAAAGTGATTTTCTCTTAGCCATTTAAACTCGTGTATGAGGTTACTGTCTAATGTATTTCTGTTCAGAACGAATGTAAAAATAAATACCCGGGAACCAAGTATATAATAAAAATGGATGTATGTTTGTATATTACTTCTAAACATTTAAATGAGTGGAAAAATTGTAACAAAACTATTCTTAAAAATTCAGAGTAAAACACATCGGAGTAGGACACAACAACTACGCCTAGAGCTAGGGGCTGAAAAATTTAAAACATACAAAAAAGCCTATATTTTCTTAGAATAATTATTCTTCGGGGTTTGAGATTTATAGTGTTTCTCTTGGTGTTGTTTTTATATAATTTCAACTTCTTACCGCATGGGGGGAAAAACACATAAATAACGCGAAAACAACCGAGATTGGTGTCGAATCCGGGGTTATGGAAGTCGCGAAATTTAATTCTGACAGTCAACACGATGGTTAGGTTGTAGTTTGGCTTCCAAGAATGGGGATGGAATGGGTTGATAAAAGATCCGTGTACAATCTTAAGCGCGTGGAGCAATTTCTACCAAACTTTGTACAGATGTTACTTACTATCCATACGATCACTGTTCGGGCATAAAAGCCCGAGCACCTGTAGTAGTGGAGGTACAGGGTGTGATATTTTAAAAGCATTATAAATCGCAATTATTATCACCGAATTAAACGTTTTCATGGTCGCATAGTGTCATTCTCGATGCTGTCAATGCCTAATTTCAACCCTTCTGACTACTAGGATATTGATATATATATTCTGACTATTGAGACAACTTCTAAATAAACAACAGCCAATTATTTGTCAGAAAAATTTATGGAAAATTAAACTACGTTACGTCGCTAACTTTGCGACCTCTGCAGGTTGTAGTTTTACAAAATTTTGATAGCCAGGTCAGTCTCTCTTTACTGTGGCCGAAATACGACATTCAAGGGAGAATGACCTGACTATCAAAATTTTGTTAAACTTCAAACTGAAGAGGTCGAAAAGTTAGCGACGAAACGTAGTTTAATTTTTCATAAATAAATATATTCTTTCTGACATCAAATTAGCTGTTGTTTATTTATATAAGGGCGCAAGCGTTAGTAAGCCTATGTCTTGCTCTTAAGTCATCATACCGGTTACGATTAAATTAACATCCCGTTGGCAGGGGTACAGTAGGTCACGTGAAATGTAAATGTTCAAAAATGTGATGTTCTAAATGGCGGTTAAACCACTTACCCACCAAAAGATTAATGCAAAAGAAAACATTTTTCAGATCGTATAAAAATAAATCCTCGGGCTGTGCTGAGCACCCAGACAGTCTACAGTATGATCTTGAACTCCACCGACAAACTTTGAGACGTTGTTTATGGATACCTTGTGAATAGTTTGGTATAAGGGACCCACGGTCTCTGGCAACTCATTACAAAGTAATAATGTAATTATGATGTATTTGGTTTGTTGCCGCAATCTCCCTTGTTTCTGTGAAAATACCAGTGAAGAAGCCTGTAAGAAAATAAAAAATTGTCCCGGAACCTTAAGAGACAAATATACTCCCAATAACTTAATAGAGCCCAAAACCTATCGCTCCCCTAAAAGAATTAAACATATTCCTACTACGTTAATATAATGAAAAATACTCTTGGTACGTGAAAATAGTCAAAAAATACTTCCGGTACTGTCCAGTACTCAATAATAGTCCTATGGGCTTAATTTCAAATATCTTGTTAACTTCTATCCTGAATTGTTTGGAGCCTGTCTCGTTTTTAAAAAATGGGACCAGTTTTACGAAAATCTGGATATTGATTCTCAAGATAAATTAATCAAACTCATAGAACTACTAATTTTACTTTGACAGTAGCCTTTCAGGAAGTAGTATTTAAATCCGCGATCAATTGGGGTGTGCAATTTCCATCTCAGCCTAATGTTTTCCTTGCCTGCATTATCCATACGTGATTTGTGCAAGAAACCTAGATGCTGCTTCTCAATAACGATTGATACAGCAAACAAAAGCAAACGCGTTAATTAATGATTTAACACCACTGAAATAAGCTAATTTCTAAAACCCTATTTGGAGCACGAATGTGATAATTTGATTAATTTAGGATACGATTGGTCGAGGAGGAGCATCTTTTTTAGGGTAAATTCCCAGGTGTCCGCCGTCCCTGCTTCGCAATCCTGGAAGTGGCGCCAACCCCCGTAGAGTTCGTCTGCATTACTCACACCCATCCTAACGACGACCCTCCATCACTATGTATACAAGAAAATTTACAGGTTTCACAAACTTGATGATCATTAAAAAAATAATAAAAAGTTAATTTTCAACCGTTCTCATTTTAGTATTTACTCCAGGACTCAATCGTACTAAAACTACTTAAGAATATCCAAAATAACATGACATTGTCTTCTTCGGACGCACTGTTTGCTTTATTTTTATTCCAAAGTTTGATTGGATACCAAAAAAATGTTTCATTCATATTCAGTCTTTGCAAGAAATTCTTGTTTCATATAAATATCGAAATTCAGCAAATGAAGAAAAGAGGATTTCTCCGTTCATCTGATATAAAAACCTTAAAAACCGTAATAACATATTAAAGTCACGCCTGACGCATGGAGCCTCTACGACGTTAAAACATAAACTGTAAACGTTTTATACATAAAATGTTTCAAATGTCTAGAACCACAGAATATGAATGAAGGAGAAATAATTTCAAAAAATAAATACTCTTACAAAAGGAATAATTAGAAATAAGCAATTAATTTCATACTACAAACGTTAATTAACCGTGTCTGCAGCTTTAAACCAGATTATTACCATATTAATTTTCGTAGGAATAATGTTTCAGGTGCTTCATGTCATATTTGATTGCGATAATCATTTTTCCTCGGAGGCCTTCACTCTACCTGTCATGGTGAGTCTGCAGGGGTTCATACGGGTCAAGTGCCCTTTGGCATCGTCATGGTGATTATGTCTTCCTGATATTCATAGAGCATTGTGTTGTGCCTGATCGTATAGGTGCCATATTCATTTCTTATGGGACCCAGCATCTTCCTTTGGATTTTCCGTTACATCACCTCTAGTTTCCTGACTGGGCCCTTCCTATTTATCAAAAGACATTCAGAGGCGTAGATTACAGAGGGTCTGTTCAGAAATGATGAAGTGGACTGTGTAGTGTGAAAAGAAAGAAATGCGTACTTTGCACTCCTTACCCTTAAACTATATATAAATAGTTTACGCGAGAGACAATTCATGCGGTTCCATGAAACAGTTGCCCCAGTAGCGCTGCAGACCCCAAGGATTCTCAACCTTTACATTAGTTGATAAACAGGTGACAGTTTGTTGATATAGGAATATATATGTCATTTAGTTCCATTTGTTCTAAGTGCTCTACTTTGCTGTTTTAGTGACATCATATACATTCTTCCCAGTTCTGAAGGAGAGAGGTTATTCCAGATCCATCTACGCACTTGCTTGTCGTATGGTGGCCGTGCTGAAACGTGCGAGGTGTTGAGGTCTATCTGACAAACTGTGAGATCTAAAAATTCACAATTAATTCTTTTGGTAAACTGACCACACACGGAGCCATCCGTCCAAACGGCCCTGCAACATTCCAAAAATTAGATCGTGCGGGAACTTTAATAAATGTTTTGTAGTTGAATTTGTGACTATTAAACCTTTCAAGTAAATCAGCTGTTAAGACTGGAAAGTACTCATCTGCGAGCAGTTGATTTGCGTGTGACGTCAACGAAGTACTACAGCTGAATTGAGAGATTCAAATTTTTTATTTTATTACAGTATAGACAGATTATGATAAAAATTCCAATAAATAAATTAATACAATGCTCGAACAGTCAAAAATATTAGTTAATTTGAAATAATATTACCACAAAAATTACTACGTTTCGTCGTAATTAGGAACTTCATCAGGTGAACAATAGAATAAGTGAGACCTTAATTACTGATTAAATTCTAATCTAAAATTTATTTTCTGATCTCGAATATTATATAATTTGATTTATAGACTTCTAAGATTTTCAATGAAAAAGTTTCCAAAAAATTTAATTTACAATAAATAATTTAAAAGAAATTTTAAAAGAAAGGTCATGTTTCCATGATCAATCCTATGTCATAACATAAAATGGTTGAATTTATAATATCAAATAAAAAATATCATTATTAAACAGAAAATCTCCTACATCCTTAGCAACAAAAAAGTTAATATATACCTTTATGAACGAGCCCATCTGACAATATGCTTCCTCCATTTCTGAAGCAGCAGCCAAAACAAATCTGAACAAAATACAAGTAATTCAAAATAAAACTATTAGAATGAATTCAATATTTCCTTAGTACTTCAAAAATATAAGACTGCATAGTGACCTCATCATACCTACAGTCAAAGTCGTCATAAAAAAAATCAATTGATTCTTTCATTAAAATCTCAACAGCGCGTACTAATCCAACCATATCTGAAATTCCAACCTCAATTCCTCCACAGTCTCAACAAAGGCGACTTAAAAAAAATGTCCAACCAGACCTCTACTAAGTACTGTTTTAAATTTTATACCTCAATAAATTTAGACCTTAGTAATAATAATTCAATGTAATCTAATACGCGATAATTATTATGGACAACCTAATGGTTGCAACAAACCACATATTACCATGTTAATTTGAATAGAATACTTTTCATTATTATCTTAATTGTAAAATCGAAAGAATAAAAAAACCATATAATTTCACTTAAATCGGTCTATTAAAACTAATCATATTTACTACAGAGTTTTAGAACAATTTCGAAAGGTGAAAAAAAAAATCTTGAAACGTCCACATAAATTTATTGTTACCTACGCAAAATGTTTTCTGTCTCAAAATTTAACTTAAGTACTAGATTAAAATTTAGAAATTATTGACGAAGACAATAGAACGTGTCGTTTCAAATTTTACTTATTTATTGTTATAATGTTATAGTCGCGTTAAAATAAAAGTCATTGGTGACTTACCATATCTACTACATAAAATTATTACAATTAATTCAGATTAACTATGCATTATTCTTAGTCTCAGATGCATTGTTTATTTAGATTAGATCTTGAATGCCGGTTTCCTTGCTAAAATTTAGTAGGTTATTTATTGCGGCTGCTGATGTACAAATCTCCCTTTTTGTGTATTTCAGAATTGTCACTATTCTAATCCTGTCGTGCTTTGGGCAGTCGTAGAGGATATGCTGGATCGTCAGGGCAACCTTGCATACGTCACATGTAGGTTGCGGTGACCTAGAGAATGGATATGAGTGCGTGAGGTTAGATGGAGAGTTCTTAACCTAGCAACAACCACCTGCTGTCTCCTTGACAGATTGCCAGCGTAGGTATTTCCTTTAAGTTGTCTACTTCCTTGTGAAAAATCCCTTCATTCCTTCCTCTGTTACACTTTTACCATTTTCCCTCCAGTATTCTGACATAGGCTTGTCCCCAATCATTTTTAGTGCATATTGCCCTTCCGTTTCCCTCTATTCCTCTGTGTGCCGGTATACATTCTTATTATTGCTATTTACAATAGCCATAAACTTTTTTCTGATTTTATTGACGGTACCATTCCATATATTTTGGTTATTGCTGCCAGAGAGTCTGTTAGGATTGAATTATTTTTGTTTGGTTCTTCCATGCATCGTATTTTTGCATATATATGGCATATATTTAAGCTGTAGTTATAGATGCGTTGCTATTTATGGTTGCCGTCCTTGCAAACTCGTCTGATACTATATACAGCGCATCCAACTCCTTCGCAGGTTATTGACGCATCCGTGTATATTACTCTAGGTAACCTGTACTTCTGCAACGGACGCATATATTACTATTCCTATCAGACAATGCTACAGAACATATATTTTTATTTTACCCGCCTCTCTCTTTTTTTAAACGGGCCGACCCAATATTTCATCTGCAACCAGGCTTTAATCCGACCCCCGGGTCGCAGAGGTGAATCACTACACCCGCAATCGCCATGTAGGATTCGTATGTGAGTGTGTGGTGGGGGAGGGAATAAATAAAAACTATAAAAAACAATTAATTAACAATTAAATACCTGCTCCCACCCTAGTTTCAATATTCCTAATGTTATTACAATCCATATATCTTTACTGTACGGCGCCCATTTAACATAATTGGGTATAAACATTCGTATGTTGTACTTATATTTTAAAAATATATAAATAAACTTACTTTAAAACTACACTATAGATAGATGAGTGTCATATTTGTGTTTAATTGAAGATTGTGATAAATATACGGGCAACAGAGGGTACTCAACTAGTAATTATATAAACGAAACAAGAATGAATTATTTACTTAATAATATACATCAATACAATTATTTAATCATATTTCAGTTTTTGTACTGAGACAATACTACACCGAATTACAAGAATATAGCCGTATCTTGATGGCGAATAAAGGTATTGCCAACGCTTGGCAGTCATGTTTATGCATCACATTTGCCACCCCATTTATGTGCAAACGAAGCTCGTAAATGTGACAGTGCGGTACAGAGGCTCAATAGTTATTTGAAGTTACGTACAGAAGACCGGCTCCAGCAGGTCATAAACTGTAATGGATCTCTTATTCACTGTAATCTTGAACGAGTGGGGCCATCACGCGTTTCTCTCGCACTCCTGAGACCCAATTTTCTTAATTGATGACAGTCACATGTGGCGTTATTTTATGCTTAAATAATTATAATTTAGCCAAATTATTAGATAGGTTTATTATAATAATTACACACACATATTATATATATATTGTAATGTTTAAAATAAATAATTTCTTAAATTTCCCCATGTTGTGGAACCAAAAATGTAATGATTAAAGGAAGATAATTATTTAATGAATTAATTAGCAAAATGATTACAATTAAAAACTTTTAATTTGCCAAAGATTAATTTAACAGGTGATTATTTAGTTTTTTACAAATTATTTGCCCTAGGTTGGCACGCCGAATTCAATAATTTCAATATTAACAAACAAATATTTTTTATTTATGATTGGTGGCGTTCAAAGTAAAATACAATCTTTTATATTTCACAAACAATCAAATTTAATAACTCTTCTCAGGATCTTTACTGGGTTTGATAAGTAAGAACAATCAAAATTATAAATTAAATAATTAGCAATTCAACCAAATTGAAACGAACGGAATACAAAATCTAACAAAAATGAAAAGAACGAAATTTGACTAATACCCTTAATGACCGTTTACAGAATTTAATTAGTTTGGTTTGTACTTACAAATGTCCTGCTGGTACCAGACTTAGTTTTCGCAGCTTGGGGACACAATTCACTAAAACGGCCATTAATCACTGATTCTACACATCATGATCAAAACACACGGTTGTAGATCTTGTATTATTCCTCCGGGATCTCGATCAGCCGCACCTCCGGTCAGTAGTCGGACGTATTATTTCTCAATGCCTTTAAAAGTAAAAATGTTATTTCGGTACTCGTATGTATCTGAACGTGGCACTAAACCTTTTGTTTCAGCTTTGCGGTTTTTATAACGTGTCTCTCCGTCCAGACCTTTTTACTTGGATTTTTAATACATATAAGTCTCTCACTTAAAATTTTAAGTTAGGGCCATGCTGTTCGTACTCTTAAATTTTGCTCCCTCTCTCGACCATAATATCCGCCAGACTGAATTCAGCCAGTCCTAGCAGCTCGCAACAAAGAGCCTGCCGTCATTGTTGTCTTTAAGAATTTTTACCGCTAGACAATCCAATTATTTAAACAATTAATGTCCTCCTTAATTAGTATTACAATATATATATATATATATATATATATATATATATATATTATATTGTAACTATGATGGGGGATAAAATTTGCAAAAAATATTATATAATTGATGGGTTTTTAATTTAATGTAATTAAGGATTAATAAAATTTAACAGGGTCCGTTTAATTGCATCTAAGTAATTTAAATTTACTCACCATTGATAAGTTTAAATTTAAGATAATTTACTTTAATCAACTACATTCAAGACTCATTTCTCAAGGTGATTTCATGAGTCTCAGAACATAAGCAAAAAGGGTCATACGTGAGGTACAAATCTCAAATTTTTTTCGACGCAGACAGAAACAGGCAGGGAGACTGGTCGAACCACCGGAAAATCTCGAATCCGTAGGCAGCTTACAAATCTCGTCGGAGTAATAGTTCTTAGCTTCGGTTGGTTCATCTTCTCATCTTACGTCGGTCGGGCCTTTTTTTCCTTCAAGTGATTCATTTGAACTTTACATTTCTCTCCTTCTCCTTTACACTTCCCAAATTTCCTTCCTTTCCAATACGTATATCAGAACTTTACATTTTACTCCTAATCTTCCTCCCTTCCCATACTTCCTCCTTCTCCAAGTTGTATACATATAAAACTGCTCTTACATTTCTTGTCCACCATTCAGCTACACTTTTTCTGCTCCTCACCACAGACAGGGTTGAAACCTCTTCACGTGTTTTTTCTCAACCAATTTGCGTCGATCTTACTATTTTGCGGTCTTACAGTCGCCTGTTGGAGGGGTTGATATTTGGGAATTTTTGTGAGGTCATTGGCTCCTGAACAGATTGAGGTACGTAGCAACGATGCGCGCGGAAAGAGGAACCTCAAGATATGTGTAGTAAAGGTAATGACAAATTCTCATAGGAATACGACTATAATAGAAATGAGTGCATTAATTAAATTGTAATAATTGAATTAACATTCAATAAATACATATATTTAACACAAAATAAGACGACGTTACCTTTCTGTTTTGGAACTTTGAAGAAGTAAAAGTATAGCGTAACAAATTTAGTAGTGAATAATATCTAAAACTTTAACGAAAACAGATTTATACCAACATGATATAAAAAATATAATACAATTACGTGAATATAAAAAAACTAAGATTGTTCATAAATTATCACTCCGTCGAACCTTTCCGAATCTTCATCCGTCTCACTCGTTTCTGTTTCCGATAGAAGATTCCTGCAAGCTCACAACTTGGTACATATTGGAAATCTTCTTACAGAGTTTCCGTACTCATTGTGACTACGCTTTAATGCTAATATTTCTAATAATTTCATCAACCTTTTTTCAATGTCTCCTAATTTCAATGTTGTGTTTTTTTCTGCCACGAATCCCTAACTTGTGCCCATATAAGTTTGATGGGATATAGATCCCACAGTGCCAAACCTGTGGCAATGTTCACGAGCAATTAGATCAAGCTCATACTCTAGTTGACGTGGCTTCTGGAGCAGTATTACCTCCTACGCGTCATTGTAGGGTGTGCCCATGTTGAAATCTCCAACTTTTTTCTGCTCATATTAGCTTAGTTTTTCGTAACTTGAATTGTTCGTAATAATTTTGGATCCCGGAACCAAGTGTGGGACTAACTGGTTTTGAAACGAATGTTGTGGCTTTCATTTCAGCATGGTAATCATTATTACTGGTCTGCTTTGACACAAAAACGTTCCGGAATGAATCCAGTAGCCGAAAAACCAGCGCGACGTAGTGTTAATCATGCACCTTTATCAGTTAGGATTTGGAGGCCTCACATCCAGCAGGTGCTTTCGACGTGATTTTGCTTCACCCAAGACTCATCCAGATAATATATCTGAGCCGTTTCTTTAAGCTCATACATTGTCCTCAAAAGTGTGGTCCTTGAAGAAGCGATATCAGAACGTTTTATAACGAAAATTCTACAATCGATAGATTTTTTAATATTTTTACCCCATTCAACGTAAAATACGCAGTATAGACGTAGCACTTTTGTGATAGCCTACAGAATCATGCATTTTTGCAACCAATTTTCGTGATGCAGGGAATTCACGTTTGGCATACATTAGCATTTCCGCTCTAAAACGCCACGGTTAAAAGTATATAAACGTTACAGCTCTTTGGGGTCTATGGCGTTTCCCTCGGGATTGTGGTAGAACACTTCCACGTGCTCTCTTTAACAACTATTTGCACAGTTCTAAACGTTACACCACAATATTCAGCTGTACGCTTTTGCACTTTGGCAACATAGCGACTAGGGTCAGCTTCGTCGTATTACCGCTTAAAATATTATCTACTTCTACGAATGTGTATTGAAAAATTTAGCAATATCTCTAAAACTGTTAGACGTATCGTAATTAAACCTCGCTTTGGTTAAAAACTTGCTCCCTAGCCTGCTTATGCAGAACTTAACGTTCGAACTCTTCACGTTACATTGTAAAAAATGTAGCTTACACTAATAAACACCACAATATCAACACTACTTAAATAAACATAAAGACGACAACGATCTAACGAGGTCAAGCCCAAGACGCTTACTGGAGCTGAATGACTCTGCCCCTGCACGGAAAGACTTAAATAAGTTTTTCTAGTCTTTTGACTATTGTGCTGAATTTAGTATCGTCTGTTGAGATAAATAATTAGTATGAGCTAAACGGAAATAATTATGTTTCTGACACAAATTAGGCTAATAATGATTGAAATATTACAAACAACTTCTCCGTGGGTTACCACCTTATCGTGGTGGAGAGGTTTGCGTGCCCCAGTGACCCTGAGAGCTATGCTGGCGGGATCTTGAGCTCCAAGCCAGACAGGTCAAGGGGTAGGGGTCAGACGAAGAGTAACTCACTGGTCCTCCAGGTTGGGGGTTGTGCAACAGGCCGGTAACCTGTTCAAGTAAAAAATTTCAGAACTCATAAGCTTCACGTAGAGCCTCGGAACAAGATTGATGTAATAGACGACGACTAGGCAAGAACGAGGACATGAATGTAGGAATATCGGATATATTGAACATCGCCACATGAAATGTACAAGGTTTGGGTACTCACGAACTAGAACTTGATAACACCCTTAAAAATACAATATTAATATAGCTGTCATTAGATTATTATGTGATGATATATAGTGGAGTGGATCAGAATAGAAGAGCTTGTTGTGGAGTGGTTGTTTTAAAAGACAAAAGGTGGCAAAAAAGCATTAGGGAATACATCTTCATAAATGAGAGAATAATTACTATTAGGTTAAACTTCGACACAGGCCATTTGACAATCTTTGGAGCATATGCTCCAGAAGAAGGAAGAGACAGAGACATTCTACTAGAAATTATAGAAACAACTTGGAAAAGTAAATAACAGAGATCATGTAATACTAGCTGGTGACCTAATGCTAGAAATGGGAAAGAACCAATCCCAAAATTGATAGGAATATATGGAGAAGACCACCTAAACCCGAACGGGATCAAATGAAGAGAATTTATAAGTTTTAACGAATTAAAAGTGACAAACACTTTTTTCAAGAAAAAATGTATCAAAAAATTTACCTGGTCAGCTAGAGGTCACCGATCTCGA
The DNA here is from genome assembly GCA_037074705.1 of Zhengitettix transpicula. Taxonomy (NCBI): domain Eukaryota; kingdom Metazoa; phylum Arthropoda; class Insecta; order Orthoptera; family Tetrigidae; genus Zhengitettix; species Zhengitettix transpicula. The sequence continues at coordinate 70,248,798 of CM073590.1, read as the reverse complement.
ATTGACTGTATAATAGTTAATCAGAAGCTAGCTGCAAGGATAGCAGATGTTCATGTATATAGAGGAGCAAATATCTACACAGATCATTTCCTTGTACAAACAAAAATACAATTATTGGCAAGATGGAATAAAGAAAACCCAAAAGAAATCCCGATAAATAAAGAAAATAAGATTTTCAAAACGTAACTTCCGAAGGAAGACAGTATTCGGAATCTATATCAACGCAACCTAACAAAACTGCTCGAACAAACAAAAATAGACCACAATGTCAACATAGAATGAGGAAATATCAAGAATGCTATCACACAAATATCAACGGAAGTTTTTAGGCTCCAGGACCAAAAATAAATGAAAATGAGGTTCAAAAATCTGGGACGTGAAAGCAGCACAAGCCATCGAAGAGAAGAACCATATAGAAAGCACCCACAAAAGAAAACTGAGGGGACGAATAAAAAGTACCATAGTATTCGGAACCATACAAAATCAATTCTAAGGCAGGCACACGTTGCATCATGGGATAGATTCATAAGTGGAATAGAGGATGATCTACATGGTAGACAGGAAATAGCATACAAGCTAATAAAACATGTTAATAAGACGATTAAATGTTATACCGAAGGAAGATTGGATAAAACATTATAAAAGAATATGGTATGATCCAATGGTAAAAGAAACGCCTGATACTCCAGAAGATTCAATTGGTGTAGACTTTATCGATTTGGAAGAACTGGAATGTGCTATGAATAAAACAAAGAACAGAAAAGCCGCTGGCATAGATGGAATTGGGTCGGAGTTAATAAAGTATGGAGGTAGAACTCTAAAAAGAAGAATTCTACATTTGTATAACATGTGCTGGATAAAACATGAAATCCCTGATGAGTGGAAGATTGCCAGGGTTATTTCGATGTTCAAAAAGGGAGAGAGGAATAACCCAGAGAACTACAGAGGCATAAGTCTTCTTAATACTGCATACAAAATTTATAGCAGAATAATTAATTTCAGGCTACAGGCTATCTCTGATTGTGGTTTATTAGAAGAACAGGTTGGCTTCAGGAACGGAAGATCATTTATTGACGATGTTTTTATATTAAAACAAATGATACAGAAACGAATAGAACTTAACCTGGAAACACATGTAGCGTTTGTGGACTATGAAAAAGCATTCGATCGTGTTAATAGAGATATGTTGTGGTCAATTATGGAAAGAAGAGGATTTCCTAAACATTTAATAGAAGTTACTCAGAGCTTATATAGGAACACCAGGATTATGATAGATATGGCAAAACGGATGACCCAAGAAATTACCATTAACCAAGGTGTAAAGCAGGGCTTCAGTATGTCACCAACTCTGTTTAACTTATACACAGATGATCTGGTAAGGATAATGTAGCACCAGGCATAAAATTGGGACACTCTGAATATCTAAACACAATGCTAGTCGCCGATGACCAGGTTATATCCAAGATAATGAAGATAAACTATAAATGACGGAGTAAAATATATAACCTGAAAATTTCAATAGGTAAAACAAAAACCATGGTGTTCTTAGGAAATAATCCAATAAGAACAAAAATTGTCATAGATGGGAAAACAGGTATTCCATTTCCAATATTAAGGATGTGAAATAACATTTGAAGAAGATAAAGATATCACAAATAAAATATACAATTTTCAGAGGATATGTGGGACAATAAGAAGAACGTTAGGAGGTAAAACCAGAAAAATAAATTTTATAAGGTGATGGCAGTTCCTACAATGTTGTATTGGGTCAGAATGCTGGGTAAAAAAACATAAAGAGCTCAAACAAATAGAGGCACCTGAAATTAAATTTCTTAGAGCAGTGAAGGGGTGTACAAGGATGGATAAAATAAGGAGTAATTCCATAAGGGAGGAACCAAGTGTTCAGGCGATCACAGATAAGTTAACAGGGTACATAGAAAAGTGGAGAGTGCATGTATTGCGAATGTCTAGAGACAGATTTCCAAAACAAGTGCTGAAATATAAACCATTAGGCAATAGGTGTGTTGGAAGACCAAAGTTTAAATGGTGAGGTGAAGCCGGAACAGGCTAAAAGCCTAATCCTGGAAAGCAGAAGAAGAAGAAGATATTACAAACAAAGAAATTCATTATTACGTACATGCGACTGTCACACTTCCTTCATATATTTTCTTCACCAAATTATATATATTTAGACACATTTCTTTACAGAGTTTAATGCTTATTTGTTTCTTATCAGAAGATAAGAAGCACGAAGCCAGGACCAAAATTAAGTAAAAACAACACGAACTGTAAGAAATTAAGCCATAAATATTTTTGTACGATCAAGACATAATTGATTCAATTCCACGAAGCCCATATTTCGTGGTGAAAAATGCAAGTGACGGGAGAGAAGTATCCATTATAGATAAAACTGGAGTTATCAGTCATTTGACTACCAAGGCCAGTATGGAGGGTCCTTCTGTGTCTACTCCAGATTTCCCTCAATCATACGAAGATGGTTTATATAAGCGATGTGCAACAAGCAGTAAAAAAAACTTGCAATGAATACATTTGTCTCCAACGGGTATAAAAAGAGGACAAAGAAGATGAGAGACTTAAATAAAAGTGTTTTTCTGAGAAAATGGAATGGAATATTTTGTAGTCTTTTCCTTTTTTTAAAAAAAACTTGGTTAATATGTTTTATTTAAAACTATCTAACCAAATTTAGAAAGAAATCAGGATCGAATATATTTGCCTGGTGTTTTCAGGTATTTTCAAAATGTGAGGAAGTCTTTGAAAGCCTCCACTGACCTTCGAAAACGGAGTTAAACAAGACTCCGGCTCAGCCCAAATCTCCAAACTTCTATCCCAAAAACACGGTCACCTCACTATAGCATTCACTTTCAAATAAATAATAAAAATGTATAAAATTATTACAATTCTCTTTTGTTAATAAAAATCTACATTAAAAAAATAAATGTATATTTGTTTCTCCGTATGCGTTCGTAAACCATTAATCCCATTGCAATGAAACTTTGCCGAGTTGTTCGCACGCCCGCGAAGGTTACTGTCGGCCTCTCGAAGCGTTAGTCAACTCGTGAGTGAACGGAGGATGGAATTTTTAAAACATTGGAAAATGGCTGACGTCTAATAATTAGTTTTCGAGCTCGTTAAGATTAATAGTCTCTCTAAATGTTTATAGTGTATAATTGCAAACACTTACAGCATTGGAAGGGAGCACAAGTTAGGGTGTGGATGTAATGTTTACTTAGAGGTTTGTGCCAAATAAATTCCTTCTCCAGACTAATTTAATACATACACGGGTAACGCCGGATACTCAATTAATAATTAAAATAAATTCATGCAAAAATAACTGATGGTGCTATCGAATCCGTGATTATGCAAGTCGCCGAATTTAATTCTGAGATTCACAATGCCAGTTAAGTTGTAGTTCAGCCCCTAGATGGGAGGGTGGAAGGGGGCGAAACATATTTCCGCGTAAAATCATTAACGCGTACATCAACTTCTACCAACTTTATATACATGTTACTTATGATCCAGGAACAAACACCGAGGGGTTAAGATAAATTTTCATCTCTAGGAATGAAGGTGGATGGGGCGATATTTAAAAAAAACATTATTAATATCGTATAACACGTTTTCAGTATTGCTGAATCTGATAGTGTAATTCTAGAAGATTCAAGTGTCTAATTTCAAATCCATAACGCAAGGGAGGGAAGTGCCTGTACAGGTGGTGGTGGAAGGGTTTACATAAAAAATAATGCAAAAGGACTGTGATTGCTGTCGAATCCGGGTTATAGGATTCGCTCATTTTAATAATTGCATTAACCAAGTCGGTTAAAGAAATTTTATAGTCCTCGACGTGGAGTTGGACCTGTTAGACAAAAAGTTACCCGGAGTATTGACCCTCTTATATTAATAGGTGTATTTACCATTTTCTTAGATTAACGTATCTGATTCTCGTTTCTACTTAGTAAAAGCTTATATTTTTTTTACTCTTCATGGTACCAGGAGCATTTTTGAGTTTTATTAAGTTCTTATAATATTTGGATTTATATTGGTAGTATTCGTGACTCCTTTAAGGTAGTGGGAGTACTTTTTACTCGCTTGATGTACTAGGAGTATTCTTGACTTTCTTAAGGTACCTGGAGTATTATTGAAAACCATAATGAACCGGAAGTATTTTTCGCTTTTTTAATCCGCCGGAAATTTTTAACGTCTCTTATTTTATGTCGTATAAAATATCCTGAGTTGTTACAGTACTGCCAGTTTTCGTCCTGGTTTATTTGAAGTTACATTCCGAAGGCTTAGGTCGGTTAGGTGAATGTAAATGAGTAAATGCTGAAACAGTCAAGCTATTAATTACAGGTTAAATGAACTAATTGAAATAAATACACGGGCAACGCCGAGCACTCAGCTATTAAATAAATATATTACATCTGTCCAATTGAATTCTTTATAGATTTTTTTTACAGTTCTTGAATTTCTAACCACGTAGTAGATTTTTACGGGACGGAGTAAACTAACGTCACGTAATATTACGCAACAAATACTGCACACCGAAAATGATTACATTTTTTTCTTAATTGCTCTGAAAATAGGGTCTGTGGTAATAATGCCCAACATTAAAATCATTGACACAGAACATTCGTTAATAAAACCAAATGAAAATATTTTATAAATTATCCAATTTATTACTCTCGCTACCACGTCGTCCGTATTGTGTTTAGTTAATTAAACTTTTTTGTACCGAAATTTTTTCCAGTACACTGTACATAAATTAATAATTGTAGCCATTTTTTATTAAATAACAGAAGCTACGTATTTTTTAATTCAAACTGGTAACGGATTTATATTTTCCTAATTACTTCCATATGAAACTACGGGTCCAGGGGATACGGTACATGTCAGGTATCATCATTCAGAATCGGAAACCGGTAACCTCACTCTGGAATTTATTGAAGATTTCTCTTGGAATATGTTTCGTGACTTCAGCATGTGTGAAAGCTGAAGGAAATAGACTGGAGAAGTCAGGAGAAACTTTAGGATAAACGCTTTCGTCAACTAATTTGCCGATATAAAAGCATGAATGAATTTTCTGTGGACGTAACAGAGGAAAATGTACTTCGTGGAGGGAAACAGATAATTACTTCTCCGTTAGCTCACTTATGAGGAAATACGATGATCACCGATTTTATGTAAGTAATTACATAAATAATGAAATAGTTTTGTAATACATTACAGCTGTTACAAGAGTGAAAAGAACTACAACATAAATTATCTTAATTACTTACGCTGTATAAATAAATCTTTAACACAAACTAATATCTGCACAGATAGAATTCACTTCACAAATTACGCTAGGCATATCACTGCACTATCATAAGTAGCTGTAGTCATCAACAATTACGAAGAAATTTTGTCATGTATTTTGCTAAAAAAGAGGCATGAAAACAGAGCCAAAGAGGAAACCCTGTACCCACTCATTTAGGTATCACGTATTCAGCAATTCTGTAGACAAGACAATTGAGCCACATGGTGACTGATGTAAAAAAAAATGCGTACGGTTTAATAAGTACCGTTTAGAAGTAAAGTTTTACTATTACTTCAGAAATGTGTTATAATTGTTGATGTTCTTTACATTTTCAGGAATAAAGCTATACAGGAAAAGCTGAACGGTTACTCTTGTAATGTCCATGATTGTCACCGACAGTTACGAAAACGTTCATATTGCATTTGAAATTTTTTTCTAAAATGTAAGTAAAGTAAGAGACTTGCAGATTTCTTTAGCATTCTTCATATAACTCCAACGCTTAATTATCAAAATTAGAAAATGTTCCCCAATTGGCAGTACCGTAACACTTATATGAATGAAAATACTAAAAGTAAACTATTTTAGTTTTTTTAGTAACAGGCTACATGAGGGTAATGCACGTGGTGGCAACTCCCATTTAATAGCATAGGAAGGGATTTGAAAGGGGGGATACGGAAGGTTATATGAAGGTATCCAAAGGATAACTAGGGCCACCGGTGTAGAGTTTAAGGATCCTACCCGGCATTTGCCTAAATGTGATGCATAGAAAACCCTTAAAAACCTGCATCAGATAGGTCGGGCATTTGGTACTCCCACGCCCTTCCGATGGCGGGAGAGGGGTTTTCTGTGGGGTCGCAGCATTTCCCTCTCCGTGCCTTGGCCAGTTTAGGAGGCAGCTGGCCGACTATTCCAATAGGAATAGCGGTGAACTCTTACCGTGTGCCCAAGGTCTGCGACACCGGAACATACACTTCTCAAAACAGGCCTTACTTTAAAAAACCAGAGAGAGGAAAAGGCATCCCCAAAGGTAGCTCTCTCATTAACTATTTAGTTGTTTTGGTATCAACGTACGTTTGCCAGCTCCATTTTAATTTATTGTCTTGGAAAGTCGCATTATCAGAAAATGTATCATCTGTAATCTTAAAATTTTCAGTTCGTTAAGTATTAAATTATTGGCTCGTCGTCCATATGTAAGTTTCTAGTTGTATTCTCAATCTTCATATTAAGAATATTTAAATATGGTCCGTAATAATCAAATTCGTGTCATCTGCGTATAAGGCAGGAATTAAGAATGTCAATATATATTCGAAGATGATTAATATGCAAAAGATAATGCAATGGACCTAAAATAATAATTTCCCATTCGGATAAACAATCTCTTCCATATTTGTATTGGAAATTATCTTAATTCACGGTTGTTGAAATGTTACGTTAAACGTACTATAATATACCATAATGTTCTGATTTTCTTAGCAATATTGTACGATCTACAACATCAAAAAGCCCTCGACAGATCGGCAAAAATTCGAACTACTTTCAACTTTTTATTCAATAGAATTGTTTCGTTGATAGGAACTCATAATAGGGGTGCTTGTAGATTTCTGTTTGAGAAAGCTGTGTTGTACGAAAGAAATTATATTGTACTTCGTCAAGCAGTTAGTAATTTATTACGCCTATTTTTTTTGCTGGGTAAGAATAATAAGGTTTTCATTCCATTTAAAAACAGAAACATTAATGAGAGTATTATTTTCTTTTATAATAAAATCCAACTTATAATTATATTAAATTACTAATACATTTATTTATTACGTCTAACATTATTTTGTACTTTCCATAAGAAAATGTAGTCAATAAAAAATCGCAGGTTACGTACATCTTGTTATTATTATAACCCATATTTATTAAAGTTGATTTCTGTGACCGGGTCTGAATCCCGTAATCAATTCTTCTGGCATTTACGGCTGCTCAAATGAGTTGAAACTTTGCACACTACAGAAGGCTGTCAACAACACTATGAGTGGCACATATTTAAAACGTTGAGGAATTTTCTTTGAATGGATCATGTTTGCCAACAACGGCGCGAAAGTGAAAAATTTCCGGTTCATTCATAAACATTTACGCGACTTATCGAACAACGCTCGTAGTTATTTTGATATATATACCCCAAAAAACATAGGGGAAAAAGGTAACACTACAAGAAACCTGCGAGAGGATTCTGTCTTGGGTAACCTGCGAGGCATATTCTCTCGCAGGTCGAACCTTTTAGGAGAGATACGAAAGGGCTACCTTTGGGGATGCCTTTTCCCATTGGAATAGTCGGCCAGCTGCCTCCTAAACTGGTCGAGGCCCGGAGAAGGGAATGCTGCGGTCCACAGAAAACTCCTCTCCCGCTATTGGAAGGGCGTGGGACAAGTACCCAATGTCCGACCTACGTGATGCAGGTTTTTCTAGGGTTTTTCCTGCATTTATTTAGGCGAATGCCGGATAGGATCCTTAAAATATAGCCCCGGGGCCCTAGTAACCCTTGGCTACCTTCCTCTACCCTTCCACATCCCCCCTTTCTAATCCCTTCCTATGCTATTAAAGGGGAGTTGCCCAAAGTAAATTACCCGTTTGTAGCCTGTTGCCCTAAAAAAAAAGGTAACACTAAAGTGAGTGTGTAAGAGCCTAACTGTATTAAACGAAAAGAGATAATATTTGTGTATTTCACGTCAATGTGCTTGTCTCAATTAAAAATGATGACAAGAGAGATGTGACTGTCCTGAGAAGTTGTTTAGCGCACTCAATGTCAACTTTGACACACTCTGGATTTGGGGAGGCACGTGACCAGTGTGCTGATTTCCCTCATGTTTATCCTCGATTTACTTGGCCTTGTAATAAAACTTCATCCCAGCATTTGCTTGAACGATTTTGGCAGCAGCACTGTAAAACCTATTCTCTCGGCTCAATCCCCGTTATTATGAATTAATTACAGAAAATACGATAATTTGAGTTTCATTTTGTCTCTGCATATTGAGAAAATGAAACAATCATATTCCTTCATTTACGTACAAGTAGTGGTAATAGTAGTAGTGAATTTATTAAAATATTACTTTTGAAGGAAAACAATTGGCGATAATAGTGAGGTTTAGAATATTTACGTGGTAGAGATGTTCTCCAGACTTGACAGGACAGGACTCTCCTCTCTAATTAAGTCATCTTCATTAAAATCTGTTTGACTTGTCTATGTCGTGAGTGACTTTTCTGTCACGATGCTCACTAACCACCAGAGCGTGTCAGCGTAGATTCATGTCAACAAGAGCAGCGCTAAAAGAAATCCACTTCAAAGTGACCTCCCAGTACAAGACAAATTTAAGCTGGTCACTGAGTCCTTCTTTTAAACTTGTGCTTTGAGTCGCGAAACAGTCACCACAGAGCTTGAATACATTGAAGATTTTGGCACTCTACTCGAAAGATTATCCAAATTTATGGTTATAATATAGATTATTAGCGTAGTAATTCGTCCTATGACGATAATACATATCTCAATATTTTTGTAATCAACCCTTTGGAGTCTACAATAACCAACGCGAAAGAAAAAAAGTTCACATCCACAACACCCTGAAAATAATCTCAATTACAGAAATGAAATAGTTGAGAATATTAGAATAATTCTTGGAAAAACAATGGTAATATTTTCTATATAACTGAAGGAAGTATGTCTGGGAACAATAACAGAATAACATGTGGGAGATACTGCAATGGAACTCCGCCCCATAATTGATATAAATACGAATATATGCTATTTTTCTCTCCTCTTGTTTTGAAAATCAACCACAAAAAAGGAATGCGAAATGTTGCTGTATACGATTGAACTCCTCAGCGCTGCTATTTACTTATGTAAACAGTGACCCTGTCGTGGATATTAATAGTCTCTCCGTTTGCCTACTTGTGCTTTATCTCCCTACGCAACTGTTTATTCGTCTTCGCTTCAAAAAAATTACCTTCAAAATTTAGCGCTTTTCATTAACATAACGGTGAAATCTTTAAATGAAATATTTTTGGAACGTATTGAATAAGAAATTTTATAATGTAACCAGAGAAATTAGAGGACACTCTCGAGAGTCACGAAAACGAACTCCTACAGCACTTAACCCAAGAACCAGTCGGTCCAAGAAGATTAAATCGACAATGGCCAAATGACCTCATTCCGCGGTCCAACCAGCATCATCAATGGATGAGTTTCTCCTCATATCACATCTATGTCCCAAATTTTCTTATTACTCATTTATGTAATATAAAAAAATACATATGCATATAAATATTTAAAAAAACTGGTATACTTCATAATAGAGGTTCAACACCAGAAACGGAAATTAATCCATTATTACTAAATGCTTGGCTCCAAGGATCACATCATGGTTAATCTGTATGTGTGTATGTGTGTATGTTCCGCATACTTAGAGAAATTTCTACCAAATATGACCCTTGCGACCCGAAAACAAACACTGTACGGATAAGAAAACTACTGCCCACAAGGACGGAGATGGTAATTTTAAAATATGTTTAAACGTCGATATTTGCGTCGAATAAATATTTTTCGGGAAATGATCTTGATAGTGTATCTTCCTATGTTGTTTGTGTATAATTTCAACTCCTTCCGGCATGGGATGGGAAAACCCTTGGGGTTGGGTGGAGGGGCATTAAAAACATGCGTTAAAGAAACGACATTGGTGTGAAATCTGGGGTTATGGAAGTCGCTGAATTTAATAATGATATTATAAATCCTAAGTTGTAATTACGCCCCGAGGAGGGGGGGGGTCTAAGGGGAAAACAAGGTTCTTTTCACATCTTAATAATACTTACTTTACGAAACAAACACTGGATCGATAAAATTATACCTCTTATAGAGGTGGGGGTGGCATTTTAAAGGCAATCTAAATTAAAGGGAGTATTTTTGACACTGTTAGAGTAGCGAAAGTATTTCTGGGTCTCTTAAGTTATCCGGCATATTATTATTCACTATCTTGAAGTACTGCAAGTATGTGACTCCCTTAAGGTACCGTGAGTATTTTTTAATCTATTAGTCACCTTTTCAGTCTCTTAACGTGAAGGAACAATTTTTGACTTTCTAAAGTGAGTATTTATGATTGTCTTGGCAAACCAGGACTGTTTTTAACTACGTTAACGAACCGAAAGTAATTTCTACTCTTTTTTGACCCTCATAAAGTAAGGTTAAAAATTTTTGATTCTTTCAAGATATCGGGAGTGTTTTTTACTCTCAATGGTTAAGGGAGAATTTTTTAGATTCTTGTGTAAGATGAGGAAAATTTAACTCGCTTAGGGCACCAGGAGTATATTAAATGTCTTATAGTAGTGCGTGTGTTTTTGACTGTATTAGAGAACCGAGTAGGCCTATATTTTGTCAAGACTATCTTCATTTATATTTGGTATCGGGATTGTTTATGATTCTCTAAAGGCACTGATGGGTTATTATGAAATTAGCATTTCCTCTGCAAAGGTAGGTAATATAACTTCTGGACTAACTAAATACTATTTCGGACTTATACAAAGAAATACCCGGTCAACTTCCAGCACCCAGATAGTTACTAATAAATCACAGGCTGTAACGAATTTGATTATTAACTCTATTCCTGTGTTTTCCACGTTTCCAACTTTCCTATGGGGGCCACAGTCCAGAGGATTGTTTATTTTATAAAACAGTTTTTATATCACTAAAAACCTGAAGGTATATTTTCGGAACCCTTCCATGCATGAACTGTGACGTGGCTGGTGTTGGACAACCATTGGCCCAATTCTTATATGTTCCATAAATTAAATTTTGGTCATAATCCCAAATGCAATTTTATATAAACTTTTATTATCCTGTGCATACTGGGATATTACGAGAATAAATTCTTTTATAAACTGCATTTATCTCCGTCTTGATTTCTCTATTTTTCACACATTTAAGAAATGTGATTTTTTAATAATAATTTATTGTTTGTATAAATTTGGAATCATATCGGGTCTTTAAGTTCGAATAAGTGTCGCCCCTTTAAATGAACGATGGAGACAATGTTGACCAAATTCCAGGTGGCCTAAGCGGGTCTTTGTTACGCTGCGGCGGTGATGCTATCTGTCCGCATTCTCCGCTCTTCATCGAGATACGAGCGAAACAAATTACCAGACATAATTATACGAGCAAACAGCGAGTGGTAACGTTTCATTTATGTGATTCTATCGGCGCAGCTCTGACCCGACGAAAACCTCAGACCGATAAGAGTCCGTTGGCTACAAGTGTACAGGACGCCTAGCGTAAGTACGAGTTGTGTGCTTTCACGAAGGTACTTGTTTATTATAAAATATTTGTGTTAGTTTTATAACTTTTAACTAATATATTACACAAGCCCGGTGTTCAAGAAGCATTTAAATAATCTCAAAATACATGAGTGTTTTCATGAGTTGATATAAATCATTTAAATCAAAGACAAAGTTTGATTTAGGCATCCATCTAGCGAAACTATTGTGCGATGTTGGAGATCAAAGCTGAAGGTTCAGAAATAAGTGTTGAAGCGCGGTTGACAACTTTTAATACAAATTTTAATACAGTGTTTAATAAAAATCTACTGGCTATGGTTAAAGGATCCTACCCGGCAATTCGCCTAAAAGTGATGCATGGAAAACCCTAGAAAAACCTGCATCAGGTAGGACGGGCATTTGGTACTTATCCCACGCCCTTCCAATGGCGGGAGAGGGGGTTTTCTGTGGGGTCGCAGCTACCCCTTGCCTTGCCTTGGCCAGTTTAGGAGGCAGCTGGCCGAATATTCCAATAGGAATAGCGGGCAACTCTTACCGTATGCCCAAGGTCTACGACCCCGGCACAGCTGTGTTAACTATCAAAGTATCTCTAACTTCCTTTGCTTGTTTATTCAAATCAATCGAACAGAAAAAGACAAATATATAAATTGAAGAAAATTATACACCCTTGGATTACAAATCAGGTAAACCAAAACAATATTGTAATTTTTAAGTTATTTAAAAAAACGGCCAAATGATCGTGTTTGCCACTTTTTCTATTTAAATCATATAACTTTATGTCGGTTCCGCCGACAGAAAAACCTATAACTACGTAAACTACGAAATTTATATTCTTAAATTTATTACGCGTCAACGTTTCCAAGAAATGAGTAATTTTTAAGAAATAAAACGAAATTATATATATTTTTCGCCAAAATGGGTGAAAATTCTATTTTAAAAAAACATTTTTTAGTTGTCAAACCTGAAATTTGTGTTCAACGAACCCGTACAACATGGCCTGATTACACTCAGGTATAGCTGGAGAGGTATAAGAAGACGTTTCAGATGCGAAGTAAAAGAAGGGAGCGTTGTAGTGCAGTGGAGCAACGCATTCATTATATTCTTACAAGCAGGATATACAGACAGCAGAAAAGTCTTTCTATCTTACACTGTACTCATCTTCTCTCAACTATTATGGATGAGTTTTTATTGTACAACATGTCCTGAGCTGCACACATTGTTTTCAGAATAGTTTGTACACTCTCAAGTTACCGAAACAAAGGCTCGTGTTTAGCCGAGCTCCGGCCTACCCCCACTATGCACGTGTCACTGCGCAACAATCGTTCACACGCCTTACTACATCGCAAGTTTTACCCGCTTTTGAAACTACAATTGATTTTTCTACAACCTGTTGTTGAATACTCTGCTAGTCTGATTCCATTCCATGCTTTAGTTTACTTTCATATATCGCTCGTAACGACGTCTACTTTCTCGTGACTCGTTTTTAAACTTCACTAATGGCTTATCGACTTCTACAATTGCTTTCCAGTTACATGGGGATTCCTATGAAACGTCATTTATCTCACATCGAATTGCGAATATTCCCTTTTTACTGCACTTCCTGGATCATTTACCCAGTTTACCTGTGAATTTTCGAGATGTCATTTGAGAGGTTTGTTATTTTCAAACTCGCCATGATTTCTGATAAATATTTAACATAGAAACTAACGTCTTTTTAATATAATAATATTAATATGTCCCTTCGAGCAGATGAACTTAAAGTAGATAAACAAAATCTAAGAAAAATTAAATTTAAAATTGCCGGACGTTTCGGCGCAAATTTACGTCAATTTCTAACGGCGAAAAACTTATAAATTAAGTCTTTAGCCGTTAGAAAACGACGCCAATCCACAAGTAGTCTACGTACCCTAAGAATTAAAAAATACTCCCGGTACCTTATGAGCATTATAAATATCCAAGTACTTTTAAAGTTTGAAATATTCCCTGTAATTAAAATGTCAACCCTTCTATTTGTGTTAGGGGTGTTTTACACATCCAGTATTTGTTTCGTGTCGTAAGTATCATCTGTACAAAATATGATAGAATTCACTGCATGTGTTTAAGATTGTACGCTGAACACTTAACCGGCATGCAGAATATCATTATTAAACTCAGCAACATCCATAACTCCGGATTTTACTCCAATCTCGCATGCCGAAAGGGATTGAATTTTACACAACATCGGGAGAAACACTATCAATCTCATTGGCCACGAAAAATATTAATCGGAGCAAATTTGGGCAGTTTTAGGATGATTGAATATTTCCACCACATATGGTATGGTAATCGTGTCTTACTTACACAGTATTTGTTTCCGGTTGTAAAGGAATTCCGATACAAAATTTGGTCAAATTTTCTCAACAGGTGTATATTTCTATGCGGACATACACACAAACAGTCAATTTCATTTATTAGATCAAATGGTTTTCCGGCGTTGCCCGGGTTGTCATAATTAATCTCAGCGACATCCCTGACACCGGATTTGACTCCAATAACCGTTATTTTCGTAACGTTATTTTTTGTAACGCCCCTCGACACCAATCTCTAAAAGTGGTCCGAAGGGGGTTGAAATTATGCAGAAAAATATCTGGAGAAACGCTAACTATATCACTGTTCCCGAAAAAAATTATTGGACGCAAATATCAGTCGTTTTAGCATTTTTTTAAAAATTTCCATCATCGCCCCTGACTCGTATCGATATTTTGGGATGGATTTGATCACCAAAGGAGACAAGATGAGTGGTCAATATCGGGTCCTATCATTTTCCGCAACAATTCCCCTTCCTTGCCCCTTGCATATTGTGGTGCAACGTCTGTACGAATGCAACGGAAAATAGTAAAATATTATTAAAATAATTAGTCGACCATCTCATACACAGACATTACATTGCTTTTTTATATTATTATCCATGTGTAATAGGAACAAAGTTTAAAATACTTAATTAAAAATTAACAACAATTAAAAACTCACGTAGGTAGACAGTCTTGATGCCAAACGTATTTGCATATCTTGAAATATATTGTAATAAACAACAATAGAGCTTTATTTAATTTAAAGAATTTGCCCCACGTTGTGGTGAACTTTATGTAATAAATAAAAGTATGAGCTTTATTTAATGAAATAATAATAAAAAATTAAGAAACAAAATATTTTTATTTTATTTTGTGGCAATAAAAGATAATTACAAACACAAAATATGAGATCTGGTTCTCTCAGGGCCTCTACTGGGTTTGATAATGGACACAAAAACTTGATTTAAAATCTGACTACCAAAACAGTTCACAATTTACCTAAACAATATGTCAATAGAATGAAAGAAATTAAAAGTAAAGAAATTAACTCTGATTGACAATTTAAAAGAGAACAAAATCTGACTTTATCCTTTAATTAGCGTTTACAATTAATCATTAGTTTTGGTTTTGTTACTTACATACTGTCCAGCTGGTACCAGCATTCTTTTTGGCTTCGGAAGTACACTATTGCAAAATTTTACACTGACTCTAAATATCGACTCACAGATTTTACACTATTGAAGTAAAAATTGATAGGCTCCCAGGAACTCGGGTGATCCTCCTGAATGTCAGCTATCTGATGCCTGCTTGTCTTACAGGAATCCTATGATTCGTAGATTTATTAGTCTTTTACTGATTTGGACTTAAACTGTAATGTATCTCCTTGAAGATTTATTTTAACTGTTTATTCTTTCGGAGCGAACTAACTTTTCTTTTTCTCCTTGCTGTAGACTTAAACTGTCAACTTTACTATTCCGCTCTTTGCTGCTCACCAGAAAAACTTCATCCGTCCACAGCAATCTTTCATCACCAACTCTATCCTAGCTGGCTATAGACGTAAAAAAAACTTATTTCCTTTCCTGGCTAGATATAGACGTAAACTGCTAGACTTTCATACGCGCAAACGCCATTTTGACTTTTCAACAAAAGGGGCTGAACTCGCTTTTCCATTGTTGATTTTTCGATCAGACCGCTATAATGGATTTATCAAACAATTCAAATTTTATGACCAAACAATTAATGGCCTAATTAATTGGCATTACAATATATATTCATAATTTTAGTTTAGTTTTATTTACTCGTATGTAGTGACAAATGGCTTGCTTCGTGCAGTGTTTTAGATGCACAGGGAGAGATTTTTAAACAATGCTATACGTTGGCGACAATATTTACTTTTTTAGGATAGTTCCTGTTGGCATTATTCCCTTTTTGGGACGAAATTATTAACGTCGAAAAGAATTTACTTATTGTTTTCTGCCAATATGGGAAAATTTTAACAAGTTACAGAGACCGCTTACATTTTAAAATAAATCGCATATGTTTTGTAATCAATTGCATATTTACTTTAAGAGTAATTATATCTAAAGAGAAAGAAGAAATCAGAGTCTTTAAAACATGTTCTTAGTTTTCGTATTTCGTGTAGCTGTCCTTTGGATTTTTGCATATAACTGTTACATCAAGTTGCGGCTGCAGCTATATTTTATTTTCGACGGACGTGTAAAGTTAATCGTTGATAATTTATTTTCCGTTGTTCGTAGGTTGGTAATAATGGTAATGAATTAGTTTGGAGTCCGAACTACGACGTAAGTAATGAGGAATTTTAATATAAATAGTTGAATATATGAGATTTTGTAGAAAAGATGCATATGGGTAATACTCAATAAAGTAATGAAAATTAGAAACAAAATAATGAAATAAAAAGCAAAGTATAAAAATTAAAAAAAAATGATCTAATATATATTGTAATGCCAATTTATTAGGCCATTAATTGTTTGTATTAGAAATTAAATTGTTAGCGAATAAATTGTTAGCGGTATTTTGAGCGACAATAGCGCTGAGCTCTGTTGCTTTGGGAAAATGCCGAAATGGAAATGCGCGCTCAAACTCGAGAGGCACTAGGATAGTGAGTTGGTGCCGAAAGATTGATGTGGACGGATGAAGTTTTGAGTCAGCAGCCAGAAAGGACAGCAAGGGGTCGTGTCAGAAACATAGTCGAGACGATCTAAAGTATTTAAAAGTAAACTTAGTTTCGGTCAGCAGCAAGGAGCGGAATAGCAGAGTCTACATTTAGGACCAGCCACGAGAGAATAAACATTTAAAACAAATCTTTACTGAGCCACGTTGCAGTTTAAATCCAAATCAGTAAAAGACTAATAAATTAGCAACTCGTAAGATTCCTGTAAGGCAAGCAGATAACTGATAATTAGGAGGATCATCCGAGTTCCTGGGAGCCAAGAAATTCCATTTCGATTCAAATAGTGTAGAATCTGTGTGTCGACATTTAGAATCAGTGTAAAATGTTGCAATAGTGTACTTCTGAGAATGCTGGTACCAGCCGAACAGTATGTAAGTAACAAAAACCAAATATGATAATATTGTAAACGCTAATTAAAGGATAGAGTCAGATTTCGTTTGTTCGTTGGCTTACTTCTGGTTATCTTTCATTGATCGACTTATTGTTTTAATTTTGAGCAAAATATTTTGAATTGTTAATTAGTCAAATTCTACTTTTATCGTGTCCTAATCATCAAACTGAGATATTAAAATTTTAATTGTAATTGTTTTGATTCTTGAAGCCAAAATTTGAAAATAAATTATATTTTATTTGTAAATTCTTGTTTAATCATTCATTTAATTAACGCCTATCCTTTTGATTAATATTTCATTTAATTCGAGGCTTTAGTTGATTATCACAATATCTTAATTTCATTTCGTTCCTACTTGTGGCATCTTTAAATAAAATGTTCGACTATTTGAAGTCTAAAACAAGCATTGGGTGAAAGACGGCCTGATGCGATAGAAACTGAAAAAGCATACCACGTATTGTGAATATTTAATCAGATTAGTTTTGTAACCTAAAGTTTTCCTTTACCAAGTGGGTCAAGACAATTTATTCCTGGTATTTTTTTGAGGCTCAATAAGACGAACTTTCCAATTAAGAGCTAATGAAAAAAGCGTTCATTGCGACAAGACCTGGCGGGTAGCACCGGGCAATTAGAAACCAACAACCGCCGACTGGTCGGAAATTAATCGGATATTGGAAGTAAATACACAGCGAGTCTCCACGGACCGTGTGGTTAATGAAAAGCAAATCACCTGTTACGATGTGTTTCAGATCACAGTTCGCTCTAATGAGATCTTGTTAGGACGTGATTTGAATCTCGTTACTTTGCGAGATTATCTCTCCCGCTCGCTCACTAACTTTCGCTATAACAGCCGGGGCGTATCAGAAAGGGCGCTAATTGCTTTATTCATATTCATCAACTGTGAAAGGTCTGTCTTCCAGTACAGTTGTGCAATTAGTATTCCTTATCATCGTATTTACCTTAGAACAGCAGAATACTCGATACATAACGACGCCCGGTAAGCCAGAGGCCTAGTGTGAGTAATTTCATGTCTTTCTCTTCTATCTGAGTCACATGACAAGGAAGAACTTAGAGCTCATCCCTTGCGTACAATCTCAAATATTTTCGCACTCAAATGAGAATTTAACCTGTCTTAACAACATATAATCGTCCGCCCCGTTTTTGTTGAGGGTTTTTATTCAGTATTTTGTATTATTGACTTCCTCATATTCCATAGACAAATGCACTGATAGTTTGTTTATGAACGTGCACCATAAATTTTATGATTTGAGAAGTTGGCATTTTTGGCGGACGTGAAGGACAGTCCCGGTGATAGATAGCGAGAAAAAAAAGGTAGGACGGAGCAAACAGTTTATTTAATCGAAAGCAAATAATCGATTAGAGAGACGTCAACCTGTAGCCAAATTTACGTCCCTTTCCGCTTCCACACAGAATTCATTACATTTTGTAAAGTTTACTTGTAGAATATTCAAATAATAAAATATTAATAAATTACTTTGAGAGTGGACCATTTATACGTGAAATAAGTAACGTTAAAGTTCATAGCGCCATCAATTGTTCACTTCATACGTCACACAACAAATGAACTGTTGGCGATACGTGAACACAACGGGAGCAAATTTACAAAGGTTTTATACCATCACACACATAATTACTAACACAGTTTTCACAATTTATTAAGACACAACTAGAGCACAATTAATTAAATGAGTACAGAATATTTTAACAATATTTATATGAATCAAAATTGTGCGCCAGCATATACATACATAATATTTCAAGGATTTTAGATACATTACTTTTCACCAAAATGATCCAAATTAATAACAATTTACCGAAATTAAACAAGTGAAGTTTGTGAGATCTCTTTTTCGTGCAAGATGTAATGGGTTTGAGATTCGCTTTAAACGCTGAATATAGAAAAGAATTTTCAACGTATTTTACAGAAATGACTAACTTGTGAAAAATTAGTTATTATTCAGATTACAGTTTACGTGGATTGTCCTCGTAATTAGCTCGGTTCAGGAACGGCTGCCAACTAGATCCTGCGATGAATTTTGATGGAGGAACTCAGCTCTTGTCCCACGACAGAGGAAAATAATGGAATTATCGCGCAGTCCGCCTCACGGAGTTGCAATTTCGTAGTATATATACTCTTGGAAAAACACTTTAAAATCTCGTAATTTTAAATTCCTTACTTTTCGTTAACATACTTCACTATTAAAATGTAAGTTGTTCAGTATATTTTAATATATATATATATTTTGTAATGAACAACAAATAATTAAAATTTAATCGACCCACGTTGAGGCACCAAAATGTAATGAATCACAAATAATTAAAAGAATTCAATGGTTAATGAAGCCAATTTGTAATGAATTGAATATTAACAAAATTTAAGAAATTTATTAATGGATTAATTTTATTTTATTAAATTTAAAAAAATGAGAAGGATGCTAAATGATCTACCAAATTTTAACATAACAAAAAAATTAATTTATTCAAAGTAAAATTACAAAATTTCTTGACGTGATTATTTACATTTGTGTTCTTGCTATTTTACAGATTTTATCAACTCATCTAAGGGTCGTTTATTTGGGTCTTATAAATAAAGAACCAATCCTTTTACATTTACATTATCAGTCAAATTTTTTACATGATTAAAGTTAATTAATAAAATATACGTGAAACCGAAATCTGACGATTTGAATTTTATTTAACGTTTACAAAACTTTTATTAAAATTTTTTCTACTTACAGTCTCTTTGCTGGTACCAGGCATTCGTTTTGGGCACTGATGCACTATACACTTTTCACATATAATAGGCCATAATTTCACAGAATTTAAATTTATTTCAAAACACTGTCCAAAACTTTCGTATATATCAACTGGAACGATTTCTCCGTACAACTCCTGTGGTCCTCGGCATTAAGTCTCTCTCTCACTAGCAAATATGAAATTTCTCGTTCTAACTATAGGTCAGCCCGAAAGGAGAGAATTCTCTCGCAGGTGAACCTTCCCAGAGAGCTCTGGCGGAGGCTACCTTTGGGGATGCCTTCACAACTCTCTGGTTTTTTGAACTAAGGTTCCCACCTGCCGAGGCACCTCGGCCTGTTTTGAGAGGTGTATGTTCCGGGGTCGCATACGGTATACGGGCATACGGTAAGAGTTGTCCGCTATTCCTATTGGAATAGTCGGCCAGCTGCCTCCTAAACCGGTTAAGGCACGGTGAGGGTAAAGCTGCGACCCCACATCAAACCGCTCTCCCGCATCGGAAGGGCGTGGGACAAGTACTAAATGCCCGACCTAACTGATGCAGGTTTTCAAGGGTTTGCCATGCATCATATTTAGGCGAATTGCCGAGTAGGATCCTTAAACCATAGCCCAGGGGCCCTAGTTAACCCTTGGCTACCTTCCTCTACCCTTCCGCATCTCCCCTTTCAAATCCCTTACTATGCTATTAAAGGGGAGTTGCCACTATGCCCTCATGTAGCCTGTTAGCCTAAAAAAAAGTTATTAACTCCTCGATGAAATTTACGACAGTTTTTTTTACTATTTGAATTTATACTCGTGGCTTTCCTTATTGAATTATATGTCCAAACTTTACTCAGTGAATTTACTGTCCGCAACCTTTACTTGATCAAATTCAACCTGTGACTTTTCTTGATGAATTTCTGCCCGCGGCTGCCGTTAGACTGGAGTTTTAGAATGCCTACCGCCGACACTCGGTACCTCAATACATCTGCAATCCGTCCTGCCTATGATAATCCGGAAGAACTGTTGGCAGATCCGACCAGCTTCTGCGATGGGGACTATGGAGGACCTAAATGTCCGCGGTCACTTTTTGCTGATGTCCTACTGGAAACTTGAATGATGTACCGTTCCGGGACACTTTGTAGCTTACTCTCAATGTTGTGCTGTTTTATTTTTGAATGTTGTTTAAAAATTAATTTTAAAAAAATCAAATGATTCTGTTGGGAGTGAGCTTATCAGTAAAATTTTTAAGGTCCACAAAAAGCACGTCCTACCGTTCCAGAAGTTGAAAACAGAAGGGAAAAAATACTATCTCTTTTTTTTTAGAAGAAGACCAAGATGGAAAATTTCAATGCGTCATTTGTTTCCTTCACAAAAAAGAAACCAGCCGCTAATTTATTAGTAAAAAATGTAGAATTCATTAAGAGTATTTAAATAAATAAAATAAATTACTTAATTAATTTTTTTATGTTTGAATAAAATTGGGAAAATTTTATTATTTATTTTCTGTATTGTTGTTTGAGAAGCGTTGGGAACTCGACGTGCAACAATGTCACGTCACGTATTGATGAAGAAAAATTAGAGAATAAACGCTATTATCTTCAGCGAAAACTCTGAAACGTTCTCAAAATCGGCGAATAACATATGAAATCTCTCAATATATATATATATATATATATATATTGTAATAATTTTTAAACATAGCTTGTATCTTTTGACAATAATTCATGATATGAACTATGTGGCGTTTTTAAATGAAAAGAACTATTACGTGAAAACTATTAAACAAGATTTATTAACAATTTTAAAACAAGTATTCAAATCACAAAATATTTGGGATCTCAGGGTCTTGAACTGGGTTTGATAATGGCAGAATTTATATAATTAAAATCACAAAAATTACATTTGCTTTATATGCATCTGAACATAGACGAAATTTGTTGCTGAAGAAGTAATACCAAACATTGAATTTAAACAGTTTCAATTTTTATCAAGAAATAAAGAATGATCTGAATAATTAAAGATCTCATTTTATCGATAATTAAAGAACGATCTGACGTTTATCTGTTAAACATGGTTTACAATGATTTTAAAGTTTTCTTTCCACTTACGGCAGCCCAGGTCTCATTTTAACTTTTCGTGCACAATTTTGGGGATATCACAGATTCTAAGTACTCACAGACTCTAAATGTTCACAGACTCTAATTAGCGTAGTTTGTTAGTTGGTTTAAAATAACTTTGTCGATTCTCGATGATTTACTGCAACCTGGATTTGTAGATCTCGTGAATTTTTGTTGAAAATGCACCTCATTGGTTTTGTCTGTTGACTGAAGACTAGTTCGGTTTCTGCATTTTTGATATAACAGCGTACTGGTTACTGGAACACTTTCTCGTTCGTTAAATTAGACCTTTCAGTCTTCACTGCTGACTGGCAAAGATTGTTCAAGTTTTCGTGAATTAGAATTTTAATCTGTACATCTCGCCGTTTACTGCCCAACTGTTCGTTCTTTTAGTCTGTTCTACTTGCTGTCCGCTGCTCAACTGTTCGTTCTTTTACTCTGTTCTACTTGCTGTCCGTTGCCCAACTGTTCGTCCGTCTCGAAATTTTGAGCGCGTAAAACCTTCTCGACCGATCAACAATACTTTTTTTTTGCATTGCCGGTTTGTTGTGGCGTCCGCTATATCCACCAATAATGAGTCCTCTACAATTAAACTTTTCAATTAGAACAATGCCTTAATTACCAATTCCTACAATATATATTTAATGCCTGGTAAGTGAGGCATTGTTTCGGATGGATCGTCTGGACTGTGAGAGGGGCAATTTTTGTAACGTATTTATTTAGGTTCTTGGGAACGCTGGTATTGAGAATTCGGAACCGTGCACGTGCGTGTGGCCTTTCTCAAACTAAATCTGTTAAGTGGGGCATTGTTTCTGATGGATAGCCTGGACTGTCCGAGGGGCAGTTTTGTAACGTGTTTATTTAGGACTGAGTATTTCTTCGTTTTGAAAAGCTGGTTGTGTGAGGGTGCAAAAAGATAAATAATCCTGTCTCGATTGTCGGTTTTTGGACATGACAGAGTAGTTAGCCATTTGCTGACTAAGGAACTGCAGCTGCATAATATAAATCTCGGGATAATGGAAGAAACTGTCAACGGGAATTTGCGACGAAGTTTTGGAACAATGGAAAAAGGAAAAGACTGGGGGTATATTTGTGGGAGATAAGCTTTTGAGAGAGTGTTATTCTGCGACCACCGAAGATGGTGAATGTGTTTAAGAAGTTAGTCGTGCTGTGATCACCGAAGCTGGAGACTATGACTAAGGGAGACATCGTTTAAGGGAGGAGAATGTGTTATAAGTTGCAGTCTGCGAGAGAAACAGCCAAATACTCATCGATAAACATTTTGTATGCTGAAGTCTAATCTATTCTATCCTCAAATTAGACCACTGTCTTCGATTGTAGGAGACCAGGACACTGCATCCAGCGTCTAGTAATCTTCAGAACGAGCAAATGATATGTCCTTCACGAACGGAGAACCAACTTTTGTCAAACCAACAGTGTGTTTTAGAATCAGTGTTTAAAACGGCCAGTATGTAAAGTGTGTGTGTGCGAACGACCCAAATTTTCCTGAGTAATCGTAAGTTGAAATTTCATGGTATTCATAGATGTAAACCGAATTAAAAGATAAAGTCAGATATTGTTCTTTTCTTTTGTGTTGATAAAATAAACTCTTTAAATTTAAAATCAATCTTGTAGAATAAGTTCGTCGATAATTTCGTCTATGTCTAGACGAATAAATATTTCCTTTTAATTTAAAGCTAAATTTGGTTTCTTTGATTATGTTTAAATGTTCGACCGTTATCAAACCCAGTTAAGACCTTCGAGAGAATGAGATCTTTTTTTACATTTGTTTAATTGTATAAGTGTTCAAAAATTAAAATAAATTTTGTTTGTTGTTTATAAATATTAATCTTTTTATTTAGACACCCGTTTGTATATTACATTTTGGCTACCACAACGTGGGGCAAATTAATAAGTAATCTTTTGTTTATTATAATATATATATATATATAGACTTAATTAGACGACGTCCAAACACGAAGTGGAGTCTGCTCCTTTAACAAATCAGAAAAGTTGTTACATTTCGCGATTACGAAATGCCGTCGAATTAGATTGTCCGCCTCATACAGCCTTCAGATTCCGTTGCGTCGCTCGCTTGAGATATTGCGGCGCTATATCCATCAACCAGTTGTGGCCAACTGCATAACTCCCAGAAATTTAATAATTCATTAAATATATTCAATTAAAACGCCAATAAATTAAATTAAGTATATAATTTTCTAAATTGTCTGTATTGGCGATATCCGTAATACTACACTTGTATTCTAAATATTCTAAGTATTCATTCACGGCCAAGATCAACGAATTTTTCATTCCATAAAATGATTTGTATATATGCAATCTTTCAAATTCATCCAATTGATGTTACTTTAGGTTTCTAAAATGTATTTTAAACAAACTTTTGATTATCATAAATTCTGGAAGATTCTGTTTTTTTTATTTTAATTCTTTTTTTGTATTTAGAATAAATTAATTCCATTAAGCCAATTTAGTTTTGAATAGTTATATATATATATATATATATATATATATATATATATTGTAATGCCTATTAATTAAGGCATTAATTATAATTGATAATCTAAATTATTGGAGAAACATTATTGACAGCGGTACCGAACACTACAAGCGACAATGAAGGAGAGTATTGTTGTCTGGGTTGGAAGAAGGAATAGCGCGCACAGAGACGGAGGGAGAGTTCAGTTGGTGACGGATTTCAGTCGAGGACGGAACTAAAATTAATTCAGTTGGAAATCAGAGTTCGTTCGCATTAAGTCGTCGTGGAAGTATAGCTGTGAACAGACCTTGAATTAAAATATCCAAAAAGTATTTGGATACTTGTAGTATAACAGTTGGAACTATTTTTTCTACAAGTTGCAGTCTGCGACATAAAGACATAAATATTCGACGCTAAACATTTAGAGCGTAGAGTCTAAACTATTACATTCGTGATTTACACCATTGTCTTCGATTGTGGCAGCCAGGCAACTGAATCCAGCAGCTAATAAAATTTGGAACGAGAGAATAACATTTCCTAAACGAACAGTGAACCATTTCGTCAAACTAAAAGTCTTATTAGAATCAGTGTTAAAAATGGCCTGTATATAAAGTGTGTGTGTACGAACGAGCCAAATTTGCCTGAGTACCGTAAGTTAAAATTTCACTGAATTCATATAGGTAAACCAAATTAAAAGATAGTGTGTCAGATATCGTTCCTTTCTTATTGATAAAAAAATTGTAAATTAGAAGCAATCTTTGTAGGTTAATTTCGTCGACAATTAAATTTAGTTTTGTTAATTGAGGAGTAAAATCTGTTCCTTTTAAATTTAATTTTGTGTTCTTTAATTATTCTGAATTATTGCCGTTATCAAACCCAGTTGAGACCCTGAGAGACTGAGATCTTAATTAAATTGAATATTTGTTTCAATTATTGCTAAATTAAATTTTTTCATTTGTTAAGCCATTTTTTTTAATTATTACAATATATATATATATATATATATATATATTGTGGTAATTAAAAAGAAACATGTAATTAATCAATGAACAAAATTTCACGACTTTCATTGTCGACGGCGTAAATATAAGAATTGTGTACAATAATATATATGCTTTGTGTGTGCATTGTCGCGAGGGCATGGCTGGAAGCGCGGAACTTAAGTGTGTTTTGGGCGTCGGTGGAGAGAGGAGAATATATCTTAAAAGCTTGAGTGTAACATAGTTTTCAATGGTGATAATAATTTGTTTTAATAAATTAACTTTGTTTTATATTTTAAAGTCTGATTTTTCATTTAAAATCCTAACTTTTCAACTAATTAATTTGCTTAGACAAAATCTCATTTAATTTTGAATATTACATTTTGTGCTTCAACGTCGTCTTCATTTAAAGTTAAAATTAACTATTAATTATTGGAGGCCCGCTTTTGCAAATTGTATTCATTACTTTTGGTGCCTCAACTTGGGATTCAATATAAACTAATATTGTATTTACTTCAATATATATATATATATATATATATATATATATATATATCTGTGTATGTGTGTGTGTGTGTGTGTGTGTGTGTATGATACGAATATATTCGATTTGCCACTAAGGTTTACCAAGTGAAATAATGAATCTTTCAAGTCTACAGCTACATCATTGAAGTCGAATACATTTCTTGAATATATATTCAATATTGTAAAACGATTGGCATTGTAATTAATTGTTCTTTACTGTTGACGGAACATTTTCGTAAACCGCACGTTATTAGTCAAGGAACGCTTGAAACTGGCGGTTATGAATGTTGTTTACTTTTTCAGTGTTTTAATGCAACTATTCATTTATTTTTATTCAGATGTAAAAAAGTAATAAATTGATTAATTTCCGTAGGTTTTCCCGGTGAATGAGCTTCTGGAATTGTCCTCGGGTTTCCAACCAGGTGGCGTTAACTAAGCACGACGTTTCGTCTAATAGCATCGTCGACATGTTCTAGGTGAAACGTCGTGCTTAGTTTAAGCCACACGGTTGGAAACCCGACAATAATTCCAGCAAGTGAAAAATTATCTAACGACTCTAGATGAGAATTTATGTGAAAATTTCGAAAATTTTGTACGTTAAATTTAAAATTATGTTCACGTTTATGTGTAAAATTATACAGTTGTACCCAAACAAATTTAATTCAAAGAAACATAATTTCGATTGGCCCAATGTACAAATTTTAGATGAATAATATAAGTATTAACCCACATTTATGCGTGAAAGGTTACTTATTAGATGTAATGTTTCGGCCGTTGATGTTAATAATGACACAAATAATATTAAAAATAATTGTGATTCTTTATTATTGCGATATACGTTGCATTATAATTATTTTTAAGAAACGCTTTAAATTATATTCATAACTAACTAACTCCTTGGCTCGACAGCCCCGAAGGGTCTTGGCCTACCGAGACGGCTGCCAGACTGTCATCTTACATGACACATTCTGGATTTAGGAGTGACACCTGGTCAGAGTGTCGATTCTCCCACAGCCTTAACCCCAGTTTTCTTGACCATAATTATATTTGTAAAAATTATCAATTGGTAATAGTTTCTCAATTTCTTTGTTTAGATACACTTGACGAGGTCCCAATCAGGGACGAAACGTCTCGTTTAAAATTTGAATATTAAAACTTTTTTCTGGTCCAAAAGGCTGCTGTTTTTAACATTTAAATTAAAATGTAGTCATATAAGTACTATAGTAGATAGAATAATTGTTAACAGAAATCTATTTTTAAAAAATCCGGTCAGTATATTTTTAGGTACATCGTTTTCTAAATTTTTCAGATATCCTTTTAATGGAACATTAGTTCAGAGAAAACCGTTTATACATTTTAGAGAAAAGAAAATAATCCGCTTTCCAATGCTTTTGAAAAGGGAAATTTCACTAAAATATCTAATAGCAAAGTTTTTCAATTTGCACACAAGACTTGAATTCAAGTTTAAATACATTTCAATCACATGCGATATCACCAGCATCCGTTCTAAAAAAAACAAAAAAACAAGTGCATATTGTGCTATCTTCCATCCGACAGGCGCCGGAAATGTGGTCAATGGACTCTCAATTGCAGATCAGCGTTTGTAACAGACTGGCTCGCAGTTAAAATAATTCAGTCCTTTACTCGCGCTGGTAATCGTTTTCCATTTTTGTACCTGATCGATTGAGAATTCCCTGAAGATTTCGCCAATCGGCGAATGGAGCGACCGCGATGTTAGTTTTCGATTGTGATTGTATCGAACACTTTTATTAAGAGTGCTACAAAGGCCTAGTCAGCAATGTTGCTTCAGTTTTAAGTCAGCGGCTGTGGTATAAATATGTAAAGTCATTACTGATGTACGTCACACGTCCGGTAAACACAAGCATTTTCCTTGAGAATGCCCTGACTTACGGGTACACTTGCACCAGCTTATCTGCGAAGAAGACAAACACAGGTGTAGAGAAATCCTAATTGCAGTGATAAGAGATAACGAAGCAGGTGCGTCGTGCCTTCACGACGTTTCGCAATACTGCGTCAACAATAAAAACAATACACGGACCAGGCCCAGAGTAAACATTGCACTGCATCCCTATTGTTCCGTACGGGTTTACATCTAAGCTGTAATCTACCTACATCTTCTAATGGAACTCTTAACTTTCTTATAAAACCAGATATATTTCTCCAATAGGGAACAACCTTCAATTTTTAAAAGTCATTTTCACGATATGAGTCAATTTCATCTGCGGAAGTTTTACTCTTGACGACATTTTGACATAAGATCTATTCATATTACTTTTCTAACAAATTCCTCGAACCAGGTAAATTACTTAAAACGGAATCATTTGACAGAAAGTGGTTGAAAAGCAGCTATTTCCTAAGCTCGAAATTAAATACAAACTATATATAACAATAAATAGTTCTCGGTATTCACAAGGGATTTGCATATTTATATTCAAACGCAACGTTTCGACGATAGCTTTTGTAGTACTCTTAATAAAAGTGTTCGATACAATCAAAATCGAAAAGTAAACGTTGCGTTTAAATGTAAATAGGCAAATCCCGTGTGAAAACCGAGAACTATTTATTGAACAACTACACCGGGAAAGACTTCAATCTTTCATTATATATAACAACATCTGACTGCAATAGTTGTGTGGACTTTTAATTATTTTTTTAGGGCAACAGGCTTCATGAGGGTAATCCACGTTTGGCAACTCCCCTTTAATAGCATAGGAAGGGATTTGAAAAGGGGGGATGCGGAATGGTACAGGAAGGTAGCCAAGGGTTAACTAGGGCCCCCGGGCTATGGTTTAAGGATCCTACCCGGAAATTCGCCTAAAAGTGATGCAGGGAAAATCCTAGAAAAACCTGCATCAGGCAGTTCGGGCATTTGGAACTTGTCCCACGCCCTTCCGATGGCGGCATAGGGGTTAGCTGTGAGGTCGCAGCTTTCCAATAGCCGTGCCTTGACCAATTTAGGAGGCAGCTGGCCGACTATTCCAATAGGAATAGCGGACAACTCTTACCGTATTCCCAAGGTCTGTGACCCCGGAACATACACCTCTCAAAACAGGTCGAGGGGCCTCGGCATATGGGAACCTTAGTTCAATAATCCAGAGAGATGTGAAGGCATCCCCAAAGGTAGCCTCCGCCAGAGCTCTCTCGGGGGCTTCCTTCAATTCCCGTGGACTTTTAACTTTAGCGTCCTCTATTATACCAGCTTAAGACACTGCAGGGGCTATTCTCTCGCAGGCAATACCTGCGAGGGATGTTCTCTCACAGGATGAACCTTGTAGGAGAGATACGAAGGGGCTACCTTTGGGGATGCCTTTTCCTCTCCGTTTTTGAACTAATGTTCCCACAAGCCTAGGCACCTCGGCCTGTTTTGAGAGGTGTATGTTCCGGGGTCACAGACCTTGGGCATACGGTAAAAGTTGTTCGCTGTTCCCATTGGAACAGTCGGCCATCTGCCTCCTAAACTGGTCGAGGGATGGAGAACGAAATGCTGCGTCCCCACAGCAAACTCATCTCCCGCTATCGGAAGGGCGTGGGCAATAATCCAATGCCCGACCTGAGCCACATTCAGATTAGTTCCCTAGAAGATACTGGTTAATTATAAATCTTTATTGTCGGTATGTCCAACTGATACTTCACAATTGTTTATTTGATGTCGTCTGCACGGGATTTCTAGCCTCTGAGAAGAGCTGCCAGATGAATTCTGCCGGAGGCGCCAACACTTTGGAGGCTCATCAGTACAAGAAGATATGCAAATGGGAGTGTTATTTGTGCAGTGCAGTGTTATTTTTGGAAAACTTTTTAGTGCAATTAGTGAAGTGAAGTTCAGCTTAAAATTATTTTTTATTCCTTACTTTATATTTAAGATTTCTTACTTGTGTAATGTTCTGTAATCCTTACTTATTCTCCAATATATACGTATGTAGTATTCCTTATATTCTCCCTGAACCTATTAAATGTAATTTTCTAATATGTACACTTTAAATTATTCATATCACTATTTATGTATTGTCTTAGACATCTAGATTATTTATGTATATCTCATTCATTTATTTGTAAGCAATATAATTTTGACTTGTCCTATTTCCTCAGCAGAGGACTAATGGAACTAATAAAATATAATCTAAACGAATATGGGGCGATATATTTCATAATTAATTAATTCACCTATTCAATGCAGCCCCGAACATCTACCAATACAATAATGTTGAATATTTCAGTGTAAGAGGTGACCAAGATTCAGTGACAAGAGTACTTTACAATTCAGGCCGCATTCCGCTGTAATTTAAACCTTATCCATATCAACTGGGAAATTTATCTGTGTTTCACCGAGATGTTAGAGATTCTAGAGATATGTTTACCATTAAAAGCATTATGTTGTCATGATCAAGTCCAATTGCAATGTCTCAGTTCCTTTATCTTATTTATGGCACAGAAATTGGGTCTTTTACGAAACTTAGTAAGCAAGAATATTTGACTGAAACTAGGAATCTTTCGAAAGACAGGCTCATATATATTGTAATAAACACTAATGATGGGCTTTTTAAATTAAAGAATTTATAAAATTTACAAACAAAATTTTTATTGTGACAATAACTCAAACAATTTCAAATTTATAATATTGAATTTCTCAGGGTATTCACTGGGTTTGATAATGGACAAATAAATAATATTTATAATCTTATCATCAACAAATTACAATTAAAAGAAAAAGAAATTTACTCCTCAATTAAACTAGAACGAAATTTAATTGTGAACGAAATTAAAAGTAAAAAGATTGACTCTGATTAACAATTTTAATCAAAAAGAGAACGAAATCTGACTGTTATCTTTCAATTACGTTTACATAATTAATTGTTTTTTTAAATTGTTACTCACGTCTGCCCAGCAATCCAGCGTACCTTTAATTTTCGAAAACACTATTGCTGGTTTTACACTGCTTCTAAACTCACAGATTCTACACCAAAATTTTAAGCCAAAATTGTATATGAAGTCAGGAACTCGGATGATCCTCCTTTCATCATCTATCGGTTGACCGCTCGCCTTAGGTGACTTCTGCGATTTGTCGATTGGGTAGTCTTTATTGTTCCGGACTTAAACCGAAACTTTTGCTATTTCTGGCCGGCTATGGACACAAAAACTGCTTTTTGTTAACAGGTTTCGACGTTATACTTTTATGAATGTTTTACTTTGTCCTGCTAATTGCCAACCCTGTTGATTTCTCCTTTCAAAAACTGTTATACCTCGACGAGGTCTTTCCGTGAACTCTATCTCACTACATCTCCCTGTGAACTGTCTTCTCGCCTCGCAATTTGAGCGCGCATACGCCATTTTGACGGACCTTCCGACAAAGGAACAGAGTCTATTGTTATTTCAAAAGCTCCAGCCTCAACAAAGGATTTCTCAAACAATTTAGATTTTCAATTTCACAATTAATGTCTTAATTAATTAGCATTACAATATTTGCTCATCTCCCCCTTTTGTGATTGCCGGCCCAGGCGCCACTGCGTATGCACAATTATTTAATTTATACACGACAATAGTTAATAATCCTGTAAATAATAACGCGATCCGCGTGATCCAAGCAGGAAGCTGATAAGTGATTCTCTACGAACGCGTCGGTAATTTAGCCGAGAATGAGACTAATTTTTTATGGGGGTCCTCGCTTTGATTTAATTTTTAATGATTAAATTTCCCATTAAGAATATATTTAATTTACACAATTTTATCCTTCGCCTCAGTCACAATTATTCTTAATAATTGCGATCTCATACACGCAATCATTCATTCTCACTTAAATCTATACCATCCTATGAGCCTTTTATCCACCTATTTATCAGCCCTTACCACCCTTATCTCTAGATACCTTACCACCAATGTCTTTTCTCCGGTTGAACTTAAGGTTTCCACAAACCAATGCACCTCGGTTAGTTTTGAGAGGTGTATATTCCGGGTTCTCAGACCTTGGGCGTTCGGTAAGAGTTGTCCGCTATTCCTATTGGAACACTCGGCCAGCTGCCTCATACATTTGTCGAGGCATGGAAGGACGTCGGGCCACTGCCTAACCCATAAAAGGACCAACAGGAATGCAGAGCGCCTCATAGACTTTTGAGACAAACATAACCTGGTCCTAAAGTCAACCGCCTTCAAACACCTACGTAAGAAGTTCAAGACCTGGAAGATAACGTATCCCATCCTAAGTCAATTCCAGATAGACGAAGTGGCTAAAAGCGAATGGCACCACAGGAACATACAGAAGACCAAAGTACTGACAGGAGCAAATTTTGACTAACCATTACCTCAGAGTGAAGAAGAAACCGATCCATAGCACTCAAAAGATCACACAATCCCACAAAGAAGTCTAAGATAACCGGGTACATCATCCAACAGTTTCATGAGGACTGTGACTTCCTGACTACTCTAAGAAAAACGCGCAGTATCAAGGGTGGTCCACCCGACAAAAGGTTCTACTGGACGCCGCACAATAAACTTTCCCTGCATCATCCAACAAATGCAAGCAAGAATCCTTGGTGGACCACCGAATCTGATCAGGCTATTGAAGAAAGACGCAGAGAGTAGGCCTGAAGAAACCAGCGCAAGAATGAACCTTTATCACACAAAGAATAACGACTGCGAAACGTATACGCAAACCAAAGAGGAACTACAAATGGACCTGTTACAACAAGCAAAGGTCAAATTCAAGTGCAAATTCATACTACGAATATTGTGTTGTTCGTTAGAGCTGTTAGTTGAACTAGAGTGAATAATGGCTTTACTACAAAGTCACCATGAACATGCGACACCAGGCCAAGCCCTTCCCAAGACTTGTGAATGTACCGAGACTGAACTCACGCGCATCTCAAAATTTCTTGCTGAGTTTAATCGAGATGCAAACATCTACGAGCTCCACAATCATCGCCAACGTCTTAGCTAGGTATGGAAAAATTATTGTAAGTGTCAAGATGATTTGGAGGATCTGTTGTTAGGAGAAGAACATACGCAATTTCAAGAAAATAGAATTTGATTTGAGGAGATCTTTTACAAACTGCAAGGAGTTGTGGACAGTTTATATGTACAAGTTCTCCCACAATTCTCAATCAAGCTCCTCCAGACCAAATTCGCGCCAATTTGCATTCCAACCATCGTACTTTGATGACAATTTCAGCAAATTGTTGAACTACCGTGATGAAATGAAGAATTGGCTAATGTTTAGCAGCAGCATTATTTAGTGTCCTCGCTTTACAATCTACGGCTAATCGCAGGTTGCCACGTCAAGAGATTACTGCGTCTAAAGCCGGTTACACACGTTCAAGCAAACAAAGCTGGGACGGCGACTATTTTGGCTGTTTTTTGCCTTGCCCACTAGAGAAAAACACGAAAGAAGAAGCGTAATATATGTTGTAAAAAGTGCTTTAAGAACAGAAAACCATATTCTCATATTAATTTCCTGAATGAATTGAAGATATATATGATTGGTATAATTATCTCAGAATGACTGAAGAAATAAATAATTACCTAAATTATTTAACAAAAGATTATTTACTTAATGTTACAATTAATTTGCCCTACGTTGGCACGCCGAAATTTAATTTATCAAACAAATATTTTATTTATAATTTGTTGGGCCTTCTACATAAAACAAATCCTTTATAAGACAATTTACTTTATTGAATATAAATTTATGGCATTTGCTCGGTAGTTAAATACATTTAAATCTCAAAGTATAGCAATTTGATAACAATTCTCTCAGGGTCGTTTACTTGCGCTTGATATATAAAGATTTTTTTTTTTTTTTTTTTTGGGCAACAGGCTACATGAGGGTGATCCACATTGGGCAACTCCCCTTTAATAGCATAGGAAGGGATTAGAAAGGGGGGATGCGGAAGGGTAGAGGAAGGTAGCCAAGGGTTACTAGGGCCCCCGGGCTATGGTTTAAGGATCCTACCAGGCATTCGCCTAAAGAAATGCAGGGAAAACCCTAGAAAAACCTGCAACGGGTAGGTCGGGCATTTGGTACTTGTCCCACGCCCTTCCGATAGCGGGAGAGGAGTTTGCTGTGGGGACGCAGCATTACCTTCTCCGTGCCTCGACCAGTTTAGGAGGCAGCTGGCCGACTATTCCAATAGAAATAGCGGATAAAGATTTTTTTTTATTATTTTTTTTAGGGCAACAGGCTACATGAGGGTGATCCACATTGGGCAACTCCCCTTTAATAGCATAGGAAGGGATTTGAAAGGGGGGATGTGGAAGGGTAGAGGAAGGTAGCCAAGGGTTAACTAGGGCCCCCGGGCTATATTTTAAGGATCCTACCCGGCATTCGCCTAAAGGAATGCAGGGAAAACCTTAGAAAAACCTGCATCGGGTAGGTCGGGCATTGGGTACTTGTCCCACGCCCTTCCGATAGCGGGAGAGGAGTTTGCTGTGGGGACGCAGCTTACCCCTCGCCATGCCTTGGCCTGTTTAGGAGGCAGCTGGCCGACTATTCCAATAGGAATAGCGGACAACTCTTGCCGTATGCCCAAGGTCTGCGACCCCGGAACATACACCTCTCAAAACAGACCGAGGTGCCTCGGCATGTGGGAACCTTAGTTCGAAAAAAAAACCAAAGAGATGTGAGAGCATCCCCAAAGGTAGCCCCCGCCAGAGCTCTCTGGGAAGGTTCACCTGCGAGAAATCCTCCCGCAGGCTTACTTAGCGGATAAAGAACAATCAAAGAATTTATAAATTAAAGGTTTCTGGAACCCTTGTTCCTTTCTTCAGGTGATTTTGAGTTTTGTCAACTGACTAGTGCAGTAGTGTAGCTCTAGGCTCTTGCTGTTTTTTTTTCTGCACCTGAAGAAAGGAACGAGGCTTCCAGAAACGTTGTGTGGTATTTATATTATCACTTCTTTTTCTCTATTTGACTTTTTTTCTTCTTATTAATCAGTCAAAATTCTTGCCATTAAATGTTGACAATATTACCCAGTCTGAGGGAAACGCGAAAATATTGTTGCCGATAAACGTTGTCAATAAATGCTTTAAATTTCTTCTAGAAGTTGCGAATATTTGTTGGCAACACTGTTGCCAACTCCGGTGTAAACGCGGCTTAACGTCGACCGTAAACCGTTTTCGTGCTCTGTAAAGTCCCCGGCAAGTCGACTTATTCGTCGATAATTACGACAAACATATTTTTGTAAATTGAAGATGAATTAAAACACTTATTTTTTCTTTAATTACTAATTAATGTCATATTAATATCTTTAACGTAGTTTTAAATCATATTTTTTTGGTAAAGTAGAATGTTTGTTTTTTAACTGTGTATTTGTAATAATTATTCTTTTCATGTAGTATTATATTATGACGTATCCTATTTCCTCGACCGAGGACTAACGAAATGAATAATAAATCTAAATCTAAATGTTTAATGTCGTCAAACTGTATGATTGATTTTTTTTGCAAGGAGCGTCACTTCGGCGATTATTGTAAACAGTCTACATTAATTTGTAGTCGAAGCGTGCTATAAAACAATGAATATTTGATATACATTATACTTCATAAAGTGCAACATGAACCGGAAAACAGCTTTTAATTAATTCTAAACTTTTACTTCTGTCTAATTGCTTCTGTACCTTCGTGATACACATAAATTTTTCCTTTGAAAGACTGCGATGTTTTCAGGTTGAGAGACCCGGCCAAACGGGAATGTTATTAAATGACAGCCTGAATAAAAGAAGTTAAATCATTCTCTTCTCGTTACAGAGATGGGAGAAGACCGGTTGCGAATAATTATGAATAGATTTCCGGGTTAGTGGAAAACGTGGGGGCAGATCGTGTTGGAGTGGGCTGTAAGCAACGCATGCGTCGTGTGTAACGATGTTGCAACGTGGGCACTGGAATAGCGAACAATCGTAGTAGTCGGCACTCGGTAGGTCTGAGCTTCAATAACGGCCATAAATCTTGCGGCATGGTTGAGAATGGAGGCCTCCATTGAGCGAGACTCATTGAGGAACTCACGTTCGTCCGCCAGACAGGTTTTGCTAATTGGATCGCCTCTAAATGGGTCAATCCTGCAATCCTGTCCGCGGAACTTGGCGATGG
The DNA here is from genome assembly GCA_037074705.1 of Zhengitettix transpicula. NCBI lineage: Eukaryota > Metazoa > Arthropoda > Insecta > Orthoptera > Tetrigidae > Zhengitettix > Zhengitettix transpicula. The sequence goes on along the minus strand of CM073590.1, from coordinate 70,212,800 downwards.
CGACACGTGTGCTCTAAGACGACTTCAGGGGGCGCCACAAGCGTCCTGTCACGAAGCGACCACAGCTACCGTGCAAATAATTACTCAAATACAGCATCTGTACGTTTCTACGTAGCCAAACGGCCTATCTTTGATGCGTCAGTTCTGCCTTGCCTTATTTGAATATCGACGCTGCGTTCTGCATTTTACGACATTTCTGCATTAATCTGTTAAGGTAACTGTTATTAATATCGTAACTTGAGCCATTTTGGCTCATACCCTGAGCTATTTCCATGCACTTGAGCAGCTCACATTAAAAATATTAATACTTCAACATTTTCACGAATGCTCAAAGATCCTTTTAATACGAGGGTGGTCTGAAAAGTTTCCGTCCCAACAATAATAAAAGATGTTTTCAACATAATCTCCTTGTAACTCTCCACACTTCTCCCAGCGATGCTCCCATCTCTGTAACCCGCCCAAAAAGTACTCGGCGTTTTTCTCTGCAAAATAAGTGTTAACGAAGGCGATTGCCTCTTCATTCGACGAAAATCTCTGTCCTCCGAGCGCAATTTTTAGATGACGGAACAAGAAGAAGTCGCTTGGGGCTAGATCTGGTGAGTAAGGCGGATGGTCAAGTAGTTCAAACCGTGATTCGTGGATTTTCGCCATGGCAACCGCTGAGGTGCGTTGTCTTGGTGAAACAGGATTTTCTTTTTCTGCAATTGTGGCCGTTTTTCCGCAAGGTCTGCCTTCAGCTTGTCAAGTAATGACGCTCCTGTAATTGTTTTCCCTTTTTTGAAGATAATCGATTAAAATAACTCCATGACTATCCCAATAAACAGTCGCCATCACTGTCCCAACCGAAAAAACAGTTTTCGGAGCCGGTTCCCACTTTACAGACCACTTTTTGGACTGTATTTTTGTATTGGGCGTGTAATTATGTATCCAAGTTTCATCTACAGTAATTAACTTCGCCAACAGAGCGTTGGAAATGTTCATTCGAACACGTTTTTGGTCTAACGTGAGAAAACGCGGCACCCAACGTGCGGACAGCTTTCTCATGCCTAAATGTTGATTTAATATGTGACAAACATGTTCTTTTGACATGTTCATGACCTCTACCTTCACTCTCACTTTAATTCGGCGGTCGTGTAGCACCATTTGGTGAACTTTGGCGATGTTTTCGTCGGTAGTTGCGTTTTTTGGACGTCCCCAACGTTTATCGTCTCCCAAACTCTTACGGCCACGTTTAAATTCAGCTGCCCAAAATTTCACTGTGGCAAATGATGGCGCAGTGTCCCCGTACACAAAAGCCAACTCATCTTTGATTTGTGTAGGCGTATTGCCTTTCAAAAACAAATATTTAATGACAGCTCGATACTCGATTTTCTCCATTTTCACAATAACACTCACATCAACTCACTCAAACGACTGTTACATAACAATTGCGCGTCCAAAATGGCTGAAACTGTCAACAGATGAACAACGAAATTCACTAGCTTTTATTTACTAGTGCTGCCATATTCACGTTGATGTCGGAAACTTTTCAGACCGCCCTCGTATATCGGTGGTTTTACATTTATTATTATTAGTATCCAGGCTACATTGAATTTATTATTAGACCTAATCAACGTAGTAAAAAAACAAAGTTTTTATAATATCCGAATATTTTATTCATTTGTAATTAATGATTTCAATTTTAGTTCAGTTAATTCTAATTAAGTTGTACTCCATTACACTTTACGTTACGCACTTCATAAAATAGTGTATAACAATAGCAAGGCGTAAATGTAATTGTTTCATGTACAACTTTAGTATTTAACTAAATGTTCCCCATGTTATTTCATTTCTGAGTACTTGTAAATGAAATGTGTACCCGTGTAGAATTAATTGTCCGTCGTACTGTTGAGTTGGCACACAACCTCGAAGACAGCGAGACGTTTTCCAACGAAGCCTTCGCAATGGATGTGCGGAACGGATCAGCTCATGGCCAAGGCGATTGGAGAAAAAGCGGACCACAAAGAACTAGTAGGTCAATGCGATGCGACCTCAGCTCGAACACCTCCTCTAAGCCCTTGTCTATACAACTTTCAACGCATCACCACTTCTGTCGACTGTATTCCCGCAATTTTCCAAACAAATTAACGGACGATTATAATTCTAGCAATAAGTAAATTGAATATTCTTGGTGGAACACACCACAAGTGTTATTTAGTAAATTAACATTTAACTCGTCTACGATAACAATATAAATAAAAGAATAGGACGGTTATAATCAACCCGCTTTGACTATTTTCAGTCTTAATCACAATGTCGCAAATCATTTGCTCCAGCAATCATATAAAATTGGTATCATATTGTATACATGTTTATCCCATATTTAATATATTTTTAATTATTACTAAATTTTATTATATTCCCATTTTAATGTTAATATTTTTAGTATTTTTTAAAGTAACGGGTGCATGAGGGTAATCCACATGGCCGCAACTCCCCTTCAATAGAATAGGAAAGAATTTGAAATGGGGGATGCGGAAGGGCAGAGGAAAGTAGCAAAGGGTTAACTGGGGCCCCCGGGCTATGGTTTAAGGATTCTACCCGGCATTCGCAAGTGATGCAGGACAAACCCTAGCAAAACCTGCATGAGGTGGGTCGGGCACTTGTTGCTTGACCCACGTCCTTCCGATGAACTTTGAACAAAGTCAATTATATAATACCTGAGAGACAGAAAGAAGTGAGACAATAAATGCGTCGTAAAGAAACGAAGCGTCGCGCAGTAATAGAGCGATAGTGAGGCTGCTTTAATCGCCATAAACATTAAACAGAATTAGATTAGACTTTGTGATTCATCAGTAGATCGGTTGTATTGATGTGAAAATATTGTTCCTTTTAACATGATACAATTCTGAAGGTAGGTTTTTTTAAATTTTGGATCACGAGCCTGCAGCGTTATACTCATATTACCCCATATTATATTACTAACGGAAAAATTCGTAAACGAGCGTAACCGCTGGTTTACTATTTAATTGTTTAGGCACTTGGTATCTCCGAATATATACATCTTTACTTTTACTTCGCAGCATCAGAACATGGTAAAGCAAGTCTCCACGAAAAAGTTTCACTTCAATTTTAGTTTGATTTGAGTAAATATTATTTTCCATAGAAAAATATATAGTAGTATACACCAATGTTGGTATGATTATCCGAAATTGTAAAATTATAAAATTTATTTTGTAAGATACAAGGTCGTGTTGAAAGACGTTTGGACAGTCGGCGGGTGTTGTCGGAAAGATGGATTTATAAAGCTCTCAGATATAGTTTGTTATTTTGAATGGATCTTAAGAAAACATATAGATCAATTAGCTCGTTGGAGCAGTGGAAATATTAAAATTTGTAAGTCACATCGCTTTGACGCTAGAAAGTGGGGGGGGGGGGGTTAGGGTAACAGGCTATATGACGGTAATCCACGTTGGGCAACTCCCCTTTAATAGCATAGGAAGGGATTTGAAAGGGGGATGCGGAAGGGTAGAGGAAAGTAACCAAGGGTTAACTGGGGCCCCCGGGCTACGTTTTAAGGATCCTACACGGCAATTCGCCTAAAAGTGATGCAGGGAAAACCCTAGAAAAACCTGCATCAGGTAGGTCGGGTATTTGGTACTTGTCCCACGCCCTTCTGATGGCGGGAGAGGGGTTTGCTGTGGGCTCGCAGCTTTCCCCTCGCCGTGCCTTGACCAGTTTAGGAGGCAGCTGGCCGACTAATCCAATAGGAATAGCAAACAGCTCTTCCCGTATGCCCAAGGTCTGCGACCCGGAAACATACACCTCTCAAAACAGGCCGAGGTGCCTCGGCATGTGGGAACCTTAGTTCAAAAAAAGAAAGTGGGTAAATATTGCAAGTCAGAAGTTAGTTGATAAAAAAAGTCTGCGAGTTCTGTTATTTCGCAGCTGAACCTTTATGGAGAGACGGAGAGAACTACCTTTGGGAATGCCTTTTCCTCTCTCCGTTTTTGAAGTAAGGTTCCCACATGCCTGTTTTTTGAGAGGTGTATGTTCTGGGGTCGTAGACCTTGGGCGTACGGTAACAGTTTTCTGTTATTCCTATTGGAGTAGTCGGCCAGCTGCCTCCTGAACTGGTCAAGGCACCGAGAGGGGGAATGCTGCGCCCCACAGCAAACCCCTCTCCCATTTTTAGAAGGGCGTGGTACAAGTACCAAATGTCCGATCTACCTGATGTATATTTTTGTAATGTTTTCCCTGCATCACTTAAAGCGAATTGCCGGGTAGGTTCCTTAAACCATAGCTCGGTGGCCCTAGTTAACTATTGGCTATCTTGCTCTCACTTTCCGCACTCCCCCTTTCCTACGCTATAAGACGGGAGTTGCCACTATGTGGATTATCCTTCACATAGCCTGTCTACACTTTATTCTTCTCCTCTATTGTACAGGCAACAGAGAATACAAAGGAAACTATAAAAGATAAATATATCTGCAGTTCAAGAGGTTTGCATAAAATTATACAATATGGAAAAGTATATAGAATCAAGGAAATTTTTTCCATTCAAGGTTTTGAACCGGATTGAGTTATCGTCTTATCTTCTTCGAATGAATTGCATACTGTCAAGTCTCTTTGACTCTCCAGCATACATGCAAGGTGACCCAGAGGTTCACAAACTTTGAGTATTTTAGTGTTACGGTGGTACGTCGGATCATAACAGAGTAATAATGTAATTATGATTTATTTGATTTGTTACCGTAATCACCTTTGTTTCTATGAAAATATCGTCAAAACAGTAAGGAAATCTGTAAAATGCAGACGAAACACGTACGCTGGTAGATTGTTCAAAGTGTTCTTGTCCGTGTACAGTACGTAACAAATACAGAGCTGTCCCCTTAAGACATTGTTCACCATGATCACGGCAGTCCACATCATCTGTCTTACACACTCAAGAATTCCAGGTCCGTGCGAGTATCGGCCGGAATCTCAGAAACCTGTCATGCCTGGTGACTGAGCTGCCCATGGAACATGACCACCGCAAACAATCCATGAAACTTCTATTAAAATTTTCAAGTCTCATTTTTACAACTGTCGAAAGCAAGAATTTTAATCGTTGTAATTGATTAAGCGGAGTATCTGGTTGTTGCGACACAAGATTTGACACGAATTCAAATTAATTTGATGTTAATAAATTTTTGCAAACAGACTACATGACAACCTTAGGTATAATTTGCATGATGGAAGGTCAATAACAACAGAAATCGTTGAACGAGGAGTCAGTATGGTAATTAATCATTGGATCGAAATATTCTGGGGTTAACATAGATGTATTTCTAAAGAACGTGTGTGTTATATTTTTTTTATAAAGAATATTGGCTTTTTAGATCTGGCAAAAACTGGATCGTGATGAAAACTTGAGAACAAAAAAAAACGACACTCATGTATACATGCGTGGGACTCGGGTGCAGTCTTCTACACCACGATCCAAAGACAGTCAACCAGATGATCGACACCAAAGCAAAGGGGCCGGAAAGGTCATGAAACAGCGATAAACACATTATCTTTGAAAACTAGACCTACCTGGACACTGTAACAAAATAAGAATCAAATATTACTCTATACGACAAACACACGAACAAGCTCAAAAAATTAGCGATGAGCCAATAGTTTTTCATATATTTCCCAAACAGAAATATTTTTTCTTGCCTTACAGGGATTTTTGTTTAAAGAAAAATTGTTACGAGGAAATCATGCAGACTCACCGTTGTACAGTCAACAGTCATTTAGACGCGAGTCTACAATTTATTCTATTTCAGTACTTGTTACGTCGTGTTTTAGCCTGGGAATCTGCGAGGGCTATTCTCTCGCAGGCAGAACCTTTTTAGGAGAGATACGAAGGGGCTACCTTTGGGTATGCCTTTTCCTATCCGTTTTTGAACTAAGGTTCCCACAAGCCGAGGCACCTCGGCCTGTTTTGAGAGGTGTATGTTCCGGGGTCACTGCCCTTGGGCATACGGTAAGAGTTGTTCGCTATTCCCATTGGAATAGTCGGCCAGCTGCCTCGTAAACTGGTCGAGACACGGAGAAGGGAATGCTGCGTCCCCACAGCAAACTCCTCTTCCGCTATCGGAAGGGCGTGGGACAAGTAGCCAATGCCCGACCTACCCGATGCAGGCTTTTCTAAGGTTTTCCCTGCATTTCTTTAGGTGAATGCCGGGTAGGATCCTTAAAATATAACCCGGGGGCCCTAGTTAACCCTTGGCTATCTTCCTCTATCCTTCCGCATCCCCCCTTTCAAATCCTTTCCTATGCTATTAAAGGGGAGTTGCCCAATGTGGATCACCCTCATGTAGCCTGTTGCCCTAAAAAAAATGTTACGTCGTTCACTTTCTATGACATTTTTTATTACAGTCTTCAACTACGAGGGTGGTCTGAAAAGGTTCCGACAATTATTTTGCGGAGAAAAACGGCGAGTACTTTTTGGACGGGTTACAGAGATGGGAGACTATGTTGAAAAATAAAAAAATATTTTCTGTCATTGTTCGGTCGGAAACTTTTCAGACCACCCTCGTAGTTACCCTGCAGTTATTACACCTGACTGTCTCGGCAACGTCAACGGGCGTTTTTCGTCTTCGTTTCGGGATGATTAAAATATTCACTCTTCTCTTCCGCCATACTATATTTAAATAGTGTTTAATGTTTAGAAACATCGAATTTCAAAAGCCTCAAATCATATAATATCCGTGTCTGTCACATTCCACAATCATTTAGATTTATTCATTTCATTAGACCTCGGTCGAGGAAATAGGATACGTCATAGTATAAGACGACAAGAAAATAATTGAATATTAAATTAAAAAGTTTGAAAACCAAACGTTATACGTCACAAAAACATTTATATAATTTAAACAACGTTAAATATAAGAGGAATTAAAGGAATGATTAGTAATCTTCCAGTTTCATTAGGCGAAGGTTCAACATAAAAATCTTACTTCGATTGCCGTCGAACATGAAAAAGAAAATAAGTCGGCAGTGACAGAAAAGATTATAATCGTGAAATAATATCATAACTTGATAAGATACCAGGAAACTGTTTTATTATGGTAAAAAGGACTGTTGACGTAGACGTTGATGAGTAGAAAAAAAACAAAAAAAACATAATAATATTCATAAAGTAAAACTTAGAATAGCAGAAGCAATTTATATTAATCTAAACAGAAACAATATTGTTAATAATAGAAACGAAGGTTCAGAAATAGAAAAACAATTTGCAGAGATACTTAAGATATTGATAAGTAAAACATCTAAAAATAAAAATAATAAGAAATTGTAACCAATTGTATTTTTTAAAATTTATTTTAGGCATCTTTGTTGTTTACATGCATGTATAATCTTATATATGTATAGTTAAATAATTATTAACAATATGTTAAATCGATACCATAGTTTCGTTCTATAGTATCGATTTTCGATTGAATTGCTGCACACTGAGCCACTTAATGGAGCAGTTTTAAAACCGACCTTGTTGAATAACAACATAGTTTTATAGTAGTGACTAAGTACCTATAGGTACTAATACCTTTTAAAGTTAATGTGATGTTAATTATAAGACAAGAAGGTATGTTATGCTGAAGGTGCTGCAATGTATTCGTAGCTTGATGTTTTTTTGTATATAAGTGGTAACGTTTTTAATGTTCATTCAGGATGATTATAACAATGAGTTGAAAGCTTCCGACTATATATTAAAAAAGTTATAAACTTGGAGACTGTTTTTGGTATTTTCTACTCATCAACGAAACTGTTTTATTGAAGAGGATATAATTTGTCCTTCCTATCTACGAATATGCTCAGTCAATTAACAAATATTTACATAAATTTGTACAGTTAAAGTTGTTGTATAGATCCTGGAATAACGAGTTCTTGATTTATTAAGGCTTAGGCATCTACGATGCGGAGTTCCGAGCGATTATTAGTTTTAATGAACCATTTATGCAAGCGTGATCCTAGTTTTGGATGTAGATGTTTCAGCTGTATGTTCTGTGACACATCCTCAACCAACTTATAATTTCAAAAGTTGTAATGACCGCTTATCTCTCCTCAGTTTGCCCTCATATTAAAGGCTTTACCTTTTCTAATAGAGGTTGTAGGCGTCGTCTGGTTTGGAGGTCCAGGAAGAAGCGTAGCGTCAGGTCAAGAAGGCGACAGAGAAAGGAGTAATAGAATCGTTGTTTGACAATATCAGTGTTTAACTCGTGGTGCCGCAGAGGACAGAGAAATTGAGGAATCTCGGCAGGTGTCCGCGCGTCTTCCCACGCCGTGTTGTACTCGCCAGGTAACAGAGCGCGCAGGTGTTGTTCAGACTGACTGGCGCCGCTTCGCATTCCTGTCGCGGCCCGGCCCGGCCCGGCCCGGCGCACACGTTCAGAGTCGTCCTCCGCACCTCCCCCACTGCGGGCCGCGCCGGCCCGCGGAGGACGCGTCGTCGTGTGAGACGGGCCGTGCACAGGTGGTCGCACAAGGTACCGCCTACAACCTTTTAAAAGCGCTCCACACAAAAAGCCTTCGCGGCCCGGCCCGGCCGGGCCCGGCCCGCTTCAGACGTTAGCGTGGCTTGTTTACAGGTGATAAGTTTTACAAGTGCAATATTTACCTTCCACGCAGATTTCACACGTTCCTTCACAGCTTTGTCGAGGCCTACTGTCGAGACGCCCAGCTCTGTGGGTATTAATGCGAGCGAGTGTTCGTAGGGAGCTGTGAGTCGGAATTAATACTCGGCTGAATAATTGCATTCTCCAGCTTATACGTAGGCGGAGACAAACTGGTATCACGTCACGTTGAAGCGTGACTGCGGCCTGTTACGTCACGTGCTTCACGGCCGGCTTTGACAACTCACAGCAGAGCGTTCTTTTTCCACTATAACAATTGGGTAGCTATCAGCCATAAATTACCTTCCAAATCTAATGTCGTTACGGAATTACCAAGTTTCCGTTTCAAGCAGCCGGCAAGTTTAAAAGCTAGACACAGTAACATACAATATAAAATATTGTACAGATTCTCTTTTGATGATAAGAATAATACTGTATTATACTATTGAAGATTGTCTTATATTACAACCATATATACGAGGAAGGTCTGAAAAGATATTTTTTATTTTTCAACGTAGTCTCCTTGAAACTCTCCACACTTCTCCCAGCGATGCTCCCACCTCTATAACCCGTCCAAAAAGTACTCGAGGGTTTTCTCTGCAAAATAAGTAAGTGTTCACGAAGGCGATTGTCTCTTCATTTCACGAAAATCTCTGTCCTCCGAGCGCAATTATTAGATGAGGGAACAAGAAGAAGTCGCTTGGGGCTAGATCTGGTGAGTAAGGCGGATGGTCAAGTAGTTCAAACCGTGATTCGTGGATTTTCGCCATGGCAACCGCTGAGGTGCGTTGTCTTGGTGAAACAGGATTTTCTTTTTCTGAAAATGTGGCCGTTTATCCGAAAGTTCTGCCTTCAGCTTGTCAAGTAATGATGCTCCTGTAATTGTTTTTCCTTTTTCAAGATAATCAATTAAAATAACTCCATGAATATCCAAAAAAACAGTCGCAATCACTTTCCCAGCCGAAAAAACAGTTTTTGCTTTTTTCGGAGCCGCTCCGCCCTTTGCAGTCCACTGTTTGGACTGTATTTTTGTTTCGGGCGTATAATGACGTATCCAAGTTTCATCTACAGTAAATAACTTCGCCAACAGGCCGTTGGAAATGTTCATTCGAACACGTTTTTGGTCTAACGTGAGCAAACGCGGCACCCAACGTGCGGACAGCTTTTTCATGCCTAAATGTTGATTTAATATGTGACAAACACGTTCTTTTGACATGTTCATGGCCTCTGCTATCTTTCTCACTTTAATTCGGCGGTCGTGTAGCACCATTTGGTGAACTTTGGCGATGTTTTCGTCGGTAGTTGCAGTTTTTGGGACGTCTCCAACGTTCATCGTCTCCCAAGCTCTTACGGCCACGTATAAATTCAGCTGCCTAAAATTTCTCTGTGGCAAATGATGGTGCAGTGTCCCCATACACAGAATCCAACTCATGTTTGATTTGTGTAGGCGTATTGCCTTTCAAAAACAAATATTTAATGACAGCTCGATATTCGATTTTCTTCATTTTCACAAAAACACTCACATTAACTCACTCAAACGGCTGTTACATAACATCTACGCGTCCAAAAGGGCTGAAACTTTGGAGAGTAACTGTCCACAGATGAACAACGAAATTCACTAGCTTTTATTTACTAGTGCTGCCATCTTCACGTTGAGGTCGGAATATATTCAGACCACCCTCGTATTTCCATGAGTGTGTGATTCTAAATATTATATAAAAATTTAGGTCCATGTACTTAAGATACCTGTGATTTGGCGTCATTAAATAACAATAAAATCTTACTATGTGGCTGAGGTACTAAGTAAGTTTGGCAAATTTTTTATTCAATCAAATAATTAAGTTAAATGTGAAAAATGACTGAATTTCAAACTCAGTCAAACAATAATAAATTTTTTTGAAACTCAATAGTGCGTTAAAAAGAGAATAAGGCTCTCTACAACTTAGCTTCCATGAGAAATTAGTGTACGAGCGATCATTTTCGAGATATCAGGAGTTATACCGACATAATGGTAAGGTTGTAATAAATTATTAACAATAAATAATCATATATACATAAAAAAATAAGAGATGAACTAGACATACAATCAATAACAGAGAAGGCGATCCAACATAAAGAGAAATGGAAAGAACATGTACATCGTATGCCGCCACAAAGGATTTCCAAACATATAATGGTATATAACCCAATAGGAAGAAGGAATGTGGGAAGACCGTGGAAGAGATGGCCTAAGGTTTAATCCTGGATTGTTAGAAGAAGAAATAATAATATTTAAGGTAATTAAATAAAATAATTATTTGTTGTATTGGAAAAACGTGAATAGGTTTCTCAAGCGCCTTTGATAACATTTAAAACAGAATACAAATTGACAAATGTGACATCAGAATGAGTGCGAGCGCAGATCACAGATACGTGACAGCCCGTGACGACCCGTGACATCGAAGTGACGTGACGTACCGTGATAGAAGCGTGTCTCTGGTACGTAAGACAACGTTGGCGGGTAGTATCGCACACATTTGGGTCTTCACGTTAAATCACGTGACAGTACGTGACGTGATAGCAGTGGGTATCCCACCTTAAAGGTCGCCCACAGGAGCCCTAGAATTTCTTACTCATCTAGTTTCTAGGCTGGGACTCCAGTACGATTCTCTTCCAGAATATTGTATTTAGTGTTCTTTGTCGCATCAATCCTCAGTAATATTATTCTTTAAACAGACGAACTTTCGTGTCTAGTATAGTAATTTTAATAATTTACAAATGTCGTCTACTAACAACTGCAGTTGAATACTAGAAAAACCCTTCTCCCGCCATCGGAAGATCGTGGGACATGTACCAAGTGCCCGACCTGCTTGTTGCAGGTTTTTCTAGCATTTTCCCTCCATCACTTTTAGGTGAATTGCCGGGTAGGATCCTTAAACAATAGTCCGGGCACCATAGTTAACCCTTGGCTACGATACTCTCCCCTTCAGCATCCCCCCTTTCAAATTCTTTCCTATTCTGTTAAAGCGGAGTTGCCACCATGTGGATTACCCTCATGTAGCCTGTTACTCTAAAACAAATACTAAAAACATTATTAACATTAAAATTGATGAACGGAAAGCAGGACGTGGATCTGCAGCAGGTTGAAAATCCTATCTAGGAAGGAATGAGAGGAAGCTTTTTAAAAAATTCATTCATGTGTGATCTGCCATATTATCTCGGTTTCTGTCGTAAATCTCTTTTGTTTATAATCGATGTATTATAATAAAGGCGGCTCCAACTCCTCCATTAAGCCCATACTAATTTCGACATATTTACTGTCTACGTCGTACCATAATCGTTACTATTAACATTAAGCGGGATTCAGAAATACTTACCAGATTTCTGTTAAACGAACAATAGCATCTGAGTAACTATAAATCACACTCGGGACAGAAAGGAAATACTGTCTTTGAAGCAACTACAGTTCCTTCATTATGCAATCACGAGACAAATTTACTAGCGCTTAAATCAAATTGAGTGACGCAAACGATTACTCGTTAAGATAGAACAAAGGAAAAGTTAACAATGTCCGAAGCAGAAATACGATTAGTCGTGGATTAGAGAAGAAAAATTCAGAAAAGTATTTCTGGTAACCAAGAGCGAATCTATAATATATACCGTGGTTATATCGTGCTAAATGAAAACTACAATCTCCTGGAACTATAGATTATGAAAGCATATTTCCTGAGGAACTATTTTTTGGTATTTCGCGGTTTTATTTACATAATGGTGAATTAGAAAAAAATAATTTGATGCATTCTCATTATCTATGTATATAAATGTATATATTGGGCATATGTAGCGTATACACCGTGAAACAATTTCAACGTTTGGGGGTTGAATGTGGTAAGGGAGCGACATGTAAAATAATGTTAAAACTGTTGTTATTTTTGTCTAATCAATACTTTTGGAGATCTTCCCGATTCAGTACGTGCAATAAGAACTACTATCGACCTGCGACGGGATGAGAAATGATCACGATTAGTGTAGAATTCACTGTTTTGAGGGCAACTGGACTTGTAATGTAAATTTCTTAACTAAATTACAGGCTCGGGGCTAATTCGTTTAATGAAATTATTTTTACAGTTATTGGAATTGTTATTAAAGTTAATTCATGATCTCATTCTCTCAGGATTGCGGTGGGCAATACGGAAATATGTTCTTTAGACAATTATGTATATATTAATTTCAAATGTTAAGTTAATACTGTCTGTGTGTTTGCCCTGGATTGGTGGTGACCTCTAGCGGTGGACTGCGGTGGATGATGAGCGGTCTCGATCTCCGCAACGTGATCCGGTGACGGTGGCAGGAGGCGCGCTTTTCGTATTCTATTTCTTGTTTTCTTTTCCCAAATTGCGCAGTAACGTGCGCGTCTCTCACAAAAATGCCAAAAGGGAAAAATCTTTGTATTTCCCCCCTTTACTCTCCCTTTAAGTGCGTGCACTTACTTCTATTACATCTTGTGTATACTGTAACGCGTGTATTTAGGTTTAAGTATTTCTTTGTCTCGGAAGTGTTGTTAGCTGTGGTCCTGAGAATTCGAAACCGTGCACGTGCGTGGAGGTGGAGGAGATAAATATTTCCATCCAAGTAATTTCGTGTCCTGTCTCGATTGTTGGCCTCAACATGACAGAATGGTTAGCCATTGTTGACTACGGAACTGCAGCTGCGTGCTATAAATCTTGTGACAATGGAAGAATCAGTCAGCTGGCATTTCGACGAAGTTTTCTAACAATGAAAAAAAGTAAAAGAATTGGGAGGATATAATGGAGGGGACGGAGATAAGCTTTTGAAACTGGACAGTTGTTCTGCGCTCACCGAAGCTGGTGGATGTGATTAAGAGAGGCTCCGTAAAGTTGTTGTCTCTGATATAGTTCGAGGCAGAATCGTCGTGAGAAAGGGACCATAATTTGTTAGTGAAGAGTTCACAGAATAGCACCACACAATTTAGTACGACGGCTTGCCAGGATTCAATCCCGGAGGCCGACGCCTTAGCCAGTGATCAACCCCTGAGTCGACGCCAGTACGTCTGTACGAGAGCTACAGCAGGCAACACAACAAAGAATAGCAGTACGCATTTGGTACGGGCACCAGATCTCTTCTATGTAAAAACCACAGGTGCCTGAGATAAGGGTTTTCATGTTTAACTTTAATAAACTTATATAAAATTTCTTTATTGCTCAAATATTTATTTTGATTTAACGTAAAAACCCAGCCCACAAAAATAATTCTTTACAATACAGGGTACTATAGAATTTCTATTACAGACTTGTAGAGTTATACACCACAGAACTGGCAAAAACGATCTCTCGAATTGATCAAGAAAAACATTAATTCGACGCGAAAATCAGCAAGTTAACGTGTTCTATTCCCGCCCACCTCGACCCCTGCGCGTTGCCAAATAAACTCAGCGACATCCATAACCCTGATTTGACTCGAGTTTTGGATGTCTTCGCGTCATTTTCTTGTAGCGGCCCTCCCCTATCCCCAAGAACTCTCCCCCTCCCCATGCCAAAAGGGGTTGACATTATACACAAAAACAACAGTATAAATACCATCAATGTCTATGAGCTCAAAAAATATTTACCCGACTTAAATATCAGCCGTTTCAGCATGTTTGAATATTTCTAGCCCGTCCACCTCCGCTCTTGGTATTTAAATGGCAAGTTTAATGTCATAATTAAACTTTGCCACATCCATAACCCTTGATTCGACTCCAATATCGGGTGCGTTATTTTCTTTAAACGTCCCTCCACACCCACCCCTAAGGGTGCTCCTTTCCCGTGCTTAAAGGTGTTGAAATTATACACAGATAACATCGCTACAAACACTATCAATCTCTTTGACCTCAAAACATATTTATCCTCATATATCGACCGTTTTAGCATTTTTGAATATTTCCATCTCCATCCAACCGCGTTCCTTGGAGTGGGATTCGTGTCTCACCCCGATAGTGTTTGTTTCCTGGTTGCAGAGAACACGCGTACGTGTATATTTTCACAGTGTATATTTTTATGTGGTTATAAAGGAGCTACGCAGAGTTTGAAAGGAGAATAGTTAATAATAGGAGGAAGAGAGCCTCAGCTAAGACCTCTTCCTAACTAACTAACTCCTTGGCTCGACAGCCCATGAAGGGCCTTGGCCTACTGAGACGACTGCCAGACTGTCATCTTACATGACACATTCTGGATTTAGGAGTGACACCTGGTCAGAGTGTCGATTCTCCCACAGCCTTAACCCCAGTTTTCTTGACCAGGACGACCACAAACATCCACGACCATGCCGGGATTCGAACCCGGAACCTCTGTGATGCGAGGCAATGACGCTGGCCACTGCACCACAGCAGTCCGACAAGACCTCTTCCTACGAAGTAATACTTAACTGCAGTTCCGTAGGAAGCAATAATTGGTCATCGATGGTAAGGGAGGTGTTTTTTAGTGGGTAAGAATCCCACACTACGGTGTAGTGCAGACTTCTTCCGGTGTCCTTTTGAAAATTTTTCACCTACCCTCGTTAGATATAAGATTAAATTAAATAAATATTCGAGCAAATCTGCGCAAGGATTTAATAATAATAATCAGAAATAAGAATCCGGTGCTCTTTTATTTACGAAATCTAAACAAATCACTTGTCGTCGAGATTATCCCTCTGCAATCCAAAATTCTAGGTGGTCGGTTTCTTATGGATCTCTGTAATATACGAGGGCTGTTGTAAAATCTCAAATTAAGCACAGGATATGTGTAAGAAACATCCATACGCCCTGTTATAAAAATTGGAATTTTTTTTATATATTTTTAGCACATATTTAAAACTATTTGTGGAGCGGCACAACTGGATAGTGGGAGTTAATCTCTTTCCGAGAAATGTTTATTTCATATCTGTTGTTAGAATAAAGGTATAAAACTTGTCCTATTATGCCCTTGATAGAAAAGTTAAGTTTTTTTACATTTGAGCAGCATAAATCCCCAATGCTGTTCCAGTTTCGCAAGAGAGCGTACTTGGAGGTCGTGACGTAGCGCGAGCGCTGTTGGTAATCAGTGACTTCGCTGACATGCAGAACGTACAGAAGACTTGACTTGGCAACTCTTTGGCTCAGCGAAAAAACTCCATATCAGTCCATTACTTAATGGCACCTGACCTACATTAAACGAATGAATAGAAAGAGTAGACAAATTTCGTGATATTACGAATGGTGTTTCGTGAAAAGTTGGAAGACACCGCTCACCCTCTGGAGTGATCTCGTCCATTACTGACATCTACATTGTTTACAACTCTATTAACATACTCAATGGAATACTTTTCATTCCCAGGAGAAACTCCTAAATTTTATATTATGTAAACACTAAGAATCATGAATTGTTAAGAGTTAATAGCCATTTACTGCAAATATTTATAAGGTGAATAACATCCGGCGTCGCGATCACTTTAACTGAATTATCGATGGATTTTCTATAATCGAACATGATTGTAATTTTAATACTGATGATTGTAAAATAAAAATATAACAAGGAAACAGAAGGGTGAAAATTATTAGCGCGAGAAATTATTAGCCATTAAAAATTGAATAGAGAAAGCCAATTTTTCAAACTACAGAAATCACTGGTCGTTTTCAGGGTTAAGAATTCAGAGTTGTAAGAAATTAATTCAGGTGTATAAAACTATGGTGTTTCTTAACACTTGTTTGTTGTTTTTAGTACTTGCTGCAAACAGAGAGAATGAAAATTGACCAACCCAGAAAGGAGCATGCAGGACTTGAAATCATAACATGAAGAAATTCTTTCAAATATAAATATTCAATTAACTGCTTGACATTTGTTTCGTGAGACTTCCTGTCGCACTCTTCAACAGGTACAACTCTAAAGTCAAGGCAACTACAGTCTAGTCTAGTTATCACTTGCATTCACTTTCTTTACACCAAATTCTCCTCATCCATGAAGTTAAAATTTTACTCCTACCTCTCACGTTTCTACCATTAATTTTTACGCACCCGTGAAGATGGTCAATGCCGTTTCCAAAACATCTCAGGTAAATTTAGTTTAATGGGAAAATATTTTCAGGGCACCTGCGAGCACAACTGGGGTTATTTATCACCAAACAAAAATATAACATTTTGAGTCTCTTAAATTTATCGCTCAAATTTGTTCACTATGGAGAATCATCAGAGTTCGTACTGTCATAATGGCGTGTACCATAATCCATTCAGGAAGAAACGATCAACGAGGTGGCTTCAATAATGCATAATTATTGATAGAATAAATGATGTGGGTCTCTATCGCCACCTTGTTAATAGGAACCGGACAGCGGTCTGAATTTAACAAATCAAGTCTATATTCATTTCAAAGAATAGTAACCGCAGCAGTCAAAATTTGAATAAATACTTTTACATAATACAATTTATATGTGCTAACAGTATCTTCAGATAGTATTACAATATATTGATTGGTGATCGTTTCCCGACCATTTTTTTTACAGAATAATCAGTTATTACACCGTTTTTTTTTTAAAAAAAAGTAAGTTACTTGAGTGTCACCCAAGTCTTCCTTTAATAGCATACGAAGAGATAGGAAGAGGAGTGCGTAAGGGAAAGAAAAGCAGCCACGGGCTACCTTGGCATTCTCGTAATTGTGATGTAAGGAAACTTGCATCAGGTAGATGCGGGATCCTGGTACTGGGTTTGCTATGCAAACGCAGCATTTTCTTCTCCGTGGCGCGGCCAGTTTAGGAGGCACCTGGCCGACTGTTCCAATTTGGAACGAAGAACTCTTACCGTATACCCGAAGTCTGAACATACACCTCTCAAACCAACTGAAGAATCTAGCAGGTCTAAATTAATTTCAACTCTAATTACTTTATCTTTTGATTCTACAAATAACTATTAAGATGTATAAAGAGTTCTCGGGTTTCCGGTCGAGTAACGTCACTGAGCACAACGTTTCCATGGCTGACACCACATCCATGGTGGTGTCAGCCATGGATGTGGTGTCAGCCATGGAAACGTTGTGTTTAAATAACGTTACCCGACCGGAAACCCAAGAACTCTTTATACAGAATATACGTCGAGAAAACTCTCTTTATTAAACTATTAAGATCATTGGTAACTGTTTTCAGGATTTTTTTTCCAGAAATACTTCAAAACACAGATGGTGTAAGATGTATCAAACTATCATTATGGAAACAGGCAATTTACAGAAAGTAGGAAATAGTTAAATTTATCCATAGCGTATGCTCACGATGTAATATTTAATATTGATATATATATATATATATATATATATATATATATATTGTAATGATCAGACTTTTATTACTAAATATTAAAAAAACTTTATTACATGAAAATACAATACATTAAAAAAATATTATTGGGCGCCAGCAGATAAACATTGGTCTGCAAAAAATTAACATTAGCTCCGGCTTGGTTATAAAAAATCCTCCTTCTCTGTAGGGTAATGTGGGGGGTTCGGTATCTATTCAAGAACAGAGCCTATTTCTCCACTGTTTAAAAAAATTCAACTTTTGAAAGCACTTTACAGAAACGGTGATTCTTACTTTAACTGGTGGCGCCAGCCGACTTGCAGAGGGTCACTGGTCTTGTAGTCTCAGCACATCATCTTCTGCCTCCCCGCGATGGACGTCTCTCCAAAACCTTTGTTGCTTCCCGCTCGCATGAATTTTCCACCCACTCGCCTCTCTCACTCCATTATCCGTCCTCTATCTGTCGGTCTGCGTGCCTCTGTCCACTTTCACCCGGGTTCGGAGTATATATTCGTACCCCCCCCCCCCCCAACGATGCAAAAAAAGGGACGCGTACCCACGGCTTCTTTTGGCCTCTCGGGCAGGCACACGTGCGCGTTTAATGTATTCCTACTCAGGCCCGCGGCCACAAGGGCAGCCACTTATGGTTGTTATTCACTACAATATATATATATATATATATATATATATTATGACATTGAACAATGACATTATAAACACACATCAGTCTTTTATAGTCAGAAAAAGACATTTTATAGAGATTAAACTACGTTTCATCGCTAATTTGCGAATTCTCTAGGTATGACATTTTACACTACAAAACCAAACAAATACTACAATTAATTTATGAACGATTTGGCGGTAACAAACTTTGCTTTTGGAATTCTTTAATTTATATGTTGCTATTATTTTAAATTCTAAGTTGTTACCATTGTAAACCGCACTCAACAATGTAACTGAATTTTTACTGGTCGTTCTCGACCAGTCGGCGGTGAACGACCCTGACTATCAAATTTTATAAGTCCACCAAAATTTGTTCTGCCAAATCTTTCATAAAAATTTATTTTAATTATTGTATTTGTTTGGTTTTGTAGTGTAAAATGTCATACCTGACGGCGTCGCAAACTACGGATGAAATGTAGTTTAATTTATATTTAACATATTTTTCTGTCTACAAAAGTCTGTTGTTTATTTAAAATATATATTATGTTAAGCGTTCCATATTTTGAGAGTATACAGAAGAATATATCTGGTTTTCAACCAGCTTGCAGTTGAAGATATCGGCGGTGTATGTCGACGAAACGTAACCTTTAATCTACACTGCCCAGTCGGAAACTATAAACGTTTCCGTACAGTACCAAAATCAATTTTGAGTCTACTTCAAGTAAGTTATATCACCAACTGCTGATAGAATGGGGAAATAGTTGCATAAAGGATTGGGTACGCCGGATCAACGATTTCTGTTAGTACGGAATGCCAAGAAAGTGACTGTAGACATTATCAGAAGAAATTCCTTGTAAAGCGATAAGGAACGACACCTGCTGGTGGAGTACAGCCGCACTGGCCGTGTGCAAACTTGGGTTGGGCCCTTTGATCTGGGCAAATGTTTGCGGAGCGAGTCATTGTTTTCCTGAGGTCGATACAGAGCTCTCTATCTCCCCCCCCCCCTCTCTCTCTCTCTCTGTGTGAATGAATGTGCCTTCCTACAGGTAAATCTTTTTACTAAAGGCGAGACTGTTGTCGAATTTGGAAATCAAAAAGAAGAATTCTATCACATATAAACTCTTTTGCGTATAATACAAAATCGTTTAAATAATAGTTTGTCCAATTGCTGATTAAAACTATAGTCCATACTGTTAATGTGAATGTATCTGTGTATTTGATTAACAAACGAAATACTGTTGCATTCAGTATTTATATTATGACGAATGAATTTTCTACCGTTGTATTTAGGCAGCCCACCTGACACGTACGTTTCTTATAAAACAGTATTGCGAATGAAATTATGACAATTAAAAACTCACTTGCAACCAAATATGGTTCGCTAGTTCCGATAATTTAAAATATTTCTAGAAAATAAATGTGACGGAAAGTGGCGACCTGGAAAGCATCCGTTAATTTATGATCTTAATTTTCTCTTTTATTCTCAAATTATTTATAAAAGTGTTGAGATTCAGTAATTCCGTTCCTGAGTAGGCGACGAAGGTACTCGCTGGTATGTTAGTAAACCAAAGTTAGCCAAGGAGCAATTTTGTTTGTCAATCCATTCATGCGTGCGAACAGAAAAAATAAATAGAGCGATGTTTCTCAATACAACGCTATCCGCGTGTTTGTTGCTGATAAGACGCGTTCATCCGGTAGATTAAAGACAATCAGCACACATTTACACTGCCTTCTGTCTCACGTCATGACATGTACTTTAGTTTCTCATTATCTTTCAATGTCGATGTAATTCTAGCGTTATGTCTCGTGGGAACGATAGTTGTTGTCGTAAGAGGGTAGAGTTCTTGTTGATGGCATTTGTTTAGAGCGAAAGATTGCGCGTGATGAATGTATAAATTAACGCTGGGAATGATGCATGTAGTCATTCCTTGCGCAAAGAAATATATATTACACACGTATAGTTAATTTGTCTCAACTCACTTTATACGTACTACAACCTATAACGCCTACTATCGACCTTATAAGGTTATGACTATGTTTTCATTCTATTATCTGGACTCGTCCATTTGTCAACGATAATAAGAAATTCATACACAAACGACGCCGGCCTGCTGTGGTGCAATGGTCAGCGTCATTGCCTCACATCACAGATGTCCCGGGTTCGAATCCGGGCGAGGTCTTGGATGTTGTGTGTGTATTTCCACAATCATCAACAGAGAATCTATCACTGGAGAAGTTTCCTGCCAACGTCAAAAAAGGACACCTCTGTTCCTAAGCCAGCACATTGACCCATAGAATCTGATTGTCAATTAAAACATATAGAAAAATGTACAAACGTCATAGTATTGGGAAAATATATAAGCTCGTTCTTGAATGGGAAGCATAAATCATTTCGGAATAAAGGTTATATTTACGCACTAGATGGGTGCTCGGCGTTGCCCTGGTTCTCATTTATCCATAACCCCCGACTTAACTCCAATTTCAGTTGCTTTTCCGTTATTTTTATGTAACACCTTTCCACCCCCATAGCGGAAGGGGTTTAATTGATACACTGGTAGAAACACTATCAAACAAAGTAACCCCAAAAAATTATTCAACGCAAATATCTGCTGAGTTTGCGTTTTTAAAAATTTCCATCCCCGCATCTGGAGTGAATTGGCAAGTTCAATATAATAATTAAACTCAGCGACATCCATAATCCTGGATTTGACTCTAATCTCGGTTTTATTCGCTGTTATTTTCTTGCAACGCCGTTCCACCTCCACCCCTAAGCGTGCTCCTTTCCCATGTCATAAAGGGTTGAAATTATGCTCCCATAACATCGATAAAGACACTATCAATATCTTTGACCCCGAGAAATATTTTTCCGACTCAAATATCGGTCGTTTTAAAATGTTTTAACATTTCCGCCCCCGTTCATCCCCGCTCCTTGAGTTGGTAGACGTGTGTTACCCCCCAAAGTACCGTTTCTCGTGTTTTGAAGAATATGTGTACCAATTTTTGTTGGAATCTGTCCACGCGTTTAAATTTGTATAGAAATTAACGTCAAAACATACACCCTTTTTTATTATATAGAAGATTGCAAAGCGGTATTCGTAGAAGTTATTTGTATTTTATTGTTGATACTATTTTATTTTTCAATTTTTGTTAATCGAAGACTCCTCTTTCCATCTCGTCTATTCTCTTCGTCCGTTTGTTTTACTTGTTTAATCGAGGACATACAAACTAATGTGATCCATACTGTACTTAGACATGACTTATAAGTTACATTATAGAATCTTTCTCTATTAAAATCAGCGTTATTGTTGTTGACGAAATTAAATTCCGTATATGTCTACTTCATGGAAAGACTCCGCGTGTTATTTGAAGATTAGTGTGGCGGTAGTTCGGTCCACAATATGGTAACACGCCTATTATTTTTTATCTTGGGAAAACACATTTTATGCAAGAGGGACAGAAGTCTTTTGTAAATGCACCATTTGCGCTTGAAAGTCGCTAACCTTACACAGACTCAGACTCAAGAGGAACAAAATGATAAGGAATTATTAGTCTAGCCCCCGTCTAAGAGACGACAAATTTGTGTATAACATAAAGGAAAATAAAGTTCACCGACCTCAACATGAAAAATGAAAGACCAAGTAGTATATATTAAAGATTGAAGACTTTCCCGGTGTAATTGTTGGACAAAAAGTTCTCGGTATTCACACGGGTGCAAACCGTTTTAATCGCTGTTGGCACCCGTGTGAATATCGAGAAGTTTTTATCCACCAGGTAGTAAACTCCACAAAATTTTGCCTCGAACATTTGGGGGAACAAGAAAAAATGATTCTAGGTAACAAATCGATGTGAATAAACCAAAACGCTCCATAAGAGGAGGCAAAATCAGATAAGTTAGTGTTAAACAGATGGAGTTTGTTTAAAGTTTACTTTTTGGCGTCTGCACTGATAATTTCGTGTAAGTTCCTATAAGACCTTCAGAGATGCAACGACAACGCATAACTTGGCAGCCCGAGCTCAGTACGACGTACGACATTGCTAAGTCCAAACTACACCCTGGCATTTTACTTTTAGTCCCATGCTCGGTAAAATAATATTCATCAATTTTTTATGGACTCAGGACGATTTTGTAAATATTATACGTAAATAATATTGTCACATGCGATAAATTAAATTTAAAAAAAATGAAAAACTTTTTTTTGATAATTACAATACATTCACCAATATACGTTAGCAATTTTTTTTTCTTTTTGTAATACAAGGAGAATATTATATGGAACTCAAGTTAAATTTTTGACTAATATCAGAATGAATCAATCACCACGGCTTTACTTTGGAGAGTATGAAGTCATTTCTTTGGGGCGTTCCAAATGACCAAACGCGGGGAATATGGGCGGGAATTTGATGAACCAAATATTAATAAGAAAATATAACACGCTTAGATAAAATATTATTATTATGCGTAATGTGTGGCAGTTTTAGGCGAAATGCCGATTCCTTTAGGTATATTTCTTTCACTGGAAAAACTAGGAAGCCTCGGCCTGTTTTGAGAGCTGTATGTTCCGGGGTCGCAGACCTTGGGCATACGATAAGTTGTCCGCTATTCCTATTGGAATAGTCGGCCAGTTGCCTCCTAAACTGGTCAAGGTACGGCGAGGGGAAAGCTGCAACCCCACAGCAAACCCCTCTCCCGCTATCGGAAGGTGGTGGGACAAGTACCAAATGCCCGACCTACATGATGATGGTTTTTCAAGGGTTTTCCCTGAATCATCTTTAGGTGAATTGCCGGGTAGGATCCTTAAGTCATAGCCCAGGGGCGCTAGTTAACCCTTGGCTACCTTGCTCTGTCTTTCCGCATCCCCCCTTTCACTCCCTTTCCTATGCTATAGGAGGGGAGTTGCCACTATGTGGATTACCCTATACATAGCCTGGTTACATTTTCTTCTTCTTCTAACGAGTGACAATGTCCAATGGAAGTACTTTCAGGCCTCAATGGCAAGGCACATACTGCGGCACAGTTCAATCTCCTTCTATGTAGTAGATTTTCCTGGAGTGCGTGTTGTAGGATATAATTGCACTTTCGATTCAATATTCAATATTTTTGGTTTGTACAAAACTCCGTATCTCCTCCAGCAAATTTCAAGTCTCGTAAACATCAAATTACGTGTTTATCGTTGCGATTGTACACCAGTTCCTCAAGACTTCTGTGACTATCCAACTTTTCCTTGGCAATGTACATAATATGTGTAATCGCCGTAACGTGTCCAGAATGATGCGAAATCGTATGTCTGTAATGTTCCACTTCCTTTTACGAAATAATTTGATCATTACAATATAAATTACTCTATACTCGCCAGAGATCATAATAAAATGATATAAAATTGAGGTGGGGAAACAAGTGACTAGCGCGCTAAACGTGAGTGTTTTTCTTGAGTAGGCAAGGGTTTTTCATCTATGCGCAATGCTAATACGTGTTTTTCTTGTGTGATCTGAGAACCGGAAATGATACTCGCAAGCAGCGAGAGTCTGGCATCCTTGAAACCTCCGCTAACCTCTGGAGCTACGGTCAACCGGAGATTTGCTTCCTGTATAGCCCCTCGTTTCAAACAACTTTTTTACCAGTACAAAACCTCACCGACGATACAGAATTTCGAGAAAAATAGAAGAAAGTCTGTTAGAATTTTTAACCGTAAAACAGTTCTCTCATAGAGATGATATTTTTAAGATTGAATCTGATTTATTTTCCTCGAATGAGGAATTAATTAACTTAATTCAACACATACATTGTCACACGCGTTACAGAAACTCACACAATATCTTCTACACTGATGTCAATTTCTTTAGGCACGATACAAATTTCGTCATCGGTCAAAGGAGGATATAATTAACGTAGTTGGACCCGAAATCCGTGGCTTACCTAAAAATACGGGAGGGGATATTTAAAAAATGATGGGCTTTTAAATGAACAATTATAAACTTTAAAACAAACAAAATTTTATTTAGCAATACTTGAAACAATTATACAATATTAAAACATATCTCAGTCTCTCAAAGGTCTTAACTGGGTTTGATAACGGCAGAACATTTAAACATAATCAAAGAACACCAAATTTCGATTTAATTTTAAAAAGAAATATTTATTCGTCTAGACATAGACGAAATTAATTATCGACGAACTTATACCACAAGATGGATTTTAAATTTAAACAGTTTATTTTATCAACACTAAAGAACGATATCTGACATTATCTGTTAAGTTGGTTTACAAAAAAATCATTTTACTTTCCTCTTGCTACTTACGGCTGCCCAGGATCCTTTTACCTTTGGAACACAGTGGAGGGGTTTTCACAGCTTCTATTAAATTCACAGATTCTACTAAATACTGTTGGTTTGAAAAAAGAAAGTTTGTGGTATCTCGACGACTTTGCTCTGCTTTGACGACGACTGGTTTACTGTAAATTTAACAAGTCCTCTCTCCTATGCTTTGGTTGCGACTGCAATCTTTCGACGACGACTCTTCTTAAACAGTGTCTCTCTTACTCACATCCACCAGCTTCGGTGAGCGCTGAACAACTACTGCCTTAAACAATGTCTCTCTTAATCACATCCTCCAGCATCGGTGAGCGCTGAACACCTACTCCGCTTAAGCAATGTCTCTCTTAATCACATCCTCCAGCCTCGGTGATCGCAGAACAACTCCTCTCTCAAAAGCTTATCTCTCCCTTATATCCTCCCGGTCTTTTACTTTTTCCATTGTTCGAAAACTTCGTCGCAAATGCCAGTTGACAGATTCTTCCATTATCACATGATTTATATAATGCAGCTGCGGTTCCGTAGTCAACAAATGGCTGACTACTCCGTCATGTCAAGCAGAAAATCGAGACAGGACCCGCAATTACTTTGGGTAGGACTCATTTGTCTTTTCCACCCCCACACGCACTTGCACGGTTTCTCAAGACCACACACCCAGCACTCCAAAGACGAAGAAAAGTTTAGACCTAAATAAACACGTTACATAATGCCCCTCTAACAGTCCAGACTACCTATCAGGAACAATGCCTCACTTAACAGGCATTACAATATATATATATATATATATATATATATATATATATATATATATGACGTCTATAATGCAGCTTACATTGAAATAATGGTGTCTAAATTAAAAAGGTAATTATTTGAAGCCCATTTATCTACGAACATACACCTCTCAGAACAGGCCGAGGTGCCTCGGCTTGTGGGAACCTGAGTTCAAAAACGGAGAGGAAAAGGCATCCCCAAAGGTAGCCCCTTCGTGTCTCTCCTACTAGGTTCATCCTGTTTCTGGCTGCAAGCGTGCGCGAAATGCCTGGCATCTTTGGAATTTTCTCCATAAGCGGTGTTTCAATACTATCAACGATATATTAATGGTGGTGGTCGCAATTTCGAGCATTTATTGTAAACATCGATGATAGAAGCACTTTGGGATAATGTAGTAAATAAACATGTTTTTCTTTTCACGACTCATTTTTTCGAGTTCGTGCCTCAACGCTTCATTCCTATACAAAAGCTGTTTTAGTAAGCTTTACCACCCCTTAAAATTTTTTCAGTGACAGTCGAGTCTCCCTTTACACGAAACCAAACCACACCAATAGATACTTAAATGCTATGTCAGATTACCATTAAGCTCAAATACGAGTACTTAGTAAAGTCCTGCGGAAAAAACACAATTGAGGCAGACCGTCAACTAGAATGGATATAGCAACGCGAATATATCCAGAGCATTAAATCGTAACAAATCATCGAAAAATATACTACACAACATGAAAGTTTTCTTTCCGTACGTCGATGCAGTAACTGAATACGTTGGTGGCATATTACGAAAGAATGATATAACTCACATATTTAATTGCAAGCCTTCTTCAACCGGTTAAAGACAGGAATGACAAATTACTTGTTAAAAGAATATATCAAATACCATACAAGTGTAGAAAACGATATGGAAATTCGGAGAAACTGACCGGTCCGTGAAAACCCGAGGTAAAGAGCACGAACGATACGTCCGATTACTACAGTGTAATGTCCACTGTCGCAGAACATGCCATGGAGACACTCGTACTATAATATACATTTAATGAAATTTATAATAATTCGGTTTTTTGCTTATAAATAAAGTTCGTAAAATTTAATATTAAAGTTTCAACTACCCGTCAGGTGTTCACTTCTGACGTCTTAGCACTTAGAGCTGGGTTTACATGAAATAAAGGGGGCAAGTTTCACAATTAACAAACAACTCATTAGGATACAAGTAGAAACACAAGCATAAGAACAGAATGTTTGTTGAGAACCAGCAGTTATTACTGCATCACAGTATTTTTAATACATTAATTTTCACCAAGAGTCTATTGGAATAGTCGGCCAGGTGCCTCCTAAACTGATCAAGGCACGGAGAGGGGAAAGCTACGACCCCACAGAAAACCCCTCTCCAACCAGCGAAGGGTGTGGGGCAAGTACCAAATGCCCGACCTACCTGATGCAGGTTTTTATAGCGTTTTCCCTTCAACACTTTTAGTCGAATTGCCGGGTAGGATCCTTAAACTACAGCCCGGGGGCTCTAGTTAATACTTGGCTGCCTTGCTCTACCTTTCCGCATCCCCCCTTTCACTCCCTTTCCTATGTTATAAGAGGGGAGTTGCCACTACGTGGATTACCCTCTACACCTTCTTCTTCTCTTCCAAGATCCTTAACAATTTATTGCCTTTTATCATGTGAAATTTGTGACATCACTTTTGCGTGGTGAGTTTGAGATTTGCTAATGGTTTTTAAAAAAAGACGGACAGTGATTTAAACGGGACAGATAATTTCGATCGTACTTTACAGAAATGACGATGCTTATTCACGATCTTTACTAACTTTTGTTAATAAATAGTTAAAACTATTACGTTTGTTTCTGTTTTTAAAGAAATCCTATGCTAGCAAAGTGAGTTGTAAAACCCCCCAAAAAATTGTGTCTGATTCAAAGGAAAGCAGGTTACAATAAGAAAAGAATTATTGTCCAATGTCTAATGACGTTCAATTCACTCAGAAATATTGTTCTGATTTTTCCTCCGTTTAAACACGTTGCGGCGTCAAGTAATGTAATATGCAAAAAATATTTATAACGAAATGCCAACACGTTGCGGCGCCAAATAATGAAGTACACAATTTAAGGGAATAAAATAAAAGCCACCACGTTGAAACCAATTAATGTCATATTGAAATTCAAAGAAAAAGATAAAAACCACGTTGTGGCGTTAATTAATGTGGAAAACAAATTTAAAGGAAAAGATAATTAATAGCATTCATACCTGAATTATAACAACTTTTTAAAGATAAAAAATATTTAAAACAATTTTCTTTTTAATTATGTTGCTGTACAAATTTAAATAATTGCCACAGATTTTAATAAAACTGTCAAATCTTCATGGCCTTGTATTGCGCCTCTCAGAGTTGCAGTAATTTGCAATTATCACCAAATTATATGAAAATCAAAGGAGTTACAAAATGATAGTAATTAAATTTACAACAACAAATAATATAAGAAAATCGAAATAAATCTTAAATCCAGGGAATTTTACAGGAATTAAAAGAAATCTGACGGTACTCATTTTTATGTAAGGTTTAACAATAGAAGATTTTTACATAACAGTTTATTAGAGCTGATCTTGTACCAAATTACGTTGCACTTCACTATTTTTCTTTTAAATAAAATTTATTTCAACAGGCCATTACTCTGTTCACAACTTTGGTTCTCTTCGCATAATTCCGGCCCACTGCCCACCGGACACGTCACTCAGAAATATCGTTTTGATTTTTCCTCCGTTTGAACATCGTGATGCCCAAATAAAGTGGTGGTAATTGAGACGTCACATCCTGAGACCCAGAGCCTTGCCCTCTGCGTCTAACGGTCTCGGAGTCTCAAGAATTCTAATCAATTATGCAACAATTCCTTCGATGGAATCCTTTGAAGGTGCCACAGCAGATTTTTGTGCTTTCTGACATGGATATACGATAGGAAAACCTCCAGTAACTGGATATTACATGCAAATACTTAGAAATACCGTTACGAAGACACACTCGTTAAAGTGCAATGCAGTATGGTAACAGCTTAATGAATGTGAGGCCATTAAATTTACAAGCAATCGATAGAAAATTATAATTATAGGGATTAAAAGCCTTTATCCACATCTCACGTTTATGGAATTTTAGTTGTGAATTCAACGTGCAGAATACTCTGGCAGATTTTATCAAATAACTAGGACTAGGAGACTAAATAAAGGAATAACGTGGTAATTCAAAGAAAATTAAATTAAATAATGAATTGGAGATTAAGATAGAATAACGCTTCGATAGAATATAGAAGTTGAAGAATAAATCTTAGCTGTTGAAGACGGTAGAATATAAAGTGAAATATCATGCGAACCTTTTAACAAGTAGATTTAGCGAAAACAGTGATGGTAATTAAAAGTCAGGAAACGAAAAGCAGGAAAAGAAATATGAAAAGTCGAAAAGTGTGGAAGAAATTAAATTCAAATTTCCCGATAAATTGTGAAAGACGGAAAAATAACACGACAGAGATACAAATTTCTCACAAACCATACAGTAGAAAAAATGTACTTTTAGTAAAAATTAAAATCAGAATCCAACGGATTTCATAGCTATTTATGAAACAGAATGGATTCGGGATAAACATAATGTAATTTTAAAAAAAAAATTTGGCATGAAGCCTTGATGCATTTGGAAGCGACAATGGCCAGCGATGACAATTACGAAGAAATTTTAAAACTGCTTTGTTGTAAAATGTTTGGAATGCAATTATTCAGATGGAATTTGCGCGGCCAAGTTGAAAGGCTATTTAAGGAATATGCATTGTACAACGGAGCTTTCCTTTTTTTGATTGTTATCGCGCCGATCTGAGGAACGATCTACGACTATATTTATAATTTTTATAACATGTTTCTGTTCTGATTTCGAGTAACATAATTCTCTGTTCTTACGATGTTTCTAAAGACTCTTTCTAAGCGCAGATTTGATTGGAACGCCTCTCACTGACACAGATTTCACTGCAGCAAAGCAGCCGCTCTGGTCGGTCACACCCAGTCAACTATCTGGTGACACGAGGAACACACACGACGCCGGTTGACATAGCTGCACTATAAAAGCCGCGCCCGTGATTATAATAATCGCTATCGTCAACAAAATAGTCCGTTATTAGCGCGAAATAGCCGGTAATCGGTCAGTCCTTATCCGCAGTGGCATCGCAGGAGTCTGGATAATGCACTCCGAGCGCTGGGCGCGCTGGCAATTAACCGTAATTAATTGACCAGGAAATTTGCCAAATGTGACGTCATCAAATTAATCTCATCTGGCTTATTCGAGCCCAGCTTTTTGTAATTCGCAAGCTGGGCGAAGACTCAATTCGCTGAAATATTCCTATCGAATATAATTTGTCTAGGGAGATCTTAATTAACTGTGGTATGGATACGTTTCTCATTAACTAATTATGGCAAAGGTTACACAATTTTCGCTTTTAATAATCTGAGAGCAAACATTTAAAACAATATAATTTAATTACTTACTCTGCTTACAATTTGATTAACAATTTGTGATAATATGTTATTATGTAGTTGGAAGACGTCTTAATAACAGTGATATTTAAATTGAGAACTTTGTATTATGTTAAAAAAATAAATGCATTTGAGAGACCAAATAACAGAAGCTATACGTCCTGTTCTGTACCCAGTTAAATAATGAACAAAAAAGGGCTCGCCCTGGCTAAAGCTCATGTAGTTATTTTTATAATATATCGTTAGGACCTATGCCAATTGTGCAGCTTCGAAAGACCTGTGCAAGTTACGTCAAAACAGAGGATTTTTCCTCTTATTTTCGGTTTTAGATCAATGCTTCCCAAGCTACACGCACTATAGAAATTTTTTTCACACGATTTTCTATTATCAATCAAGCTCAGCAGGTCCAGACTGCTCTTCAAAAATTGACAATTTCGCTAAGAAATTCAAAAGTTTCGCTTCAGTCATGTATCGCACCAAACACCCCACGTCGATATACAAAAAACATAGCTTTAATTTTATTTCATAAGGACGCCCGTTGGCTCATAACTTCATTCAAAACTGCCATAATACCAACATGACGAAAAATTTATTTTAAAAAATTAATAGTTCAGAAAATAACGACATTTAATACCAAAAAAGGTATTTACGATCATTAAAATTTGTATAGAAACTAATATAATTTCATTAATTGAAAAAATATCGTTGACTGCTGATCAGGCGGTGTAGATAGAGAACTTCAATTAGTTCGGCAAAGATAGATATGACGTTCTGGCTTGACATATCAATGCAAAATTTATTGCCTGATCGTTTTAATCCGGCTTTGTGCCACCTGCGTGTCTCTGTCTAAAAAATATCAAGCGCAATAGATTCTGAGACGCGCCTTCCCACCCCGAATCACTAGGAAGTTTTTTGCTTCAAACCGGTAAGTTTGCTACGTTAACCAAAGATTTCCCTGTTTTTTCGAGGCATTTTCCAGCTTACACAGGGTTTTCAGATGTACATTTCCTGTGTGTCCTAACAACATATTAAATAATTGCAACAAAATGACGTTTCACAAGATTGGATGTCTAAATTGACTGGACGTTGTGGTTCTGAGCGTCGTCTAGACGTTGAGTTATTGACTTTCGATTATCTGATTTTTCTTCGTACAAGTCAGGCTCTGCGCTCTAGTGTTGAGAAAAGAATATACTTTTTTATAACAAAGTAAATAAGAACAAGGGATAATAATAAATCATACTGGCTAATATTTTCTTCAACTTTTTTCTAACCCTTAGTGGCATATTCTTATAGTTTCATCTGACAAGGACAACTCAAAATAGATACACGAGTTACGATCAACTTCTTCAACAGGAGGGGGTGTCATAGAGATATTTTTTATCGTCAACTTCGCTTCCCAGTTTCTGAGAAATATTTAGAATCATTCAAGCAGACAAATATACAAACGGCATATTTCTAAGGTAAAATCCACGCCTCCTCTATATCGAGACTTTTTCACTGCGAGATCTACCCAATACATGGGGGCAAGCCGACCTGGAAATGACGTCAATCTAGCTGGCCTTTAAGATTACAACAGTTATTTGGCAATATTGCCCGCCATCTAGATGCGACCGATATTCATCAACGGCGTGGATGTAATTTAGTCTCGATACGCATCTACATAGCGACTTATTTGCCTGGCGTTACGTTAAATTAAGTCTCGTTAGCAAGTCGGGTCTTAGGAACGTGTTTAAGACAATGGGGGCCAGTAGATGCAAAACAAGCACATGCCAAGTTCGCATGTTCAAAAATAGCATAAATTAATAAGCGAAATATATTTTTTTTTGCATGTATGCATCATTAGGAAATTTCGTAATATAGTGAATCTTCCGAATGAAAAAATTAATTTATCGCTGTTATAACATACGTATTCATGCATAAACTGAAAATTAGACTGAAATTCTGGCTCTTTATGTATAATATTATGGACAAACATCAGCAAAGTACGCGTTTCAGTCGTTTATAATACGTAACTTTGATAATGATACAAATGGTTTTGAGTTAGAAATAAGAACCAGACTTGGTTCTTGTATTATCTTATATCTTCGTGTAAGTTGAATACAGCAGGCAGGAAGTGTAACTGAACTGGAATAAAATTGTACAGCAATTTTTTTTATAGAGTAGCAGGCTTCGTGAGGGTTAACCAAGTGGTGGCAACTCCCCTTTAATAGCATAGGAAGGGATTAGAAAGGGGAAAAGTATAGAAAGGCAGCCAAGGATTAACTAGGGTCCCTGGGCTATGGTTTGAGGATCCTACCCGGCATTCGCCTAATTACAAGATGTTTCAATTGCAAGTAAAATATGAAGAAAGTGGCTGCAATATAAATACAACGAAAAAAAGAAGAGTCATAGTTGTATTTCAATATTATTTTATGAGGAAGTTTTGAAGAAACGTGAATCCAGTGAATTTTACGGCATAGGAATTCAACCAATTCGTGTGACACATTTAATTAACTCAATGGAAAAGAAATTCAAACGAATTATGTACATTAAATAAAAATGGGGGACTATATTTCATCAATACACTAACAACGGTTTAACAAGATAGCTTAAATTTGATCGGAAAATTATAAAATTACATTTATCTTCCCTAATTGAACATATTCTTCCAAGAATCAATATAATGTATTTGGTGGGAGGAAATATTAGCCTGTCACAATTCTTTACTTTTCTGATAAAGAAATCAGTATTATGGAGTTAAATCAAATATAAAAGTTTCATTAATGTATATTACTGTTGTGAATTAGAGTCGGAAATTATTAATTTACAACTGAGTACTCGTCCATAAAATTATACCTTGAGGTTACTGATAAAATTGAAAGAATTAGCAATTTGAGGATTGGGGTTGTCATTCCGAGTATCTGCTCATCACGGAATGCCTGTGGAGACATCTTACAGTTAGACCAGTTCTCCTTTTCAATTATAAAGTTAAATTACGTATTCTTGCAAGGTCGCTTAAAGCTGCCATCCGAATTGGTTTTCCCTGTCCAGCGGACTTAATAGGTGTCGAGTGAGACCTGCTTGTGAAAATTGATATCCTGGAGCAGTCATAAATTGAAGCAGTTAAGCGTAAAACCTACTGACGTTAGGCAAGGCGCCTTGTAAATGCTGTGGTGAATCGTTAATGATGGTCGTTGCTGCAGTAGGAACGGAAATTTCAGACTGCCGCTGATGCAAGACGTGTTGCGTGAATGAGGGAAATCTCAGGTTCCAGTAAACAGTAAACAGGTCCACCAGACAGCGTCAATAAAGCTGAAGCTTTCCTTTCCCATTTGCACCTACAATATTCGCTTTTAAATGTTATTTCTCTGAAGTATTGCCATTGAATCAGCATAAATATTTATATAAAGTAAATTCATTCCCTTAATTGCCAATTAAACAAAAAAAATTAAAAGGACTATTTTTCTTGTATATATATATATATATATATATATATATATATATATATATATTGTAATAATCAACAAGTAGGCGTTCATTAAATTAAAGGAAATGATTAATAAAATTATTAATATTTAAAGTTTTTATTTCTTAAAAATACACATTTTTAGCCCTATCTTTCTCCGCTGGTCTTTGATTACGATTTACAAACCTTTACTTTAATTATTTACAATTTATGTTGTTCTAGCAAATACACACAATCCAATATGTTGAAAATCTCTTACCCTCAGGGTCATCACTGGGTTTGATAATTAGGACACGATAAATGTATAATTTGACTACTAACAATTCAAATTATAATAAAAATTAACCAAAAAACAATATGAAATATAAGTGGAATGAAAGCTGAACTAAATGAACTCTGAACGAAATCTGACTCTACCCTTTTAATTATTGTTTACAAATTTATCAAATTTATGTTACTTACGGACCGTCGGTCAGGTACCAGAACAATCAATTTGACCTCGTTCGGACACTTTTACACACTTTAATTTTTAATATCAGACGTTGGCAAGTTTGGCTGTATTTCTTTGATTGCTCCGCTCCACAATAATTTACCAATGTTCTCCTGGAACAATTTCTCCACGAATATTTTGGAAAGTTCTATTCTGACAAAAACTGCTCTTACTTTCCAATATTTACGATGCAATACTTCCGTGAATGTTTTACTTTGTATTAATTCACAACTTTAACTGGTAATGATTTAACGACGTCTAATCTCTGCTCAAGTTTTATTATTTGTTCTACTCCTCGCAATGTTTTTCCGCCATCTGCCTATCGTCGCTATTGTCGCTTTCGGTCGCTCAAATACCGCTAACAGTCATTTATTCGCTAACAATTTAAATTATTTAAAAACAATTCATGGCTTAAGTAATTGGCATTACAATATATATATATATATATATATATATATATATATATTTCAGATTTATCATATATTTCACTAAAATAAGTGAATACTATAAATATTGTTACGTAGACCGTCAACAAATCAATGTAGTTATTGAAATATTCCGTTATAAAAAATTGTTATAGAAAGTACGTTTCTCTTACTTAAAATATCCACTCGGAACTCACGCCAATTTTACTCGTAATGGGAGCGACAGAGCGTGAATGGCCGGGCTGGCAAGTGTACCTGGTGCTATTGTGTTCCGTCACCCCATTATAGTAGCCAATATGGTTGGGGCTGGAGAACATCCAGGATTTGCCAGGCGGACGTATTTCGAAAACAAACAGTCTGCTTGCACAGATCCTTCCCGTAGCAGTTTATTTCAGAAATGGAGGATAATGACCAAAATATCCACTACTGTCCGAAAATGTCCCGAATTATTTATGAAGGACAGCTACGATCTCATAAACTAACGGTGTGGAGCGCCCGGTCGTTTTTGAGCAGGAAGGGGGGATAGCGAATTCTGATCGTCCGGCATGTAAGAGTTTGTAGAAGTAATTTGGAGGCTTGTGGTTCTAACTGGATCGGGTAACAGCTTACACAGCCCCGAAATTCACATAGTGTTTTTCAGCATTTTTTGATCTCTGTGAGCGTTGAACTTCATCGATC
The DNA here is from genome assembly GCA_037074705.1 of Zhengitettix transpicula. NCBI lineage: Eukaryota > Metazoa > Arthropoda > Insecta > Orthoptera > Tetrigidae > Zhengitettix > Zhengitettix transpicula. The sequence continues at coordinate 70,177,617 of CM073590.1, read as the reverse complement.
GTCTCCAACTTTCTCTCTCACTCTCTCTTTCTCTCTCTCTCTCTCTTTCTTTCTTTTCCTTAAAACTACTTAATCGTTTCTGGTGCATATATATTGTAATGACCACCAATGTACCTAATGAAAAGATTTTCTAAATTATTCAATATTTGTATTATTAAGGTAATATTGTGGCCAGGGTGTTGTACGCAACAGTCAGCATCGCGTAAGAATGTAAAAGACGGTATTGTTGTCGTCAGTGTGTATTGTCGAAAGATTTGAAGACATGTACAGTCTCCGATGCGAGTTGACAGGGAAAGGTTAAGTAGAGTCTCTGATGGGCGATGACCGAAAGCGTTTAGCAGTGAGTCTGCATGTAGAGGTCAATGTGTAAAAGATAAATTACCAAAGTTGTTTGTGTTGAAGGGATACTTAACCCTTTTTAGACATTGAACCGGATAAACGAATTCGTTTCTATAGGAAACGTTCTACTGGCTATCGGTGGACTGATTTAAATGATATCACTACTAGCCGAAATATTGGAAATCAACTGATGAACATCTGTGGTGTGGACTTAATCGCGAATGCTGACTGAAATTGTGTAGAAAGTGTAATACTATGGTCTGTTTAATTAAAAAGTCATTTAAATAATTTGTGATCTAAACTCAAAAGTTAGTCCAATTTGTGAAGTCTTATATTTTATTTGGTGTGATACGAGAACTGCTCCGATGTCTGTTGTGTACAAAAATATATTGTAAACTTTGTATAATATTCGTTACAGTCAGATTTCTTATATCAGTTTCAGAGTGAAAACTAGTAAATTCATTTCAATATTTTCTAATAATATATAAATTTTGTTATTTCATTGCGGGTTCCTATTGCTGTTTGTGGTCCGGTAAGCGAGCCTAAAAATTGTGTATAAAAACTCCTTAAATTTTCTGTATTTAAAATTGAATTTGTGATTAATCTTGTCATTTATCAAATCCGTCTATAGATCATAGCTCCCTTTTAATAAATTATTTGAAACAAATTTCAAATATTAAATAGTATAAATATATATTGCTAAATATATATTGCTAAATATATATTGCAGTGGAAGGGCGAGAAATAAACCGTTAATCTCTGACTTGGCTGATGTCGTGGATTCAAACTGCATGATTCGTCAGGGTATGGAAATAATCCAACCTTTCTTTCTTAGGATTTTTTATACGGATTCCAGAAAGCTGCTCCATATTCCACTAGTTGGCGTACGTACGATATACGAGTATATGTCATTTCTTTAAACTCTGCATTTCCCTTTTTGATGGTTCTCATTAGAAAGTGGCAAGTATCGCGTGATTTTCTTGCTGTATAATTTACCTTTGCTTTCCGCCCCAGCTTACCGTTAAAATAAATGCCTAGATATTTACAGTTCTTGTGTCTTAGCAGTATGTCGACTGATAGTTGACTATACCCCTTAATAAAAAGTATTAATTTCTATCAGTTTTCGAGCGGCAAAAGAAACTGAAAAACACGTTATTGGAGTCTGAAGATTCCGATAAATACAGCAGCTGGACGAAGCAATATGGATCAAATTCTGAGAGAAACCAAATTAAAGGCAATAAAATTACTCACAAAATTGAGTGAATAATAGCTGATGTAGAAAGGGGTTGATTGACCCCTGGAACGTCAATAAGTTATAAACGCTAACGGTGAAAGTTTAATAGTTGGATACCGAATTTGAATAGATTTCGATTAATGAAAAACGAAGGAACGATTTTGGATCGGGAGACCCGGAGTCTCGGATAGCGTCTTAACTCTAGGAAAAGACGGTACAAGTAATTCATGTAAGTATATATGTAAGGTATTGGCACAGGCTGATGATGTGGCGTATGTTGATATATGTAGAGGTCCATACTTTAATATCAGTCCCTGCTTTTTCCCCCAGAGGCTATTTTAATGATAGCCAAGCTTCAAGTGTTCGTGAGTTACACAAATTATACGATTGCACAACAAAGATCTACGATTGTAACAATTACTAAGTATTTATTACCACTTTAAATTGCCACTTAAACATCGGATACTCAATATATGTTTGAGTATTACTATTGTAATTAACAGACACTATTCTTATTCATTGTAAATTAATTTATTGTAGTTGAAATTGTAATATATATGTCTATTGTAATGATAAAGGGGCTATTAAAAGAATTAATAATTATAAACTATTGAACTGAATTGTTGCCGGCGAACACACAGAGATACAATACTGGTCTAGAATATTGAACAGGCCAAGACATTGTTAGAAAATAGCGCGCGTAAACGGATGGAGCAGCAGTCAGCCATGAGACTTTGCTGAGTACAGAAAGAATTAAAATTTGTCAGTCAGATACGAGACATTGTGGAGTACAGTATAATTAAATTTAGCAGTTGGCGAAGGATTCCAGTCGAGGACGGAACTAAAATAAATTGAGTTGGAAATCAGAAGCGAGAGCATTGAGTTGTGTTAGCAGTCTGCAAGCAGAGGCTGATTATTTTGTGGTAGAACTCTCCAGTTTCCGTCTCAAGTTCCAAATAATTGGCAGAGATCAACAGTTTTAAGTGTTTGCAAACAATAATAAATAAATTCAGTGTTACATGGCCTGTTCATAAGTGTTCGAGGTGAAAGTGCGTTGCAGAATCTTTACAATTGCCCTGGTACAGGTACAAACAGTGAGTAAAAAAGAAACATTTAAAATTAAAATTGTAAACGTTAATAAAAGGTAGAATATCGTCAGATTTCGATTTCATTTCGTTTTTATTCGATTACATTTCGAGAGTTTATAAAAAAAATATTTGTCAGTAGTAAATTGTAAAATTAATTGTTGTTTATTTAAAAGGCCCAATAAAGACCCTGAGGTAAGAGAAAATATCGTCCTTGTATAAAATTGTGGTAAAGTTCAGCATGTAATTTGTTTTGTAAGGTAAAATAGTTGTGTATAATAAACTAATTGTTTTATTAAATTAATAATAAATGTTATTATTTCATGCCACTTTCATTAGATAATTTTCAATTGTTAGTTCCATTTAATTAATTATCTTCATTAAGTAACCACATTTTGATGCCTTAACGTGTGGCCAAAATCATTTCAATTTATTATATTATAGATTATTGCTTATTACATTTATGGCACGTCAATGTGGGGTCATTTTAATTGACGACTATAAATGATTATTACTATATATATATATATTGTTGGAGGTAGTTCTGAATTTTAACGGTTTCCGTTGTTTAGCTTTACTAATTGTCCATGAGAGTAAAATTAAATTTTCGTCAATCAACTAATTCATTTATTGGGTCACCAAGTATAGACAGTTATCATATTGTACAATACCAAGAAGCTTACAAGTTTGAAATTAAAACATGTTCGAAAAGTCTTATAAATTCCTAAGGTGAAATAAAGGCTGAATAACCTCTAGAATTTTGATTGGTTTTGTAAACGTTCATTATTAGATCTCGCAAAACACTTGCTATCCTTCAATGTGACTCAAATAACACAGCGTTTCTGCAGTCCGTTTTTGTTTTCGTCAGGTGATTAAAAAAACGCGATTGACACACTGCATAAATCAGGTGATGAAGTGAACCACCTTACGGAAGCTGTGTGGTATTAATTTAGCACTTACGCTTGTCTATTATTTGGCTATTTATTCACCTAATTAGTATAGTTTTAATAGAGACGTATTACATTTCAAATCATTTAACGATAATTGAAAACTTCTGCCTTCTAAAGTAAATGGAACTGAATAATAAACGCCGTGGCAGAGAATGGTGTAACAGGATTAGTTATAGTTCTTTTTCATGTAAAATTTATATCTCAAGTAGCTGTAGAAAATGTAATTATGGAGCATTGGAAAGTGTTCGGGTCATATGTAATCATATTCGATGCTTATCCACATTAAGTATCAAACGATATTTTAAGTCAGACTCTTTGATTAGTGTAACGTTTCTCAATATTCAAAAGTCCAGTGCACATAAGAAATATAACAGACTGACCGTGTACGTCCAAAAACTCTTATGACCCATTTGCAAGTGTAATGTTTGAGAATGACGAAGTAGCGCTATTCGTTCAGTTATGCTGTCGTGGACTGCGAAGGCGCTGTGCCATTTTTTTATGTGGTTCTGATTTTACATACTCTCCACAGATGGAACTACATTCCCTGTAGAGAGTTGGCTGCGGGCACGTGGTGGAGGGTCGGGAGGACGCGCGTCGTTGGCTACAGCTGGCCTGAGAGACGCCTTGCAGCGCTGTGATTGGTGGCCGCGCACTGACGTCACGGAGTGGGGCAGGCTCTAGCGGCTAACGGAAGGGGGTTCCGAGAGCATAAATAGGCTCAAGTCCATGTGGAGGGGTCCATTGGCCGTGTAGCCGTCTAGCGTGGAGGTTGTATGAAGATATCTTGTCGAGTGTTCCGAAGTGCGATATGAAGTCTGTGCCTACGCCAGCGACAGTGTGCGGGGCCTCGGTGGCTACCGGAAGAGTGCACAGGCACAAACGCGACATCGAGAACGAGGAGATTCAGATGTACTTGTCCAAGCTGAAGGAACTTGTGCCCTTCATGCCCAAGAACAGGCGCCTTTCTAAGTTGGAGGTGATCCAGCACGTCATCGACTACATCTGCGACCTTCAGTACGCCCTAGAGACGCACCCCGTCGTCGTCCCCGCGGCGTCGGAGCACGTGACCGCGTCGCCGGCCGTGAGGACGCCCCTGGGCGTCCTGGCCCCCAACTCCAACGTCGCTAATACGACGTGCGCCGCGCAGGATCTTCTTCACGCCTCGGTGAGTGCTCTTACTACATTACATTTCATGTTGTCCGAATAGTTTACATCTGATTAAAATGTACGCAGGAGGCCGTAAAATGGCGACAAACTTTTGCTAGTGTTGGGTTGAATACAACGGATTATTAACTAATGTATGTCCATGTTTCTTCCAAATTTGATTATTTTATTCATGCAAGAGTTAGGTTGAGTTATTAAATCATTGCCAATATCTGCAAAGGAAACAATTTTTATTTTTCATTATTTAAAATCAGGCTTGCGGACAATACCTACGTCATTTATCAGTATTACTGTTTGCTCGACCTGATAATGAGTGTAAACGTTGAAATTATTTGTTTAGTGATCCGAGATCGTCGGAATTTTTAATGTGGGAGAAAGTGTTTGCAGTTTGCACTTTGGTGGTGCAATGGAAGGTCCTGTAATGAGTTCCGCGTGTCCTTGCGTAAGTCCCTGGCGCAGGTGCAGGTGCGTTCCCACGGGCACAGTCCCACCTGGCTGCGATCAGCTGGTCCAACTGTCAACCCGTACGCCCCTTAGCATTTGTACACACTGATCCTTCTGTAATCCAATTGTTCGTTATTTTAATATCTGATCGGCGGATTGAGTGTATCAGATTAGACCTCTCCATATCTGTAGGACGGTTTTGTTTCTTGGAAATGAAATGCGAGACTTAAGCTTTCCTATTACAGCAATTGTAAGCAATTGGTCTTGCATTTTTTTTTGCATATATTGAAAAACCTGAATTAACCTTTGAATCCATTAAAATAATTCAATCTATTTTTAATTCGTAACTTTTTCCATACATTTTTGTCAATAAAAAGTTATATACAAATTGCAGTTTATTGTTATCATTCCCGACTCTAGCCTGGATTTAATTCCGCTGAGGAAGGGTTTATGTTGTGAATTATTCGCAATCTGAAGTTTTTGATTCTACATTCAGTTGACTGTAGTTCTCGGGAGTATTTTTCTTGGTTTGCGGTGTTTCTACAATCGGACAAAGATTTTTGTAATTCGTGTTAGGATATTCCGTTGAGACTTATTTTGTTTTCTGTTTTTTTTTAGACGTCCCCACACCTGGAGAAAGTGTCCCCGGCAGACAGCAGGCCCGTGTCGTGCTGAAGAGCGTCGCCTCTGCTACTCACCATATCAGGTGTTCTCACACCCAACACCACTACACTACACATTTATTGTTAATTGGTTTTTCTCACTTGTATCTAATCAGAAGATAGTTTTATTACTTTTTGTTTTTCACGATTATTTAGCTAACAAAATCATGTTAATTTTCTGTCAGCAAACGCTCACTCATTGTTATGGTACCTGTTTATAAAGTTAGTGTTGCAATGGTGTATTATATTTTTCCTTTTTTAGAAGTGGACAGGTTTGCTTAAGTTGTACAGATCTCTTATTTATATATATATGCATATATGTGTGTATATATACATATATATATGAATAACTATTTCACATCACGGCTATGTGCGAATAGCGGGCGTGTTTGGAGAGGGAAGGTTAATTTCTCCGTAAAAGCACCCCGCACGTTATTATATTATTGTCTAGTTGTTAATGTGTTTTGTTGTCTGTGATGTTAGTCAAGTTCTTTTTCTTTGTACAAAAGTTGTATAAATGTCCTATAAATGTAAAATATTCCTTGGATATATATTATAAAAATATTGTATTTGTATATTTCTAATTGTATATGAACGATTGTATTTTGTCAGAAGAATATGGCATTGTCGGCTTTACGTGATGCGGCAATGTGGAATTACTGTGACGTGTCCTGGAAAAAGACTTACATTAAATAGTACATACGACTTACTGAATTTACTCATTTACCTTAGACTGCCTTTTTACGAATGTGTTCCTTGATATTGTAGACGTAAGACGTTTCCACTCGTCAATTGCCCACAATTATTATTCATTTATACTTGCTCTGAATTGTAAAACTCAGAATGTTATACATAACCACTAACATTTCTAAAATTTTGTTTGATCACAGTAAATAATGTATTACTAGAAGTAGGATTATAAATTGCCGCAATTTATCCTAGTTTTGTAAACAAAAAATCGCAGAATCAACGATATTCTATGTACATGTAAGTGCTAGTATTTTATTGGGTCTAAATTTTGTTTCCAACATAGATGTAGTCTGCTTCTGTGAAGTGGACACATTCCTAAACGCATTATTCGGTAAAGAAAAGTATCGAACAGTAATTTTTTTTCACAGTAATTAAATTTAAAAAGTTTAAAATTCGTGTTAAATGCAAGTTGTAAGATTTGTTTACAAAACTGCCACTAATTTTTTTATGAATAGCGGACTCGTTGTTGAACACTAAGATTAATTCGGAGTATTATGAAAAGATGTAAGATATGGGAATGTTTGCAGCGGGTGACAGGTGATTTGAGGTGAAGGTACCCTGCTCGTGATACGGGCCACTCCGCTAACTCTGCTGCTACCGCCGAAACTTCTAGTGATTTAATTTGTTCGATAATTATATGAAGATATACAAAAAATGTGGCACCATTGGATTTTATAATTATTTCTGTCATTACTTTTGTGCTCTATCTGTAAAACGTTTAATAATTTTATATAAATTTTGAGATTTCATTGAACACTTAATAAGTAAGCTACTTTGTTCTCTCTTTATTCGTCATCAGGAATATCACTCTATTGATGAAACCTCCGGTGCCGTCATCGGAGCATACAGACTATTTGTGGGATTTATATATTATGTATATTGTCTTCCATTTCTATTCCGGTTATCCTACACCCCGAATAATTTGTCTCATTATATAGATAAACGGAAATCCACTTTCTTCGCTGTCTTTACTTGACCTTCATAGCTCCTTATTTTGTGTATTTATCAGTTATAACATAATACAAAGTTAAAAATCAAAAGAATGCTTACCCGTCAAATCACCTGTCACAGAGCTAACAAATTGCGTATTAAGAGGACACAAATATGTATATAAAACAGTTTTCTTCTTTAAAGGAGGGTTTAATAAACTGTCTGGCCTACCAATGGTTGTGAGTGCCTCACAATTTATAGGAAATATGTCAATGACATTCAGTAAAGCGATTAAAAATTTATTTATTTTAATATTTATCAACGATTTGATCATAGAAAAGGAAATGATATACAACCCAAAATCACTCATGCGAAGTAGAGAATAATGTTTCTTGCCTCGATAAGTCTTTAGAACAGAAAATAGACAATTACTCAATTGTATAAGAAAGAAAATATGAATGAACCCTAGTTAAATTACGGTTTCAAATCACCAAAAATTATTGTGGACAAATCCTAATTATAAGGAAAAATTCTAGAAATATAGGAAACAGCCTATAATAACACTACTTAATATAGTAGATAAATGATTAAATTCTAAATTTCAAATAAATAATTAATCTCAAAACGGTCTTGAAGATGATCAGCAGATGGTCGACGAAACGTCGCGCAGTAATCTCTTGGACAAGTGTGCAAACCCGAGAACGTGGAAAGTCTTCGATCTGTTAACAAGGAAAATATATGGATAAGATGAATAATAATGCCAGTCTATCAATACATATAGACACTCAAAACTAATCAAATAAAAAGTACTTTAAACCCATTAAATGAGAGCATAACATGTATATTAAAAACGATGTATGGCACATAAACGGACGATATGAATATTGTAGTAACCGTAAACGCTAGGAAATATATGGACAAATTGTGAAATGCTGCTAATATTTAAATTTGATCGATTTGACAGTGAGTTGTTTTTTCTGGCATGTTTCCCGAATACATTGCTAATCTTTATACCAAACATAATGGTAAAAAGTCCTTAAAATTTGAGGTGTTCGTTATCTAACAGAGGCGTGATTTACCAAAGAATGACTTAAGTTTCTATAAAATTCGTAATTGTTTTAATATAAACAATTATGATTGTTCTATCTTGTATTCTCTCAACAAACGAGTATGACGTATTTGCAATGTGTCTTAAATAATTATATATATTTCTTATATTGTCGCCTGGTATTTAGTTACACATTATAAATCTTTTGACAGGAACTAAATCATTTTCTTTGACAAAATATTTGTTTCGATACAAACTGGAGAGTAACTATAAATTTTATAATGCAAAGAGAAAGCATGTAAGTAAAGTAGCATAACTTCAATATATAAAATTTCGTTTAAATGCGTTATAAATTAAAGTTCCAACGTGAAAATTTGATTACCTCTATGAGCGGAATTACTGGTAACCAAATCTTTTTTTGTAATCAAATCAAATCTGTACGTAAAATAATAACAACGGAACTCAATTGATCTTTATTTGTCAGAATTACAAATGTATTATCATTTTATGTAACTCGAATATAGTCACACTAGCAACTGGTTCAACAATGAATAAATCAATCAAGCTAGGAGCAAGGAAGCTCTTTGCCCCCGCACGCCTAAAAATCAATAAGACGAAACTAGACATCTGAATAGTATTGTATACTAACGTGAATATTTTTTAACATCCTAGTAAATGGGAATAATCCGTCGCGTCACAGTAGGCAGCGACTGAGCTCGCTCACTGAAGATATTAGATCGCTGGTGGCGTACACGTTCATCCATTGAAATTCTACTTATTTATTGTTCCCAAGAATACAAACACTGCTTACCGTTATTTACATAGAGCGGTTAGTATCATACACTTAAATTTATTTACAAAATATTATTCTCTATGATTATTAATCTTAGTAAGGTTTATATTTACAACTTAAGAAAGTTGATGAGTTCATGTCTCAAATAATACAGTACAGTATACTCTCAGAACAAAATAGTCGTTAGTTTTATCTTTGTATCGCCAGCTTATGGCACAAGTGCACAAAATGATGGAGAGATGAAGCCGGTGGCGTGTCTCGGAGAAATTTTATGATGCTTTCGCCGATGTCGTCCTCGCCTAGAATGTCACGAAGCTGTCTGTAGTCTCTGTATCTCGTTCTATGGACAGTCCGCAATGAAATGGATAACTTCATTCGTAATCATAAAAGGCTGAACAAAGTCAATGAGTTCGTGTATATCACTTATCGTTTAATTGATCATATAAAAATTATAAAGTTTTAAGATGTTCATCGAGAAACTAGCCCCATTTTGGATTTTGACAATTCTATTTAATTTTATGCAATTACATTTTTTCTAGTCCATACTTGTCAAAGTTTAGTGAATGTATTCCGGTAATTAGTGTATATGATCACACTACATTACACACACACACACACACACACACACACACACACACACACACATATATATATATATATATATATATATATATATATTGTAATGAGCAAAATAGAAAGGTTAATAAATTAATTTTGACAATTCTATTTCTTTTTATGCAATTACATTTTTTCTAGTCCAGACTTGTCAACGTTTAGTGAATGTATTCCGGTAATTAGTGCATATGATCACACTACACTACACACACACACACACACACACACACATATATATATATATATATATATATATATATATATATATATTGTAATGAGCAAAATAGAAAGGTTAATTAAATTATATTAATTAACAAAATTTATTAAGATTAAAAAAACTTTTATTTTGCCAAAGATTATTTCAACAGGTGTTCATTTAGTTTTACAAATGATTTGCCCTAGGTTGGCACGCCGAATTCAATAATTTCAAAATTTACAAAACAAATATTTTTATTTTATAATTTGTGGCGTTCAAGGTAAAATACAAACTTTTATATTTCACAAACAATCAAATTTAATAACTCTTCTTCTCAGGGTCTTTAACTTGGTTTGATAAGTAACAACAATCAAAATTATAAATTAAATAATTAAGAATTCAACCAAGTTGAAACGAACGGAATACGAAATCTAACAAAATGAAAAGAAACGAAATCTGACCATACCCTTAATTACCGTTTACAGAATTTAATTATTTTGGCTTGAACTTACAAATGTCCTCCTGGTACCAGACTTATTTTTTTAAGCTTGGGAACACAATTCACTAAAAAGGCCTTTAATCACTGATTCTACACTTGATCAAAGCACACGGTTGTAGTTCATGTATTATTCTTTCGGTCAACAGTCGGACGTATTATTTCAATGCCTTTCTACGGAACGCATGTATCTGAACGTGGCGCTAAACTTTTGTTTTAGCTTTGCAGGTTTTTTATAACTTGTCTCTCCGTCCAGACCTTTTTACTTAGTTTTTTTAAACATATAAGTCTCTCAGTTGAATTTCTATGCTTGGACCACGCTGTTCGTACTCTTAAATTCTGCTCCCTCTCTCGTCTATAAGATTCGCAAGACTGCAACCAATTAACCTTCCGTACAATGCGCGAAGTTCACAACAAAGCTAGTCTATGTTTTCCATTGTCGTCTTTGAGATCGGTACCGCTAAACAATCCATCATAATTACAGTCATTAATGGCCTCCTTAATTAGTATTACAATATATATATATATATATGAAATCACTCAATCAAAATTTGATGAACTGCCATAAATGAACGCTCCCGCGTCACTTAACTACAGAATGAAAATGGAGTTTTATTTATTTGGGGTACTACAGGTGCCACAATTTCATGTCTGTGTATGATCGTGTGCACAATATGAGCTTTTTTTATTCAAATATTTCCAGCTGATTGCGTGTCTTATTCAAAACCATAAAATTTCACTTCTTTAACAAAATGTAAGATTAACCTCACGATATATTCAGATTTTGAGTTGTTGTAAATACATATGAATTAATATATTTCCAAGACAAATAGCTTCGGAGTGGATGACCTCATAAAAATGGTAGCTGCGAGCCCGTCGTTACCCCGGGTATTTATTTGAGTGTTTAATTCTACATTAACGTATCAGTCAATAAGCGATTTAACCTACCTATACAAATCATATGGAATACATGCTAATTTAGTCAAGCCCCCTCTCCCACCCACCGGGCGTTTAGAGAACCATAAATACTATAAAATATTATATAAAAATACTCTTAGTACATTAAGGGCTTTGCGAGATTTAAAAATACTCTTGGAGCCTTAACAGACGTAAAAAATATAGACGTTACTCTAATATAGTCATAAATACACACACACTACCTTAAGACAGTTAATTATATTCGAAATTGCTCCAATTGGTAAAAATTGTACGTGGAACTTTGTTTTCCCCTTCCACCACACTCCAAGCGGCTGAAGTAAAACTTATCTGGCAAGTTGAATGTCAAGATTAAACTCACCGACTTCCATTACCCCGGATTCTACTTCAATCTCGGTTGTCTACGCGTTATTTATATGTAACCCCCTCCACCACATCTCCAAGGGTGCTCCACCGCAATGCAGAAATGGGTGGGTGTTATACACAAACGACATCGAGAGAAACACTATCAATCTCATTGACCCAGTAAAATGTTAATTCGACGAAAATATCCGCCGTTTTACCATGTTTAAAAATTTCCACCCACGCGCTTATGTATGGTACTCATGTTTTACCCCCACAGTGTTTATTTCCGGTTCCAAAGGAACACGTGAACATAATTCGGCCAAATTTGCTCCAAGGATGTAGATTTGTATGCCGAACATACAAATAAACAAACATTATTTATTAGGAGACTTACTGGGTGCCGGCGTAGCCCGGGTCGTCGTATATCCATAATCCCGATTCCACTCCAATTTCGGTTGTTTTTGCGTTATTTTAATGCAATGCCCTTAAAGGTGCTCTCCTCCCCTGCCGAAAGAACAGAGAACATGTAGAGAAATATGAATATCATTGACCCCGAAAAATATTTTATCAACGCAAATGTCGACTGTTAAACATCTTGAAAATTTCCACCCTCGTCCTCCCCCGTCCCTGGGGTTAAACTACAAGTTGAATGTCATTATTAAACTTAGTGGCATCCATAACTCCGCATTCGACAACAATCTGGATTGCATTCGCGTTATTTTCTTGTAACGCTCCTCCACTCCCACCCCTAAGGGTGCACCTTTCTCATGCTGTAAGGAATTGAAATTATTCTCAGATAGCATCGGTAGAAACATTATCACTCTATTTAACTCCTAAAACTATTTATTCGACTCAAATATTGGCAGTTTTAACACGTTTGAATATTTGCACTCTTGCTCCTGACGGGTGGTAGACGTCTCGTACCAAATAATGCGTTTATTTATTCGAAGAAGAAAATATATTAGATTAGATTATAAGACGAACCTAGTTTATAGAATGCGGTTTCCAGAGTCACCCGTGTTGGCTAATTTCGTGATGGAAAGTGTTTTTAGTATTAACTATGGACATAAGTGTTTATCAAATTTCTCTAACTTTTTTTTTAGGGCAACAGGCTACATGAGGGTGATCTACATTGGGCAACTCCCCTTTAATAGCATAGAAAGGGATTAGAAAGGGGGGATGCGGAAGGGTAGAGGAAGGTAGCCAAGGGTTAACTAGGGCCCCCGGGCTATGGTTTAAGGATCCTACCCGGCATTCGCCTAAAGAAATGCAGGGAAAACCCTAGAAAAACCTGCATTGGGTACTTGTCCCACGCCCTTCCGATAGCGGGAGAGGAGTTTGCTGTGGGGACGCAGCATTCCCTTCTCCGTGCCTCGACCAGTTTAGGAGGCAGCTGGCCGACTATTCCAATGGGAATAGCGAACAACTCTTACCGTATGCCCAAGGTCTGCGACCCCAGAACATACACCTCTCAAATACAGGCCGAGGTGCCTCGGCTTGTGGGAACCTTAGTTCAAAAACGGAGAGGAAAAGGCATACCCAAAGGTAGCCCCTTCGTATCTCTCCTAAAAGGTTCTGCCTGCGAGAGAAAATCCCTCGCAGGTTACCTGCGAGAGAATCCTCTCGTAGGCTTTCTTCTCTAACTTTTTATTTGGTCATCTATTTCATTGAAATAAATTGGCGTTTCAGATTCGAGCAACTGAATTATTTGAAACTGTACTTTGTCCACGAAAGGATGCTAGTCTGTCTGCATATTAACCGTCATGGACCATCCTTGCATTCGCCGTTGTGTCCAGTTCAGGAAACTTCTCCTAGTTACCTTGGCCTGTCTAGTTTAAATCTGTATCCTGGTTTTTTGGGTGAAAAGATGGAAGCAATGATTAGGCATGGCAGGAGAATCGAAGCGTGTAGTATCTCGTGTGACGTCACTGCGCAGCCGAACTGTTGTACTAGCAGCGTTGTTGAAAACATACGCTTCGTTTTGGATATATTCTATCATTCTGCAGTTATCCCTAAAGTTTTAACATATTTATTTTTCTGATTTGACGAAACTGTACTAGCTTCAACTCAAAAAACGTTCCATGTGAAAATTTTGTATGAAATTGATTCTATTTGTTACTGTGAAAGTAATCCTTGTCATATATATTTCTTTTAATTTTTAAAAGTTTATTAATATATTTCACGTTGTCAGAAAATAGATGACGAAATTTCTCGGAAGAGTGTTCTTTGTTGACGTTTGGTGGATTAAAGAAGAAGAAGGTGTAGACAGGCTATGTCTACACCTAGTGGCAACTCCTCTCTTATAGCATAGTAAAGTGAGTGAAAGGGGGGATGCGGAAAGATAGATCAAGGTAGCCAAGGGTTAACTAGGTCCCGCGGACTATGGTTTAAGGATCCTACCCGGCAATTCGCCTCAAAGTGATGCAGGGAAAAACCTGCATCAGGTAGGTCGGTTAGTTGGTACTTGTCCCACGTCCTTCCGATGGCGGGAGAGGGGTTTCTGTGGGGTCACAGCTTTCCCCTCGTCGTGCCTTGACCAGTTTAGGAGGCAGCTGGCCGACTATTCCGATAGGGATAGCGGAAACTCATTTTTTTAGGGTAACAGGCTACATGAGGGTAATCCACATGGTGGCAACTCACCTTTAATAGCATAGGAAGGGATCTGAAAGGGGTGATAAGGAAGGGTAGAGGAAGGTAGCCAAGGGTTAACTAGGGCCCCCGGGCTATAGTTTAAGGATCCTACCCGACATCCGCCTAAAAGTAATGCAGGGAAAACCCTAGAAAAACCTGCATCAGGTTGGTCGGGCATTGGGTACTTGACCCACGCCCTTCCGATAGCGGGAGAGAGGAGTTTGCTGTGGGGATGCAGCATTCCCTTCTCCGTGCCTCGACCAGTTTAGGAGGCAGCTGGCCGACTATTCCAATGGGAAGAGCGGACAACTCTTACCGTATGCCCAAGGTCTGTGACTCCGGAACATACACCTTTCATAACAGGCCGAGGTGCCTCGGCTTGTGGGAACCTTAGTTCAAAAACAAACCAAACGATTAAAATTAGATTCTTAAAAAATGTAAAGGATAATCCGTGGTTCTTTGCTGCATTTTAATAAAATGTGATAAGAGTTTGTTGATTAACATTGAACAATGGTCGAAAGTCACGCTTCAGTTGTATATTACGTACGGAATTGTTGTCTTGGATTGTTACTGAATTCAAATCAGAAGCATGCGAGTAACCTGCGAGGAAATTCGGAGCCCAAACTGATAGACCATTCAAAATTTAAACACGAAGTAAATTTTCGAAAGAGTAATAACTTCAGACACGATCACACGCGCTTAAGAACAATGTGATGAATTAGCATTTTCTATTAATAATATGCTTTATCTATTTACTTATAAGAATAGTTAACATACATTATAACGACTACACCAACTTTATTACTAGGTCGGGTAAAGGTCAAGGGAGAATATTTGTGGAATATGCAGTACACAGGGTCGGTCGAGCTCAGTCAAATACTTCGCGCAGATCCGATGTACACTCTTCTATATCCCGAGGCTAAAGTTTAGCGTTTTCCCGATCGTATCCATGCATGACAGTCGCGAATCGAGCCAATAAAGCACACACACACACACACATGTGCGCCATTAGAGCGCACTCCAGACACACCTGCTGCACATACGGGTGGCAGGTCACCCCAGATGCTTGCCTGCGTGCTCTAATTAAAGTGTAAACCTTATCGCGACTGGACCATCTGCCGGCGCCCACATAACAGGAACATGACGCGTCGGCAAGACACGCCATTGTTGACTGCTGCAACAATGCCGCCCCGCTGCGAAACCGCTCGCTTTCGCCTCACACGACCGTAGCGACCAGGCCAATAGCCGCTTCCTCCACAAACGAACGCCAAGCATATTGTAATTTATATCAATGCAGCAGCGTGGCAGTCCAGATGCTCAATCAATGATCTGTACACATTATTCGCTGCAGGTCTACCTTCCATCAGGGAATTACCTAAACATCGATGATTCCGTATGTGACCCACCAAACCTCGTCCTCTTGCAAAAATATTCTTCCCCAGCCGTTAATTCCTAAAACTGTCAGGATTGTTCATTTATCTCAGCGTCAACATTTTAATGGCTTCCAGTCTATTTATTTAAATCTTTCCTGCTGTGCTTCAAGTATTACTTTATTTGTTCAGTTTAAATGTTGAGGACGCTAGTCTACTTCCAAAATACCTCATAGCTGTGCTATTTGCCTTGGAGGTGTTATTTGACTCGCCCTTCCATCATAATTTTGCTCTTTGTTATCATAATTACTTCAATTTTTCCATCACTTATAAACCAATTTAATATTCAGTAGGTCAGTATTTGTCGTATTTACCCCCCAGATATTTTAATTTTCAGAACAAAAATCGTGTGGCGTGTATTTTCTATTCCGTTTACCATAGTATATCAACCTTCCTTCTTCTCTATCAGCTATTCTTAGTATTACTATTTCTCTTTTCTGTAATTTAACTACCAGTTCATTGTTTCCACAGCGTTAAGTTGTACTATTCGGCGCTGCCTTACAATTATTTTCTCGGGCCCTTGTATTTCTCTTTCAACTATTGTAAGACTATTCTGAACATTATTCTTGTTCATATATTCGATGCGTGTTACTACAACCGCGCAAATTTTCACACTTCTGTCCTCGTCTTTTGGAGGTGTAATTATTATGATTTTTTTTGCCCTCTTATGCACAGTTTACATACCAGTTTTAACTTCTCTCCATTTCTCATGTTGTTCATCCATTAGTCAATTCTTTGTTACAGATATCGCCTTAATCTTTCAATATTTTTCAAACTGAAAGTTTAGCAATCAGTCCTGATTTTCAATATCATTCTTTATAAAATATTATAATAATTCTTTTCCTCGTTAAAAATTTTATTTATATTCATTCCACTTTTCTATACTTTCTGTAGAGCATAATTTTGCGTGTAGTTTTATTTCCGCAGAAATGAACGCAATATAAACCTGGAAAAACAAAATTAACGAGAAATAAACTCTACATAGGTGAATAGTGCTGCGTCGTTAATTATTTAAAACACGCAGGTACTGTGAAACGGTGAACATCTATGAAGATATCCTGCATCAATATATATATATTGTAATAATCAACTACGAGGCGTTAAATTAAATAAAATTTGAAGAATTTGCCTCTCGTTGAAGCTATTAATGTAATAATTAACTGGAATTGCTTTTTAAATAAAATAATTAATAACATTTACAAACAATATTTTTATTGTGGCAATAATTTAAAAACAATTACAAATTTAAAATATTTAAATCTCAGGGTCTTCACTGGGTTTGATAATGGACACATCAATTATATTTATAAATCTTATTAACAACCAAATCACATTTACCTCAACAATACGTCGGCTAAAAGAAAAGAAATTAACTTGACAATTAAAATAGAACGAAATTAAAAAGTAAAAAGATTAACTCTGATTAACAATTTAAACTAGAACGAAATCAAAAAGTAAGGAGATTGACTCTGATTTTAACCATTTAAACTAGAACGAAATCTGACTTTTATCTCTTAATTACGTTTACATAATTAATTATTTTGTAATTTGTTACCCACATCTGTCCAGTTGGTTCCAGCATACCTTTCGTTTTCGAAATACACTATTGCGAGTTTTTACACTGATTCTAAGATTCACAGATTTTACACTGATTCTAGTCAAAATTTATAGGATGTCAGGAACTCGGATGATCCTCCCATTTTTTTGTCAGCTACCTGTTGACTGCTTGCCTTAGGTGAATTCGGTGGTTTGTAGATTTGCCAGTCTTTACTGCTTTTGACTCAAACTACAATTTTACTATTTCGGCTATGGACGTAAAACTGCTTTTACTTAGCAAGTTTCGATGTAATGCTTTTGTGAATGTTTTACTTTGCCCTCAACCAACAACTTTGTTTAATAGCAATACAATAAACGACGGCTAGTCTCTGCTCAAGTATCACTTGTTCCATCCTCCGAAATGTCTAGGCACCAATCAACTCTGTTAAATTCTCCTCACCAACTAACAGTGATACATCGACGATGTCTTTCCGCGAACTGAACTATCGTCTAGCGTTTTAGCGCGCATACGCTATTTTTGGACCTTCCGACAAAGGAACAGAGCTGGGCTACATTGTCGCTATGGAAGCTCCTGCCGCAATAATAGATTTCTCAAACAATTTAAATTTTCTTTTCAAACAATTAATGTCCTAATTAATTGGCATTACAATATATATTGTAATACTAAATAGAGGCCAGTAATGATTTTAATAATTGGATTGTTAGCGGTACCAATTCTTCAAAGACAACAATGGGTCGGCGGGCTTTGTCGTGGGCTACGAGCGCTTTCTGGAACGGCAGTCTGTCTGATATTGTAGGCGGAGAGGAAGTAAAATTTTGATAGAACGAACAGCGTTGCCCAAGTATAAAATTCAACCGAAAAAGTTACAAGTTTTTAAATCCAAGTATAAAGTATGGACAGCGAGATACTTGGTAAAAAACTGCAAAGAGTAATCAAATGTTTAGCGCCACATTAAGATTCCTACGCGTACTGAGATCA
Source organism: Zhengitettix transpicula (assembly GCA_037074705.1). Classification (NCBI taxonomy): domain Eukaryota; kingdom Metazoa; phylum Arthropoda; class Insecta; order Orthoptera; family Tetrigidae; genus Zhengitettix; species Zhengitettix transpicula. Next base: position 70,159,033 of record CM073590.1, on the reverse strand, counting down.
ACATTTTTCACATAAAGACAATGTGTAACAATATGTCTGGCTGATGATCCGGAGGTGCAGCAGATCCAGTTCCCGGAGGAAAATTCAATAACTACGACCGTGTGTTTGGCAATCATGTGTAGAGTCAGTGATTCATAGCCTTTATAGTGTAAATTTCGTGCCCAAGCCGAGGAATCTAAGTCTGGTACCAGCCAAACATTTTTGTAAGTAGAAAGCAAATTAATTAAGTTTGTAAACAATAGTTAAACGTATTCGTCAGATTTCGTTCGTCTCGTTTTGGTTTTGATTGTTAATTTCTTAATTTATAAATTCTATGATTGTTCTTTACTTATCAAGCCCAGGAAAACGACCCTGTATAGAAGAGTTATGAAATTTCTAAACAATGAAACTTTAAATGTATTTAACCTCAGAGAAAATGTTATAAATTTCTATTAAATAATAAATGGAATCGTACAGATTTAAGTAGTAATTATTTATCGATCTTTCCTGTTAAAATAAAATAAATTGTTCAGGAACGAAATATCAATTTAATAAAACTGTAAATAAATAGTTTAAATAATTTAATAAAATTTTGTTTGTTAATTAATTAATCTCCTTTTGATAACCATTACATTTTGGCTTCCACAATGTGGAGCAATCAAATTGTTAATTAATCAATTTTAATTAATCATTACAATTTGACGACTCAACGTGAGCCGATTTAAATTATACCTTTTAATTAATCATTACAATATATATACATATATAGTAATACACAAATAATGAAATTGATTAATTGCCTCACGTTGGTGAAGCCATTTTATGTAATAGTTAAATTAATTGATTTGTCTCACTTTGAAGACCAAATTGTAATATTCAAGTAAAATCAAATTATTATTGTTAATTAACGGATGAACTTATTTATTAAATAAATTTAAGGATGTTAAATAATTACAGAATTTAAACCTACAAAATCATCGTAACTGAAAAATAAATAGTTCTACGTTTCGTCCTTCGACAACAACATAACTGTAAAGAAAATTAGAAGTTCTTATGTCAGAAAATTATATTTATTAACAAAACACTAAATGAACAACGTTTCGTCCGTTTTTAGGAACTCTTCAGGTTTCAAATAACATTATTATTATTTACAAATTTTAAGGAACAATTACAAAATATTTTTATTATTTTAATTTTATTTTGTGAAGGCGTGGAGGCAGCCCAAGCCATACACGTATGGGGCCTGAACCTGGAACACCGCATCGAGATGGCCGGAGCTCAGTTAAGACCTAACGTTCCCTATATTCGCCATGTGAAACATTTTTGGTTCCAATGACCGGCAATCCTCCTCAAGGATGTGAAAAGAAAATTAATTTCTGGCTAAAAACTTATTTCCGTAACATTCATAAATATTCTCTTAGAGTTACATTTATATTTAAGTAGTGTGAGTGTTGGAGTGCGAACACATTACGATTGAGGATGAGCGGGTATTACAAAATTGCAATTCAATCACCGTAAATAATATTGTATTTGAAACGTTAAAGTTAGTTGTTATTAACGAATTCCCCAACAATTGATAAAAGCCAGGACCTCTGAGATACGTGATTTTGAGTCTCAAGCTCGACTGAAGTACTCGCGAGTCCTGCCAAGACGCTTATCAGCTCTCTGTGTGGATCTAGCGGATCGCGTAATTTAAATTTTATTAAGACGTTTGTCGTTTGTAAATATAAATAGATTAATTTTGTGTATATAGTGACGTCCGGGACGGGATTCGTCAATTAAATTATCCGAGGGAGCGGGTAAGCGATTACAGTTGCTCCGTGCGACCGCTTTAGAAGTCAGTTCGGACTACAAAAATATGCTTGACAAATCAGAAAACATTGCATTAATTAAAAACCATCCAAAAGAGTGTTGGGTCGAGTGCTGACCAGGTAAACAAGTCGACTTTGGCAACCGTCGCGTGACAGCAGCCAGAGGTGCTAAATATCTGCCAACAACAAAAGCCAGCGGAGATACATCACCGTGAACCGTAGCAACAGGAGTATCTACGACAGTCGCCATATCCAATCAACAAGCTTGATTATGTCTTCTTTTAACAATCATTTTCCTAAATACTATATTAAGATCTATTGTTTGCTCTTTTTCATTTTATTCTCCCGTATTTTCCATTCTTCTTCTATAGCATATTTTTCACTTAATCTTTATAATTATTATGTAAACTCATCTTTTACTCTACATTAACAAGGTGCTGCGAATCATCGTAGACGCTCCGTGGTATGTAAGAAACACTGACCTACATAGTGACCTAAAGATCTCTTTTATTAAAAAAGTAATCAAAACAGCTTTCGGGCAGCATGAAGACGGTCTTCATCAACATCCCTACAATTGAATCAACGATCTCTTTCCTTGTGTTGACTTCATAAAACGTTTTGGGGATTTATCGTTGTTTCTTTCCAGTGCCTGTCCATTGAAATTTCTTGTTGTTGTCAAAAAGTCTCCTTTTATGTGTGTCTATTCTATACAGTTTTGTTCAGAAACGCCTTAACCGTGACGGTGCTGAAGCAGACGATTCATAAACAGAACTGGATAGAAGAATACTCTCCTGAAACGTTATGAAGAGGGTCAGCAGCGTAACATGATGTGTAAACAATGCAAATGCCTTGAGGCGAGAGTAAGGGAACTTGAAATTATTATTAAATCACTTCTTCCTGCTGCCAACGATGATGTTATCCGCAGAAAACCGTTTCAATGTGCTCTGCCAAGATGAAAGGGCAACAGCAATTGCTACCTACAAGCAAAAAAAAATTGTTCTACACCACGACGATAGAGTAACTTCAACTTCGCCGAAAGGGAAAAAAATGTTGTCTTTATTTAGAACCCCTAACGTGGATGTAGCGTTCTTCTGAAAACAGAAATTAGTCAGGGATACGAAGTCCGTGGCATTGCTAAACCTGGAGCACCATTATCCGAAATATTTAAGGATGCTCTAGTTGTAAATGTAGCGCGATAGTTTTATATATATATATATATATATATATATATATATATATATTGTAATGCCTGTTAAATGAGGCATTGTTTCTGATTGATAGTCTGGACTGTTGGAGGGGCATTATGGAACGTGTTTATTTAGGTCTAAGTTTTTCTTTGTCTTGGCGGTGCAGTTTGTGTGGTCATGAGAATTCCAAACCGTGCACGTGCGTGTGGCCTTTCCCAAACTAAAAACTAAATTTGGGGCATAATGTAATGCCTGTTAAGTGAGGCATTGTTTGTGATTGATAGTCTGGACTGTTGGAGGGGCATTTTGTAACGTGTTTATTTAGGTTTACGTTTTTCTTCGTTCTTGGGACTGCTGGGTGTGTGGTCTTGAGAAACCGTGCACGTGCGTGTGGGGGTGGAGAAGACAAGTAATCCTGTCTCGATTCTCGGCTTGACATGACGGAGTAGTTAGCCATTTGTTGACTACGGAACTGCAGCTGCATGATATAAATCGTGTGATAATGGAAGAATCTGTCAACTGGCATTTGCGACGAAGTTTTTGAACAATGTAAAAAGTAAGAGACAGGGACTATATAAGGGAAGAGATAAGCTTTTGAGGAGGTAGTTGTGCTGCGATCACCGACGCTGGAGGATGTGATTAAGAGAGACATTGTTTAAGCGGGGGAGTTGTTCTGCGATCACCGAGGCTGGAGGATGTGAATAAGAGAGACATTGTTTAAGTGGAGTAGTTGTGCTGCGATCACCGAGGCTGGAGGGTCAGTTGTGCTGCGATCACCGAGGCTGGAGGATGTGTTCAGCGATCACCGAAGCTGGAGGATGGGATTAAGAGGGACATTGTTTAAGGCAGTAGTTGTTCAGCGCTCACCGAAGCTGGTGGATTGGATGTGAGTAAGAGAGACATTGTTTAAGAAGAGTCGTCGTCGAAATATTGCAGTTTAAAGTCGCAGCCAAAGCACAGGAGAGGGGACTTGTTAAATTTACAGTAAACCAGTCTTCGTCGAAGCCGAGCAGAGTAAAGTCGTCGAGATACCACAAACTTTTTTTTTCAAACCAACAGTATTTAGTAGAATCTGTGAATTTAATAGAAGCTGTGAAAACCAACCACTATGTTCGAAAGGTGAAAGTATTCTGGGCAGCCGTAAGTAGCAAGAGAACAGTAAAATTGTTTGTAAACCGTCTTAAAAGATAATGTCAGATATCGTTCCTTAGTGTTGATAAAATAAACTGTTTAAATTTAAAATCCATCTTGTAGTATAAGTTCGTCGATAATTAATTTCGTCTATGTCTAGACGAATAAATATTTCTTTTTAAATTAAATATAAATTTTGTGTTCTTTGATTATGTTTAAATGTTCTGCCGTTATCAAACCCAGTTAAGACCTTTGAGAGAATGAGATATGTTTTTAAAATTGTATAATTGTTTCGAGTAATGCTAAATAAAATTTTGTTTGTTTTAAAATTGAATAATTGTTCATTTAAAAGCCCATCATATTTGATCATTACAATATATATATATATATATATATATATATATAAACAGATTAAAATGGCGTCTAAATAAAATAAAAGATTATTAAAGGTGAACAATTAATCAAAATTTATTAACAAATAATATAATATAAAATAATTACACAATAATATTTAAAATCTCAGGGTCTTTACTGGGTTTGATAAATGGGTGAATTGAATTTAAATTATCTAACAAAACAATTAAAGAAAAGAAATAATTGAAGAACGATCTGACGTATCTTAATGAAATGGTTTACAAATAAATTTAGAGTTCTTTTACTTACGGCCGACCAGGTCTCAATTTTGGGGTTTTCTGTGCACACGATTTTGGGGATATCACTGAATTTAAATTGGTTACAAAACACTTGTCGAAACTTTTGGGTCTCTCTTCTGGAAACTGGAAACTGCAACTCCTTCCGGATTAATGGTTAGATGGATTGTTAACAACTTCCTCTCGATGACATCGGTGACGGTCTCTTTTTACTTATTGAGTTTTTTTTACTGCGGCAGGAAATTATTAGGTTACTGTTTGTGGCTTTACTTATTGAGAAACTTTCCTGTAACCTTTACTTGATCGAATTATATGTCCAAACTTTACTCGATGAACCACTTGCCCGCGTCTGACTTCCAACTACACTCGTCTCTCCTCGTTGACTGTGTGTCTGTTCGTCTCGTAGAATTTTGACTGCGTATATCTCAACAATGGTTCTATTGACTCGCCGCCCGCTTTGTCGCGGTGTATGCTTTATATAGTCTAATAATGAGTCCTTTAATTTGCAATTATAACAATGGATTAATTACTAATTACTACAATATATATATTTCATTTTAATACAATTAGAAATTAGCAAGGGTTGAGAGCTTGGCAAGTTGGAATTTGACCAGGCGCCGCCGTGACGGAGAGATAATCCCTAAAGTCTGGTCTTAGGCACGTAGAATGTTGAACCTCGGAAGTTACCTGGACTGTCGCACCGTGGGAAAAGGCTCACAAAAAATCCCAGAAATTGAATTAACACGTGACTGACTGAACCAATCACATTTCTTGGTTCAGAAAATATCGATCCAAAGATGATCGAGACCATCGATATTTCACATCCACCGAGGGGGCCGTAAAGCAAGTGTACAGAGACTCCTCGACGAACCGTTGCCAGGGACGGACGTACCGCCCCAAACTTGCATCATCCAGAGGACTCGGAGAGATCGAGGGTGCCACATGATCACGGCCAGAGATCACGCGATCAAGTGTCTCAATCTTTGACGCACCTGGGGGAATTACCGTAAACCATTGTTTAACTTGGGATTTAAGGGATCTGATTGTTTTGCCCGGCTAGCTGAACACACATAATTTGTATTTATTTTATTTTATTTTATTTTTCTCATGTTCAGTTAAATGATTATTAAATTCTGTAAAATATCCCTTTACTTCATCATTTAATAAACCCACCACTACATAACGAAGGATACTGTCGCCGTCGTACTTGATGATACGAATGACGTTAGCCAGCAACGATTCGTGGACTGGATTCACCTCCAGAAAGTGCTCCCTAAGATGAAGGCCCAAGATGATTATTGTGAGCCCGGTCACTGACAGATTCGACAACGCCGCCGGGAAAAGAAGAACCGACATCCAGAACATGGAAATTTTTAAATGTGAGTATTCTTTTTCCAAATTTAACTCGTACGGATTATACTAGGCATGGTTTACATATGAATTATGCGGATAAACACGTTTTTGTAAAGAACATTTCCAATCAAATTTCTTGCCTTGGACGCTTTTGCTGTAAGGTCGGCCGCACACTCGATGCGTTTTCGTACGAATTTGACTCGTGCGAACAGACACGTACAATCCCAAACATCCAAATAATATGGGAACGCGCAGACTGGGTGCGAATTGTTCGTACGTATACGTACGTGTAGCTCCGACGTCCGAAAAAAATCCGAACTTGTTGGAATTTTATACGCTTTCGTGCGTCGAAAAATGAATGTAGAGCAATTTATAAACTTTATTTACAGACACAAATGTTTGAGGGATCAGAGTGATTCAAGTTATTAATTACGTGACATTCATCGCAGGGCATGGCGAGAAATATCCGAAGAAATGGTAAATAAAATTGTTACGTTATTATTATAAATTATCGTTTATTTATTACAAACAGGTAGATCATATTATAATTAATTTTTATTTCGAGAAAAATACTTTTTAAGTGCATCAGTGATATTGTGAGCTCTTGTAGCGCTTCTATTCTCTCCTGTAGGCATGAATCTGTTTATGCTTTTATTTTGTGGTCGTGGTATTTCCGCATCGCCCCTTTCAAATCCCTTCCCGTGCTATTAAACGGGAGTTGCCACCACGTGGATTAACCTCTTGTAGCCTGTTACCTGGGCCCGTAGGCAAATCATGAATACATTCCTTATGTGAAAAATTGGTAGTTAATCCTAAGATTGTTAGTGACTTGTGCAACCCACATTTTCGAAATCTAAGTTATAACAATAACTTTAAAAAATATTAGTACCTATAGGTACTTAGTCACTAACATAAAACTGTGTTGTTTATTCAACAAGGTCTGTTCTTAAACTGCTATATTTTTTAAAGTTATTGTGATTTTCATTATAGGACAGGAAGGATGATTATAACAAAAGAGTTGAAAGCTTCCAACTAATTATTTTATAAAATTAAAAACTTGGAGACTGTTTTTGGTTTTTTCTGCTTGTTAATGTCAACAGTCCTTTTTACTATAATGTTATTATAACAGTGTTACTGATGATATTAAAAATAACTTTCAAGTTAGTAACTCCATCCAAACACATCAAATGAAGTTGAATACAGTATAATAAAGAATCTCAATACAAAATATAGTAGTGGATGGGATGATTTCTCCACATATGTTCTAAATCAATGCTACCATCCTATTCTACAACTACTAACTAATTTAATAAACCTGTGTATTATAGGAAATTTTCCAAATTACCTAAAGACTTCAGTAGTTAGGCCAATATTCAAGAGAGGAAGCAAAATGGATGTAAATAACTATAGACCCATCTCTTTAACTACAACTTTCTCCAATGTTCTTGAAAAAGTTCTTTATACAGGATTGATTAATTTTTATCTGTTGATGACATACTTAATGGAAATCAATTTGCATTCCGTAAAGGGTTATCTACGATAGATGCTGTAACAGAATTTGTACACACACTTTAAAACAAATTAAGATAATGGATGTCAAGCTACTGGAACATTTATGGACTTGTCAAAGGCATTTGACCTAGTGAGCCACTCCATACTATGTGGCAAACTGGAAGCCTATGCTATAAAAGGCTTAGTCCTAAATATTTTCAAATCCTATCTTTCAAATAGGTATCAGTACATAGAAATTCGAACACAAGTAGGTGGAGTTACGAAAGTAACTAGATCTGAAAGAGGAATAATTGTCCATGGGGTTCCGCAGGGATCTACATTGGGGCCTTTGCTATTCTTGTTGTATATAAATGATATGCCTACTATCTATGGAAGTAAAATTATATCTTAGGCCGATGGCAGAACTACCCTTACCTGGCATCACAATGAGGATCAACTACCCTTGATCACACAAAATAGTATAGGACCAAAAAACTGACTACTTGGCAATGAACAAAATGAAAGTCCATGCCTCTAAGACAAATGTTATATTATTTAGTCATTCTATAACCACTCAAAGGGAGGGAAAAAATATATCATTCAGACGTCAAGCTTGTTAATTCAGCAAAATTCCTAGGTATTCAACTTGACTTTAAATTATCCTGGGCTGAACACATTGTAATTATATACTAAAAAGTAAACAGTTAAAATAACTATAGGTCACCAAAATATTCAAAGTCTGAAAAATAAAAAGCTAGAGATAGAAGCTATGTTGTCCTTTCAGGAAGTGAAAGTGGATGTTCTAACGCAAGGGTGCTCAAGCGGTCGATCGAGAGGACTTTAAAAAGCGAACGCGGAAATATGTACACATTCTCCCAAAAAATTAATAAATAACAGCTTTCCGTAAGTTACTCGTACTGCGACACTGTAATAATTTTTAAAAAGTATTACTTTACTCTTTCTTTTAAATCCGGAATGAAATTTTAAACACAATTATTGCGCGACTAGTGTTCATGTTTTAGATGCTATTGTGATTAAGCGTCCTTGAATAAATTGGGATCGTGTGTATTGAATATTAACTCATGAGTTAAATAGAGTTTATTTGCACTAAATTATGAGTCTTCTTGTTACCAGAATTGTGTCGGATGCTGTCACAGAATCTAGTAATTTTTATCGGTCTATATCATTTGGCCTCAGCGAGTCAGCCTGTGGCATTCAATAACGCTTGGTGGAGCGATCTAGTCTAGAGCGATAGTTTTAAAAGTGTGTAACGTATCAAAGCACATGCCTGATATAAAGAGATTTATATACCAGAAACCCCTCCCTTACTTATTTTTGTCGATCGCTTGCCACATGCTTTATTGGCGGTCGATCGCTGAAGGTACAGTCTGAGAACTCCTGTTCGTCGGGTTAACAGAACACTGGAAAAAAGAAATAGAAGCTAATTGCTCAAAGCTCGAAGCTTAACTACGATTTTTGGAATTTCAGTCGAATCATGAAGAACAACAGTGCCTCTCGTATCAGTAAGAAGTATGCTGATCAGTGTAAAGATAGACTTGACATTCGTGCCTTAAGTGTAGAGAGTAAACTTGAATGCAGTGCCGTGGAAAAGATTAGCGAGCAATGTACCAGATATATCGTAATATTGGGCATTTATAGACAACCAGTTAATGAATCTGAAATTTTTCTCCGTCATCTGGAGACAGTTGTTCAGAAAGTTAATGCGGAAAACAAACATCAGGAAATTTTAACACCAACTTTCAGGAAAACTCCCGGAAGAATTTGCAGCTGCAGAGCTTTAAAATTCCTGTGGTATTTATTTAACTCACCCAGTGCCCACTCGGCAAAGAAATTATATGGATTATCTTCTATATAACCTAGATAAAGCTTCACATAAGGTACGCAAATTCTCTTTCTGATCATAAAGCACAACTTATGTACATTTAGGAAGATATACTTCATACGATAGACCCGGACTGATTTCTACGCGTTTGAAACTTTTCCCGGCGAAATAGACTTATTTCAGAGAAATTGTATTCAACAGAATGGTAAAGTGTTCTTAATAGCTATTCTTGACACATTTCCATGAATTTTTTTTAATCGTTTATTTATGAGGTTATTAAATTAAAACCTATTAATAACATACTAAGGTTAACTGGATTACAAATGGTATTCGAATATCGCGGGATAAACTCTACTTTTTGAACAAACTCAAGAATCACTCCGCATTCCCTCAATTACTTAACTATATCCAAACTTACAGACGTATTTACAAGAGAATGCTGGTAGCCGCGAAAAAACTTAATAATTCCGGTAGCATAGAAAATTCTGATAATAAAATCAAAGCAACTTAGAATGTCATCAAAAAAGTGTCCAGAAATGGTGTCGGCAATCACTTGTAGATCAGAGTGACAAATTTTCCGGAAGAGAAGCAGCCAGCAAATTCATATTTAACAAATGTATTGTAGCAATAGTTAATTAGGCCATGAATTGTTTGGACATAAAATTTGAATTGTTTGATAAATCCATTATAGCGGTCTGATCGAACAAAGTAACAATGGAGAAGCGAGCTTGCTTGCTTTGTCGAAAAGTCAAAAATGGCGTATGCGCGCTCAAACTCGAGAGCACTAGGAGAGTTGGTTGGTCGTTGTGGTCTGGATTGTACAGAGGTCAGACATCGTCGAGCATAGAATAATGAAGTTGGTGAATCATTGGAGAATAGAAGCGGTCGACGGTGAAAACGTTGCCGAGAACGGTCTTTATAAAATTGAGCAGTGTAAAGCATTCACCGAGATATTTCAACGTGAATATTGTAAAGTAATACCAATTTCGTCAAAATAGAACTTTGTACAATCTTCGTGGAGGAATTGTTGCGGAATAACATTGGTAAATTATTGTGGAGCGGAGCAATCAACGGAATACAGCCAATCTTTCCAAATTTTAAAGTGAAGTGTAGAATCAGTGAAAACCAAGGCCTGATATTAAATAAATAAAGAGTGTAAAAGTGTCCGAATGAGGTAAAGTTGATTGTTCTGGTACCAGACCGACGGTCCGTAAGTAACTTAATTTTGAATTAATATTGTAAACGCAAATTAAAGGATAAAGTCAGATTTCGTTCCCTTTTAATTGTAAATCAAAGTTAATTTCTTTACTTTTAATTTCTTTCATTCTATCGACATCTTATTTAGGTAAATTGTAAACTGTTAAGTTAATAAGATTTTAAATCAATTTTTTTGTGTTCATTATCAAACCCAGTAAAGGCCCTGAGAGAACAGATCTCAAATTTTGTGTCTAATTATCTTTTATTGCCATTTTTTGTTTGTTAATTGTTTAAACTTTTCATTTAATTAACGCCTCATTTTTATTTATTACAGTATATTAAACTGGAATATTTCACGATGATCTCAAAATCGCGAAAGAACTCCCCTTATTCAAGAAACGTTCACCATCCGATGTATCAAATTATAGGCCTATTTCTCTGCTTCCTAACGTTTCCGCAGTTTTCGAAAAAATAATTCACATTAAATTACTTAATTTCTTGAGCAAATTTAATATTTTACGTTCCTCCAAGCATGGCTTCCTTAAAGGAAAATCCACAAATAGTCAAATGTACGAATTTATTCATAATTGAAGGTAGCGGGAATATTTTTTGATCTATCTAAGGCATTCGACACGGTTAATCATAAAATTTTACTAAGATTTTGTGAGAATATTATGACGTACTGGGAAACGCCTTACTTCTCCTAAAATCATATCTTAAAAATCCAAAACAAAAGGTAACTATCGAAACTAAAGATGGTAATCATTTATCTGATTAGGAATTAACTTGCGATTTCCCTCAAGGCTCAATTCGTGAGTATTCACTTTTAGTTCTTTATATTAATGATCCAAGATTCGTAGATCCTCTTAAATGAATTCTCTACGTGGATGACACAAATGTTGTGTTTGCAGAGAAAAGGTTGAAAATCTTGTTAGAGAAATTTAGACATCACTCTGGGCCTGTTGTGGTACGTTAATAAATTATCTAGATAAGACTAAGTTCTTCAAGTTCTCAGTAGATAGTAGTAACAGTAAGAGTCTTCTAGTCTAGCTGATGCGCCTTTACACGGTCTTCAGATTGACAACAAATTATAGTCCTGCTTGCTGGGAAATTCAGTTAGACTTGTTGTCTCTGGACCTTAACGCAACATGTTGACATAAACATAACGAAAATGGCTTTCTTTGCTTATTTGCATTCCCTTACGTGTTATGGCATTGTAATTTGGGGCATTTGCTCCAAGAGCATTGAAATATTTAAGCTACAAAAGCATGCCATTAGAATACTTTCTAATGCGGATTATAAATCTCGTTGTAAACAGTTTTTCAAGGTTTGCGAATAAAGCTCTACCCAGCGTGATTATTCATGAAATTTTAAAGTTCGTAAAGCAGAACCTGAATCTGTTTCAACTAAATGGTAAGTCTCAATTTATAAGACTAGAAATTGCTCTCTGCCAGAAAAGTATTCACCATTAAGGAATAGTTTTGTACGATCGTCTTCCTCCAGAGGTAAAGAACAATAATAATTACAAGTGTTTTGGGAATCACTGTAAAAATATTATATATTGAAATGCTCCGGCGTTTTACTCAGTACAGAAGTTTTTTGATAGTTACCCTAATTATTTTTTGTTTATAGTGTTGAATGTGTTGCTCTTTAAACTACTTATTTCTTAACTTGCTGTCTCTGTGTCGGCCTTTTCTGCTCTTTTCTTTGTTTGTTTCATATACGGCCTGGACTTTCTACGAATGGGCAGATTCCTCGTCGTTCAGTTTCGTGAAATGACTTGTCCGTCGATTGTGTTTGTGCTTCTTCCTAGTGCGTCAGGTTTTGTGTTTATTCATGTGTTATGATTAATTATTTGTGATAGTTAACTCTACAAATATTTGTTTTTTACCTAGTGCGTATTTAATTTATTTGAATAGTTTAAATATTATTTTATACCTTTAGTAACGATAAAGATTTATTATTATTATCATTACTATATAGTTCTTTTAGTTATGTTTGTGTTCCCGTGTTTTCGTTATGTGCATTCTAACTTATAATTGTTATTAATTTAACTTCTAATAATTATATTGCAATATTATGTAATGCCGTGTCCTATTTCCTCATTCGAGGACTAATTGAATAAATAAATCAAATCTGCTACTATGGTTGATCACAATCACTAAGTACGGTAGCTCGCGATGGCTGACGGATCCTTTGTCTTGATTTTTTACGTATAGCAAAACCTACACGTCTAATATTTCTGATGCAAGTAGTCGCCATAAGTATATAATCTCATGGTCGAAATTATTGCTTTTTCTTCACCTTTAACTTATTTTATCCAACTTTATATAGACACAATTTCTAATTTTCGACTCGAAGAATGTCGGATTTGTTTAAGATGATTTCCTCTCTGACAGTTACCACACGGATATCCAAACTGCGGACTATTTTGCCATGACAAAACTTTATCCAGGAAGAAGTGATTTTTCCTATAGATCTTCATGTTTTGCATATTTTTTTTTGGCTAACCAACGAAATCCTGGAAATTATGCCTACTTTGCCTCAAACAAATTTATTTCTGTTTTATAACTCTTTTTATCTGAATCTCAATTTTCTTGTAATTTAAGTCACAGTTCATTTAATTTATTCATCAAAACAAATAATAACGTTATTATCTTTCAAACTTTTGAGTTTCTACGTCATACTCCTACCCTTACTGCTTTTAAAAAAATCATCCAAGTCATAAAAATGAAAAACATATTACTAGGGAGGAGACATCAGAGGATTATTGCCATCATGCTAAAACAATAATTATTTCATTTTTGTAACGAGATTTATTCATATTTATAATCAGAATGAATATCGACAGTTCTGACTCAGTCTAAACGTGTACAAAATGTTTCATCTGTAAAATTCTAAAACCTTCCTCTATCCTTCCGCATTTCCCGTTTAAAATTCCTTCCTATGCTATTAAAGGGGAGTTTCCTCCATGTGAATTACCCTCCTCTACCCTTCCGCATTTCCCGTTTCAAATTCCTTCCTATGCTATTAAAGGGGAGTTTCCTCCATGTGAATTACCCTCATGTAGCCTGTTACTCTATAAAAATTAAAAATTCTACAACATGTGAGATCTGTTGTCTCGCAGGCAAAACCTTTCTGGAAAGACGGAGAGGGCTATCTTTGGGGGACGCATTCTCCTCTCTCCGTTTTTGAACTAAGGTTCCCATAAGCCGAGGCACCTTGGCTTGATCTGAGAGGTGTATGTTCCGAGGTCACTGACCTTGGGCGTACGCTAAGAGTTCCCTGATCCTATTGGAACAATCGGCCAACTGCCTTCTTAACTGGTCGAGGCACGGAGAAGGGAATGGTACGTCCCCACAGCAACCTCTCTTCCTCCATTGGAAGGGCGTGGAAAAAGTACCAAATACACGACCTACCTGATGGATATTTTCTAGGGTTTGTCCTGCATCACTTTTAGGCGATTGCCGGGTAGAATCCTTAAACCATAGCCTGTGGCCCTAGTTAACCCTTGGCTACTTTCCTCTATACTACCGCATCTCCCCTTTTAAATCCCTTTCTATGCTATTAAATGGTATTTTCACCACCTGGATTACCCTCATGTAGTACTCTAAAAAGAAGCCTTTATATTTCGCATATTAGTCGTTAATTCTCGTATTAATAGTTAAGTATCCGATGCACGTTCTCTAGATCAACGGAGCCTCATATAAACTTTATTTTATAATTTATTATATTATAATACATGTAGGTTTCACACGTACAGAAAAAACTATTAAATCAACTTACAATAAAGACATGTATTTCGTACGACGTCTATTCAAAAACTACCATAACAACTGTATTACAAATATATCTCACACTTCATGGTCCAAAGACAATAATAGTCCAAAGTCAGAAGCTACCAAGACAATGACAGTCCACATCCTACATACATTTGATTTAATGAATCAATTATTCTGCTTTTGTTAATGAATTATCACTGAAGCATTCGAAAAGTATCGACGCATATGCGCTCCTGAACAAAACTTTGTCGGTAGTATTAGGATATTATTGAATTAATAGTCGAATTTGTATGTTGTAACCAAGAAGTGCATTTATTTCTAAACTTGAATTAAGAAACCATGACATACTTAAAATGATATTTTTTTGTGATTCGCGTTTATAAAGCACAAATTACTGTTTCACGTTGTAAAGTAAAGGAAGCAATATGAATGAAAATAATTATAAAAATTAATTCATTTCATGTTGATATCAACAAAATAATGTTTTCAATAACGGAGCACTATGAAAGATTTAGATTAAATGAAGAAACGTTGACGAAACTTAATACAATTTAGCCATTAATGACTAATTTTTTTGTTCGCGTAATAAGACTATGAGGGATGAGTTGTCAAGGCTTTAAATCCTGATCTGACGTCCGTTCCTTATCAGTGTTGATTTACAAAGTCTGGAACCAGTTTGATGTGGCAGCCTTCCACAGCTGCCAGGTCGTCACCATGTGCTTGAAATACTTCTTTCTCAGATCAAGTGAAATACTGTGCACTTAAGAAGTCCTTTCATCGTCGTAGAAGACAATATACGGGAACTATAACACCGTTTGTTGAATAACAATCCTTCGTGACAAAGACGAGTAACTTTAAATTAGATCACGGATTCCCAACAGAATCGATGTAGGTTTTAAAAAGGGGCTATTTGATCAATTTTTCTGTTTACAAATTGAAATAATTTTTAAGGAATGTAATTATATGTTAATAATATAGTTTTAATATGTATAGAAGTAATGTATATTTGCTTAAGATGAAATAATCCACGCATCTAAAGTCGAATGTGAGGAGAATTGGAAGAAATTAATCCATATTACCCTAATCCTAGGTTTTACCTTTTTGACAAGATTTACTCACGTTATCGAATTATTAAGTAAAACTAGAAATCATTAAATATTACAGGACGCGATGATTTATTATTAATAACTATACCTAACATAAAAAGAATTATGTAAGTGCAGCAACCACCACTATCTGATTAAATTTGAAAAATTATATTATCACTAAATCTCAGTAATATTGAAAAATTGTTTAATTTTAATTTGTCATGTTAGTGGCTCGATTATCTTTACAACTGCAACTTGATACAGGGTGTAATTTATGAATTGTAATAAAAAATATTCGGGAATCTATTTAGAAGCGTTGTCAAGGAGGTCGATATAGCAAAAAAAGATGGGTATCTCTGAAGTACAATATCAAAACACTAATATCAGAAAAGTTTAGTAAAATTGGGTCAATAAATTCTATAATCCGGACCTAACCCATTTCTTTTAAATATAATGGTATCTACTTGGAATTTCGTCATAAGAAACGACATAATATTTCGACCTAAACGTCATGTATAATTGCACAATATTCTAAATGAACTGGTTGCGACAATTACTATATTTATAATGTTAAATTATTCTCTTACATATTAATTACTGAACGTATAAATCCTAGTATACCTGAAATTTTTTTGGTTTAATTGAAAATGAAAGGCAAAACGGAATCTGATTCTATTCAGATATCATATCATTGGTTAGTCTAAATCTTGTAAAAATTTGGAATTATATTATGTTTTTGGAATAAGTTAACAAGTATATTTTATGCGATGCCGAGTATTTTTCGGTGCTTGTTGTGACTTTGAGAAACGAATGCTTTAGCTTGTGTCCTCTGCTAACGGAACGAAGAGCTTTCACAAGAACACTATCGTTGAAGTGACTTCAGTCCGAGGTCAATGCTGATAACAATACAGGTATTTTCAGCTTACCTGTTTTCTTAAGGAAGGTTCGCAGCAAATAATACTTTTAGACTATTCTTATCAGCACAGTGTGTAGAGAATAGTACAAATATGTAATCGGAGGACACTCGTGCACCAACAGCTGTCATTAGTCTGGTTAAACATGTACGTATAGAATATAAAATTCTAAGGAGAAGTAAGGCTGCTCGGACATGGAAACAATGAAAGTAGATATACATATTGTTTAAATAATAATAAATTTTAAAAGCTTTGAAGTCAATCAAAGCTATATGTCAGCAAATCAAGTATCATAATAACAACATCAAGATAAGCATTTTGTTTTTAAAAAAATAGTATAAAACTATTGCAATTTAAAAACCACAAACAAACAGAATTGGGTATATATAACAACTGATTAACAGATTTTATTTACGATAAGAATTTCATTAATTAAGCAGTTATACTTAATTTAATTATTAATTTCAATATGCGATATACTTCTCTAGTAGTAATTAAAAAACATGTAATTATTTAATGAACAAGATTTTACGATTTTAATTCTCGGCGGCGTGAATATAAGAATTGTGTACAAGAATATGGGGTCTATAATGCTTGCTAGCTAGGGGCATTGTCAATTAATAATTGTAAACCTAATGTAAATAATAAATATCGTCATATTTCATATTTCTATAAGTGTTTAAGTTAAGAATTTTTCATATTGTAAGTTTTTAATTGTCTTGTCGTAACATTCTTTACTGGAGTCCCGATAGTCTGCCCTGAAATTAAGTCGTGGCACTTAACCAACTTGTAACAAAATTTTCAATTGTGATAAGTTTTTGTTTTTAATAAATTAACTTTGTTTTATATTTTAAAGTCTGATTTTTTTCATTTAAAATCCTTTCATTTTAACTTTTAATCTGCTTATATAAAATCTCATTTAATCGTATTTACTACAATATATATATATATATATATATATGTATATATATTGTAATAAACAAATAAAGGGTTATTTAAATGAAATGAATATCAAAAAATTAACAAGCAAAATAATTTATTATCAATTTGTGGCTTCCAAAAATTAACAACAATTACAATCAAAATTTAATATCTCTTCTCTCAGGGCCTTCACTGGGTTTGATAATTAACAGAGAAAATGATTTAATGATCTGATTAACAATTCAGTTTAAAATTTACCTAAAAACAATAAGTTGATAAATGAAAGAAAGCTAAACGAAGAGTGAACGAAATGAAAGATGAACGAAATCTGACTTTTCCCTTTTAGTTATCCTTCGCAAAAATTATTATCAAAGTTTTGTTACTCACATATTGTTCGACTGGTACCAACATTCTTTTGTTGCTTCAAAAGTACACTATATTGCAAATTTTATTACACTGATTCTAAATTTCCTCACAGATTCTACCCATATGAAGTCGAAATGCAATTACTCAGCTCCCAGTAAAATCGGATGATCCTCTCCTAATTGGTCAGCTATCGGATGTCGTTTTCCCTCAACGCGAAATTGTTCAAGTTCTTTATAATGAACCAACCCCTGCTTCACCGTTGACTAGTTGTTAGAACATCTCTCTGTCCAACTAACTGCTTGCTTACAGGAACTCACGATTTGAAGATTTTAGTCTTTTACTGATTTATTTATCAATTTGGATTGAACTGCTAATGTCTCTCCTCTCATGGTTGATCGTAGACTTATTTTTCTCTTTCGCTCCTCACCGTAGACTGAAAAACTAACTATACTTTTGCGCGCGAATTTACCATTCCGACTCCTCAACAAAGAAACAGAGCCCGCCGCTTATTATTTAAAAACAATTAATGGCTTAATTAATTGGCATTACAATATATATATATATATCTTCTTCTACAAGCAGGGTAAACTCACCTGTCCAAATGGGACTCGTTAGTAGAGTACATTTGCAAGGGATGGTATAGTAGGGGTGGCCTACCTTTTGCATATCATGCGCCAATTTTTTGACAGACGAGTTCGGATACGCCAAATAACTCGAGAGCTATTTATACCGTCTAACGGTCATGGTTTGGGGTTGTTAAGTAGCGATAAGAATAGAATATACTTCGCTTACGGGAGGAAATGAATAAATTAATCACGCATCTAAATTAATTAATTTACGCCAGTTTAATGTAATACCAATCTACATTAGTCAGAAATGCTCTTCCTGAACAAGAGGGTAATCGCTTCATCATGGTGATACAGCTTCCAGCGAGTTTCATTTGGTGTAGATAACTCTGGATAGCAATTGTTGGGACTGAGTGCGAGATCAGCTTGGAACTTGGATTTGTTTATTCTTTCTCCTTGCTGGAATGAGTCCTGGCCCTTTATGTTTAATAACCTTTCTAATAGAAGAATGTGACGTATCTTTATTGACTTAATTAACTTTAAAAATGATTTAATTATTTGTATGTAAAACAAAATCTGTTACAGCACATAAACATTACTTACCACTAATGAAACTTTCGAGCCTGTTCTTTTATTTTTATTTTTTAGAGTAACAGACTACATGAGGTTAATACACGTGGTGGCAACTCCCCCTTAAAAGCATAAGAAGGGATCAGTTATTCGGCACCTTGTTTTGCCTTTAATCCATTTCATTGACCATAATGTTTAAATCTACATATATAATTTTTTACAAATTTTCCTAAATCTGGGAAATGTTCGCATCGTAATAAACGTAAGAAATTAATTACATCACGAGAATTTTGGTCTGGAGAGGTCTGAAATTTCATTTTTAAGAATGAATTTGTTTCAAAATCGATCAGTCCCATTCGTATGTTACTAGGCATCTGAATTGTGTTTTGTTAAGGCAAAAATGCCGTTTTCATCTTTAGTAAAATCATGAAAACGATTTCAAATGTCCGTTGCAATATCTTGATTTTTTCAATATATTTGATCAAATTGCTAATATTCTCAGCACATTCACTCTGCTCTTTCGAGAATGGAAATTGATGTAACTGCTAATTTTCTAACTGAGATATGAACAGTTTTAATTTCATTTCATATTAACTTACGCTATTTGCTAACCTAGGAAATAATTCATTCTTGCTCTTGTAGTTTTAAATTTAGATTATTGAGATGTCTAGTAGCATCAAATAAATATGCCAAATAAAATTGCCAGTTGTCACATAATGGGGTTCGTTTATAAGGTGATTCATTTACTTGTTCCAAATAATTATAAACAGAATTTCTCTATTTCCAAAATGCATACAGGCGCTATCATTCAATTCGCCAAATTTGGCGCATGTACCACTGTTTGGCCACCCCTGGTATAGGGCGATCGAATTATAGATTAAATAGCCAGGCAAATTTAAAAAATAACACTATATGATTTATTATTGTCCACAATGTCCCCAATAATTCTAACTTGATATATTGATTGTAAGAATTAGACCTTTCAATTAGATTTAAATGCCTTGATTTTAAATAAAAAATACTTAAATGAGAATTGTAATAATACTGAAGTTAGTTGAATAATTTGGATAAAAAATCAGTTTTTTAAATATTTTTTTTAAAAATTAACTTAATATTGTGATCGAAAGAATTTCATTTTTCTATAAATAAAATACAGTGAATTTAACATGATAAAATCTGAAACGTCAATTCGAATAAACAATTAAATTTTTAATTTATTGACATCGAACATCACAGAATTAAATTAAAAATTAGTGATGTAATTTAATTATTGCACTTTATGAACGTTTTGAAATTTTTACGCTTTTTATGAAGCAAAAATATTAAATTAAATTAAAAAATATATTTTTATTAATCCTTGTTTTTTAACTCGAATAAAAATAAAGTTTACAGACTGAATTAATATTTTAATTTTTCAAAAATTATCTTTCATTAAGAAAAGTTTATATTACACCATGAATTGTCTTTCTTCTGTATAATTCATAAATGTTTTTAATCGGATTTTTTTTAAAATATAAGTTCACTTAGTAGTATTGTGTGCTGATTAATAGTCACGATGCATGGTACAGACAGTCACGTTGACGTGGACAATATACGCTCGCGGAAAACTGCCGGTCGAATAGCTGATAGGATTCCGAGGTTGACACTCGTCGTGCTTTATATCACGTTTCACAAATGCGCAGTGTATGTCAAGCATTGTTTTGCATCGTCCTTAGCTCATACTTTACTGTGTCTAGCCCCGCTGACCTTCACAGTCTCAACTAGAAGAAAAACAAAAACGTCTCTCGGGATTTCATACTTATATTTGGGAATCAAACAGAAACATGAATTGAAATCTCGCGCGATTACTTCCCATTGGAAAGTTCCGCCTTGCCTCGGCTTAAGAATGTCAAATACAACCCCGCCATACTCGGCACTATCGCCCAATGCCGTAATGCATTTAAAATTATTTTCATGATAATAAAATGAAATAAATTATGCTTTAAACACAAATAAATAAGTAATTTTGATTAATATCAAATTAATTCATGTACAAAAACTCTTAATTAAAATAATTAATTCATAATATTCAAAAAATGATGTAATCAAAAATTAATAATTTACGATATTAAATTAAGACAACAATTTAAACTATTTTCAAATCATTTAATATATTGGAATTAATTCATCAATTTTCTATCGAACGAAATCACTATTTAATGCGTTTCAATAATCTCTGTCTATATAAAAAATGAATGTCTGTATGCGTGTACTCTAAACTATTCATTATATTGCGATTAAACTTTGGTGAGTTGTTGTGCGCACCCTCGCAAAGGTTTCTGTCGGGTTTTCGAAGCGTTAGGAAACTCACAAGGGGTGAACAGGGGTGAAATTTAAAAATAGGCTAAAAAGGCCGATATTAGCGACGATTTATTACTCTTCTGGGACTATGTGATTAATACTTTCTATCCAGATGTTTTAGTCTATAATTTCAATCCCTTAAAGCACCAGTAAAGGAGGGGGTGGAGGGGCGTTACATATAAATAACGTGAAGCATCCGGTGTCAAATCCAGTAATTCAATGAGTTAAATTCTGACATT
The DNA here is from genome assembly GCA_037074705.1 of Zhengitettix transpicula. Classification (NCBI taxonomy): domain Eukaryota; kingdom Metazoa; phylum Arthropoda; class Insecta; order Orthoptera; family Tetrigidae; genus Zhengitettix; species Zhengitettix transpicula. The sequence continues at coordinate 70,137,605 of CM073590.1, read as the reverse complement.
TACTATATCAATTAATTTGTAGTTCAGCCCCTAAGTGTGGGGGTGGGAGGCCGTTGCATAAAGTAATGAGTAAACAACAGTGACTGGTATTGAATCTGGCGTTATGGAAGTCACTGAGTTTAATTCGGACATTTACGATAGTGGTTAAGTTCAGCCCCTAGGAGTGAGAGGGTGAAATAAATTTCCGCATACAATCTTAAATTCGTAAACCAATTTATATTAAAACTTTATACATGTGTTACGATCCAGAAACGAGCACTCAAGGGTTAAAACACTCCTATCTCCTCTAGGATTGAGGGTGGATGGGGTGGAATTTAAAAACATTCCCAAACGGCCATTATAAGAGCCGATTAAACATTTCCGAGGTCGCTTAATTTGATAGTGTCATTCTAGAATTTTTAAGTGACTAATTTCAACTCCAAAATACAAGGGAGGGAAGCACTACTGTGGTGCAGGTGGTGGTGGAAGGTTTTTATATAAGAAAAATAATGCATAAAAGACCGATATTAGTGTCGATTCCGGGATTATAGAAATCGCTGAGTTTAAATGTCGCATCAATCACGGTGGTTGAAAAAATTTTATTTTCCTCTTCGTGAAGGTGGACGCGGTTGAGAGACGGTTACTCAGAGTAGTTTGGACTCTCTTAAGTTACCGGAAAACTTTTTGATTTTCTTAGGGTACTAGCTATATTTTTAATGGTTGAATTTATTTATTCCTTTAAGATACCGTGTGCAGTTTTAGACTTTCTTAAGTTATGGAGGATTTTTAGCTGTTTTAATTCGTCGTGATATTTTAGATACTTTTATTTTATGTAGTAGGAGAGTTTCCGAATGACGTCAGTCATCGTTGAAGTTTCTTTGAAGTTAGATGCTGCGGGCTTAGGTCGGAGAGGGGAATGTAAATGGATACATGTTCCCAACACTGGCCCTATTGATGCTGGTGAAATGTAATGTTTCCAAGGGTCGAATCAATGGCTACTCCGGGTAAATTAAATAAATACCCGGGCAACGCCATCAACTCAGCTTGTTACATAATAAATAACACTTACCTACTTACTTACTAATACTTCATTAATTTAAATAATTATAAAATTATTTGTGGAAATATACATATATCAATTGCTAAATTCACAAAAGTAGAATGGCATAATTGTTTACGGGTGTGCAAGTATGTGTTTACGATCTCTGGCAGTGGACTCCGGTCGATGACAAATAGTCTGAAACCTGCGTTGACAATCTATGAATGGTTATCTACTGTTGAAATGCTGGGGGCTGTCGACAGTCCACAGATGAACAGCAAGCAAGTGTGATGTCCATTTACAGCTATAAGGCCTACAGATCTGATTGCGGAGACTCACAGATTACTCCAGATATAACTGTCACATGTCTCAGAGTTTAACAAAACGTACAAACAGCACGAGCCATTTCCGTAATTAACAATGCCACAACTCGCTTAGGATGCAAAACATATATCATTGCCTCACCGCACACGAAGAAAATGCTTCACAAAAACAGCAATTAGCTACGTCTGTAGACGGGCGTGCCGCCTCCTTGATACAGCGCCTTGCTCGAAAATAACTTCGAAGTGTCGTTACTCACGTGCATAAACAATCATTTGACTTGAAGAAGATAGTCCCTCTTACAACACACCCAATTGTCAAACTATTTCTCCGAATTCCCCTGATGTCATAAATTTTCGCCGCTGGACAAACACTCGAATCTATTGCGTGCTTGTAATGCATGAAACCTTAAACGTCGTTAAATAATATATAGAACGTGTGTTAAAATTATACTAATAAGATAAATAAATAGCCAAATAACAGACAAAATAAATGTTAAATTAAATACTACGCAACGTTTCTGCAATCCTTGTTACTTGCGTCAGGTGATTTAGTAACGTCATATCCGAAAAACGACACGCCCTACGAAACAGGAATTCAGAATTGTTATTTATTTTCATATATATTGGTCTTATTTGCACTATTTATTTATCTAATTTAAACTATCTTCATTAATTACACACGGTCTTTTTATTCTACAAAACTTTATAATTCATCTAGACTACATGCGCTTTATGTCAACACTATAAGAAATAAAAGCACAGTAAAATATATCGATCTCTCTCTCTCTCTCTCTCTCTCTATATATATATATATATATATATATATATATATATATATATATATACGGGTGTCAGATAATTATTTTTTAGGCGAATGCCGGGTAGGATCCTTATACCATAACCCGGGGGCCCTAGTTAACCCTTGGCTACCTTCCTCTACCCTTCCGCATCCCCCCTTTCAGATCCCTTCTTATGCTATTAAAGGGAAGTTGCCACGATGTGGATTACCCTCATGTAGCCTGTTACCTAAAAAAATATATTATTTTGAATGAAATTACCAAACAATTTTGATATAATTAATTTATTTCTTGAGCATTGAAAACATTCAATATCTGCAGGGCAGGGCATTGTTATTTCTGACACTTTCTACATTACAACACTTGGACCTCCGTCCCCTGACGTGTCCCATGCCGAACTGATGCGGCGCGGCAAGAAGACACCGACTACGGCAATAATTCGACAATGTATAACATAATTGTGTTACAATATACATATATATGCTTGAATTAAAGTTAGCGACTCCTATAACTATAATTTCGACACCAATGTCTAATCGATTCGTCCGTTATTGATCGAGATAACCCCACTACATCATAAGAAACTTCGCTCTATTTTTGTAATTTGTAACTGAAAACTCAAGAACGAACAAAATTAATACTTTCGTCTCAACGTAAAAGGATACTAATGCACCTCCAGTTTTTACTACACTGTATGAATAGCTGACATAACTGTTGACTTCGTTTGCAAGGAGACGCAAATCTGCATCACGATTTCTACTTTTAAGGGAGAAGAAGAAAAAACAATAATTTTATTTTAAATAATATATAATATAAATTATATATTGTAATGAGCAAAATGAAAAGGTTATTTAAATGATATTAATTAACAAAAAGATTGAGATTAAAAAACTTTTAATTGCCAAAGATTATTTTAACAGGTGTTTTTAGTTTTAGTTTTACAAATGATTTGCCCTAGGTTGGCACGCCTAATTCAATCAAAATTTACAAACAAATTTTTATTTTATAATTTGTGGCGTTCAAGGTCAAATACAATCTTTTATTTCCCAAACAATCAAATTTAATGACTCTTCTTCTCAGGGTCTTTACTTGGTTTGATAAATAAGAACAATCAAGATTAATAAATTAAGGAATTAACAATTCAAACAAATTGAACGGAATACGAAATGAAAAGAATCGAAATCTGATATACCCTTATACAGAATTTAATTATATTGGTTTGTACTTACAAATGTCCTGCTGGTACCAGACTTAACGTTTTCGAAGCTTGGAAACACAATTCACTAAAAGGCCATTAATCACAGAATCTACACTTGAACAAACACTCGGTTGTATTTCTTGTATTTCGGAGCGGGGCGCTAAACCTTTTGTTTCAGCTTTGCAGATTTTTATATAACTTGTCTCTCCGTCCAGATCTTTTTACAAATGTAATGATTAACATATAAGTCTCTCAGTTGAATTTCTATGCTTGGACCACGCTGTTCGTACTCTTAAATTCTGCTCCCTCTCTCGACCACAAGATTCGCCAGACTTCAACCAACTACTTCCGTACAATGCGCGCAGTTCACAACAAAGCTCGCCGACATAGAACTTTCCGTCATTGTTGTCCTTTAAGAATTTGTACCACTGAACAATTCATTATAATTTAAACGATTAATGGCCTCCTTAATTAGAATTACAATATATATATACTATCTTACCTCATTATAATTATAAATGCTCGCTAACAGGCAAAAATAAATAATAATTTAATAATACAAAAATACGTTTCGAAAATCATTTTCGTACACTGCCAAATTCTTCTATTAATATCAGTCATATTTCGATACCGTGTAAATAAAGTTTTTTTTTTAATTTTACAGACATGTTCTGCCTGATATGCCCGTTGTAATAGAAAATTTTCGGTAGAAGGTTGAAAAAAATTATCTTTGCTCTACTTAAATCTTGCAGGAGGGGGTTGGGGTCGTGGAAATACAGACTTCATAAGTTATAGCAACCATCATATGTATGAAGACGGATCAGAAAAGAAAACGAAACCTAATAATTAAAACTGACGTAGCTAAATATTCATTTGTAAACAGATCGATAAAAGAATAGGTTAATTGCACCACAATTTCAGGATAATTTCCAAGCAGGAAAAACGATTAACAATTTACGTAATTTTAAATATACTATTAATGTTAAAAAAAGTTTTTGGTGATTAATGCAATTAGGTAATGAGGTATTAGCTTAGATGATATTATATGGAGAACCTAACGTTGTATTTTAAATGGATATTATTTGTTACTTGGAATTTGGGTACCAGTACGTATCAGATTAGGGGCCATATGTATTCATAGTAATTATAAATCTGTAGTATTGCTGAAGTTACTAAGGATGTCTCAGGTGTGCTTTCGTTTCATTGTCTTAGAGGAAATATTATGGAGCGATAACTTCTGAGTGGATTATGAATATTGGAATGGACGAACACAATACTTACGTAAAAATAATAAAATAAAAGGAAAGATGAATGTAAACGTACGTTGATGAGAGTGGAAGAAAAATGGATCTTTCTTAAGAGTGGGACTTTGAGAATATTCGTTTATGACGCGCCCTGTTGTTGATTTGACGTAGCTGTACGATCACAATGTTGGAATATATTTACCCCTTTTCTGACCGTTCTATAATCTTAACTTTTCTCAATCCCTTTCCTCTCCATTCTGGTAAAAATTTATACACTTCTTCCCGTTATAAACACAGATAACTTATTCCCCGACACTTCTTGCTTTTCATCTTAACATTTTGCCAACTTGTACGTTCCATCTTGTACCTTTCTCTTCTACCTCTCGGATAATTTTAGTGATTGGATTGACGCTGCTCTCGTTTTATTTTGTTTTAATGTAGATCACACAAGAGGAGAGTGCCAACTATTCAGAAATTAGGATATAAAAACGCATTTATATGTTTTTTTTGTTGCCATGTTTTAGCCACGTGTTGTATGTCATTGATTTTTATTAGCAATTTTTTTTAGGGTATAATTTCGTTCACTAATTGCAAAGTCATGAAATTGATAGTTTCTCTGGTGTTTAGGTTGGCAGAGCTGTAGTTATCGCGGCGGAAGGAAAGCCGCTGATAGCGACAGAGGTCCGCCATTACCGCACATCCTCCGCGTAGTCCCGATTGCAGCGCCGCCGCAGGTGTTCCCAATCCCGCCGGAAACCAAACACTTCCTTACAGCAACATCTGTTCCCTCGAGTTACCACACTTCGAAGAATTTCTCTCCCGTAGTGTGCAACTCACCAGCTTTCCTTCTTCCCTACAAAGCACATTATGAGCTCTTTCTCTGCTTCTTCATGTGCGCCAGTATTTCAGATGGAATTCGAACCAATGCCAATCTACAAAGATCATGCTTTACTAAAGAAAAAGTCACATCATCTCACATCCTTATTGGTAAATCGTCTCTCAAATTCGAATTTCTGGTTATATGTTTCCGTCGTTAAGGTAATGTTCGACCTTCTCTCGATTTTTCATTCCAGTCCGATACATACTTTAAGTGACCAATTCGTAAAATCTTTCCACCTTATTTTTGATTTTACATTCCTTTTGTTTGAAGAAAGTCTTGATTACAACTTTTCTTTATTTGACATTCATGATGCAACCTACACAGGATTAATAATATATAATTTAATAATATCGCCTATATATGACGCATCCTTATATTTTAAATCATGAGGTTCGTACGATATTGGGAGGCTACCACTGCTGGTTCTACATCAGAGAGACCCAAAATTATCATTTTTTAAGGTACCCCTTAGATTCAAAGTTTCGTTACAGTAACTTCACAAAGGATATAGTGTTCCGTTTACTCCGCTGAATGGGAGGTGGTAGTAGTGAAAGGAAATAAATCAGGGAAATGGATAAATAGGGCAAATGGGGGTACGAAATCAAAACGGCAAATAACGGAGGGAAGTAAAAACACATTTTTTTTAAGAATAAGTTTCATAACTGTGTAGACTTTCCAGTGCTGGACTGAAGGTACTCACTCTACAGGCAGTTCCTCTGAATGCTCCGGCCAATTATATTTCTTGTTTTTAAATGTTTATAAATAATATTACTTAAAATGACAAAACTGAAAGAAGACGTAGATAATAATAAGAGGTTTTATGAGTAAGCACCGTCTGAGGTTTGCTGAGATTATGAAATTGGAGTTTAAATAAAAATATGTTTCTCATCATATTACTCCCCAGATTTTCAGCAATTTTTTAGCCACCAGATGAGTTTAATTTTTTCTCTTTTATTAAAAGCGATAAAATAGTAATAGAAACCGCCAAATCGTAATATTTTTAATTAAGATATACAAAGACTCAATGAACAAATAATTTAAAGTAGAAGAAAAGATGGAAGTCTTACACGGCGAATAGAATTAAGAAAAGTTGATGGGGTTTCCAGTCGGGTATCCTCCGTCTACAATTGTTAGCACTTTCAGACGGACTTTCCTTCATTTTAAGTATAATTTATTTCGTGATATTTGTTTTTCAGTGACCCAGCACGGGCAGAGCGTTTACCAATGCAATTAATTTACGTTGAGTCCCTCAGCATTTCCAATTGCTTTCATCAAAGATGGAACAACGTGTGTTTATGTTGGTAGTAAATAAAAGTAATAGTAATAACACTTAGCCAAGAAAGCATCTTCGAATTCAGTATCGTAGATCATATAACGAAAATATTGGTAAAATAATATTTTTAGCAAGGTACAGAAAGCTTGAAAAGGCTGGTCAGTTCCATAATATACTTTATGTCATTACTAGCTGAGTGTCCGGCGTTGCCCTAGTATTTTTAAAGTTACCCCGGAGAAGGAATTGATTCGACACTAACCTCTCCGTAAACATTTAATTTAACCAGCATCAATAACGTCAGAGTTTGGGGAACATTTACCCATTTATGTCCCTATCCCCGACCCAACTCTTCGGTATCTAACTTCAAACAAACCAGGATGATAAAACGGCACTTCAACAACTCGAGAATTCTCCTACTACATAAAATAATGGTATCTAAATTATTACGCCGAATTAAAATCCAAAATTACTCGCTAACGTAATACAGTCCAAAAATACTCCCGGTACCTTAAAGGAGTAAAAATAATACAACCTTTAACTACACAGAGACCGAAATATAGCGGTTATCCAAAGAAGATGAAAAATACATCGGGTACCTTAACAGTGTCAAAAGTTCCTCGGGTGACCTCGGTTGACGTCCACCTCCTTGACGAGAAACATAAAATTTCATTAACCGCCATGGTTAATCCGAGAATTGAGCTCAGCGACTCCTATAACCCCGGAGTCGACACCAATCTGGTTCTTTTTAGCATTATTTTTTATGTAAACCCCTTCCACCACCAAGCATTACGGTAAGGATGCTTCCCTCCCATATGCATTTTGGAGTTGAAATTAGACACTTAAAAATTCTAGTTTAACACTATCCAATTCGACGACCCCGCAAACGTTTTATTCGACGATATTAAAGGCTGTGTAGGAATGATTTTAAATGCGTCTTAATCCCTCGGAGTTTGTTCCTGGATCGTAAGTAACGTGTGAACTAAATTTGGTAGCAATTCCTCTACGCGTTTTAGATTGTACACTGAAATTTGTTTGAATATATTCCACTCGCACTCCTGGAGGTTGAAATAACAGCTCATAACCAGTATTATTAATGTCAGAATTAAAGTCAATGACTTCCAAACCGATGATTCGGTACCATTACTTTTATGAAACGGCCTTTCAACCCACTTCCTTCCCCAGCCCCACACCTAGGAGCTGATCTACAACATAGTGAATGTCATAATTAAACTCATTAACTTCTATAACCCTAGATTTGATATAAAACACGGTCGTTTCGCGTTATTTTTATGTAAAGCCGCTCCACACTACTGGTGCTGCCTTCCCATGCTGTAAAGGGTTGAAATTATACACTAAAAAATCTTGAGAGAAACTATTAAAGTCATCGACCCAGAAAACTAATAAGTCAATGCTAAAAACGGCCGTTTTTAGCATTTTTCAAATTTCACGTCCAGATTTCCAAAGTAGACGACATGAGACATGTCTGGAAAAATAAAAGAGCTTAGTTGTCCACTGCCTCACTTAACCATGATTATGTTTTCTTCAAAGACAAAACATTACGAGCTAAAGTATTCCGTCCCATTGGAAAGGTGCAACACCAGATCGTCAGTTTTCCCTTGAAGTGCACGGTAGACGGTAAACCCTCAGATCCTAACTTCCTTTGACAATTACCTCGTCCGTACCGTCGATGTCTGTCTAACTATCCTCTGGTGAGGTGTTTACTCATGAGCCATCGTTCATGCCTTACTAGAAATTGACCTCTGAAAACATTTGAATATGCATTACACAATAGATCACAGTATTTTGCAGCGTGGAACATTTGTCTCTGGAAAAAAGGTCGAAAAATATCGCGTGTTAAAGCTTCAGATGTTTAGATTGTAACTTTATTCATCCTTAAAATATAGCCTGGGGGCCCTAGTTAACACTTGGCTACCTTCCTCTACCCTCCCACATCTCCCCTTTCAAATCCTTTCCTAGCTATTAAAGGGGAGTTACCACCATGTGGATTACCCTCATGTAGCCTGTTACCTAAAAAAAATTACGAGGCAAGGGCGAATCATGCCAGCGAGGGATGATTTCTCGCAGGCAGAAGGAGAGACAGGAAGCCCCTGGGCTACCTTTGGGGATGCCTTTTCCTCTCTCCGTTTTTGAACTAAGGTTACCACAAGCCGAGACACCTCGGCCTGTTTTGAGAGGTGTATGTTCCGGGGTCACAGACCTTGGGCATACGGTAAGAGTTGTTCTCTGTTCCCATTGGAACAGTCGGCCATATGCCTCCTAAACTGGTTGAGGCACGAAGAAGGGAATGCTGCGTCCCCACAGTAAACTCCTCTCCCGCCATCGTAAGGGCGTGGGACAAGTACCCAATGCCCGATCTACCTGACGCAGGTTTTCTATGGTTTGTCCTGCATTACTTTTAGGCGAATGGCGGGTATGATCCTTAAACCATAGCGCGGGGGCCCTAGTTAAGCCTTGGCTACCTTCCTCTACCCTTCCGAATCCCCACTTTCAGATCCCTTCCTATTCTATTAAAGGGGAGTTGCCGCCATGTGGATTACCCTCATGTAGCTCGTTACCCTAAAAAAAATATTTTTACGAAAATAAAAATAAAAACTTCTAATAGTAAGGCTCCGTACAATTTTTAAACTTATGTTAAATGAACGTACTGAAATAAAAAATGTTAACTACTGTAACTTCCATTTTATTTTGAACATTGCACCGATAAGTTGGTTTTTTTCCTTCAAGACTCCTAATTAAACATTTAAAAGGGCAGTCAAACCTATCAAATATGCTGAAACTGCAAGTCAGTCGACATCGTCCAGTTCCGGCACAGACTTTTCGCTGCAATATAATCAACGATTTTATTTCATTATCTGCACGGTATTTCATTCCAAAAATTAATAGATCACTTTTGTAATTTTTCTTGAAATTTAAAGATATTAGGATCTGGAGCAGGGAGGAAGTAGTTACTTAATATAGTCAAGTCTAGAATAGAACATAGGTAAAGTGTATTATGCAACTAGGTGATCCCTTTGGTATGACGACTCTAAAGTATAAATATTTGCCGCCAATGGCATGTTAATGGAATATAGGGCGATGTGATACTTTGAAGTGACGACTGCAGGGGTGTGCACAGGGGGAGTAATTGTCCTGTGTTCCTGTTGCGGTCTCCCAGGAAGCGCCACACCCAGCCAGGCGCAGGTGGAATCCCGGGATTGGCGTCAGGGCTCGTTGCGGACGCTAATTGTTGCCACAGGAAGGGGCGAAACGACGATTTCTGTTGCGCATCGGGGGTTCTTCTTCCGTCAAACACCTGCTCAGCGTTCTGAGATTATGCGGGGCACAAATTATGTCGTGATAGTAAGCTACATTGTACGATGAAACCGTGGTTTTTCTCCCATAACCATCTACCACACACACTCAGAAATTGAACGAAATTAATCCAAATTTCTTGTTTATAAGCACATAACAATAAGACGCCAGGAAATTCTGATAAAATAGGCCATATTAAGCTTAGCAGGTACGCTTAAAAATAAGAACGGAAGAAAAATGAAGATTCTGTAATGATTCAAAACGCGGAAAGTTCTAAATTTCATTTTGTATTTATTTTGGGCCTTGGTCAGAGATCAATTTGCGACAAGACGAATTGTTATCTCTAGTTCACCTCGTCAGCTTTTGCCAAAAATTAGATTAATCTTCGTTCTGATTGGATGCACTTTGAATAATAGTTTGTGTTGTCACCTAACTTTTATAGAGAATTGAATGCAGTGTAATTGTCGTTTGGGAAACGGAATCACAGTTTTTGATGAGCGACAACCAACTGAACCACTTATTTGGTCTATATTTGGCTATCTTTCTTATTATTAATTTTCAAAACAGACGTAAATTGTTCATTTTGAAACAGATCAGCTTGTCTTTTGTGGTTGTTGCCTGCCATTTCTGCACGCTAGCAATGACTGGAGACCGCGATATGAAGTTGTACGTTTTCTGAAGTAACGGGTGATATAAACAATTACGTGTTGCCTTTTTCTTGGTTATACAATGACGATAATCATTAAGTTTTATCTTCACCGAAAAGCCCAAAATACCATACCGAGATACAATTTGTGTTTCTTTAAGATAAAATCGATTTACTTCTGATAATAAATAATAATAAGAAACATATCCAAAGGATTTTTCAGTTTTGTCAACTGACTCGTGCAGTTGTGTCCCACTATGATCTTGCGTTTTTTCTGCTCCTAAAGGAAGGAACATGGCTGCCAGAAACGTTGTGCGGTACTTTTTTCTTTTGTCTGCATTAGAATTTATTCCTTTACATAATTGTTTTCCTTCTTCTTCTTCGGCTTTTCCCCCTTTTTTTGGGTTTGCCGACTTCAAGTTCCATTTCTGTCTGTCGTTCCAATCTCCCTCTTCCAAATTCCTATCCTCCATTATGGTTTTCTTATGAGTTTTCCACTTTGATCTGGGTCTGCCCCGTTTTTTTTTCCAGGAGGTGACCATTGGTATATTTCTTTTGGCCATCTGCCATTCTTTGTACGTGACCACACCATTTAAGGGTTTGATTTTCAATCCTTTTAACGACAGACGTGGTTACGTTCATTTCTTTCCAAAGGAGGTCATTTCTAATTTTATCCTGTCTTGTTTTTTGAAGACTTCTCCTCAGATAATCAACTCTACTGTTCTAATTTTGTTCTTTTGTAATTCTGTCAGGGGTCAAGTTTCACTTCCATAACATAGAATGTTCTGTATTATGCTCTTATAAATTTTGAATTTTGTTTCCTTTGTTAAATTTTTATTCCTAATTATTCCGTGTAAAATCTCGGTAGAATTCTTTGCCATTGCAATTTTAGTTTGTATATCTCTTTCACATGTTCCTACATTTGTAATTATTGTCTCCAAGTACTTAAAAAATTTACATTCTTCTTATATTTCCTGTTTTGAGTGTTATGTCTTCTACATATTTTCCTAAACACATGTATTCTGTCTTCTGTAAATTTATGTTCAGTCCCCAATTTTTATATTCTTTCATGAGCTTATTTATCATGTATGTCTTGTCCTCTTCATCTCCTGCAAATATTACCTGTATTCCAATTAAGTTTATTACAATGAAAATAAATTGTACCATGAAATGCAAAGTTACTTATAGTAACGAGCCAATTTCAGTTTGAATTTCTCTGAATTGAAAATTGATGTTAGATTTAGATGTAGTTTACTAATCGTGGACGTAATATCTTCCTGTCGTACCGCATGGGGATATTAATTGGCACGAGAACTATCCTCTCCGAGCCAGTCAGCGCAGACCACGTGTCGGGAAACGGTACAGTGGGTGAGCAAAACTGTGTAATAATGTGTAATTAACCGACTGAATATAACGGAGAACAACCCCTTTGAAAGCATCAAACAAGGCAAAAGTTGTGGGAAAAGCTCTACTCCGTCCAGGCCAACGCTACTCGCGCTTGAGATCCGATGCATAAAGCGTGTACTACAGTTACTCGTATATGCTAACAGCATCACAGCATCTGTGGAACAGGTCAAAATTCTCGTACTGCGTAAAGTATTCCTCTATTTGGCACACTCGAAACTACAACGATAATGCTCACTGACCGTAGAACACATCTGAACTGCTGAGAAAACATCAAGACTCCCAGACATCAAACACGCACTAAAACCGTGGCACAAAAAACTAAATAATTACATGCGAACAAACAAAATATAAAATCAAAAAAGTTTATTTAATTTTTTTATAGGCACTATTTTTATTTTTGAATATGTAAATATTATATATTGTAATAAACGATCTAGGGATAAAATCAAAACCCCACGATGTGGTGGCAATTATTGCGATAATCTATTTATGAGAATCGAATTTATTTAACTATTCATTAAAAGGATCTATTATCTACTGATGATTTAGTAAATGAAATAACTATTATCCAATAAAATATTAAATACACAAACATTTATTATAATTTAAATTAAATTAGTTTGTATACACAAACTTTATTGATAAATGCCACGGCTTTAATGAGATTCTATAAACCTTCAGGGTCGCTTATCGGGCCTCTAACAGTAATAATAACCCGCTATGAAATAACCGCATTTAAAAAATATATTACAATATATTGAAATGAATTTGCTTGAATATTACACAATGAACTTGACATAAGAAATCTGACGGCTAGGAATATTATACCAGGTTTACAATATATCTTTGTACTTACCAGACATCGGAGCAGCTCTACTTCATTCACTTCACCAATTACTTTATCTTTTGAGTTTAGATTATTTAAATGACTTTAATTAAACAAGCCATAGTATCACACTTCCTACACAACCTAAGTCAGCATACGTGATTGAATGCCTAACACACCACAGACAAACCTCTGTTGATTTCGAAATATTTCGCGCGTACAGTAATAATATCGACAGCAAGGAAATTGGAATTACACTTCCCTAATATCAGTTCGATTCAACTCACAATAATTTGTACCAATTAAATGAGCCACAACATTACGCTGACAATACAAATATTAAATAATTTATAAAATCCTTTCATTACATATATTGGTACAATATATATATATATATTGTAATAAATACAAATTGAATTAATTAACTAAAAAAATTATGAAACAAAAGATTAATTAATTGTTTGAATTCCATAGTTGGTTTATGAATCAATTATATTCATTTTTATTTAAAGTGAAGGATTGCAAAATAATTACGAAATTCTTTAAAAGTTTACAAGACAATTTACTTTTATTCAGTTGAAATGTACAACATTTTTATATGAGATTATTTACATTTAAAAATTTTCAATTTTATAGAATTTACAACTCTTTTCTCAAGGTTATTTATCCGGGCATTCTAAGTAAAGAAACAACCTTTATATTTACGTTACACAATCTAATAAGTTAAACAATCAAATAAAACGTGAAATCGAAATCTGACGACTTTACATTTAATTATCGTTTACAAAACTTGATCAAATTTGTTCGTACTTCCAATACATCTGCTGGTACCAAGCTTAACTCTCTTGGGCTTGGGCTCACCTCACAATTCACACTAAAAGGCCATAAAATAACTGAATTTACATGGATTAAAGAACACTGTCGTAACTCTGGATCTGCTCTGGAAACTGGAAGTTGCAAACTCCTTCTGGATTATTGGTTGGACAAATTCTTCCGAATTATTTCTCTCTGGAATTGGTGGCGGTCACAGTACTTATAGATTTTTATTTCGGCGTGATTTATTTGGTTACCACTTGTAACTTTATCGTTGAAATTTTACTGTCCAAAACTTCTTACTCAAATTTAACTTTTAATCTTTCCTGATGAATTTGTGCCTGCCATCCTGCTCGCTGTCTGATTTTCAACTTCCGACTTGACTTCCAACACCCAACTGTTGTTTCAGAAAGCGCTCGCGGCCAAACAAAGCTCGCCTTTACATTGTCGCTTTTGAAATTGGAACCGCTAACAATCCACCTCAAATATCCAATTATCAAAATCATTAATGGCCTTTAATTAGTATTACAATATATATATATATTGTAGCAACTACAATATAGCGGAGAACTATATATTGGGACAGAAACTCAATGTGTGTCTTGAGACACGATGAAGTGGCCTTCGTAAACTAACAGTGATGGGCAATGTAGTTCTATTAAGCGAACAGTTCTTTTATAGCCCGTTAATTATACTAAAATATTCTTTGAACTAGATTAACTGAACTGATTAGTTCGTTTGTCTTTTATGAGTATGTACAAATTCGATTGGTTAACACATGCAGATCATGTGACAAGTTGTCAATCAGGCCACGGACAGCAAAGAAAAACTTCTTTTTTTTTCAAATTTATGCTCAACCTTAAATGTTAAACTCTCAAAAACAAAAGAAAAAGGAAATAGGGAGTCGTTATACGTGTTATTGCAATCGGCTGTGATCCCGAAACTAGTGGATGGCCACCATCTGGTCAGTCTTCATTTACGGACGACCACACGTGGGCAGGTAGAAGACACATCTGCGAATCTTCCGGCCATTAAATTCATTTGCCACGCAAACTGCAGACTGACAATTACATGTTACACTGATCTATACGTCGAAATGAATTAAATATTACTTCATTACAACATGCTATAAGGAAATCAATGATAACATGAGCATACGTCTTTGTGAGGTATATTAATAAAAGCGCGCCCTCATTTTACGTTTTCTACACATTGAAACATACTTTTCTGTTCGCTTTTACATTAATGCATTAATGTAATGTATGTAATTATTCAAAACAAAATAATAATTATATATCTGCCTAATGTTACATGCTCGCTCAGCTATGAATTAGGTATTTTTCATTCACGACATATGATGAAAAATATTTACCCGTTCCATGAAATATTTTTCATGTGTCGTAATTGAGAAAATAATTATTAGTTGTACATATGGTGAAGAAATTAAATAAAAAACCGTCAAAATAGCGCACTAATATATTTGAAATAACTAACTCGACATTGACATATTCACCCCTTTCAAAATTACAATTTAGTATCTATATAAGCTAATACAAGAAATTAGTACAATTATGTGACATGCACTTTGAACTGCTAACTACGGGATACGAATAACTAGATCGAACGGAAATGTGAATGGACTCGCTACGATGAGTGTGGGGACAGCGTTAACTTGTATTTAACTTTTTGGTTTAAATTATGCTGAAATACGGAATACAGTCGTTTTTCAAAGAATTTATTTTATGATGCGAACTCTCATTTCTTGAACCTGAGGTTTCATCTCAATTACCAGAGATTTACTGGTGATTAAATTTCTACTCCCTGATTTTGATTACACTGGTCGCCATCTCTAAATTACTGACGACTGTCGAATATAAATTAATTCATACTACATACGCAGTAGCGCTCGACCGATAATCGGTAATCCAAGGAATATTATACGACTGAGAAACACTTACCTATCAATCACTATGTTGAACTATTTGACACAACATATTAAATCATTTAATTAAATTTGAAAGTTTTCCGAGGCTCCACTCGACAATCTAAACAGTTCAGCCGTCGTGACCAAACTCAATGAAAACAGAGCCCTCGATATTTTCTCCTGTTCCTTAATTATTTAGAATCTGTCGTTGTGACCTTGAGACTCATCGCTCTAAAAACAACAAATGTAGCCTGCAATAACTATACTCCATAATGGGATTTGCATCAATTTTCAATAGATACTAAATACTAATACTTAATAAAAAATTATAGATTATAAAATCAAATCTTTTAAATGTTACAACAAATTTCGTTTAGTTTTTATGTGAATATCGACAAGTTTAAATTCAGTCGCTGTTACTATAAAAATATAATTAGTGCGTTTATATTTCAATCAAATTTACCTGGGAAGTATACCTTATAAGTTTCGATTACTTGTTAGAATTTTGCCTTTGTATTTCGAGTCTTTACTATTACATGTACCACATCACGCAACATTATTATTTACACTTTTTGATTCGAAGGCCTAATGAAAAAATGACCAATAATTCTTGCTCATTGAAACTATTACTTTAGGTGACAGTCGTGATAAAAAGCAAACGAATACTTTAATTTCTACTTATTTATTGTGTCATACCTTTCCCCGCGGATTAACCATCAAATTATATTTGATGGGAAATTCCTTTGAGGTTGCTGTGAGCGTGCTCGAGAAGCGTGTCAACCCTTTCTCTGATTTATTAGCCCCACCCATGCACTAGTTAGGCGAGTCAGTTATTTAAAGGTCCACGGGCTGAATGGTTCATTCATTAGCAGGAAGTGGGCCGTCTATTGTCTTGTTCATCCGGCGGTCATGCTCCGCGACATTCATGCATTTCACAGTGAGTGCGCAGAGCACTACCCTTCCCTTCGTTTCCTTCCCGTCCCTTCCAAATCCATCCCTTCCCTTGCCGACCGCCATCACATGACGGCTCTATCTGTAATACTCGTCCACGCTTGGATTATACTCAAATCCGGTCTATATTTAGTCTTCAAGACTTGTTATGTACAAAGTGGAGAGAATGAAAAGGTTTTTATTACTAAATATAAAAAAAACATTATTACATGAAAAACAAAAATACATTAAAAAAAATATTATTGGGCGCCAACAGATATACATTGGTCTGAAAAAAAAATTATCAATAGCTCCGGCTTGGTTATAAAATTCTCCTTCTCAACAGGGTAATGTGGGCGGCTAGGTAGCTATTCAAGAACAGAGCCTATTTCCGCACTGTGTCAAAAAATTCAACTTTTGAAGGCACTTTACAGAAATGGTGATCCTTACTTTAACTTGAGGCGTCAGCCGACTTGCAGTGGATCACCGGTCTTGTAGTAAGCAGCACACGACCTCCTTCTTCGGCCTCCCCGCGATGGACGTCTCTCCAAAAACTTTTGTTGGCTACCGCTCGCCTGGATTTTCCACCCTCTCGCCTCTCTCACTCCACTTTCCGTCCTCTATCTGTCGGTCTGCCTGCGTCTGTCCACTTTCACCCGGGTTTGGAGTATATATTCGTACTCCCCCCCCCCAAACGATGCAAAAAAAAGGGACGCGTACCCGCGGCTTCTTATGGCCTCTCGGGCAGGCACACGTGCACGTTTAATGTATTCCTTCTCAGGCCCGCGGACACAAGGGCGGCCTCTTAAGGTTTTATTCACTACAATCTATATATGAGCATTTAAGAACCTTATCAAGTTAACTATTTTAGACAATACATTCATTCAACGCTTCCTAATTATTCAAGGATGACATGAATGAGAAAAAACAACAGAGATAGGTATGAACTATATTGTCCAAATATTTAAAATATTTTTTAATACTAAACGAAATATAATTTCAGGCGAGACCCGATTTCTTCCCGGTTTATTGCGCTGACTTTCAGGTATATAAACGACAGTCTAATTCCTTCACGTCTGAAACCTCATCCAGTCCCGATTCCTTCCCGTCGTATTGGTAAGACCAGCGCGCGCCTCCATAACCTTAGCACCAAGAATCACAAAAAAAAATTTAATAATATTCCCAAAACCCTATTCAATTAATCGAAGTGTTCAGCGAGTACTGGCCTAAAATAAACGTTTTCCGAACCGGTTCTCAATTTTTTATTGAAGTCATCCTTTATTCAAAAAACGGACAATGGTTTATAATTTAGTTGGTTATTATCTCACCTAAAATTCAGCAAAAATAATTTAAATTTAACTTTAAACTTTATAATAATATACATTATAATAATATAATAAAAATTCGTTTTTAGTGGTTTTTATCAACAAGTATATTAAATTTGGACTTATCAAAATTAAATCGTCTTATGAATTAGCTACATCAACTTTTTTAGCATTCTTCCATTTTTAAAGAGCATACAATTTAAACTATTAAAATTATTCAAATCTTATAATTATAATACAGTTTGTGACCAGTTTCAGACAGTTTATTTAATTAATTAAAGACACAACGTTTTGGTACGTTTTTGTACCCTCTTGCATTTTTGGAAATGGCTGATAAACAAGTTGATTCTTATATAGATGTTTTTAACATGTTATGTAAAATGTGTGAGAACAGAAATGTACATTTCTGTCAACGTGTTATTTTTTTCTGATTTCGAACACTCTATAATAGAAGCTGTGATTAATGTGTGGCCTCTAATAATTATGGATGGGTTAGAGCGGCTTTACATAAAAATAATGCAAAATAAACCGATATTGGAGTCAAATCCGGGGTTATGTATGTCGCTGAGTTTAATTATGACATCCAACGTACCGGTTAAGCTGTACTTTTACCTCTATAAGTGGAGGTGAAAGAAAAAAATGAATATTTGTATGTTTCGCATCCAAATCTACACCCGTAGATCAAATTTGACAAAAGTGTTCCTTTCGAATCGGAAACAAACTCTTTTGGGATAAGACACAACTATTTCCCCTAGGGGCGGAGCTGGAGATATTTAAACATGCTAAAATGGCCGATATTTGCGTCGAAAAATATTCTACGGCTTCAATTATATTGATAGTGTTTCTCCCGATGTTGTTTATGTATAATTTTTACCCCTGTATTAGGGGGAGCACCCTAAGTGTGAAGGTGGAGGTGAGTTATACAAAAAGAACGCGACAACATCCGAAATGGGAGATAAATCCGGGGTTATGGATGTCGCTGAGTTTAATAATGACAACCCGGGCAACCCTGGCACCCAGCTTGTTTACAATATTGTTCATAAGTAAACCAAAATTAACTTGCGGTATTGTAGAGATTACCAATGTGTACTGAAAATGTTTTATTTAAATTGTTTGTTTAATTATTGGCGGCGTAACTTTGAGGCCGAGTATTGTAAAGAACAGCATTGTTTGGCGCAAGAATTCAGAGACTGTAATTGTTGTTATGAAATATTGTCGAAAAGCGTACGCTCACAGAGAACTTTGGCGGAAAACATTCAGTGTGTGTTTGGGAGGCAGATCAGTCATGTGTGTTCTGGGAGCTGGAGAAGTTTGTTGTGGCCAACCGGCCAATAGTGGCCGAATTCAGCAAAGTATAAGCTGAGTATATCAGCTTATGTATTAAAGGGATTTTCCATAGCAAAACCGAATGTGATAATACGTACGACAGTTAAGTAGAAAGGCGCCGAAAGTGTTGTAAAGTGTTACGACGAAGTGTGATAAGTTTTAAACCAGTTCTATGGCCTGTCAATAAAAATATTGTTCTGTAAAAATATAAAAATAATCACGAGTTCAGATACAAAAAATATTGTTCTATAAAAATATTAAAATAATCACGAGTTCATATACGGGTACCAGACAGTTCTAATTAAAAGGATACGTAAAAACTTTATTTTGTAAACTTTTACGTAAATATCGTTTACCGCCAGATTTCCATGACTTTATCAGATATATCTATAGTTTTATCAGACTTCTATAGTTTTGTTCTTAGATTCTTCGTATGAAATTTTATTATGTAAATTAAATTCACATTTTGTTTTTGTAACATTGGCTGAAAATCACTATATTTATTAGAGGCCCTATAAGCGACCCTGAAATTTAGATTCTCATAAAAAGATGAGGCATTTATTTAAAACATAAAATGTGAAGAATTCAACGCAAATCAAATTTGTCAATTAAACCAAAAATTTTAAAGAGATAACAAAAGATAAATTCAACGTGAAATCCCGTACACTTCCTTCCTTATTTTCCTTTTATTTTTTGTATATTACAATATATATCACACCATTAAAGAAAAAATTAGGTGTCGCGGTAAGGATACGGTGTATTCTATTAGAAAGAACAGTCTAGGCTTCGTGAAATTAATACGTTTTTATATTAAAGATAACATATGCATACGGTTCGTACTTAATGGAATACGCTTAGTATAATGGTCCAAAATAAATTAATATAATGGTCTGACAACTATATATCAGAAATATGAACGTAGCTTTGTTCATTCTCGAGATCATTGTAGAAACAGTCTACTTGAGGTCACCTTGTGGCCACTTTCTTATAATAACGTAGGATACGATAAAAAGGGGTTATGCAGGAGTGGCAGTAGTGTAACAATAGGGTAACTGGGGCCCCCTTGGCTGAGACGTTGGAAAATCAGTACCATGTAAGTTCTCTTGGTACTAGTATGCTTCCACCTTCGACCTTCCTCCTTATCTTCCGTTTGTAGTACCTGTCCGTCCCGACGTCGAAGGTAAACACAACATTTCAACTCTGGTCCGAGTGGTGTCTTGTCCTTCCTGGAATTTCTTTGTTTGCCAAAGTAGGAGGTCCAGCTCCGTGATAGCCATTATCCGATATCCCGGTTCCAGATATAGGCCAAAAGTATTTTCCTTGGACAGTACTGTTGTTTCCTCTAAGGCTAAGTAAGCTATGACTAGTAACCATGGCATGTTCCGCGGCAGGAGATACGTTCAATTCACATACGGACCAGACGGTCTCTTCACATTCGTGTGAAATTCTATAAATGCCTTTCGTAAGAAACCTACCTTTTTAAAAAATTATTTATTTGTTTAATAAAAATGATAAATGACTATGTATCATATTATTAATATTGTAAATGATTAAATCGTTTTTTAGTCACAGTCACATATTTTTTTGCCTTTTCTACATTATAAAGTAACGAAACATAATATTAAATTTGATAACAAAATTTATGCGTAGAAGTAATAATTTACAAAAACGAAAAATTTTCGAATATATTTACAAAAATAATAAATTTTTATTAACACTAGAAATGAAATAGATGATACTGGTAAGCATTACGCAAAAAATTTTGATATTGAATAAATTTGAATTTAAATTGAAGAATTTGTAATTATTTGTCTCCAATCGATATAATTGATATATCGATATAGAAGTTGTTTTGTGGTTGATACACGACCAGTTAGTCAAAGCTGAAACACTAAACATGTAAACGATGGAAGGTTGTCATATAAAACCATGTCAGAAAAAGGTGGCCTAAGGAAACATTTTAATTAAATTATCATGTATGTCAAATATAATTAAATCTCTGTGACTAAAAAATTAATATAGGTATACACATAATTTAATTCCAATAATGTACTTAATAATTTGACAGAGGAATATGGTTAGAATAACGGAAAGCTCATGACGGACTATTTAAATATCCTGACACCGTAAGGTAATATACATTGAAGAAAAAAATATTTATTTACTGTCGCATCAAATGCTAAGGTCATTAGAGATTTTGTGCTGTTTAATTTATTTGTTGTGGATCTAGCGAGAGGAGTTAACTTAGAATGGAAACACACGCACACAACATCCATGCCCTAGTCGGGATTCAAACCCGAGACCGCCGTAATGCGAGGCAGTGACGCTGACCACTACACCACAGGGGGTCGTCAAACCTATCTTTTCGGTCCTTCACTGAGTGGGTTTATTAATTCGTTTTGTTACTGCACTTGAATCTACATGTTTACGCAGGATGAAAAATTTACGTCTGTTTTGAAAACTATTAATAAGAAATAAAAGCCAAATACAGACAAAAGAAGTGATGATGTATTTGGCTATTTTTCTATAATACGTAAACTCAGTTACATACTCACGTATGGAAGAAAGCTCCATGTTATCACTTTCAATTACTTCCGGTGTACCCCGGGGAAGTGTTCTGGGACCTATAATATATCAATTATATACAGCCGACATCCCCACAACAGCTGACACATATTAGGCACTTTTGCTGACGACACCGTCCTCCTATTTCAACATACCGACCCACACATGGCCTCCACAAACCTTCAAACCCATTTATCCCTCCTTGAAGTATGGCTCAATAAATGGCGGATCAAAGTCAATGAAGCGAAAAGTACACAAGTCAACTTCACACTAAATCGTTCAGAATGTCCATATATTAACACGAATGAAGCCAATTGAATAAATAAGGGTCGTTATTGGGCCTTGAGTTGAAAATAACAACAAAGAAAATGGTTTGTATCTGTACGCTGCTATAAAATAAGAAAATTGCAGTTTTGTTTTACTTCATCGTTGTAATAGTGGACTCTGGTCACGTGCAGGATCCGGTCCTGTAGATTTCTCAAAATCTAAAATAAAAATGTTTGAAATATCGGTCTCTGATCATCTCCTAATGTAAATATAATATCCAACTTGTGTTACAAGAATCAACTGTCAGCGACGGTAAAATTTGGTATATTTTCATTTCGACGATAGAATTTATTTGTATTAGCCATATACTTATTTATTTTATATGTCACAGCTCCGACTCAACGACGAACGAAATCATTCCTGCTGTAATAGCCCAGTAGCTAGGTCCAAAATAAAAGGCCTCCGCCAGTAAAAGGTCGAGTATTTCAGTAATTTTCTCAAGTTTCATACCATGATATTTTGTGTATAAATGTATAAACCATTTTTTTCCGTCCTGTTTCAATAATTATTTTCCGTTTAAGTATTATAGGAATCCGTACAATGTTAGAAGTAAGGTAGAATTAGATACAAGTAGATCTATGATAGATTTAAAACAAAACAGTATATTTAGTACAGGAATAAAGTAATTTAACCAATTTCCAATACAAATTAGACAAGGTGGTTCTTTTAATAAATTTAATAAGAGTTTATTTAAACACCTATAAACACCTATATCACGAATGAAAATTTATGAATTATGTAGAAATGAGTAGCATTTCTTTGCTAAATAAATTCCATATTATTCTTATTATTTTATTTAGCAGCCTCGGTGCCCGGGTTGTCATAATTGATCTTAGCGATATCCATAACCCCGGATTTGACTCCAATATCGGTTGTTCTTGCGTTAATTTTATGTAACACTCCTCCACCCCGTCCGTGAAGTTTCTCCCCTCCCATGACGAAAGGGGATGAAATTATACACATACATAATCGGGAGACACACTGTCGATCTCATTGACCCAGAATAATATTTATCCAACGCAAATATCTAATTTAAATATTAACACCTCCTTCCGTGGGTGTAGTGGACGTGATTGTTTCCTGTTTGAAAGGAAAACGTGTACAAAATTTGGTCGAAATTTCTGCACGCGTTTAAATTTTTATACGGAACACACACACTTACAGGCAATTTTATTTATTAGACCAGGACTGGGAACTTGAATCAGAGGGTTTTTGCTATTCGTTATTCCTAGGATAAGAATATAGATGCTTTTTGTAAGGCTGGACCTTTTCTTTCTATTAGAAAAACATTTTAATATGCTCTGCAAAAGACAAGTTTCACCCTGACGTAGGTAATCGTCCCTTATCCTCAGCGCAATAATATTAGCGCAATCGGTCCGGCGGTATAAAGACAAAAAAATGAATGTATTTTCAGACATTCTCAATGGATTTTTAAAACCAGATCATGCGTTGGAAAGAGAATTAAATTCTCTAATAATTCCATTCCGAACTAATTTACTGCCGACCATTTTGGAGATATCAGCACTAGAAATAAGTCAAACGGCATTGTGTTGGAAACTGACGTAAAATGTCGTAAATTTGACAAACGATCATTATCACCGAATTTAGTACTCGAATACTCCATTCGATGCAGAATTATATACTTTACATTTTATTATCTTATGCTTTTGCTATTAGCGAAAATCTGAAAATAGTTGCAAAATTTCATGATTTATAGGCCACAGAAACTTAATCGAGGTGATTCGGTTAGGAAAACTTGGCCACAGCGAAATAAAAATAAAATACCCGACCATTTGTGCCCTTAGAAGTATATAGCTACTGGGCTATTTGCTGATTACGTAAACCTGACATTGCTTCGCCTCAGAAAATTATCTTCATTTCTGAATTAATAATCTGTTTCTGTTTATATTTATTTTTTATCTTTAATACTTCACAATCAAATGATAAATATCAGTTAAAGTACACGCCATGTGGGCTCATCGCGAGGCCACCGATCGATCTTCTGTCTAGTGAATGATATGCAAAGATGGAAAATCCACCCACGTGCACTCGTTAGACAGGGAAGAAACCGGATCGACAGCAAGATGTCTGCGAGATTCGGTTAAATCAACTGCAGCGAGATGCACTAATATACTGCGAAGGTTACGAAAATATAAGGCAAATACACTATTTGTTTATTGACATTTTTTATCTTATCAATATATTTCAATTTTTTTTTGTACAAAACACACGTGAACTGAACTTATTTGAACTTTCAGTAGGTCGCAGCTATGAGACAAACAATTTTTTTTATTTTACCAGAGCTCTGGCGGGGGCTACCTTTGGGGATGCTCTCACATCTCTCTGGTTTTTTTTGAACTAAGGTTCCCACATGCCGAGGCACCTCGGTCTGTTTTGAGAGGTGTATGTTCCGGGGTCGCAGACCTTGGGCATACGGCAAGAGTTGTCCGCTATTCCTATTGGAATAGTCGGCCAGCTGCCTCCTAAACTGGTCGAGGCACGGAGAAGGGAATGCTGCGTCCCCACAGCAAACTCCTCTCCCGCTATCGGAAGGGCGTGGGACAAGTACCCAATGCCCGACCTACCCGATGCAGGTTTTTCTAGGGTTTTCCCTGCATTTCTTTAGGCGAATGCCGGTAGGATCCTTAAACCATAGCCCGGGGGCCCTAGTAACCCTTGGCTACCTTCCTCTACCCTTCCGCATCCCCCCTTCCAATCCCTTCCTATGCTATTAAAGGGGAGTTGCCCAATGTGGATCACCCTCATGTAGCCTGTTGCCCTAAAAAAAAAAAAAAGAGGATCCTTAAACTATAGCCCGGTGGCCCTAGTTAACCCTTGGCTACTTTCCTCTGCCCTTCCGCGTCCTCCTTCCAAAACCCTTCCTATAGTATTAAAGGGGAGTTGCCACCATGTGGATTACCCTCATGTAGCCTGTTAGTCTAAAAAATAAAGCGATCACTTGACCGAATAAGACATATTTTCTCATACTAAGAAACTTTTTTATTTAAATATTTATTATTATATTATTTATATTTGCAATCTTTTTATCACAATAAGCAAATATTAGGAATGATATAATAATACAATGACATCAGATTAAATCCCACCGGTTTACAATTCAGAAGTTAATTTTACAACGTTTGTTGCAATAATAATGAGTTGGTTAGACAAATCTCTGAGGTAAATCACTAACAAACTGTCTGGAACTACATTTCACACGCCACATGCAAACTGTTCCAACATCCATTCAACTACGTAACCATTATCTTACATTTTATAATTGTACAATTTTGAAGATTATATTATTACCAACATTTGTGTATATTACTCTATATATAACTAGGGTTAACCAGTACTCCAACGACAAACTTTGAGAGGTTTTTCAGACATACCGTGTGAGTATTTTGGTATAAGTGATTCAAGGTCTTATAACGTTACAGAGTTTTTTTTATAGGGTAACAGGCTACATGAGGGTAATCCACATGGTGGCAACTCCCCTTTAATAGCATAGGAAGGGATTTGAAAGGGGGGATGCGGAACGGTAGAGGAAGGATGCCAAGGTTTAACTAGGGCCTCCGGGCTATAGTTTAAGGATCCTACCCGGCATTCGCCTAAACGTAATGCAGGGAAAACCCTAGAAAAACCTGCGTCAGGTAGGTCGGGCATTGGGTACTTGTCCCACGTCCTTCCGATAGCAGAAGAAGAGTTTGCTGTGGGGACGCAGCATTCCCTTCTCCGTACTTCGACCAGTTTAGGAGGTAGCTGGCCGACTGTTCCAAAGGTAACAGAGAACAACTCTTACCGTATGCCCAAGGTCTGTGACCCCGGAACATGCACCTCTCAAAACAGGCCGAGGTGCCTCGGCTTGTGAGAACCTTAGTTCAAAAACGGAGAGAGGAAAAAGCATCCCCAAAGGTAGTCCCTTCCTGTCTCTCCTACAAGGTCTCCAGAGTGTTATTCAATTTCGTTTGGTTTCTTGCCCCAAAACGAGGTAAGGATGTCTGCGAGAGAATTCTCTCGCAGGTGAACCTTCCCAGAGAGCTCTGGCGGAGGCTACCTTTGGGGATGCCTTCACATCTCTCTGGTTTTTTGAACTAAGGTTCCCACATGTCGAGGTACCTCGGCCTGTTTTGAGAGGTGTATGTTCCGGGGTCGCAGACCTTGGGCATACGGTAAGAGTTGTCCGCTATTCCTATTGGAATAGTCGGCCAGCTGCCTCCTAAACCGGTCAAGGCACGGAGAGGGGAAAGCTGCTAACCCCTCTCCCGCCATCGGAAGGGCGTTGGACAAGTACCCAATGCCCGATGCAGGTTTTTCTAGGGCTTTCCCTGCATCACTTTTAGGCGAATTGCCGGGTAGGATCCTTAAACCATAGCCCGAGGGCCCTAGTTAACCCTTGACTACCTTCCTCTACCCTTCATCATCCCCTCTTTCAAATCCCTTCCTATGCTATTAAAGGGGAGTTGCCACTATATAAAAAAAAATTGGGTTGCGGTGGTCTGTTCCATGTCCAGCTCAGTCACCTGACATGACACTTCTTCTAGGGGCATGATAAGAGCCTAATTTACGAGACTCAGGTCGATACTCACACAGAGCTGGTTGCCGCGGAAGCAGTACGCCAACTCATGGAATTCTAGAGCGTGGAAGGCTCGTTTCACTTTTAAAGACGTTTTAAGACAAGAAAAAATCAGAATGTAATGAGCCAATGATTATGAAAAGAGGCAAGTGCGGGACATTCTATGTTCTTTTTGAGGAGTTGTGAAAATATGAATTTACGTTTTATATTATCTTCTTGCACGGATCAAAAACTTCATCCAACTTCACAACACATTCAGGACAATGTATCCCGTCTATACAAATGTTCGAAATCACAATCGCAAAAATACGTATAAGTTATTTTTATCTGACATTTATTTATTATAATAATTATATTAGCAAAAAGTAAGACAAAAAACAAATATACCATAAAAATGCTCAAACACCAATACGTTTCATCCCTATTTTTATTCTACAATTTTAAGAAAAATAAATAACAAGATCGGACTGTTTAGTGGACACTCATTGTCAATTCCAGGCAAAGTGTTTCATTATCGCATCTCAAGACCTCTAAGAATGTCCATTTGTAATACTGAGTAATAATTTGAGGATTTGTCACGGAACTATAAACTTGCATCCTGAAATTGTCGTTAATATTTAGACGATTTGTGAAGTTTTAGATAATTTAGTCCTTGAAAGGGACGATTATAAATTAACGGATACTTGGTCTATAACTGGGTTTAGAAGTATATCGAGAAATAAATGAGTATGTCGAGGAATTTTAGCAAATAACGTAGGAAACGTGATACTGAATTAGTTTTTAACTCCTACCGGTTCAGTAAAATGGCATTTAATACATATATAAATAAAACAGGCAAAATGTTGGTTTAATAAATATTGTGTTTTGGAATTACCAGAATTATAAACATTTCTAATTTTAAGATGTTAAAATGAGTGATAAATAAAATTTTCTCGGGCTCCTAACGGAGTGAAAAGATGTATGTACGATGTTTCGCTGACGTTCAATGTCATCGACTTCTAGCAAAGTGTCCGGTGTTATCTGTCCTGTATTTATAGAGAAGTGTAGGTTAGTCCCACCTCCTTGTCATAGCCCGACATCAGGTGACGTGCTGTTTCTGTTAAATGAGTTAACAAAATCAATACTCTACTCTCCGTTTTTTGCCTTCCACATCTTCACGTCCAGTTTTTAATTCTCTGCAAAACTTCTGTCCAAGCATTTCAAGTCTATACTCTGATATTATGTATTTCTACAGTTTTGAAGACGATGACATGAGCGTCATCGAAACGTCGCGCCTTTTCACTGGGTTGGTGAAAAGTTTTAATTAAGTAATAGTTATTAAAGTTATATATTCTGACTATTGAGACAACTTATAAATAAACAACCGCCAATTTGAAGTCAGAAGAAATATATTTATTTATGGGAATTTAAAAATTTTTCCGTACTAAATATATTTTTTCCAGACTTCAAATTGGATGTTTTTTACTTTAAAATTATTAAAGCTGTTAAAAATGTTTGCCCATAAAAAATAATTTATATGCTGTATATATAAATGTCATGTTTTAATCGGTGTGCTCATTCGGATAAAGTTTACGGATTTTCTTCTTATTATTATTTGCATTTTCTATTAATTCGGAAACCAACACTAGATAGATTATTGTATCCCGTACGGTGCTAAAATTATATTTTAGACTCTCTCAATGTACAGATAGAATTTGTGACATCAATCAAAATAATGACTTGGCGACATTGCTTTCAATTGCAAGATATACATTTTGACAATGTTTATTTAAATATGAATACATAATCTATTAACAATGTAACAAATATCTTATAATTTTTTATGCTAATATATACTGACTATCGTTGGCCAGAATCCCTTTTCTGCGTTATCTACTGTATAGATTTTATTTATTTATTTAAGGGTGAGGTTTCAGAATTTTTATCTCAAACGATTGAAAATTAAAACATCAACATTCATTATTTATTTTACAATAATATATATACATACATATATATATAGAAATGTAATTAAATAAAGAAACAAAATTAATTTAAATTATGTAGAGTGGCACCGGCTCGTTACACTTAATATTAAACATGTACAACTCGGTTGCATGGACCTCTCTATCAGGGTCTAATAAGCCTAACTACTGTGCATTAGTTTGGCAAGCAAAATCCATTATGCAAAATAAACTATGGATATTGAAATATATACGATAAATAAAGTTCATCAGATACTACCCTCTCGTAGTATCAGGATGGGCTGCAAACTGCGACGTCTCTATATGCTTCAATTTCCTAACCACGACTAGTCTACACTTCTCTATTAATTGTCAAAAAGACACGGCTCTCTTATTTCTTCTTGACCACCACCATTAATTCCCTCCAATTCCACCAGAGATCCCAACGAAGTTTTTTCGCTTTATAATCCTCTTTCCCGCTTAAAAAGATTTTAAAAAAACTTTTGATTTTGTTCGACTCTGCTGCCAACTAACGACAGACTTTGATAACTAACTGCGTCTGGAAAACGTAATAATATTTTTAGGTGTTCGTTGACATTCGTTACACTACGTTCCAAGCACAAAAAGTATGGTTGATTAAATGATTACAATATGAATTTAATTTTAACGATAACTTTATTAATTTAGATTTATTTTAAGAAAAATACGAGGCGCAATTAACAGATTTCATTGCGCTCGTTCCTTTCCCAAGACTAACAATGACCACCAATTCGCTTTGCGTACAAAATATGTACCTCGCTACGTCACAGCACAAGAAAAATACGTTCCCAAAATATAAGCGACGTATCCTAAACACGGGTAAAACCATCCACCTTACACACTTCTGAACGCACGTACTTAAACAGTCGGTTGAGTGTCAAAATACTGTTTCCATTGGCACCGGATTCCCAGGGCCATTATCTCCGCTGGCTTGGCAAGAAAACAGTAAGCAAATCTATTGCGTATTTCCACTTTAATTATTCAATTCAGAAGCTTAATTCATTACGAAAAGGTTTGTAGAAAATGTAGGTGTAAACATTTTCTTACATCTAATTTTTTTTCGGTAGAATATATTTCGTAGTTCGCTTCCAGCCATGGGTAAATAGTATCTAGAACTCTTCCAGAGCCCGAGTGTGTTTACATCAGTAGCCGGTGGTTCAAGCGGGGCTGCCCCGGCGGATTACGGCTAGCTATTATCGTGTAAAGGAGTGTATAAGTGCATGATATCTAAGCTATATAAAGGAAAATCCACTACTCCCAGAAAGTTTAAAGAAGAGGAATACCTGAAGATGACGTCCACACAGAATATGGAGGCTAGATTGTATTCGAAGGTGATGGCCACGGAGCATAAACCAGATAAAATGCATGCCATAATTCTGGACGCTGTTGCAAGTTTAAATACAGATGAGTACCTAATAGGTTTAGCTAATATTATTGACCCCATCAGAATTAAGTACATCTCTAAAATAGCCAATTCCAGAATATGCGCATTTCTAACATCTAAGGAGGATGTCGAAAACCTAATAAAAGTTCATAAATCAATAACAATAAAGGGTGAGATGGTAAATATAAGACCTTTAATGCAAAAATACTGCCGCGTTATCTTGTCAAATGTATGCCCGGTTATTTCTAACGAGATTATTGTGCTAGAACTAGAAAAGCTAAATATAATTCCAGACTCTAAAATATCGGATATTAGAATAAGTACTGGGGACCGAAGATTTTCTCACATTAAAAGTTTCAGAAGACAATTCTTCATTAACCCAGATAAGCTAAATTCCCTTCCGGATTCGATAATGGTGCAATATGAAGCCACTAGCTATAGAGTGTATCTAGCAGCGGAGAACGAGAACTGCTATCATTCGAAAAGTCCCGGCCATATCGCGATAAATTGTCCTAATAGATATGCAATACTAAAGAATAATCTGACTGCAAATGAAAATTATGACAAAATTCAGTGTAAGAACCCGGCACCCACAATTCAAATAATTAACCCTCAAAAAACGGATATGGATAATTCCCAACTAACAAACAAAGAAGAACTGCATCTACGAGCTCGACGAGCCAAGCTGATAACAATGACGTCAGTAATCCTGAACAGAAGACAAGCACTAATCCACCCAAGAAAACAAAACAAAACATTCAGGATCATAAATATAAGGCGCTTAGTTAATCATTTAGGTCAACTAAAAATTTTATATGAAGAAGAAACCAGTGCTCCACCTATCCCTTTGGAACAGTTAAAGACTCTTATACTAAATGCTACGGACTCAAAGAACCCGAGAACCATTACTAGAGATTACCAAATATCCCCTACATCATTCATAAATGTATTGGACTCTTTTTACCCACACTTAAATGATAAAACGGCAAAAAGTAGAATAAAAAGGCTCATAAATTTAGTCAAGAAACAAGAGAGTGATACATATTCAGAAGCAGACGCCTCTTCCTAATAAAAACAAACTATGACTACAGTACAGTGAAATTTGCAACAGTCGGAGTTTCAAATAAGTTAATATAATTAATTATCCTATTATGATAAATGATTAACAAATGCGAATTGTAAAATGTAAATGTAAGAAATCACAATTTGAAATGTGTAATTAATTTTTCAAACTGTTCAATAGTATGTATAGTATTGGAATCAATGTGAATCGCATCATACTTACGTAAACAACCCATAATTTATTTATGGGTCGCCAATAACCAAGTTGTTAACGCGACCATAAAAAACCTTTAATTAAAAAAAATATATATTACGAAATAAAGAAACAAACAAAAATTGATTTAGGAATATTCATACCAAATACTTTCCTCTGTTATTACTACTCCTTTACACTACCTCGTAAAAATGTCCTCCATTCACATAAAAATTAAATAGTATTTTCCAAACTGCAGCCGTTAATCTTATCGTACATCACTTTCACTGAAATAAACGTGGCCTTACTCAGAGTTGAATATAATAGTTACGAACACCACGGCATTGCGACTAAATCGAATAGTTGTCATAATTGTATTTCATTTATAACAATCAAATAACTTTCCCGGTGTATTTATTGAATAAAATATTCTCGGTTTACCAACCGGGTCAATTGATTATTAAAACACAATGTTTCAAAAAAACAATTAAACCAGCTGATAAAACGAGAAGCTTTTATTCAATTTATAGCAGCTTGCGCACTTCAATGAGGAAATGGTTACCCGGTATTCTCATTACGTCGAGTTCATTGAATCGTTAATACTCGTGAAAAGAAGACAGGATAAAGCAGAAATCGCGTGTAATTGTAATACTATGAATCTGTTATAGAGAGCGTAGGCTTTCCCGACGTAGACGTTGGATGAAGAGTTCTCGGGTTTCCAGTCAGGTCATGTATTTTCTTGCACACAACGTTTTCATCTATGAATCTGTTATAAGCCATGACGAATACTGTGAATAATATGCCGATTAGTCTTGATCGCTCATGATACTTTCCTCAATTATATTATCTTTTCTGAATTCCTGAGTTAGCATTTATTACCTTTATACAATATGCCATGAATTAATAAGGACACTATTTATATGCCGCCAACTGGTGTATTTCATTCGTCAAAAAAAAATACGTTTCCGATATTTCTTACACGATGAATTTCTTTCAGTAATAGGCTACATGAGGGTATTAAACTTTAAAAGCATTGACACGTGTAAAAAGCATGTATATATATATATATATATATATATCACTTCGAGAAGAATATTAAAACTAAAAGCGTGTAGATTATCTAATTTTTAAAAAGAACTTCAATGTAGCTCATGTTAAACTGGCAAAGATCAAATATCAAGTGTATATAATAATCTATGTTTTCAGTTTTTTGGTTTTTGTAAAGTCGATGCAATCGAATTTTTTGTGCATTTATTATTGTAAGTAAAAAGTGCGCGGAAACTACCACATTTCAAATTCAGCTACAAAAATAAGATAACAATTGTTGTAGTAATGTAATAATCTGTATCAATAATTTGACAGAGGGGATGGGCAGAGAATGTATATTATACGTATTATATATAAGACTAATTTTCACAATATTCATTGTAAATCCCCGTGTCAGTCTCCATTCTCTATCTACCACCCCCCCCCCCCGCTCTCTCTCTCTCTCTATCTATATATATATATACTCGAAGTTATATGACAAAATTTTCGAAGTAATTGCACTGATTTCGTTATTGCTACGAGTAATAAAAGAGATAATTTTTTATTTAGGAAAGATTCCCTTTTCTTATATTCATGTAGGTCAAGATAGAGTGCATCCACAGAATATCTAAAGGCCTTTCCTCTAGAAATTGTTTTTCACCGTTGGTATTTGCATAGCTACGTGGTTAATAGTCCTTTGTTCAAGGTTTCTTATCATCTGTGACGGCGGCACTAAAAACTTTACTGCAGTCTCTACCTAGCTGTGCTGGTACAACATCCAGTGGCACTAGATTCTTATTGAGAGTTCCATTTATGCGGAGAACGATAAAACACAAATTGGAAGGAAATATATATTTAAAGAAATAGAAAGTTACGTCTAAATACTCACAAACGTTTTGTCTTTTGCCGTACAAATTTTTTGTCTCTAGCGTATAATTTTCATAACATCTTCAATCTATTTAACTCCAGGCTTAGTTTCATATAACACACATGATTAAGTATAAAAACCATTTACGAGGCATATGATATAAATATGAACTTATTTTCAATCAATAGTATTCTGGATCTTTTACATATTAAATTGCCAAAATATCAGCACAAAACATATTCTTTATTTATACGGTTGTAAGTATGAGTGATAATTCTAAAATAATATTAAGCCTTTTTTAGTGTTTTTCTTTAACTGATCACTCGAGTTGATCCTTTGCCTCACATATCGATCCTCGACGGGTTTGTATGTGCCGTGTGTAAAACTCAAAAAACTGCTAGCCTTGTGTGTGCTACGATGCCAAGAGCAGAAGGATACGGAAGAGCCCCCCCCCCCCCTCGTTCTATGACACTGAGCGCGGCCGCACCAGTCGACAACGAAGTCGAAATAAATTAGAACTATTCACTAATTATAAATCTTGTTTTATAATAGTTAATAATTTCAAAACAAAAATAATAACCGTTCTGTTTTGGTGAAATAAAAAAATCAGAATCTAAGGTTATTTTAAAGAAATTACAATTTACGATATATCATAGTGCGAAAATCTATCGTACGACTCTGAATACAAAACTGCTCACTGGCTTGTTCCGAAAATTAACTTTATTTAAAATACTTTCAGATTAGAAAAGATAAATTATTCCGCGTTTAAAAATTAGACACTATTGGAAATTATGTAGGTAGAATTCGAAATATATTGCGTGCCGGGTCAGAGTATTGGTAACACTATCGCTGATGTAGTTTTATTCTTTTACCCAGTATCATCGTAAAAATGGTTGCTTGGGGTGATGTAGCAGATAACTTCAAAAACTCACGAGCCGCCTCTGCTAACAGCTATATACATACTGGCCAGATTATTATGATCACCTTTTAGACAAAGTAACTATAATAACGCGCTGAAGACGCTAAATGGCCAGTCCCATATGAAAAGGTGAAGCAGGTTGTTTATCACGACAGCAAAAGTTATTTGTTTCTGAATATGTGCGTAAAACGCGGTTTAAGGCCAGGCTTACACTTGTCGTTTTTTGTCGCTGCGATTAAAAAACCACAGTCGTAGAGATTATATATGACGCGGGAAATGAACTAAAACATCGTTGGCTTTATTATGGATTTCGTTGAAACCATTTGTGTGATCGGCCCTTTGCTACGCGCGAAAGCGATTGCAACGATGCTACTGGCTTCATCCTATTTCAAGCAAAAGAGTAATAAAGGGACACCTAGAAGTTACATGGATAGCAAATTATTATCCATCTTATTTTACCCATAAAGTCTCCATTCCAAAACCACCCAATACCAGTGATGCGCTCTATGTATATAATATGTGCTCTAAGTACCGAAAGTGTCTGAAAAAAATCCATTGGATTGCTAACACTGGGGATTTGAGTTCGAGCACTTTTGCTATTCTTTCTTCCTTGCAAAAGAATATAGATACTCTGTGTAAGGCTGTACTCTTAGAAAACAATACTCATACACATTTTAATATGCTCTGCAAAAGACAATATTAGCGCAACCAGTCTGGCGGTATACAAACAGAAAAAAGGGTGTATTTTCAGGCATTCTGAATGGATTTTTAAAAGCAGTTAATGCACTGGAAAGAGAACTAAATTCTCTTAAACCTTTTTTCTTTATTCTTCCAACCATTTAGGAAATATCAGTACTAGAAATATACCAAAGTGCATTCTTTTTGAAACTGACGTAAAATGTCGTAAATTTGACGAACGATTTCAATAGAATTTCGAACTCGAATACAAAATTCGATGAAGAATCTTATGCTTTTACATTTTATTACTAAATATTATTTTCAATAGTATGCTTCTTGCTTTTATTAGCGTAAAACTGAATTGAAAAACTTGGTTTTTCACGAATGGCCACAGCATATACAAGTTGGGGGGGGGGGGGTACTCGACCTCTTGCGTGGCAAGATGGATATAGCTACTGTGCAAACTTTGTACCAAATGAATCCTTTCAGATCAGAAACTGAAAGAAACATTTGATTCATAATTTCCGACGCTACTTCGCAACCTACCCTAAATATCTCGTATATTTGGATTTCTATATCATAGGATCATTCACAAACCTCCTCACAACAAAGCCCATCTCTTAATCAATCAGGATCCCTCTTACACTTTATATTGGGAACCCAGATTTTTATTGAGTCAGACGCAAAGGCCCCAATAACCTAGCATCTACCTGGAATTGACAAAAATTAGTTGGTTTATTCCTTTTAGGAGTGATCAGACTCGTGTGTCCAGCTCGGATTGCTATTCTTCTTCCAGAAGACAAACACATATTTTTACTTTTCAAACCTTCGAACTCTTTCTTCTTTGGCAATTGGAAACCCGACCAAGAATTCTATTAATAATGGAGACATATGGATGACCGTCGTGTATTCTACAAGTATAGCTATCTTATAATATCAGATACTCTTTCATTTTTTATTATAATTTCCTGGCCTCTACCTAATTTTTAGAATCCAACTTTAGGTATCTTTCAACGTGCAATGATTGTTGCCGCTGAGAGCCATAGAGTACCAGCGAAACAGTTACATTAGTAAAATCTTGAAGAGCATCTGTTGTTACATTGCCCAAAGACTAGATTGTCAGCAGGGAAGACCAGGTCTACACGTGCTAGATATGTCCGCCAGTCACTGGTCAAAGCTTTGGCAGAACGGTGATTGGTACTACTGATTCAAGACAACAGAAGGTCAACGGTGGGTCAGATTACTGCAGATATTAATCAGTGATTCTCTCAAATGATATCTGAACGTAATGTTCGCTATATATTGCTTAGATTTGTTTGAACACCCTGTCGGCAGTTGGCAAAACTAAACGTCTTCAATTCGCACAGAAACACAAGGATTGGACAGTCTATCATTTGTAAAAAAAATCATGTTGCCCGATGTGTCTCGTTATCAGTTTCATCATGCAATGGCAAATAAAGTGAAAAAACATTACATGAGTACAACCCTTCAAGCTGATGAGTCAGGATTATGGTTTGAGCTTTTTAATTCGTGCGTAACATCTTCTGAGTAGCGCAACATAACTAAGTATCGTTGCTGGTCAAGTTCATCCTATCATAAAATATAAATCGTCTGTATAAAAAGTATATTAATTTGACGAAGATAAACAAATAACAGGCAAAAAAGTGCTAAATTAAATACTACACAACATTCACGCTACCCTTGTTGCTTTGGTGAAGTGATACAAAAACGCAAGATTTTTGTCTGTTATCTGACTATTATTTGTTTATCATATTCATGTTGATGGCGATTGATACTTTCAATAAGTCAATGCGCCGTGCCACCAAGGTCCTCGCATTGTGCAAGAGTGGTTTCAGGACGAACGCGACGCAGACTTCCTTGCTTAGGTGATATCAACATTCAACACCTCTCAATCTTATTGAGCATGACTGAGCGTAGTTGAAAGCCACAACCATCAAATGTCACTTAAGTAGACAGCTCTAATCGTCATGCAAAGTGTCAGATTCCTCACATCAGCTGCCAACACCTCGTGAAGTCAATGACCAGAAAGAAAAAGGTGGTCCAACTAAATAACACGTAATCAAAGTCTGTTTGTCACCAACGGGGAATTCCATGAATATAATACCAGGAACCGCGCGACATTACGGACAGGCAAACATCATCTCTCACTTTTTGAAATTCAGGAATAAAGCTATTTAATTGTCTTCCTCTTAGCATCAAAAGCGTAAGCAGTTACAGCGTATTTATTAATCTGCCGATTAACGGCGCGTATTACTCTGTTAACGAATTTGTAAATCGGCCTTAGCCAGATTCAGATTAGTTCCCTAGAAGATACTGCCTAATTATAAATCTTTATTGTCTGTATGTCCAACTGATACTTCACAATTGTTTGTTTCATGTCATCCGCACGTGATTTCTAGCCACTGAGAAGAGCTGCCACATGAATTCTGCAGGAGGCGCCAACACTTTGAAGGCTCATCAGTACAAGAAGATATGCAAATGGGAGTGTTATTTGTGCAGTGCAGTGTTATTTTTGGAAAACTTTTTAGTGCTATTACTGAAGTGAAGTTCAACTTAAAATGATTTTTTATTCCTCACTTTATAATTAAAATTTCTGTGTAATGTTCTGTAATCCTAACTTATTCTCCCTTATTTACGTATGTAGTATTCCTTATATTCTCCCTGAACCTATTAAATGTAATTTGAAATATGTACACTTTAATATCTTCATATCAATATTTATCTATAGTCTTAAACTTCTAGAGTATTTGTGTATATATCATTCTTTTATTTGTAAGTAATATCAATTTAACTTGTCATATTTCCTCAGCAGAGGACTAATGGAACTAATAAAATATAATATAATCTATTAACTGCCCATATTAATCTTGTCAGAGTAGAAACCTCTTCGTATATTTTAACACCTGTTTACAAGCGTAAAATTTTATACAATAATTTAATGCCCATTTCGCATGGAGTGAAAATAAATTATACAATTACAAACAGTAAAATTGTACAATATGTATGTACAATAAAACTGGAATAGAAAATCATAAAAGTAGAAAAAGCCTTACAGAAAACAAATATCTTTCGAATGAATGATGGTACTTTAAATAATTCTGACAGTTGAAATTATTGTACTTGAATTTATAAAACTTCGTTTTGCTATATTTCCAACGAAACCACCAGAAAATGAAAAATTAAACGTACACGTAACACGTAAGGTCCTATAAAATGACCAATTGGAATATGTTGCTCGTGTGTTACGACTGAGATATGAATCTGCCTTTGGATGTGTTGTGTCTGTGACTTATTTTAATAAGCAGAGTGCCACAAGACCCTGCGCTGGTTCTCAAGTACATAATTGATCGTAATTGCTTCGTAGCATGTGGGGTGACTGTGTGATACGATCAGCACGCACAAGGATGAAAACGCGCCCATGCGATCGATGGACTCACTTCAAACGAGAGTTATTGTTGCAACACTGCAAGCTACATTCCGGAAGTACACATTTCAATCAACAGCTTCTTCAACCACGTTATTATGTTTATCAGTGAAGACACTATAATCACATTAGTTCAATACATCAATAGCGAATTATAATAATTATTACATTTTAAAAAGCAATAAAGGGAAGCAAGATCACTAAAAAAATTAATAAAAATGTAAAACCTCCAAAACAACAATAGATTGTAATTTATAAGCAACATTGGTCAGGGGCACAATGGATCCAACTCATTTTAATTATCTGTGGACTTATTAAAATTGAACTATGCTGAAACTCAATTACTATAGAATAAAACGAAATCTGTGAATCTGATGCATGTCGGTCAACTACGCCATTCATAGGTAAACATCATAGAAGAGAAGAACTTCTCCATGGTATAATCTCCTATGAATAAACTCTAAAGTTTAACCATTCAGAAACTGATCTGTAAAAATGGAAAGATTAAGCATTCTACTTATAAAAATCTATAATTTGTTTACATTTTAAATGTAACCCTTGTTTTATTTTTTTTAGTAATTTTATAGATGTGTACTAATTTTTACGTATTTTGTCGTATAAATGGGTTGTGCGAATCACGTCTAGAAACTACTCAAGCATGTCTGCCGGTGTTATTCAACTTACCTATCATTATATGCAAAGTCAGAAAGTCTGTATAACCACAATGATACAAAAGTCAGAAATAATAATTTTAAAAGAGTTAAAAATAAAAGGTAAATGCAACATCACTGTTTAAATAAGATGAAGTAATGTGCCTCCTATGTATCACAGTATGCTATTTATTTTAAGCTAGCTGGGTGTCCGGGTTGTCATATATCCTTAACCCCCCGATTTGACTCCAATATCGGTTACTTTTGCGTTGTTTTTATGTAACGCACCTCGATCCCTATCCCTAAATGTGCTCACCTCCCATTTCAAAAGAGGTTGAACTCACTGACCCCGAAAAAGTTTCTTTCGACGAATATATCGCCCGTTTTAGCATGTTCAAAATATTCCACCCCAACTGGTTAAAGAAAACGTTGAATGTCATAATTAAATTCAGCGACATCCATAACTCTGGATTTGACTCCAATCTCGATTGTGTTCCCGTTATTTTCTTCTAACTCGCCTCCACCCCTACCCCTAAGGGAGCTCCTATCCCATGCTGTAAGGGATAACATCGGTATATCTCTTTGATCTCTAAAAATATTTATCCGACTTATCGGCCGTTTTAGCACGTTTTAACATTTCCACCCCCGTCAAACCCCGTTTCTTGGGGTGGTAGTCGCAAAATAACACGTGTATTGGTGAAATTTGCTCCACCGGTGTAGAATTGTATTCGGAAAATACATACACACTGCTTTATTTATTAGAGATATTAATTTAAATTTGTTTACTTTACATAATACACTACATTTCATGGATAAAAATAGAGTAATAATAATATTATTATTAAATAATGAAATGATTGTTGAATTTTTTATCAATTTTTCATAAATTAAGGTGAATTCCAGTTCTGTTGAAACTAAAACTTATGAAATTAGCAAAAGTTCCATAACTTTACTTTAACAGAGATCTTCTATGATTTACATAAAAAGGTTTTACTCTGAAACGGTAAGATCAGTATAATAGTCGTATGAGTAGAGCGAGTTACAAAAATAAGAAATAATATTATACCCTACTGTTAATCAATACCATACATTGATTGTAGACAAATATTCGTGCCAAAATCAAATCTTGTCGTTAAGACTGGCTGAATGACTCCTTGGTCTCCTCGACAATATCTCTACACCTTTTGCGGTCCTCCAATTCTGGACTCCAAGTCTCTTCAAGTCGTCCTGACATATTTTCCGCGGTCTTCCCTTAGGTCGCCTTCCTTCCAGGTCATTCTTTCACACCACCGCCATTGCAAAATGTTTTCATACCCAGCTAGTACATATCTACAAGAAAACTGGATTTAATTTCATTAATTAATCTAATTTCAATCACATGTTTAATGATAGATACTTGTTATGTATCAAACCACATACAGTTCTCTTCATATCTTTATTTTCTTAGATATATAAACTTCAGGAGCTTTGGCATTTGCCATAATCATGACATCTACCGTAAAATGTCTTCAATTAATTTTATCAAGTGCATGTCCATGATGACTTACCGGATAGTGATACACGTAAACATATACTGTTATGAACAAAGAAAAAATGGACTTGATAAAAGTCATTGAAGACATTTCACGGTAGATGACTGATTATGGAAAACGCCGAAAGCTCCTGTAGTTTATAAATCTAAGAAAATAAAGATAGGAAGAGAAATGTATGTGGTTTGATACATAACAAGTATATATAATCAAAAGGTTTTTGTCTCTTGACAGTGATTTTTAAAAAATTTAATGATAGAATACAACGAAACGAATTCATAAAATTCGCAATGAATGTGTTCTTAACAATAAACAGTTGCTTTACATGCTCCGTTGCGTTATTTATTGATCAAATTGTTAAACTAATACCAGTTTGTTTGTTTAATTACTTCAAATAATACAGAAGTATGCAGTTTTTTTCTAATTTTACATATATGTGACTGTTTCTATAAATATTGTTATCATTGTTTCTGGTAGTGTTCTTTTCACTTTCGCATGGTACGTACATTAATTTCACTACTGTTGTTTTTCTCATGTTGGTTAAGATCAGGCATAGATTAATTGAATGAAACTCTTATTTTGATGCCTTATACATTACGGCGCGACGTCCAGCGTTGTTCTGGCGTCTGCTGTAGCGTCGAATGGCGAGACAATCGCGTGCAAAGCGGCTCTTGCATAATTAATTAGGATTGTGTTCTTATCTCTTCATTTCTTAAGACATAACATCTAATCTCCTGGGTAATGCTTGAATAGTATTTAGTAAGCAAAAACTGCATCTCTATTTACGAGCTAAGAATGATTTGTATCATTAATAGCGCTCGCACTCGTAAATGACGCAGACATTAAACCGCAAATTACGTTGCAAATATTTAAAAATGCGTCCCGATTCCCCCGTTCTGTCGCAGCGGCATCCTTTTGAAAAGAAACTTATCAATATCTTTTAATTATTGTCGATGGAATCCACACCGGCCGTTGCCGGGACGAATTCAATAATTCATCGGCCTCAATACTTGGGATAACACAAATGAATTCCTGCTAATTGCACGTTATTTGACCGTTATTAATTCTCCTTAAAGAATGACGCCGTTATTCCATGTGGCTTTTTGACGTTTTGACCCTATCGCACGAGACTATATAAAGAATTCCCTTTGAAAACATGCACAAATGATAAGTCGCCATTTTTTTTAGTCGGCATACTCGTATTCACTTTCTGGCTCTTTACATTACCATTGTTTCTGAGAGATACTTAACTGAAGAATTTCCTAGAACGCAGAGCATTGCATCAAATCCATAAAAATAGTGATGTGTGTTTGTATGTATGCATTGGGGGATGTGTGTATGTTCCGCATACAAATTTAATCGTGTGGAGCAATTTCAACCAAGCTTTGCATACAATTTAAATACGATCGGAGAACAAAGACTGTAAGGGTAAAACAACCGTAGCACCTCCAGTGGAAGGCGTTGGCATTTTAAAAACAAGCGAGAACGACTGATATAAGAGTGGAATAAATATTATTCAGGGTCCTTGAGGTTGTCACTTTCGATGTCTGCCCCCTGGGAGTTTTTCTCAGGGACGGAGCCATAAGGAGGTGAATTAAAAATAAGGCGAAAGCAACCGAGATTCATATATATATACAGTGTTACGAAAGTCGCTTAGTTAAATTCTCACATTCACCATGTTGATTAAGTTGAAGCTCAGCCTCTTTTGGGTGTAACGGGGTGCCATACAACAATACTAAATAACTGGAATCAGTGTGGTATCTACGGTTTTGAGAGGTGTGCTTCCCTTTGCATTCGAATTGGTTGAAATTAGACACTAACAACGTCGAGTGACAGTATCAAGCTCAGCGACCCTGAAAACTTTTTATTCGTTGCTAATATAGGTCGCTTTCAATATATCCACTCCCACAATATCAGGTGTCGACCAAGAGATCAGCCCGCTGGTCACAGCCTCAACCAGATTCATTCAATCATTCACTCCGCATCAGAATTGAGTCCAGTATCGTGATATGCAGGTCGGGAGTTACAGTAATTTCTAACACTTTCCTATCCAAGGTCAGCTTGCCAGATCGTACCATGAGTTTTGACATGTTCAAGTACTTAGCAAGAGATTGTCTGTGTCATTAAAATTTGTTTGGAATAGACTTTCATTTAAATATCTTCTTGTAGCGCGTTCGTAAAGATACGCGAATTATTAATTAATGTACAGTGATATTTTCAATCGCGTGAGCAGCCATGAGGTACGAATATTTTCGCTGATATCTCCACCATCGGCGGAAAATACTGCTTGGTGTCACGTATGTATGTAGCAATGTATTTAATCCCAGTGAAATACTTGGAGCCGTTATAGGGCTGGGAGCCCTCTTCGGCAAAGCATAATTGAAAAAAAAATAATTTGATGATTGAACAATTTTATGTGGATTTGGGGATGTGAATAAATGTAGTGACTGCTGCATCAAATGTTTTGCTGTTGTGTGAACCTTAGAGGGGTTCAAAAGATGGATGTGTGACGCGGGGGCCAGTAGCTTTGGGTTACTGGAACCCCTCAACTATATTTTGGTGACCTACTCGTTATTTGCCTAAAATACAGAAAACCTGCATCAAGTAGGATGTGATATGATTGGATATATGTCGATTTATACATATTAGACCTGAAAAATAAACAGTATGTAAAATATAGCAAGGCCCGAAGGTTATCAGTACCTGAAGCAGAAGATTTGTTGATGGATGAATGATGTTTAAAATCGATTACATTTTGATTTCCATTCCTGAAACATAACAGTAGTAGTAGACATAGTTGTACGTGTGCGTGTGCGTGTGTAAAGGATTGAACCCGGATCCTTGGCATCGCACCTGATCAAGACGAGGTTCTACCTTTCACGAACCCGAGTTACCACCGCTGCTCCCCTTCGTTTCCTACACCTTCGGTTCACCGCTGCGCTTTGCGCCTTACGTCGCCTGTCGCCTTACGTCGCCTGTCGTCTTGGACACGAGAAAACAGTGCTTTCCATAGGGGTACAGCTATGCACCTTTTCTTGCCAGAGAACTTTCCGTCCGCAGCAGTGAGTTCACTAAGCAGCACCCTATGGCTGGCCCAGTGCTTGGGAGAAATTAACACGGTAGTGTGCATTTGCTATGTTTAAGTGTGGCAAGTTAATAATAAATATATGTATATATTGTAAAGGCCGTACAACATTAAGAACGTATGATAAATACTTCGTACGACCTTTCGTTCTATCTGATAAAGATACCTGCACCAGCTTGTTCAGTCGATAGAGCATATATTATAGGTTTCTTGGGGTTGAAACACACGAAACAAAAACATTGTACCCTCAAGTTTCAATTTTCAATTTTTTTTAACAATTTGACGCATTCACAAAAATCACAGTAATTAAATTTAACTTTGTTTGGTCGCCACCAAAAACCTATAATCGGTTTTGGAAATAAGTTGTGCGACAGACGCTGATGTCAACCGCACCCATCAACACTATTAATCACAATTCAAAAAAATACAATATTAGTGGTTTATAATGAATAAGAAAGGTAGCCAATACACACAAAAAAAGGTAATATAAATACCACATAATATTTATATTTCCTTTTTTGTCTATATTGACTAACTTTCTAACTCATTAATTTCAATAAAACGTAAATTTTTTTCATTTTAGTGGTTTTTATTTTACTAGGTTGGCATTACCTGTGCAATAAAAATAATTGTTTGTAAATGTCGGTCAAATGATGGCAAAGGCCAACAATAACCACATTAACTAATCATAACAAAACAAAACCAAACCAAAAAAATTCAAAAAACAACAATAAATAGTACGTCCAACTAAATTCTTATTCAAATTTTTTTTTTCAACTCGCGCTGGTTAATGTTCTCACAGGACCACTTCACTTAAACGATTCTCGTGTTTTAAATTCACCATTCAGTACCTCAATACATCTGCAATCTGTCCTGGCTATGATGATCCGGAAGAACTGTCGATTGATAAGACCAGCTTCCGCGATGGGGAAAATGAAGGACCAAAATGTCCGCGGTCACTCTTTGCGGATGTCCTCCTGAAAGCTTGATTGATGTACCGTTCCGGGACACTTTGTAGGTTAATCTCAATTTTCGTGCAGTTTTATTTTTGAATGATGATTAATGTACATTTCAAAAAATCAAATGACTCTTATGCTCATCTATAAATTTTTTGAAGGTCCCCAAAAAGCACGTCCTAGCGTTCCAGAAGTTGAAAACAGAAAAAAAATAGATCTTTCTTTTTTCATTTAGAAGACAAGGATGGCAAGTTTCAATGCGTCATTTGTTTCATTCACC
The DNA here is from genome assembly GCA_037074705.1 of Zhengitettix transpicula. Lineage (NCBI taxonomy): Eukaryota > Metazoa > Arthropoda > Insecta > Orthoptera > Tetrigidae > Zhengitettix > Zhengitettix transpicula. The sequence goes on along the minus strand of CM073590.1, from coordinate 70,092,838 downwards.
AAAGATAAACGTGCCACTAATTTATTGGTAAAAATATGTATAATTGATTACGCTTATTTAAATAAATAAAATATAATAAAATACTTAATTATTTTCTTCGTGCTTGAATAAAGGCCGAAACATTTTATAATTTATTTTGTGTATTGTTGTTTCAGAAGCGTTGTGACCTCGACGTGCAACAATGTCACGTCGAGTATTCTTGAACAAAAGTTAGATAATAAACGCTTGCATCTTTACAGAAAAATCTGAAACGTTCACAAAATCGGCGAATAACATTTGGAATCTCACAATATATATATATATCACATGTAGGCATATAGAGGCTTAAGAAAAATTAAACTAGCTTAATTCTGTAGTTAGTAGATGGAGAGGAAGTGGTCGATCAACAAAGTAGAGTGGGTATGATGGTAGACAAGAGACACTTCCAGAAAGTTTCTATAGCAATCGTGTGGAGGGTAGAGTATACTTGAATTTTGGTTTTCTACCCAAAATAATTGGTGTTAGTCTGACTGGGAATTATAACAGAACCTCCATTGTATGGGAAGCCACGCGTTTTTCTATGCCGGCAAACATCTGCGGAAGGGTTGACACTAGTGATGACGTCACCAGCATATCAGAAAAAAAAACGAGGTCAGAGTGCCCAGGCCCGTGATTTATCCAACAAATCACAAAACCACCAATAAGAAATCAGTTAGAGATTGAAGCCGGAGAGTCATTGAGTCTTGAGATGCGGTATTGAGCAGTTTCTCTGGTGATTCCGACTTGGCAGTCGAATTTATCTTCGCCCATCATCGCAGAGAAACTCCACACAAGACTGGGAAGGCGTCCATGACGAGCTGCGAGGGACGACGCTGCGTGGCTGAGACCCCCCAGAGTGGTAAACCAAATCGCTGCATATCTCATAGTTGCCTAGGCATTATTATTTTAATTCCGTTTTCCTAGGCCCAGTTTTGACACAGTAACCCCTAGACGTTCATAACTGGATAGTCGGGGCATGATGTATAAAATTTATAATTATATCGTTTTTATTTATTTGGAATAAAGTTATTTCTAATGTTATGAATGGAATGTTTTACCCGGTGAAGCCGCTTAAGGTGCTTCCTACTACCGCTCGTAAGGGTTTCTTGGAACTAGAGACCAACTCTGCCTATCACAGTCAATTAACCACAGTCTAAAAACCACAAATGACCCTGAGATACAAATTTTTGTAATTAAAGCTAAATATTTTGTAAGGTGCCAAATAAATGTTTAACTTTCTTTAAATTTAATATTGTTATTGAAAGTTAATAATTATAAAAATAGCCAAATACAGTCAAAAGAAGTGATGATGTGTGGTATTTATATCTTCACTTTTGTCAGTATTTGGCTATTTTTATTATTATTATATAAATTATTGTTTGGTAATGAAATTAACATTTGTTTATTTGAAAATTACATACCTGTTTTACTGTAATATTAAATCCCATCTCCTATTAAGCATTTCAATTTATAGCGCCAAAACGTAGAGCATTTATAAATTCATCTTTTTTTTTAGGTAACAGGCTACATGAGGGTAATCCACATGATAGCAACTCCCCTTTAATAGCATAGGAAGGGATTTGAAAGGGGGGATGCATTCGCCTAAAAGTAATGCAGGACAAACCCTAGAAAAACCTGCATCAGGTAGGTCGGGCATTGGGTACTTGTCCTACGCCCTTCCGATAGCGGGAGAGGAGTTTACTGTGGGGACGCAGCATTCACTTCTCCGTGCCTCGACCAGTTTAGGAGGCAGCTGGCCGGCTGTTTTAATGGGAACAGAGAACAACTCTTACCGTATGCCCAAGGTCCAGTCCCCGGACTGTATTTATGTATTTCAGTGCATCATCGAAACGAAAACAATTCATATAGGATATAAAATTGAGTCAATAAAAGTTATTTTTTTAAGTTTTATAAATACATTAATGACTGCACATCCTTGGATTTCCAACCGGGTTAAATATTTACTCAGACAAAACGTTTTCATGACGTGCGCTGTCATCCGTATCAGGTGAATTGCGGTTACTTATGTTCAGTTAACAATTATATGCTGTTACCTGACGACGATAGCAGATCGCGCCATGGAAACGTTGTGTATTAATAAATTTATTTATTCAGAATTAAGTTAATTCATATAGGCTGTAGCTGTCCCGTGGAGAAGTTTTGTGGTCCTTTATCATTTTCTGGACGGGCCCCAGGTAGGAGTACCTTGGGATTTTGAAGGTCAGTGTCGGGAAAGTACGTAGGTTAGGGTACTCAGCCGGGAAATTACACGTTCTCATCCCCATGGTCGAGAAATTCGAATTCAGACGACGAAATGTATAAAACTTTGACAGGACTGAAAAACCAAAGAGAGGCGGGTTTGAGGAGTAAGTGCTTCTCCAAGAATTCAAAAACGAATGACAAATAGTCTAGAGGAAGTTGAAAATGCTCTATGCTAAGTAAAGAAGGTAAGAAGAAGAAAAGTGAGACATGCAGTTGAAGTTAAACGAAGGGCGTGGAGGAATACGTCACCATACTGTAAACCCATACGCCACAAGAAGTAGGAAACTTCACCTCAGGAACTTAAAATTCACCCCATGGCAAGGTTTCTTATTGTAAACACCACTGGCTATGGCGTCAGGATTTATATAATTTTGTAACCGCTCAACGTGGGATTGAGATCTCATTGCTTTGATGTTAGGTTTAATATTGAAGTTTGTACATTATAAGCTTTTATTTCGAATTATAGAACTTAGGTGTAAAATTAAGACATGTCCAATGCAAGACATCTTGTAACATAGTTGATTTTATAGTATCATTAAAATTAAGTATTACATTAATAATTTCGGGCCCAACAGTTGATATAGTTTCTTTAAATATTGCGCATTATATTTTATATAAAAATATTACATAATTTGACCACCGAAAGTGGTGCTTCAATAAAATTTTATGTATAAAAGTGAATAATTTTAACAATACACAGACTTCAACAAATTAAAGAGAAGGTTATATATTCGTAAAACCAATAGGAAAATAACATAAGTTATATATTGAAACCACAGTTTCTTCAATAAAATTTTTTTAAAGCGATACATATTTATCAAAATATCAGTGACCTTAAACAAATGTTTTTGGCGAAAATTCCTAATACTTTGCAAACCAGTTACAGAGAGCGAACTGAAACCTCACCCTTTGAGTTCGAAGCCATCGATTGTATATGGATACGACTTATTTCAACAAACATTTCGAATATATTTATGCAAAAACTCGCAATATATCTAAAACAGATAAGATATCATATTAAATCCTCATTTACAGGTTCCACGCCCATGTATTCATAAGAATACGACACTTTTTATCTACTTCTAAGCATGTGTATTGCAAAATTTAACAATATCTCAGTCTTCCACGCCATCGCTTCCTTCGGATAAGACTCATTTAAACCACATTTACACTTGGATTTTGTTAAATTCACTTATAAATAAGTGGCAAACACTATGCCAACATTAAATTAGATATGTTGTAAAACAATAATAAATTCTACGGTCGATTTAATATTGGGTTGTTTATAGTTGTAGAATGTTTACAGAGTACATTGAAGATACTTCTAGGAGACACGAGGAAGCGTGTTCGCAAAACAACGTTTTTAAACCAAACATGTATTTATTAATTTGTTTAAAACTTTTGTAGAGTTCTCAAAATGGGATTGGAAGTTGTCATTCACAGTCTGTATTTTTACCAAACCAATCCTCCTGTTTGTAATTGCGAAAAAAAGATTATTGTTTAAATGATAGTAATACTGATGTTCAATTTTTTCTCTCTACTGATGATAATGATATTTTTAATGTCGAAAGCTTCTGATCGTTGTATATACGTCACAAATAAATTAAAAATTTTACAATGTGGTTTATAATTTGGCAACACAACATTTAATACAGTAAAATCCCTTCATTTTGATTAGTTCTGAATGTTTCATCTTTGTGATATTGAACTCTTTTTAATTTTTATTTCATCATGAATGAGTGTAGTGTGACAACAATTTCCTTCAGAAGAAGTGAAGCGAACTTTTCCTGCCTGTAACCCATATCTGTTGTTGAAGGAAAGTTATGTACAGGACATTAGGTGAACGATTCACCCATTAGTCAACACTAAACTCAAAACATCCGTCTTCGTAATTGTTGAGAAATCCCGAGGCAACAAATTTACTCATACGTTTTAACACCATTTACTTCTACCACGGAAAGTAAAATAACTCTCAGTAATAGAAATGAAAATATAATACGTCTGTATGAAATATAATGATACCTCAACGGCAGACAAAATGAAGTGATGATATAAATACCACACAACGTTTTCCTTTATTCAGGTGCCAAAAACAAACATAAGAGTCAGGAGCGACACAACCGCAGAAGTCAGTTAACCAAAGACATATATAAACAACATAGACTGGACAAGTCGCCGCCATGTTTGAAGCAAATTGAAAACTCAGCCGCCATGTTTTATACTGTCAGGTTGGCGTTCCCCATCGTCTGCTTGCCTTGAACTCTGTCGCACAAATGACCTAAAACTAAATCTCTAAGGACAATATATTTTAAGGTTTAAGAAAATAAACACATTAAGGGATAGAAAAATTTATTGGCCTTTAAAGAATATCAGTTTTGTACACAATTGCCTAATTTTGCGTCCTCTTTCATCCATTGCTTTTTCTTTACACATATAACGAATTCTGCAATTGAAGTAATGTTTTAATAAAACCTTTATTAAAATTGAGTAGCGAGTTTCCTCACTAATAAAATAAAATTTGTTTATGTCCCAACTTCCGGAATACCCCCACACACAATTTTAATAGCAAATTCTTCTTTCATATTTGTGTTTCGTTATTCCTCAATACTTTTTCAGCAAGTGTAAATAATTTCACAACGTCTTTAGACGGGTTGATTAACTTGTCTTTAAAGTCCTTTATCTTAATCAATCCAGTTTTTCTTTCAGAGCGAGGAGCAAGCAGAACCTCTAAACAACCTAAACACTTTAGTTTTTTTACCACTATCCTTACAACACTTCCTGAAATATATTCTACCTCTTTTTCTGAATATAATGTTAATCTCTCATATTCAGGGACGTAATCATGATCAAAATTGTGATCTGTACAAGATTTTAAATTTTTTTTTTTAAATGGTACAACCAATGTCTCCAAAATTCCTCCCGTACTATTGGCACTTTTGGATGGTTCTATCTGCTTAATGCATTTGGATAATTTCGATTTCTCCCACATCTTCGTATGCAAGAAAAGAAGAGTTCTAAATGATCCTGGCTCATTCTCCTACTTAATATAAATTTGAGAACTCGAGAATCGTTCCACACATACTTCTCTGTCAGTTGCCTCAAACTGAGAAGATCTAAAACAATCCCATACACACCCAACTTCCTCCCTGACAAATTAATAAACTCTCATCGTACAGCTTTAAATTCATAAAAAATACTGTACAGATCTTTCTATTGTGTTGCATATTGTCACTCTATTACCTCTAAACACAGGAGTTTTTGTACCCTTGTTCATAACATTGCACGAATTCAACAAATCAAATACTTTATCTACCATTTTTATGAACTTTACCGTGCTCTCACAACTTACAAATTCAGACAAACCCAAGTCTCTACAAAAAAATCTGCTACAGAATTGCTTAGTGTCTGTCCAGCCAATGCTACCTTCATTTACTGTGCCTCATACTGAATGTGTAGCCTCGTCATTCTCTTTGCAACATGTAACCGTTCCTAGTCTAGAGCGACACAACAGCACCACCAAAGCTTTTTTTTGTCAAATGACGAGTGCAGTTAGTCGCTCTAGGCTCTTCTTAGCACCTGAAGAAAGGACAAGGATCCCTGAAACGTTGTGTGGTATTTATGTTATCACTTATTTTGCCTGCATTTGGTTATCTTTCTTCTTCTTATTATTATGCTGATACTTACTTAAAATACGATACTTCATGTGTTTTCAAACTACGATTATTACAATTGTAGGCTTGGCATGATTTATAATAACAAACAATTTATTTTAACAAAAAAACTTCAAAACTTCCACCATTAGTAGCATAACACAAATCGGGTTTTAGGTGAAGTGGACCGACTAAAAAATGGCGGCCAGTGTTGTTTGTTGTTGCCACCCAGGGCGCTGTAACGCTGACTATTATGTTTATATATCTCTTTTCAGTTAACAAACTAATAACATCACTTCATTTTGTCCGTCGTTTGGCTATTTTTCTTATTATTAACTCTCAATAATGTAAATGAAGTATTTTATGGATTTTAGGGTAATTAAATTCTGTGACTCCTTCAATATAAATAAGAACCAAACGATTGGCAAGTACACCGATTTTTTAAGGTTCTATAAGGTTGGGTTATAATTTGTATAAAAAATTTAACCTTCTCTCTGCACTTAACCTAAATTATTGGGCGCATAATCTGTGATAGAAAGATGGGCGCCAGAAGTGTAGGCGCTGCGCGGAAGCTGATCCCGCGATAATGTTCCAGAAAATGACCAGGTAGCGAGAGAAACACATAATTACATGGAAAATTTGCTGCAAGTTTTCTTGTAGAGAATGGCGGACCAGGGGCGTACGTCTGTTAGGGGCACGAGTTTTAATTTTTTAAGTTTGGTACTTTGGTACAGTGCAAAGTTTTAGGTATATTTCGTCGATTAGTTGAGTTGCTGCGGCCTGTAGCACGTTTGACTCTACCTCCTTGGTCTTTCATGTGCAGCCGAGGTGTGGCTGAAAATTGTGTTCAGGAAGAGCCCAGCTGATGCTTGTAGCAATTCGAGGGGAGTTCCAGTAGTACCCGACCGGACGTATCGAGAGTGTGTTGTTGTTGAAAGTGGTCTAAACCTCATAAAGCTTAAGTTTGAAGACGCTACTTTGTTAAGGTTTATTTGTCACGTATCAATCATTGAATTTGTTAACATAAAATTGATCATCGTACACAGTATCATTTGGACGGTCTCAGTCTAACAAATATCAACATCGAGCTAGATATTAGTCTGCAGGAATCTACTCCTTCACATTAATAAAATATTGGGTGACAAAGTTTAAACGAGTCTGTTCGAGCTGCCAAGACGAACATCGTAGTGGTCGTCCAAGTGAAGTTGTCCAAATCGGGCTTCCGCAGGTTTGCCTTGTGTCGTCACCGAGCGAGAAACGCGCCTGGTCGCTGTAAGCAGGTTTGTATACGTCTACGCGTCTTACAGTACACACTAGTTTCGTACCAAATTTTATATATTTTCTCCCCTAAATTCACCAATTCCACCATAACTTCACTGATTTACATATTGAATTTTTCGTGATTATTATTATTATTATTATTTTATGTGCATTAGCTGGAAATTCCGCTATCTTACAACTAAACATAAAATAGTTTTACAATAACATTTTATTTAAATTTACGTAATTAACCTTAACCTAATAACGATAATTAAATTAAACAAAATCATATTATTTACATTATTAATGCTCGCATACTAAAAAGAAAAATATTTAAATACAAAAAATTATTCAATTCTTGTGGTGGAATTGCCTGTTCCGTCACAATTTAAATACTAGGTGTATAAGTTTCAATCCACCGTTTATTCATAGATGGCGTTAATGATCATATTAAGCTACTATGGACACGGAATTCTGTTTCAGATTTTGTCATATGTCAACAATACTCATTGCACATCATCAACAATTTCGTTCAACACATACATTTTTCCTTTGGTATTCATGTCTTGTTATTTGCCACCAAAGAACATGTGCGGGCAATTCTCCTTTACTGTCTCAATTTGAAGAAAATAGCTTACGAATCGCATCAAATGCTTCTGGAGGCCTATGGCGACAGTGCTTGATCGGAAACAACGCGGAGAGATTGGTTTCGTCGTTTCAAAGACGGCAATTTCGACCTGAGCGACAAGAAGTGTGAAAATCGGTTGAGAACCATCAATGGCGTGTTCTTTTGGACGAGAACGATACCAAATTGCAAAATTTCTTCGACCCTCCTCGACGTTGCCGTGGAACAGACCTGGTCGGTAGAGTTCTGTCAGATACTGTCAAGATGAGCCCTAAGCGTCACCGCGAAGAATTAGTTGCAGTTGTCCGAGGGTCATTTGAAACTTGCAAGTATTCCGAGACTACTGCGGTTCCCGTAACTGTGTGATGCAGATGTCAAGGTAGTAGCCATCTCCTTAGGTTGGATATCGGACACATCTCAACAAAGAAATCCGATTTGATCATGGAATACTAGACATATAGCGCTGAAAACCTATTATTGACTTGTCTGAATCATGGACCTCTTGGCTCAATACATTCCACATAAATTTCTGCGGCCGGGAATGTAACACTACGTAATGATGTTATGCAAGTACGTGTAATGCAGCATGGCTGTCAAACTGCAATTAAGTTGCTAAATTATAAAAATAGTAATTAAAGTAGTAACAATTACAAGTGCAATGAACCATCCTCGGGAAATGGGTTACCTTTTCTGTGAGAGCGTAGAAAGTTGAGACACGGTCGGGAGACAAAGGTCCTTTGTGTGAGTGCCAATTGCCCGATGCTCACAGTTCGCACGTTTCCAAAGACTGCTTGGAGACCATTGTGTCACAATCCAAATCCGACAATGGTTGCTGGGAGCAGGATCATTACTGCGACCGTACAACTCTGTAATGCAGTAATTAAACACTCCATTAGGATGAAATTTTCATTTAATTGTTTCTGAATTTAATCACGAATAGAAATAATATAAATTACACCCTATTACCGAAAAAGTAGTTTTCTGAAGCAATGGAATTTGGAATATATAAGTTAGTCCACTAATTTATCATATTTAAACAATATAAGGCGTGAGTCGGAAGGAGTGGGATGAAACTTTAGCGCGATAGTTTTAATATATATATATATATATATATATATATATATATATATATATATATATATAATTTTAATACAATTAGATATTAGCAAGGGTTGAGAGCTTGGCAAGTTGGAATTTGACCAGGCGCCGCCGTGCCGGATAGAAAATCCCTTCAGTCTGGACTCAGACACATAGTGTTTGACCCTCGGAAGTTACCTGGACTGTCACACCGTCGAAAACGTCTCTCCAAAAATCCCAGAAATTGAATTAACATGTGACTGCCTGAACCAATCACATTTCTTGGTTCAGGAAAGATCGATCCAAAATTGGTCGAGAACATTGATTTTTCACATCCAGCGAAGGGGCTGTAAAGAAAGTGTAGAGGGACTCCTCGACGAACCGTCGCCAGGGACGGACGTACAGCCCCAAACTTGCATCATCCAGAGGACTCGGAGAGATCGAGGATGCCACATGATCACGGCCAGGGATCAACGCGAGGTAACTGCCAAGTGTCTCAATCCTTGACGCGCCTGGGGGAATTACCGTAAACCATGGTTTAACTTGGGATTAAGGGATCAGATTGTTTTGCCCGGCTACCTGAACACACATAATTTGTATTTATTTTATTTTATTTGTCTCATGTTAAGTTAAATGATTATTAAATTCTGTAAAATATCCCTTTACTTCATCATTTAATAAACCCACCACTACATAAAACATCTTCTCTATTCGCACAGAAGTTCTTGGAAGGATAAGGCGAAGAAGGATTGTTGCTGCTGAAACCGCAGATTGGAATGCCTCCAAGTACAAGTTGATTATGATTCCAGAAATTTGGATCAAGGTCTATCGACTGATTTATTTCTATGTTCGGGAGTCTTGTAATTGTTACACATGGAAGTAATCGTAGATGGAAAGGTTTTCGCCATTAATCGCTGTTTTGTAAATATTGTATCATTTTTTAGAAGTCGTACTGGGAAGAATAGAATGGTAAAGATTTGTTGGAAAAAAAATTCTTAGAAGTGTTTTGGGAGACTTCGATCAGTAATTTCAGTCGTAGAATTATGTGAAGACTGCCAACAAGAGTTTTATTTGTTTAAAGTAGCAATGACTGAGTTGTTTTGTAAATTATCATCATCTAACAACGGAGAACCTGGTCAGCGATGTATTGCCTTCAGAGACAAAATTTAAAATAGGTATTTAACGAAAATGAACACAACCAGCAGCAGCGGTGACATCTGACCGGAGGTCCAGCCTCCTCTTCTAGTTGGCGGAGTTCCTTCCTCGTGGAATCTGCTCCGCGGTGACTAGATATATTATGCCTGTAACATACTAATATCTGTCATTACTAAAATGTCATTACCAGCGTATGTGGCTCTCCAGATACAAGCTCACTGGCCAATCACAAGCTGGCTCGTCAAAACAATCGTTCGTGAATAATCCCGAAGTGTTTCAAGCAGAAATGCATTTTCAGGAGTATCAATTGGTCAAAGGGTAACGGAAAATCCCAAGATTCAGTCTAGATGCATTAAAAGAATCAAAAATCACGAAGGAAGTAACTGTGTCAAACACATACGAGCCGTTCAGCGATCATGAAATGGAGGACGAAACAGAATGCTCCAGCTGCTCCCGGAGCGTCGCATCTCGGAATTTATCACAGAAAGCTCCTCGCCATTAATTTTTTTATTATTATATTTTTATTAGCAATCAAATTACTAATGATCTTTTAGCTAATTTGCTAACATGTACAATTTAATAATAGGGTCTTGTACTGATGTCGTGGAGAGGTGAGGGTTCAACAACGCCACCTCAGTTTTTATTCTAGTCTATTGGCCAGCATCTCTTCAGTCTTCGGTTGTTATTACGTTGTAGTAACGGCTCTAGTAGTCTATTGGTGTGGGATTGAAGTAATAAGCCTTAAAATTGAATTCTACTACGAAAAAGCCCGAGCGATATATGAAATATCCAGAGGGAATGTCAAAATTCTGAACAGACAGGAGAACATGAAGATCCATTGTTCAACAAATAATATTACAACAATGTGTTAACCTTCTGAAAAAAACAACACAACGGTCACTACTACACCCATCCCATTAAAAATGATCAACTAAAGTGGTTATAATAAAAGATTTAGTTACCAAAGGAAGTGACTGATAAAGAAATCGCAGAAGTGCTCACTGAATGATTAATTATTATTTAACATATGTTTAAATAACATTCCAAGAACAGAGAACGTCGAGACCCTATCTTGCAAATGATACTGCATTCTATAACACACGGAAAACTGAAAATAGCGCAAATGGTGACGAACAACAATTAGTAAATACGGAAAACTAGTGCAAAATTAATAAAATGCAGGTAAATCCGAACAAATACCGGGCTCTAATGTTTAACAGGAAAAAACCTAGAAGACAAAGAAAACAAGTAAAAATTGGAAATCAACACTAAAATAGTCATGTCGAGCCAGGTACCTTGACGTAATAATCGATGAGAAATCCAAACACCAGGAACAAATCAGAACATTAATTGAGAAGGCAAGAAATGTTTATTAATAATATTAAGTATTTTCACACGATGTGTAAAGTAATTTGGGTCACTCTTCAGAAAATTCTGTCATTGAGATAGATCTTCTGGAACACCAATATGCGTGATATCTGTCACACACCGTTTCACATAATTCACAAACATAATTCACACCTGGTTGATGAAAGCTTTTTGATTTACAAATCTTGTGGTGAAAACCGTGCACGGCGAAACGGGTTACTGTGTGTCGTAGTTCGTATGATGCTCTCCTCCATTCGTTTGTCATCATGGCGGTGGTACTGTAGAAATCGTCCCATATCTGGTTCTTCTTTTCCTTTAGTTCTTGGATCACGTGTTGATATGCGGGTGTAGATGGCAAAGTTGTATAGCGTAGGTCTTCTAAGTAGAAAGGTTCCCTTGTGAGTTCATATGCAAGTCGTGATGGAGTATATTTCGAGACACACACAGAATCTTTTTCAGAAAAGTTGCTTTTATCTTTTCAATATCTTTCAGGTTCTTTCTATTTAGTTTCTCCCATATTAATTCCAAACCGTATGTGACTATTGGGGTGACTTTTGCTTTGTAGAGGGAGTTTATGAAGTTACTTCCTCTATTTATAAATAAACGAATCCAGGTAAAACACAAGATAATACTGAACAACTCCACATTTAAACAGATGTTACAATAAGGATGCCAAGTCTGGGACACAACAACGACCTCAAATCTAAGGAAGGCACCAAGATACACCACGACAATGCTCAGTTTGTGAAAGACGAGATCTACAAATGAACGTTTGACCAAAGAAATCTATTGGAAGAAGACAAACAAAATTCTGGCTCAAACACAGGGTACCGTTCTCCATTTTACAACGTCAATAATCCAAACGATTACGAAAAAATAAATCTAAAATAATTCACACATCGCGTTATTTCTTAAAAAAAAGAGCTAGGATTTTTACCTCAAACAGTACAAAATTCAGTCACAAAAACGTGTTAAGTGGGCCCCATTTCTCATAATAAAATGAATCTAAAGAATATTTCATTTTACCCCTCGACGACTCACGCGCACGCATCAAGTACCCTAGACAAAGGACAGCTACAATTTTCCTGCAGGTGCATGGCTCATGGCGTAAGACAATGGAAACTGCCTACAATGGAAAATATGCACAAATTTCCTCCAGGTGCGACTTTCAAGAAAACTGGACCAAGGATTGTGGTGGCATTTACGGGAAAGAAAGGATTCTTCTGATTGGTGGTAACGATCACGGGAGAGGACCAAGGTTGGAGATTTGTCCGTCACTGACAAAATCTAGGAGACCCGAATATGTGGAGGGAATTCGAAAAGGTGATTTTTGAGTTAGTCGTTGAGCAGGCGTTGGAGAGAAGAGGAGTCTTGGCAGCAGAGATGATCAGTCTTGAACCAGTCGTTGGGGAATTGGAGAAGAGATTAGGCTTGCAACAGTCGTGGCCAATCTCTCTCTCTCTTTCTCTCTCTCTCTCTCTCTTTTAAAGGTAACAGGCTACATGAGGGTAACCAACATGCTGGCAACTCCCCTTTAATAGCATAGGAAGGGATTTGAAAGGGGGGATGTGGTAGGGTAGAGGAAGGTAGCCAAGGGTTACTAGGGCCCCCGGGCTATATTTTAGGGATCCTACCCGGCATTCGCCTAAAGAAATGCAGAACAAACGCTAAAAAAACCTGTATCTGGTAGGTCGGGCATTGCTGTGGGGACGCAGCATTCCCTTCTCCGTGCCTCGACCAGTTTAGGAGGCAGCTGGCCGACTATTCCAATGGGAATAGCAGACAACTCTTACCGTATGCCCAAGGTCTGCGACCCCGGAACATACACCTCTCAAAACAGGCCGAGGTGCCTCGGCATATGGGAACCTTAGTTAAAAAAAAACCAGAGAGATGTGAAGGCATCCCCAAAGGTAGCCTCCGCCAGAGCTCTCTGGGAAGGTTTACCTGCGAGAGAATCTCTCGCAGGCTTCCCTGAGGCGTCGACCAGTTTGAACAGTACAGTTATTTAAGAAAGACGAGTACGAGGTAGAACCCGAGACACCCCCATGAACATACAGTGTGTACCAGCATCCCGACGACGTACCAGAACATGTGAACACCAACGGAGCCACCAGCTGCCAGACGTTATACCTTCCTCAGCGCAGTCCACGCCAGGGGTAAAGTACCTTATCCATATGTGACTATGCGAGACTCGGGTGACATTCACGAGCCACAGAGTGATTCCACAGATTACCTGTGTCCACTCTGAGAAACAGTCTCATTTTACCCTTTTCCTTTTTTTTTTGAGAATATATTTTAAAATAAGTCGGAGAAGATGCATAATAAATTTTGTACATATCCAACCCTATTTGTTAATGAATTATATTATTAACTCCCTGGGTGTCCGACGTTGCACGAAATACCATTTATCTATAACCCCCGATATGACTCCAATTTCGGTTGTTTTTGCGTTTTTTTATTTAACGTATCTCCACCTCACCTCTAAGCTTGCTTCCCTCACAGGGGTTGAAATTATCCACAAACAGCATCGGTATAAATACTATCAAAGTAATTAACCCCAGGAAATAATTATCGCAAATATGGACCATTTAACATGTTTGAAAATTTCCACCCCCGACCACTCCCGCTTCGGGGACTTAAACGGCAAGTTGAATGTCGTAATTAAACTCAGTGAAAATTATAACCCCGGATTCGACTCCAATCTCGATCGTTTCTGCTTTATTTTTATGTAATGACACTTTACGCCCACCCTTAAGGGCGAAAGTGGTTGAAATTATACACAGAAAACATGTAGAGAAATTTTATGAATCTCATTGGTGCAGAAATATATTTATTCGAAGGAAAAATCGGCCGGTTAACATGTTTGAAAATATATTCCCACACCCAACTCCGCCAATACCCTCACACCTCCGCACACCACCGCCAACCCCCGTGAATTTCCCACGTTGTCATAAATACATTCATTTATATCTCCAATCTTGGATTTATTCACTTTATTTTCTCGTAACGCCCCTCCACCACCACCCCTAATTGTGATCTTTCGCGTGTGTCAAGGGGTTGAAATTAAAAGCAAATTTGGGAGAAATCTTATCAATGGCATTGTCCCAGACAAGTATTTATTCGCTACAAAAATCGACCGTTTAACATGTTCAAAAAAATTTACACCCACGCCAACCCTTTCTTGGGGGCAGTTAAACGGTTAGTTGAATGTATTAATTTAACTCATTGACTTCCATGGCCGTGGATTAGACTCCAATGTCTATTGTTTTTGCATCATTATAATGTAATTCCACTCCACCCCCACCCTTAAGGGGAGCTCCATTCAAAATCCCGAAAGATGTTGAAATTATACACGGGCAAAATGTAGAGAAATTTTATTAATCTAATCGACGCAAAAAACGGCCGGTCGACTTGTTTTAAAATTTCTATCCCCCGTAAACCTCCGCCCAACTCATCTCAACCAAGCTCACCCTCGCGCGTTGCCCAGATTGTCATAATTAAATTCAGCGACATCCATTACCTTCGATTTGACTCGAATCTAGGTTGTTTTCGAGTTATTTTCTTGTATATGCCCTCCACTCTCACCTCTATCATGTCACCCCCATCATGCCTACGAACAACATCGGTAGAAATACTATCAACGTCAACGTCCCTGCTATTTATTTATTCCAGGCTAATATCGATTTGTTTGAAAAAATCCACCCCGTCCATTCCCGCCCCGGGGGATTAAATGGTTAATTGAATATAATCTCAGATAACATCGGTTGAAACACTATCTCCTCGATATGTAAAAATATTTAAATATCGATTGTTTTAGCATGTTTGATGTTTCCACCCCCTCCCCTAAGTGTGCTTCCCTCTCATTCCGAAAGGGAATTAAATTAAACACGGAGAAAATATAGAGAAAATTTATTTATTTCATTCATCCCGAAATATATTTATTCGACGCAAAAAACTGCCGGTCAACATGTTTTTAAAAATTCTAACCCCCGCCCACTTCCGCCCAACTCCTCCTATCCTAGCTCACACCTCGCTCGTTGTCCAGATTGTCATAAATAAAATCAGCGACATCCATTACCTTCGATTTGATTCGAATCTCGGTTTTTCTCACGTTATTTTTTTATGAGTACAAATCCATCACCACCACTTACCATGCTCCTCCCTCATGCCACAAGTGGGGTTAAAATTTTAGACACATAACTTAGGTGGAAATACTATAAATCTAATTAACCCAGAAAAATATTCTTCAACTCTAATATCGGTCGTGATTTCTTGTTTTAATAATTCCACTCCCGTCCATCTCCACCCCTCGGAGTTAAATGATCAATAAATGTCAAAATTAAACTCAGCGAAATTCAAACCCCTGTATTTGACTCTAATCTCGGTTTTAATTGCGTTATTTATTTTTAACTCCCGCTGTCCCCACCCCTAAATTATCTCCCTCCCAATCCCGAAAAGGGTTCAAATTAAATACGGAAAACGTGTAGTGAAATTTTAATAATCTCATTGTTCCCGGAATATATTTATTCGACACGAAATTCGGAGCTTTAATTATTTTAAAATTTCTACTCCTTACCCACCTCCGCCCAACTTCTCCCACCTCAGTGTACCCCCGCGGGTTGCTTAGATTGTCACAAATAAACTCAGGGACATCCATTACCTTCGATTTAAATAGCAACTCAGTAGTATTAGCGTTATTTTCCGGTATCTCACCTCCACACCCAACTCTAAACGTGAACTCACTCATGTTGCTAGGGGTTGAAATTTTACAAACATAAAATGGGTAGAAATACTATAATTGTAATTATCCCTTAAAATATTTATTCCACGCAAATATCGACCGTTTAACATGTTAGATAATTTCCAAGCCCGGTCCACCCCTGCCCTATACTCAGATAACATCGGTTGAAACACTATCTCTTCGATGCCTCAAAATATTTATCTGCCTAAATATCGGCTGTTTTAGCATGTTTAAATGTTTCCACCCCCTCCGCTAAGTGTGATTTCCTCTCATGCTGAAAGGGGTTAAATTTTATAAACAACATCGGTAGATATATTATCAATGTCATTGACCTCGACAATTAATTATTTAACGCAAATATCGATCTTTTAACATGTTATAAAAATTCCACTCCATCCACTCCCGTTCCTGGAGGTTAAATAGCCAATTGAATGCTATAATTAAACTCGGTGACAGCCATAACCTTGGATTTGACTCCAATCACGTTTGTTTTCGCGTTATTTTATTGTAGCGTTCTTCTACCCCACCCCTAAAAGTGCTCTACTGATAAGCCCAAAAGGGGTTGTATTTATACTCAGAGAATATTTAGAAATTTTTTATGGAACTCATTGATCCCTAATGATATTTAGTCGTTCAAAAATCGGTAGATTAACATGTTTGACAATTTCCACCCCCGACCGCCGCCGTCCCTGGGAGGTTAATTGTTAATTAAACTCAACGTTATCCATAACTTTGGTTTTGACTCCAGTCTCCGACTCAAATATCGGTCGAGTTAGCATGTTTGAAGATTTCACCCCCAACCAATCCCGCTTGGGGGACTTAAAGAGCAACTTGAATATCATTATTGAACTCACTGACAACCATAACCCTGGATTTGAGTCCAATCTCGATTGTGTTTGCGTTATTTTTATATAAATCCACTTAAGAGTGCTCCACTCCAAATCCCAAGAGACGTTATATTAAATATATGGAACATGTAGAGAAATATAATAAATCTCAGTGAACCAGAAAAATATTTATTCGACGCAAATATCGACTGCATAACATGTTTGAAAATTTCAACCCCCGTCCATCCACGCTTGGGGAAATTAAACTGTAAGTTAAATGTCATAATTAAACACAGTGACAAATATAGCCCCGGATTCGACTCGAACTCGAATGTGTTTGCGTAACTTCATGTCATGCCACTCCACCCCAACTCTTAAGGGTGCACCACTCCCATGCCTAAAATAAGTTGAAATTATACACAGATAACATGTAGTGAAATTTTATGAATGCTATTGATCCCGAATAATATTGATTCGACTCAAAAATCGGTCGGTTAGCATGCTCTTTCTCCACCCCCACTCATCACCGCCAATTCACACCCACCCGTGAGTTTCTCAGCTTGTTATAAATAGTCTCAGCGACATCCATAACCCCGATTTGACTCGAATCTCGGTTGGTTTGGCGTTAATTATATGAAACGCCCCTCCACCCCACACATAAGGATGCTCCCCTCGCATGCCGAAATGGGTTGAAATTATACACAAACAACATCAGTAGAAATACAATCAATATAATTAACCCTGAAAAATATTTATTCAACGTGTTTGCATGTTCCAAAATTTCCACCCCACTACCCCTGCAGCTGAGAGGTAAATGCTAAGTTGAATGTCATAACTAAATTCAGTGGCATCCATAACCTTCGATTTGACTCCAATCTCGGTTGTATTCGCGTTATTTTCCTGTAAAGCATCTCCATCCCAAACCCTAAGGGTGCCCTTTGCCCACGGTGTAGGGGATGAAACTTACATTCAGATAACATCGGTAGAAACACTATCAATATCTTTAACCCCAAAAATATTTATCCGACTCAAATATCGGCTGTTAAAGGATGTTTAACTATTTCCACCTCAGCTTCTGGTGGTGGTAGACGCGTCTCACCCCGACAGTGTTTCTTTCCTGGTCGCAAAGAACACGTGTTCGAAATTAGGTGAAATTTGCTCCACTGGTGTAGATTTGTATTCTCCACCCCAACCCTAAGGGTGCCCTTTCCCCAGAGTGTAGAGGATGAAAATTAAGAAATAGCTTATCATTGCAATTTTCAGCTACTCATACATTCTTTCGGATTCGCTCGCTGGTTCCGGATCTACCTACATCCAGTATTTGGACTATTCGTCAGATTTCCTTCCTGGATTAGGAATCTACCCTGCTTTTAAGGATATCTGTTACTACCTGAGAAATAATAGCAATTTGTCATAGGTAGGTGTCGCTTCCCGATAATATTTTATTTGACTAGATGGTTTGTTTTACGCTTTAATGGCTTCTTAACGGTTTGGATGCTTCACCTCATTCTCGCGCTCATTCATACCGCTTCTGTTTCATTTATTGTTGCCCCTATAAGGTCATCAACAATTGATTTTTCTGATGCGTCTCAATCCAGAATCACTATCCTTTGTTTTTAGCTCCCAGGTACGAGACGTATTCACCCGCCATTAACACTTCGTCGATGTATTATTTTGAAACATGATCGGGGGCTTTCTTACTAGAACGCACAGCTTGATTTGCTATTTTTTTATACTTTTAAACTGACAAAAACAGTTGTAAACTGATATAATTAAACACTAACAATCTGTAAAAATACCTAAGGAACAATAAAACAGTTTTATAGTGTCATAAAAAGAAATGTGTATTTGCGTGAAAAACGTCTGTGTAACCTCTTTATAAAAGTTGTATTACACTATTAAAAATTAAATTGAATTAAATCAAGAACACAATTGCTGTTTCTGTTTCCTTCTTCTGTCTTCAGCTCTTATGGCTCGAAGTGTAAATAAATGAAGGTGAAATTAATTCAAATATATTCTAATAATTAAAAGTCTTTAATTAAAAGAAATTATTAAACAAAAAGAATTTAATTAAAATTTGAATGATAGTTAGCCATACGTTGAAGACATTTATGTAATGAAAAAGGTGGTCTTAATTAATAGGAATAATTAACAAAATTATTATGTATTTAAAAATTTATTCTTGATCATTATAAGCCCTGTTTTGCACGCCGAATTAAATCAATTTAACAAACAAATATTTCAATTTTTATTTTATTAATTCGTGGCGTTCTATGAAAATATAGCTTTATAATTTTACAATCAAATACGTTGAATTTCTCATTATCTCAGGGTCACCACTGGGTTTGATAGGAAGAACAAATACAATGAACTAAAATAAGAACAATCCAAACTCATTGAAGTTAACGAAATACAATATTAAATACAAAAGTAAAAGAAAACGAATGAAAAGAAAAGCGCGAACGAAATACGACTATACCCTTTAATTATCGTTTACGATCATTAATAATTGTTTTGTACTCACGACAGTGCTACTGGTACCAGTTCGGAGTCTTGTGTCTTGAAGTCAACATCCACTAAACAAGCCATTATACAGTGATTCTACTCATTAGATTTTGAACACACGGTAGTTTCTCTGTGTCTCCGCTATCCTGGAACCCTCAGCCAGTTGCCGGACATAGATCTCCTCAAAGTCTCTCTATGCGAAAGTTAGTTCAGTTTGTGAAGCAAATCTTCTGCTTCTAAACTGCGATTTTATAAGTCTCTCCATCAAAACTGTTTACTTGCGTTTTATTTTAAACTATTATATCTCGCTGTTGGACATCCTAGATAGCCCTATTCATAATTCTGGATCTGCAGACTTTTACTGTTTCTATTTCTCTATGTTGACCGAACTGCTATGTCCCAGTTCTCGACGCAGACTGAGTTCCTCTAGGCGCGCGGTCTACAGTCTCTATTGTTAACAAAGAAAAACCCGCCTTGATTGTCGTCTTTAAGCACCCGCACCGTCAACAATTAAATTATATTAAAAACAATTAATAACCTGTTTAATTGGTATTACAATATGTAAATAAATAAATTTGTATAAGACTCTGTTTTGTAAATATATCTTTATATATATATATATATATATATATATATATATATATATATATATATATAGCTACTATATATATATATATATAGCTACTATATATATATATATATATATATGTATATAGTAGCTATTTGATAGCGTTTCACCGTCAGAGACCGATTTCTGATCACATTCTTATCTGGGTCGCAGTTTCGCAGTCGGGTTATTACTTACCTGGTCGCCTCACGTGCGGCCAATCCGAAGTAGAATATGGAGAAAGTCAACCACATCGAGTCCATCTCTCTGCCAACATGTAAACACTTGATCCTTCAGAAGTAACTATAAACCGAAGTAAAGGATCTTATTGCAAGGAAATAAAACAACTAGATGAACAACTTCAGCAATATCGCCAATTACAACATCGACATCCACACAACGAACGGGAATTTATCAACAAGAAAGCTCTAGAAATTGAGAATAAATCAGAAGGTAACTTTAGTTCCACGAAAAGAAGAGTTAACCGGAAACCAGCAGCAAGAATATAAAACTGTAAAAACCTGTGAGACACTGCCCACACACACACACACACAAACAGTTTTTAAGCCTTGAGTGAGACAGAATGAAGTGAAGGCACAGAATACGATGCAACTTAAAGTTTACACTATACAAACCCACGATAAGACCAACTGCTATACGGATGTCAAATCTGGGGAATAGCACCAAAATATAAAATAAAGAAATCTTTAGGTGATTCAAAACAAAATCCTACGGAAGATCCTAAGGGAACCACCTAGAACACGAACTACCCCCCTCCACCAAGAAACAGGTATTGAATCTATTGAGACAGAAATAGTCAGGAAACTGTACAAATGTACAAACGAGCAAAAATTGCAGCACTGAGTCCACAAACCAACTGGAAAAACAATACCAACGTTTTGGCACAAACACCGAATTTACCTGACATTTATACAAACGGCATATAACACTGAATAAGTCTAACAGACACAGACAAATTAAATTAAGAAAAAGGAAATAAATGTAATGATAATAATATTAACATTAAAAATTAAATTTCAGTTCCTTAGGATTTTCCTTAGTGGACATTTCCCACAACCGATGAAATAAAAGAAATACGCGACACAATTACCTGTATAGGACCTAAGCCCTCTGGGACAGAAGATGAACTCCACAAACGTAATTTCCCAGGAGAGAGGATAAAAATAATTAAATAAACTTTAACTACACAGCAGGTGGTCATAGATTCTGCGTAATGCGCCGGTGTCACTTTTAAAGTAACTTTATCTAATATTAATCATTTCCGAAATAAATGCAATTAAAAAATTTTGTTAAATTATTTTTACCTTAGTGCAACCAAAATTATTATTGTAGTTGTTAATATGTTTTGTTAAAACGGAATGCTTTCCAGTTATATTTATTATCATTAATCCAAGCACGTTTAGCTTGCCCTATATACACTGAGTTGCAATCGGAAAAATCAATTTTTTAAAACTACAAAATGGGTGTCAGTTGTATTCTAAGGATCTTTTCCATTCTTCATAAAACAATAAGAAATATTAACGGTTTTCTAACTAACCCCTACATTGTAGTGGCGAACCGCAGTAAATAATATTATTATTTTGTAAATTAAACCAAAAATTTAATCCATTTATTTTCATACTTTTGTCGCATCTACAATTCGGATCGATTAAAATCAGCACGGAAATGTTTTATTATTTAGTCTGTGATGGAACCGGGGATTAAATGTGTGTAGTCATCTCGCTCTGTCTAGCGTCTGCTCTAACCAGCTGCCTTGAGGTACTTTCCCGTGTTTTATTTATCCCAAGGATTGTTACGACGAATATTCAGCGAGAATCAAATCTTTCTTATAAATAACTGAGAACAATATTGTCGAATAACACCTGTTACATCACTCGTCCAATTTCGATTAGCTCAATTAACGTGTTACAATTCATAATTTTCTTTAAGTGCGTGTTGTGATTGTTAAATTATTGAACTTCGTCGAAATATTGTACGTAAACTATAAACAGATGCTCTATATTCTACAGGTTCAACTTTTGGTATACCGGCAACCATTTGAGTATTCCAATTTTTATTTTTATTTACCCGATGCTTTGACATACTTCAGACTGTATGGAAAATTTTAAAGGTAATAACCAAAATCTTTGTACCTATACTAATTAGATTAGGATAATTCAATGTATAGTATATCTGAATAGTGACTGTTATAATTTGACTTTTATACACATACAGATGCGTGCCCGGCGTTTCACGAATATATATATATTTATATAATCCCGGAAAAAAATTAATTAGACATTATTATCTCGGTCAACACGTGATTTTACAGGCATAGAGAGCATCAAATTTTAGAACTTTTACATTTCTCGGCCCTGAGTTGACGAATTATTAATTTCATCATAACCGGTATAGTCACTTACATCATAATCCAGTCACGAAATATAGAAACAGTAAAAAATACTCCGGTACCCAGTACATTGAGAGAGCCTGAAACACTCCCAGAACTTAATACGGTTAAAAATATTTGCGGTAACTCACGGGAATCAGAAATACTCCCAGAGCCTTAAAAAAAACTATGAACCCGGTACCCTAAGACAGAAAAATACACTCCGGATCTAAGAAAGGTTAAATTACTTACGGTACCTTAAGAGATACAGAAATATCCCCGCACCATAAGACACATAAATATTCACCGGACCTTGAGAGAGACTTCCAATACCATAAGTGTGTGTAACATCTTCGCGGGAATTTAAGTACCCCAAATATATAAAAAATACTCCCGGTACCTTATACCTCATAAATACTCTCTCTACCCTAAGAGAGTAAAAAAGTATTATTAATTCATTAACAGCGTCAAAAATACTCCTGATATCTTGAGAAAGTGAAAAAATACTCCAGTACTTGAAGAAAGTAAAAGTGAAAATAAGAAGAAAAAAATCAAATACTGACAAAATAAGTGATAGAAAAAAGTCCAATAATTTAAGAATCACAAATCAGAACACGTACTTACAGAAATCATGGATAATAACAGGTTGATTGAGCCAATCTCAATTGGACGACTGATGTTACGAGTTGTTATGTTAGTTTCGTATTTAAATCATCACTTATTTGGCTGTATTTCAAGGTAGCCTGTGAGAGGTGTTTCTCTCGCAGGTGAACCTTCCCGGATAACTGGAGGGGGCTATCATTGGGGATGCCTTCTCCTCTCTCTGGTTTTTGAACTAAGGTTCCCTCAAGTCGAGGTACCTCGGTCAGGCGTATGTTCCGGGATCGCAGACCTTGGGCATACGGCAACAATTGTTTGCTATTCCTATTGCAATAGTTGGCCAGCTGCCTCCTAAACTGGTCAAGGCACGGAGAAGGTAACGCTGTAACCCCACCGAAAACCCCTTTTCCGCCATTGGAAGGGCATAGGGCAAGTGCTAAATGCCCGACCTACCTGATGCAGGTTTTTCTAGGGTTATCCGTGTATCACTTTTAGGTGAATTCCGGGTAGGATCCTTAAACCATAGCTCGGGGGTATAAAAATATTACCAATATAGTAAGAGTGTTAAAAATATTGCCGATGTCGATGAAGTTTGACTGGAACCGTTGCAAGAAGAATGTGAAGGGAGGCTGTCAGCGATTCATTGCCGTTCGATCTGGCCTTGATCGATTGGAGTTGAATGCTGATTGTGACTTAGAAAGGAAAGGAGATCTAGGAATTATTTCGAAGGCTTACAGGTGTAGACAAGTTGAGGAAAGAGGATATTGTGGGGGGCGGGGGATGAATTCGTCCGGGTAGTACCAACGAGGATCAGAAACTTTGTGGTTTTGCCAGTCAAGGCACAGACTTAAAGAAGAAGGCAATATATAGGGTAATCCACGTAGTTTCCGCTCCCCTCTTGTAGCATGGGAAAGGGACTGAAAGGGGAAGATACGGAAAGGTAGGGTAAGGGAGAAAAGGGTTAACTATCAACTCGTCACCCTTGTAATTAACGCCCCGCCGTTTCTTTTAACAGAATTTGCCTTGTAAAGGAGATGGAGCTGCTTTCCTGCTATTAATTTCCATTTTATTTTATTTAACCCAACTATTGACCTTATCTAATTCTTCCTTTAACAATAATGTATGCCGACCATTCTTTATCCTTCTACAAAATGATGCAGTCGTCCGCAAAAAGCCTTTCTCCTGAAGTTGTTTGGAAAGATCGTTTGTAAATATTAAAAAGAGTCCGATTACTGAACCCAGAGCAACTCGCGACGTTACGATCCCTAGATCTGAAGTTTGTTCTCCAATTTTAACTTTTCGAGACTTGCCGTTTAAAAATTTCTCTACCCGGAGTACTACTATTATATCTATACCTGTTTTGTTTAATTTATCCAATATGATATCATCTAAACACCTTAAAATTATATTTTCGCTATACGGTTGATTTGAAAGTACATGGCAATGAAGAAAATGTCATCTACATATCTGATGTAGAAAAGAGGTTGGACAGGAAAAACAAGAATTCTCTAAATCTCTCATGACTATCTCAGCCAAAAAAGGATTGAGGGGGCTTCCCATGGGAGAACCTTTGATTTGATGATGGCCAACCTGATTAAATTTGAAATAAGTGGAATTGAGGATTAGATTTAAATTGCATGAAATTTCATCAAGTGGAATTTTAGTATATTGACTGAAATGACTGTGTCATTGGAAATGAAAAACAATGAAGCGACATCAAGAGAAATTAAATAATGGTCATGAGTGACGGTAAGGTGTTTGATTTTATCAATTAATTGGTAAGTATTTTTAACAGAATAGTGGTTTTCTTCATTGAGGGCTTTAGAAAACATGTTATGGATGAAGGAGGAAATTTTGTATAAAGGACTGTCTGTAGAAGGAATAATAATTGAAAAATATATGTCAGGTTTGTGAATTTTGGGAAGGGCATAAGCTCTGGAAATAATAGTCTGAGATGATGAATGATGAGTAAAATGTAGATGCTACAATAAATTCATCTTGCTTCCACCTCTTGCGAGTAGTTTTTAATTTGTCAATAACAGTATTGTAGGTTTTCATATTTTATAAGAGTTAGTGTCAGAAAGAAATTGGTGTTTTGTGTATTCAAGACGGTCTACATCTACAGTGACGGGACCTTTGTCAGCGTGTGTAAAGAGTATGCTGGGATGAAACTTCAAGAACGTCAATAACTTACATTGGAATAGTTTTTTGTTAGGGCAACAGGCTACATGAGAATAATCCACATGGTGGCAACTCCCCTTTAATAGCATAGGAAGGGATCTGAAAGGAGGGGATGCGGAAGGGTAGAGGAAGGTAGCCAACTAGGGTCCCCGGGTTATAGTTTAAGGATCCTACCCGGCATTCGCCTAAAAGTAATGCAGAGAAAACCCTAGAAAAACCTGCATCAGGTAGGTCGGGCATTGGGTACTTGTCCCACGCCCTTCCGATAGCGGGAGAAGAGTTTGCTGTGGGGACGCAGCATTCCCTTCTCCGTCCCTCGACCAGTTTAGGAGGCAGCTGGCCGACTGTTCCAATGGGAACAGCGAACAACTCTTACCGTATGCCCAAGGTCTGTGACCCCGGAACATACACATCTCAAAACAGGCCGAGGTGCCTCGGCTTGTGGGAACCTTAGTTCTAAAACGGAGAGGAAAAGGCATCCCCAAAGGTAGCCCCTTCGTGTCTCTCTTACAAGGTTCTGCCTGCGAGAGAAAAACCCTCGCAGGTACTGCCTGCGAGAGAATAGCCGTCGCAGACCTCCTATTACATTGGAATAGTGTGGCTACTGAGATTTTTGTACCAATTGTCTTTGTAATTGTTGTGTGAGAAATAATTGTGAAGAATTTTGTTACATAGGAAGTCAAACTTCTTTATTTTAGCTTCCCTTAGACGAAAAGTGATATATAATTAATCGAGACAATTGGTGAAAGAAAAATTCGTTATAGATATTCAAGTTATAAAATTCTCATGAAAATCATGTTGGTTAGTTAAGGAATGTATCTGTGAATGTATGTCTTGGATTTTCAAGTTTAGGGTAGATAACTGTTAAAATTTAATTAGGTTATTGTATTGCTATGTAAGTTTCGAATTAAATAAAAAAATAATGTTAATTTTATTAGGTATATGAGCTGGCAAAACATCACATTTTCCCCAAAATAAGTAAAAACTCACACTAATTTTTTCGAAAGTTTCAACCAAGTTATAAAACTAGAATAAATATAATGCCGAAAGTGAGCAAGCTGTCATTTATAAAAGACAATGAATACGTAAAAATT
Source organism: Zhengitettix transpicula (assembly GCA_037074705.1). NCBI lineage: Eukaryota > Metazoa > Arthropoda > Insecta > Orthoptera > Tetrigidae > Zhengitettix > Zhengitettix transpicula. Next base: position 70,066,479 of record CM073590.1, on the reverse strand, counting down.
AATTATAAGATGCTAACGATACGTCTAGGCGTCAAATATTAAAATGAATTTTTTTTACGTCTGATTGACGTCAATCTCTGTCAATGGTTAAAGGGCGATTTTTGAATTGATGTTTCTCGAAGCTAGAGACAATCCCCCATTAATGTCCCAGCGCAGAGCGTCTTCGCAGTCATCGCCACACCAACAACACAATGTTCGCCTCGTCCCAACAATGCCCATTCCTCCGATTATTAACAATTACTCCACACATGCTTTTACTACTAATAATAAAATAATGAAACTTAAATAAAGAAGGAGGCTAAGTCACTGCATTTATCGCAGCGAACGGACTGCGAATAAATATTTTTTTGGTCCAGAGAGATTCAATAATTAATTACGATTTTATTACAAAACTTTTCTACAATTAATTCTATTGACCTACATATTCAGTGTAAGCAGTATCTAGTCATTCTATTACTGAGTAGGATATTATTCGCTAAGTTGTCCGGCAAGCATCACCTTTCTCCGTTTGAAATTCTATAAATTGCTTTTCGAATGCTGAGCTGACAAAAAAAATTGTTTGTTGCTACATTTCAGCAGCTTTTTCCAAATTGAAGTATGTCGTGAAGACGGGTGTGGCCTAGAGTCCAGGTGTTCCGGCGGTTGCAGGCAGCTGTCGCCCCTATCAATCAGCTTGGACTGCTTCTTCTGCATTGACTTCACACGGGGGGTGAGAGTCTGTGGGAATGGGGAATGCATCCCTTGCTTGACATATTAAGACAGTAATGAACCAGCAGGACTTCCCTTCCCCCCATTTCATAAGAATAACTACCCGCTGTTACTTCATATGAAATGCAAGAAATATTCTATCGCCCTAGCATATCTCCGTGTTTACGTTTCCGTTAGTAGAGGGGCGACTGAGACAAAAATACTCCCAAGGTGTGAAGGAGCAAGTTTGCAGACTCAAATGAAGGAACCATCAACTGGTTATAACGTTATCTGAATTTGGAACGCCTAATCGTTTTCTGGTTTACTGAGACACAGTTTTTTGGGCGGCGGTGAAACTTATTGAAACTTTTTCGGCATCCAATTATTACTATGAATATTACAGTAACAGAATTTACTGAAATAAAAATCTCTACATGAATTATATAAAATGAAAAAATTTACGTCTGATAGAAAATCTATATATATAAAAATGAATTGCTGTTCGTTAGTCTCACTAAAACTCGAGAACGACTGAACGGATTTATCTTATCTTAGTCTTGAAATGTTCGTGGAGGTCTAGGGAAGGTTTAAAAGGCGAGAAAAAATCGAATAATTTCCGGGAAAACCCTAAAAACAGCCCTTTTCTATTTCCCATACAAACGTTTTCTAAATCAAATACAAATCTACACCAGTCGAGCAATTTTCACCAAATTTCGTACACGTGTTCTTTGCGACCAGAAAACAAACACTGTCGGGGTGAGATACGTCTTCCACCCCCAGAAGCGGGGGTGGAAATATTTAAACATACTAAAACAGCCGATATTTGAGTCGGATAAATATTTTTAGGGGTCAAAGATATTGATAGTGTTTCTACCAATGTTATCTGAATACAATTTTCATCCCCTACGCCCTGTGAAAAGGACACCCTTCGGGTTTGGGGTGGAGATGCTTTACAGTAAAATAACGCGAATACAACCGAGATTGTTGTCAAATCAAAGGTTATGGAAGTCACTGTGTTTAGTTACGACATTCAAATTGGCATTTACCCCTCAGATGCAGGGGTAGCGGGGTGCAAATTTTGGAACATGCAAACACGGCAGATATTTGCGTTGAAGAAATATTTTTCAGAGTTAATTATAATGATTAGGGTTTGAGTAGCGTTACATAAAAATTGCGCAAAAGCAGCCGAAATTGGAGTCATATCGGGGGTTATAGATAAATGACATCTCGGGCAACGCCGGGCACCCAGCTAGTAATCAATAAAAAACATAGTCAAAACAGACAAAAAAAGCGTAATATAAATACCACCATTTTTTTGTCTTTTTTGGCTATCTTTCTTATTCATGAATTATATAAGCATCAAATTTTCGAAAATTACAAATTGAACATTTATGTACACAAGCAGATATGTTATTATTATGATAATACTAAAATGTGTAAGTTTGTCTAGAAATCTCTCATACGTTCTGAATTTGTGTGCGGTTCTGTATGCTGCGACTCACGCACATAATCACAACATTTGGGTAACTACGTAATTGGACAAACGTCTGTGTAGTACCTACAAATAAATAAACATAACAAATCATAGATCAGCTTGGTAGAAACTTCAGTTTCTGGTCATGGAGTTTCAGAGTGTTTGAAAATCTGGTTTACAAAGTAGGTTTCGAAAATATTCGCTTCTATAAACTACTGAAACACCAAATGTTTTCAAGAGAATTTCTTATGGACAATCTTCCAGACCGCTACATGGTCTAACTCAGTGCATTATAGCGTTGTTGTAAACAAATAATGAATCTTTTCAAGCCCATGAAAACATTCTGAAAATTCTAAAGCTTAAATAAAAACTATTCTATTTTATCTTTTAATTACATGTAATGGAGATATGTGCTGGGAAATGAATTCGTTAATGCTTCGGTGCTATAAATGTCACTTCTTGATAGTGGGTGGGATTTACTACTACAATAAAAGAAACATTTTCAAATAAAATAATAAATAATGTTTATTTTATTACAAAAATTAATAATATATGGTTTATATTTCCAGTGTGTAATGAAATATTTTATTTAAATTGTTTTATTAATTACTTTGAGGCTGAGAATTGTAAAGAACAGCATTGTTTGGCGCGAGAAAGCAGAGACGGTAATGGTTGCTACGAATTGTTGTCGAAAAAGCGTATATATGACGCTAAGAACTTTTAGCGAAAAGACGGTCAGAGAATAGTGTGTGTGTGTGTGTGTATGTTTGGAGAGCCCAACGAGAGGAGTCAGTGAAAGTGTGTAGCAGATTAACGCTCTTAAGTACAACACGCTAACATTTGGTAGTGTCGAAGTAAAGTTGAGGAGAAATCTTTTGCAAGCTACGAGATACGACGTAATTTAAAATGCGTAGCTGCCATAATTCTAAAAGTGTTACGGTGAAGAGTGTAAAGTTTTAAATCAGTGCAATGGCCTGCCAGTAAAAATATTGTTCCAACAAAAATTAAAATAATGACGATTGCACAAACCAGAGCAGCTCTGAACAAAAGGGTATGTAAAAACGTAAATTTTGTAAACCTTTACGTAAATATCGTTTACCGCCGGATTTCTATAACTCTGTCTGATTTTTCTATAACTTTGTAATTGCAAATTAAATTCAGTTTTTTGCTTTTGTAACTTGGTGAAAATTGTAAATCACTGTCTTTATTAGAGGCCTTATAAGCGACCATGAAATTTAGATTCTCATGAAATCTGAGGCATTCACTTAAAAACATAAAATGTAAAGGCAACGTAAATCAAAATTGCCAATTAAATAATCTTTGTTATCTCTTTAAAAATTTTGGTTTAATTTCAACGTAAACTTTCTTCCATTTTTATAGTGATTTCACGGGCTAGTTGAGGGCAACGCGCCGTATCCTTCTTTTGCCGAGATAGTATTGTCTTGAAATCTAAATTGAACAAAAATTCGACTGTTATTCTCAGAGTCCAGTTAGAATTGTTGCACCAATTTAATTGTTTTTTACTAAAAGGAATCCTATCTGTCATTTGGTTATCTAACGGCAGCTACATTTGTCAATCCTCACAGTGTATAACTGTATTTGATTATTGAAATGAATACATTTAAGCTCATTAAATACTAATGAAATGCAGGAAAAAATCATAGTTGTATAGTTGACGAAACTTTAATGTGCATTGCGCAGTTACACGTGTGACGTCACTGTTCAGCCGAACTGACTGTTGTACTAGCAGCGTTGCTCAAAACATTCGCGTTGTTTTGGTTGTATTAATCAGTTTGCAGTTAAACCTAAAGTTTGCACATTTTTATTTTTCTGCTTCTGTGGAAACTGTATCAGCTTCAGTAATTGAACCGTTCAGACAAATACGCTCTATATGAAAATTTAGATGATAATTTTCAAAGTAAATTGAGTCTATTTGGAAGTGTAAAAGTAATCCGCGTAATATATTGTAATGCCAATTAATTAATGCATTAATTGTGAAATTGATCATCTAAATTGTTAGAGAAACATTCTTGACGGCGGTACCGAACACATAACAGAGCAACAATGCAGGAGAGTTATGTTTTTTTTGTTGGAAGAAGGAATGCACGCTCTAAATTTACGAGGCGAGAGCATTGAGTAGGGGCAGTCAAGTACAGCTCGTACTAAAAGTAGACGAGATATTATTTTTAAAAAAAGTTCAGTCTGCATTTGGGATCCTCAGCGATCGAGTGGTCGTAAAAGAACTTTGCGAAAATTGGAGATTAAACACGTACCGAGAGACGAGGACTAAAGCGAAAGGCGAGAGCGAGAATCGAAGGCAGAACTACAAAACCTGCTAAGCTGGGCAGCCGTGAGAAGGAGGCAACCGAGGGGGCGCGAGACGAAGAAGAGGTTCCTGGTTCCTGATTTAAATCCAAAATATTAATTAGAATCTGTGAGTTAAGTAGAAGCTGTGCAAAAACCCCGTTATAGAGCTTCGTAAGTCAGAAGTATCCTGGGCAGCCGTAAGTAACAATAGAAAACAATAATTTATGTAAACCGAATTAAAAGATAGATGTCAGATATAGTTTTTTTCTTTCGATAAAAAAATTGTAAATTAAAATCCATCTTTTAGTATAAGTTCGTCAACAATTAAATTTAGTCTTTGTTAATTGACGAGTAAATATTTTTTTTAAAAAAATAATTTTGTGTCTTTAATTATTTTAAATGATATAGCCTTTATCAAACCCAGTTATGACCCTGAGATATTAATTAATTGTAAATTGTTCAAGTATTGATAATAAATAAATTCTTTTGTTGGTAAAATAATATTTCATTCATTTGTTAAGCCACTCCTTTTGTATATTACAAAATAGCTCCTACAACGTGTGGCACGAATAATTAAATTTAAATTAAATTAAATGTTTTTAATTTGATTATTACAATATGTTTTTAAAAATTTCAAAAGTCTATATTGATGTTTGTTGCATTTAATAAAAACCTTGGGATACCTTTTTACTTTTGTTTCATGGGCTTAAGAAACAAAAATAGCTGCTTCACAAATATTAATTAGAACGTATGGTTCTTTGCTGTATTTTAATAAAATGTATTGTTTGTCGATTCGCATGGAACAATAATCTAAAGCAGGTCTGCACAACCCAGAATGTAAGGTGGGCCGTAAAACTGAATGAAAAACTTCTGGGGGCCAAAAAAAATTCGAGTGGAGGGAGTGCTAAATTACAAGAACATAATATTATTTTTTGTTACGAAATATATGCATTATTTTTCTTTAACTAGAGATATATCAGGAGATATATTGGAAGTAACTGTTCTCAAAATGTCTTCCGAATGATCAACACTCAAGCACGAGCGTTGCTTGCATTTGTTAATGTCCATCATAGAAAAAGTCTCTTCGCGTGTATAAGTGGTTCCAAATGCAGTAAACGTTTTTAGTGCAACTTCGTAAAGGTTCTTGTGCTTCTTATGGTCCATAGGTTTGTATAAATCCTTCAGGGAGATCGACTAAAAACTTGGAAAATATCTTCCCTTTGAGTTTGTCCAGGGTCCGTACCTCGGTTTTAGACTATATAGTACAGTGCCACCACGTGCTCTTTAAGCAATCACAAGTATTTTACGTCAGACGTCTACTAGTTGGGTGTTGATTGAGACTTCATACGCGCGGGACTATTTTTACTTATAATAGTATAAATTTTCACCAAAGTGTTCGCGGGACGCAAAGTGTTCGGTAGGCCTGGGCTAAAGTCACGCTTCAATTGTATACTACGGAAAGGTACGGTAGGCAATTGTTGTCTTGTATTGTTATTGAATACAAATCAACGAGCACGCGAGTAACGTGTAATTGGGAGATAATTCAGAGAGCAAAATAACGGAACAACCGAAAACATGAAGTAAAATTCCAAGAACAGAACAAGAGTACTTACGTTTCGTAACTTACGATAGACGATCACACGCGCTTAAGAACAATGTGATGAATTAGCATTTTTTTTATTAATAGCATGCTCTGTACGTTTATCAATATGAAGTTACGCTAACGCTCCTGCTATCCCTTTCTCGTTACGTTTTGATTCGCTTTTCAGTTTGTTAACTGTACTGTGCGGTTGTGTCGCTCTTGTCTCTTATTTTTTTAGCACCTGAAGAAAGGCACAAGGTTTCCAGAAACGTTGTGGGATTTATATCATCACTTCATTTTGTCTGTCATTTAGCCATTATATTATTGTAATAAAAAGGCGTCTAAATAAAAGATTATACTTGAACAATTAACCAAATTTATTAACAATTTTAAATACACAATAATATTTGGGATCTCAGGGTCTTTATCTGGGTTTGATAAATGGGTGAATTTTATACAATCAAATTACATTTAGCTTTTATGGAAGTTAATGCGTCTGAAACTTAGACGAACTTGGTTGTGGATAAAATGACACTACAGATTGAATTTAAATGTAATAATTAAACAATTATTATTAAAGAACTAAATAATTAAAGAACGATCTGACATATCTTTTAAAAGTGGTTTACAATATGATCTTAAAGTTTTTCTACTTACGGCCGCCCAGGTCTCATTTTAGGTTTTTCGTGCACAAAATTTGGGGATATCACTGATTCTAGTATTCACAGACTCTAAATGTCAACAATTATAATTGGCGTAGTTTCTCGATGCTTTGCTGCAACCTGGATTTGCAGATCTCGTGTAGTTTTAGTTGGATATGGTCTATGGTCAGCAAGTTGAATTTCCACTCTGCCACCGATTACGACGTTAATTTCAATCTCTCCTTCCCTACTGAAGATTGTTTTACTTTTTCAATATTTTAGAGCATGTTTGTAACTGCTATCAAACTGTTCTATTTGCGGCTGCACATTCCTGACTCTATTACTTTTGTACAAAACTTTGTTGGTCCTTATGCCTCGCCGTTCATTGCCTGACCCAAGATTGCTTTCGAACTGTTTGCCGTGCGCTGCCGTGGCCACCGAGAGTACTCTCGGTGGCCACGGCGCTGCCCAACTGAACTTCCTCGTCTCGTAGATTTTGAGCGCGTAGAACCTCAACCTATTGACAACAATACATTCTTTGCGTTGCCGCCTTGTTGCGGCGTCCGCTTTATCCCCTAATAATGAGTCCTCTATTTTCTTTCCAATTATAACAATGTCTTAATTTCTAATTACTACAATATATATATATATATATATCATATTATATTATTGATTTAGTTTATCCTCAACCTGATCCCAGTACTTTAAACCGGTAAGGGTGGACGATTAGGTGAAAGCAATACGGTACAAAAAAGAAATCCTAATGAGGCGAGGAACACTTGAGAACAGCTGTGTGCAGAAACATGCTCAATAAAGTTACTCTTCTTTCTCTTTACTATCATATAAACAAATATGTTATCAAGAACAAATATTTAATTTTTTCAAACAAATTTGTCAAATTATTATTATTAGTTACCGTTTTATCATTGGTTTCATTTAGATACAATAAAGAGCGGCAACTTAACGTAAAGCTTAGGTGGTAATTTGTCTCCCCCAACAGTGATATAACAAATTTAATTGTAACATTTAAAAAATATATTTTAACAATGAGTGTTTTGTCTGCCGATTATTAGTAAAGAAAAGTATTTTACTGAAGTAATAATGCATTAGCTACTGTAAATAGTTTGACATTAGGCGTGTATTACCAAAGATTGTTTTCCGCGATCACCATTTCCAAACGAAAACAGCTTCGACTGAAACTAAGGCAATTATACTGGATGATCGGCAGACAATCGTAGTTAAAAATAAAAAATAAACTGTTAATGTATAAAGTGAGGTTAAAACCCATATTGTTGAACATTCGCAAAGTCTGTGGGAGCTTAGCTCTCTCCTATCTGGAGATGCCTTCTCTCTCTGCTTTTGAACTAAGCTTCCCAGAAGCCGAGGCACCTCGGCCTGCTTTAAGATGTGATTGTTCCAGGGTCGCAGATTGGGCATACGTTAAAAATTGTTTTCTGTTCCCATTGGAACAGTCGGCCAGCTGCCTCCTAAACTGGTCGAGACATGGTAATAGAATGCAGCGTTCCCACAGCAAACACCTCTCCCGCCATCAGCAGGGCGTGGGACAAGTATCTTCTGCCCGACCTACCTGATGCAGGATAAACCCTAGAAAACCTGCATCACCTTTAGGCAAATGTCGAGTAGGCGGGTACTACTTAACCCTTGGCTACCTTCCCCCTTCAAATCTCTTCCTATGCTATGAAAGGGTACCTGTCACCACGTGGATTACCCTCACGTAGCCTGTTACTCTAAAACAAAACCATATGGGTAACTGCAAGTGCCAGCAATATTGAAATCATACATTGGATTCAAAACAAAGTTTTTCGATTAATAGTGAACGCACCGTGGTACGTCCCTAATACAAATATCAAAACAGATTTATTCATACCAACAGTTAAAGAAGAAATATACAAATTCAGCCTGAGTGGAATCTCGCCCAAACGTTACACCTGCAAGCCAATGTTAACAATCATTGTGTGATTTCAGACATATTATTCAATAAATGGAGTAAAAAAATCCAAATGAAACGTCATTCACCAATAGATGAAAGAGAAATGGTTTACGTCCGTGATTCGTACCGAACGTGGAATCAAGAAATGAATTTAAAGTGATAGCTGGAACATTAACAACCGAATCAGATTCAATCTAGGCTTATAGTTTACTGTCGGTAGTGCTAGTGATTCCATTCGCTGATGGAGGTGAAGACCTTGGCGAGCGATCATATCTGCCGCTCTTGCCTTGGACGTTCCTCGGCAAATATTGAAAAGGTCACCCAACTGCCTAAATATCTCTTTCGAGGACTTTCCGATTCCATATGGAAATCTGTATCTTTGAGTTTTACCTTTTTATGGAAGAGTTTTGAAATATTTGACACACGGGTTCTTTCTTTATTGGACTGTATTGTCAGTTTAGAATTTGACTACTGTTACTCAAGAATGAGAGTTAAAGCAAAACATTGTTGAAGATATTTCAAATGCCGGAAATGATTACTACTTTTTTTGTGGCTTTGAGTTATGATTGCATTTTTACAAAAGAGATTTAATGCGTGTAAAGGTGGTGGGTTCATTTTTAAATATAGGGCACTATTTTTTTTATCTTATTGAATATTTACCATTTAAATGATTTTAAAAATGAATTATAAATAAACAACAACCCTTTGAAGACAGAAACTACGTTTTCGTCGCTAATTTGCGTTTTACACTACAAACCAAACAAATACAAAAATGAAAATAAATTTTTAAGAAAGATTTCACAAATTACAAATGATAAAAATTTTGGTGGATTTACAAATGTTGATAGTCAGGGTCGTTCTCCACTGACTGCCGTGGCCGAAATACACTATTTTATCGAGAACGACCAGTAAAATCTCAATTACATTATTGAGTGCGGTTACAATGGAAACAATTAGAATTTAAAGTTATAACAATATATAAATTAAAGCTTTATAAAAGCAAAGAGTCAACAAATTTTGTTCAAATTATTAGTGTAAATTTTATATTGACAGCCGTTTTATATGTTCGAATATATAACATAACAATCATTAATCTTCATTCAAAATTGATACATTACATCAATCTACGTTATTATTATTTAAATAAGTAAACGTTAAATATCTTTCTCTGACTTCAAATAAATTTATAATTTATCTTAAATAGTCATAAAATATACATATCTTATATACATTTAAGATATATTATAAATTTATTTGAAGTCAGAAAAAGATATTTAACGTTGTTGTTAATTTATAATTAATCTTAAATAGTCATATATATATATAATATATATCACTGTTAAATATATGTTAGACCTATAATGATTTTATAAATGCATTCTGACGTTATACAATTTGCTCATTATTTAGATATGAAAATTTATTTTCAGCGTATCATGGGGAGGTTAGTGAACTGTGCCACGGTATATTTTTTTTTTTTAAAAAAAACTAGTGTGTATGTTATATGATTATGTTTTCTGCCCCTACTGTCCGTCACTCGATCATCTACGTTATTGGAAGCCAATTTCTTCATTGTCCCCTATCTCGTACATTCAAGTATCCCATTACATATTCGACTTTGACTGACTCGAATTACCACCGTGTTTTCTCTAAATGAACGGATACCTTTCACTTTCTCTACGACTATTCTATTAATATTATTAGACTTTCTTACGTCTGTAATTTCGCGGTTACTACCTTCTTAATGCCAATTAATTCGAATATTGTATGCTACTTCGTTTCACGGCCATTTGTTCCAAACTTTATTATAGTCTACCATAATATAAATCATTCACAAACTTAATGTTCCATTTATTATTAAAAAAGGAGAGTACGATGTACGTATTGCTGTATGAAAGCTTTTCAAATCCCTTCCTATGCTATTAAAGGGGAGTTGCCCAAAGTGGATTACCCTCAAGTAGCCTGTTGCCCTTAAAAAAAATTAAAAAAAAAAGATGAGTGTGGCGATTGTTGAAGGCCCAGAGAGCTCTGGCGGGGGCTACCTTTGGGGATGCTCTCACATCTCTCTGGTTTTTTGGAACTAAGGTTCCCACATGCCGAGGCACCTCGGTCTGTTTTGAGAGGTGTATGTTCCGGGGTCGAAGACCTTGGGCATACGGCAAGAGTTGTCCGCTATTCCTATTGGAATAGTCGGCCAGCTGCCTCCTAAACTGGTCGAGGCACGGAGAAGGGAATGCTGCGTCCCCACAGCAAACTCCTCTCCCGCTATCGGAAGGGCGTGGGACAAGTACCCAATGCCCGACCTACCCGATGCAGGTTTTTCTAGGGTTTTCCCTGCATTTCTTTAGGCGAATGCCGGGTAGGATCCTTAAACCATAGCCCGGGGGCCCTAGTTAACCCTTGGCTACCTTCCTCTACCCTTCCGCATCCCCCCTTTCTAATCCCTTCCTATGCTATTAAAGGGGAGTTGCCCAATGTGGATCACCCTCATGTAGCCTGTTGCCCTAAAAAAATAAAAAATAATAATAATAATAATAATAAAAAAAAGATGAGTGTGGCAGGCAGAACCTTTTAGGAGAGATACGAAGGGGCTACCTTTGGGTATGCCTTTTCCTCTCCGTTTTTGAACTAAGGTTCCCACAAGCCGAGGCACCTCGGCCTGTTTTGAGAGGTGTATGTTTAGGGGTCACAGACCTTGGGCATACGGTAAGAGTTGCTCGCTATTCCCATTGGAATAGTCGGCCAGCTGCCTCCTAAACTGGTCGAGGCACGGAGAAGGGAATGTTGCGTCCCCACAGCAAACTCCTCTCCCGCTATCGGAAGGGCGTGGGACAAGTACCCAATGCCGGACCTACCCGATGCTGGTTTTTCTAGGGTTTTCCCTGAATTTCTTTAGGCGAATGCCGGGTAGGATCCTTAAAATATAGCCCGGGCGCCCTAGTTAACCCTTGGCTACCTTCCTCCACTCTTCCGCATCCCCCCTTTCAAATCCCTTTCCTATGCTATAAGAGGGGAGTTGCCATTACGTGGATTACCCTATACATAGCCTGTCTACACCCAAAAAAAAAATCATACGATTCAACTGTCAATACTTGTGCATCCAATTTTATTCAAATGGTACATTCTTGTGGTTTATACGTTTATATCAGAACCTTATTCGCATTTCATGGAAAAAATGACTATCATTAATGTGCTTCCACACTTGTAACAAAAACATGTTATATAACTAAAGTTCTATATAATAACAAATTTTATATAACTGCTTTGTGAACATTGCGTCTCTTGAGTTGGTGTGGCTTTGATATCAAAAAACCAGGAAAAAGAAGATAGGTATGTACTGCGTACGCCTTCACTACAGGGTAGCCTAGATGCGATGGAACATGATTATTTAAGGATGACGAAAACTATTGTGTGGGGAAATTCTGGATGATGGGAGCTTAAAATGTTTCTCCGGATGAGTTGCTCGTACTTTGAGTTAATTTTGCTTGGAATAGAGCCAAAAATTTGAAAGAAGGAAATTCAGTTTCGGAAGGCTAAACCGACAAAGAAAGACTGGCAATAACATTTAAGGAAGAGTAAGTCCTCTTCCACTTACTATCCTCCAGGAACCTTTGATACTTAAGATCTTATCCCAGGCCAATGGATAATTGTAAGAGGACCAAACGATATGCTGTTAAGATTTTAAAAAGCTCCAAGAATGACTAGTTAACATTGAATGATAATTCGAGATGAATTTGCCTGGAATTTCCAACAAGTGGAAGGCAAAGTGCTTCATTAGTTTTCAGTTTTCTTAATTCGACTTTTATGTATTCATTTCACTTGAAAGTAGAAAACTTTTTGCTGTTATGTAATGTTAAATATAAATTTAATGATTAAAACTTATCTGTGTCTCATTCGTGTCCGCTGAATCACATAAGTTTCCTGGAGTTTCTGAAAAGTCCATTTCCTGCTGCTGCCTTGGGATATTTCTGTCTTTCAGAATCAATAATAAATCAAAATATATCTAGTTGCTCATGTACGCATGTGCGTATCTCCACTTTTGCTCTTTTTCAATTCAATTCTTTTTGGAATTGTTCAACCAGCATTAGAATCTTCTTCTCCACCTCTTACACATCCCTTTCAATAACGTTTGCTAAAGCTACCTAAGCATCGCGTTTTTTATTACGATTTTTAAAAGCTTTTTTTTCAAACCCATAATATTTCTGCTTCATGATAAGTTTCAATACGTCTGGACGTATAAGTATTTGTCACCTCCATTTGGCTATAAATCAAAATTAATGGCGTACAGGTTAGCGGAGAGTGAGTGAACTGAATTGCCGGCTGTGACAATGTGGACGCACTTGTATACAACTTCCTTTGATCTTTACCGACATCCGCCGGGAAACATATAACATGCTAACAATGAATTTGTTATTTTACTTCATGTTATATGACTTAATTTTCTGAAACATGTTATAATATTTGGCTACGTAGCACAAAATAATATCAATTGTTTACTTACATTTCTCCCCATTCCTTATCGCATCATCAATTATTTTCGAAATTATCTTACTAATAGTTTATATATATTATATTCGATTCCTATTATCTGAGATACGATTATTATTTACTTTTAATTTCAAATGTGGAAATAGGATTCGTATGAAGTACCAAATATGGAATTGTACTACAATCATAAAACATTAAAGTAAAAGAAAATACACATAGATAATTATTTAGACCATGAAAAGAATCTTATTTATCATTAAAAATGTTTCTAGATACTGTGTTGTATGTTCCGTATACAAATCTGCACGCCTGGAACAATTTGGACCAAATTTTGTACAGATGTACGATACGAAACAAAGAATGTATAACTCCCCTATCACCTATATAGGAGAGGGTGGAATTTAACGAGCTTCTTAACGACAGGAAAATTTTTTCTCTATTAAGATGTCAGGAGATTTCAGATTCTTTTAAGGAAATGGGAATATTTCACGTTCATACGCTACCGCGAGTACTTTTGACAGAGTCAGCGTAACAGAAGTAATTTTGTCCTGATTAGGCTAATGGAATATTTCTCATTCTCTTTCATCTAATGAAAATATTTTTGTTTTTCAGAAAGTATGGGAGTATTTTCTACTCTTTTAGAGTAGCGAGAGTATTTTTATGTTATTTTTCACTCTCTTAAGGTATTGGGAGTATTTCTGGCTCCCTTAAGGTACCGGGTTTATATTTTCTCTGTTAGGGTACAGGGAGTCTTTTTGACTCTTTTAATATAATGCCTTTTTTTGTCTGTTCTAATGTACCGAGAGTATATTTATTCTTTTAACCTACCGGCACTATTTTTAACTGTCTTAAGGAACCGAAAGGAATTTTGACTCTCTTAGGCTACCGGTATTATTAGTATTTTTGACTCTCGTAAGTTCCGGCAAATAATTTTGATTCTTATAAGGTCTTTTAAGATACCGGATTTTTTTTATTTGCTTAAAGTTGATTATTTTATACTTTTTAAGGTACCAGAAATATTTATGTCTTCTTATGGTACCGATAACATGGTATAAGCTTATTAGGGAATGGGGAGGGGGAGGTGTTTTAGGCGATTTTTGATTATAGGGAGTATAGTGGACTCCCTTAGGGGCGACTGTCTCAATTGTCGCAACACGATTAAGTTACAGTGTGTCAACAAACGGTTTTTAATGAAATTAACATTCCCTGTGCATTGGTAGATTAAATCACTTGTTGACTAATAGATTAATGTAGAATTATATACTTTTTCTGACTAATATAAATAAATACCCGGTAATATTTGTATTGGTAACAGAATATATTGTAAAGAATTATTTTTGTGGGCTGGGTTTTTACGTTAAATCAAAAAAATATTGACCATTAAATAATTTGTAATAAGTTTATTACAGTTAAGCATGAAAAACTCTTATCTCAGGCACCTGTGGTTTTTACATAGAAGAGAGCTGCTGCCCGTACCAAATACGTACTGTTGCCTGCTGTAGCTCTCGTACCGACGTCTCCGGCAGAACAGGTTAAGTGCAGTGATGACTTTAATCAGGACCACTGCAAGGCGTCGACTCAGGGGTTGACCACTGGCTAAGGCGTCGGCCTCCGGGACTGATTTCTGGCAAGTCCTCGTACTAAATTGTGTGGCTTCGATGAACTCTTCACTAACAAATTGTGGCCCCTTTCTCACGACGATTCTGCCTCGGACTATATCAGAGACAACAACTTGGAAAAGTTTACAGCAGAAATCATGAGATTTGTAGATCGGTGACACTTAAAACGTATACACGTAACGCAATACGGAGCCTCTCATAATCACATCCACCAGCTGCGGTGAGCGCAGAACAACTCTTCCAGTTTCAGAAGCTTATCTCCGTTCCCTCCATTATAGCCTCCCATTCTTTTACTTTTTTCATTATTAGAAAACTTCGTCGAAATGTCAGTTTCACTGATTCTTCCATTGTTACAAGAGTTATAGCACGCAGCTGCAGTTCCGTAGTCAATAGTGGCCAACTATTCTGACATGTTGAGGCCAACAATCGAGACAGGACACGAAAATTACTTGGATGGAAATATTTATCTCTTCCACCCCCCACGCACGTGCACGATTTCGAATTCTCCAAACCACAGCAAACAACATTTTCGAGACAAAGCAAAACTAAACCAAAATACACGCGTTACAATATACAATTTCGTCATTCTTCTTCATTTATATCAACAGTAATTACGGAAACAGAAACGAAAAAGCAGAATGCAGAACAAACAGAAACATGCTAAATTAATAAAAAATAAATATAAATACTACATATTCAGTACTTTTGTAGACATGATTTGGAAGAAATACCAAGAAACGTAGCCACGTAAACTTTTAATGTTTGACGACAGCGGTTTCTGAAGCTAGAAATGCCTCGACGCATGTGAACTATTTTCATTATTCTGGACTGTACTCGTCGCGTTAAGCTCCTTTTCTAGTGACAGTCAGAACTGACTTAGCTAGAAAAAAGAAAATTTAATTTTTCTCATATCGTAAATCTGTATTCCTGGACAAGACGCATGAGTTCAATACTTATTTACTATGACGTTATTTTCTGTAGTGAAATGAAACAACTTTAACTTTTGAGAGCTAATATTTAATTTGCATTTATTTTTCGAGGGCATGCTCAACTTACGTATAGAGATACATCAAATTTTTATATGATGGAATTACATTTGTATCATCCGTGTAAAATATTTCTTGTTTATATGGCTTGCATATAGCTAAGTATACAAGGGGAATAGTGGTACTAATAAGATAAATTTGTGCTCATCATAAATAATTTACCTCTGAAAAAAACTTTCCCTTCCTTTCGATGGTTACCTTGTTTTTTTTCTTTTTTCGGGTATAAAGTTAAAAGTAATAATACATATACTACATTTTCTCGTACACCGTAGCATTTTAACTTTTCCATAAAATGTTAAGGACTACAAGATCAAACACTAAGGCCTGCGAGGGCTATTCTCTCGCACGCAATACCTGCGAGGGATGTTCTCTCGCAGGCAGAACCTTTTAGGAGAGATACGAAGGGGCTACCTTTGGGTACGCCTTTCCTCTCCATTTTTGAACTAAGGTTCCACAAGCCGAGGCACCTCGGCCTGTTTTGAGGGGTGTATGTTTCGGGGTCACAGACCTTGGGCATACGGTAAGAGTTGACCGCTATTCCCATTGGAGTAGTCGGCCAGCTGCCTCCTAAACTGGTCGAGGCACGGAGAAGTGAATGCTGCGTCCCCACAGCAAACTCCTCTCCCGCTATCGGAAGGGCGTGGGACAATTACCCAATGCCCGACCTACCTGATGCAGGTTTTCCCTGCATTTCTTTAGGCGAATGCCAGGTAGGATCCTTAAAATATAGCCCGGGCGCCCTAGTTAACCCTTGTCTACCTTCATCTACCCTTCCGCATCCCCCCTTTCAAATCCCTTCCTATGCTATTAAAGGGGAGTTGCCCAAAGTGGATTACCCTCATGTAGCCTGTTGCCCTAAAAAAAAGATCAAACACTTTCGAAAGTTCAGCGAATATTCCAGCTTTAATTCAAGAGAATTTTGAATAAATTCTTGCATTGCCGTGTTTGTAGATTTACGTAACAGAAAACAGTTTTGAAGAGTAATTATATTGTACATGAACGCTAGTGTTTTTGATATTTTGGAGATGATAGGAAACCAAGAGAGCGCCAAACTTTTGTAAAAAATGAAGAGATTACTTCAGGTCGAATACCTTTTTAATATGCATCGGAAGTTCAAAATTCTAACTTTCTTCCGCCAGCTACGACAAATAAATTTTAAAGTTCTCGCAAGCTGCATTGGAATTACAAGCAAAGTAATAGATCCCCTGTAGAGGGGACGCATATTTCTTGCCGCAGTGCCTAGAAATTGGCGCCATTCGCTGGTTTATTATTTGTGAATATTCGTCTGGGACGTCCGCAAAATAAGAATTAAACTTGCACGTTACGTCCCGATTTAAAATTTATCACTCAGAAAAGTAGTTTATTTAGCATTACTTTCTTGCATAAGTAATTTATGATTACTTTCCATTTCTTTAATAATATTATTCGAATATATTCCGCTGCGTTCAGTTATTTGGCGCCCTCAAACGACTTCTTGTAGGGTTTGAACATAGTTCGGCTGAACTGAATTCTTGAAGATTAT
The DNA here is from genome assembly GCA_037074705.1 of Zhengitettix transpicula. Taxonomy (NCBI): domain Eukaryota; kingdom Metazoa; phylum Arthropoda; class Insecta; order Orthoptera; family Tetrigidae; genus Zhengitettix; species Zhengitettix transpicula. The sequence goes on along the minus strand of CM073590.1, from coordinate 70,049,162 downwards.
TAAAAAGCGGATAATTTAGACAGTTGTGTCAACTATTTAGTAAATCTTAGGTTCTTTCAAATGATTTAAAACTCCACCCTCACTGTATCCGACATTTTAACTTTGATATATTTATGGTGGACAAGTAAGACATCGGCCCTGTGCAACAACAAAAAAGTTCAATAATATTTTTAAGGGGACAAAATGGAAAATGCTGAGGTAAGAATTGACGTATGCTATAATAAGTGTTTAGTTGGGACAGACATTGAGAAGACACGGGTAAAACGATAGAGGAGAATACGGTAAAAAGTTCATCTTCTACTTCATTGCTTAATCAGCAGTATTGTAAAATGTTACTTTATCGAAAATGCTATTGCTCTGTATTTCAGATTTCTCAAATTGACATTCACTTTTCATGTAGAATTGGAAAACAGAAAAGACCAAGATGCTACAGTCTTCCCGGGTCATTTCTGAGAATTTTCCTTGTCTGTTGTATTTCCTCGCAGCTGCGAGCTTCGTCCCTGCACGGATGACGTCACGTCTCGTTGATTTCCCCGGTGGCTTGTCAGTCTCGTGTAGTCGATTACAATCTGTGGTGAGCAGGTCAACAAAGCCTGCCCTTCATCAACGAGAGTGCGGAAGGTAAGTAATAGAATTGCTCCGAGGCACACATTGATCAGACATCTTATAGGACCGTCACTGTCAAACACATAAAAAGAATAGAATACGCTAGTACGGAGCGCAATAGACATTTGGTAATACTATTTTGTAATTAATAACTACTGTTTTTATGTACCGTCTAAAACCTTCCAGATTTTTGCTACTATTGCGGGAATTTCTTTCTTAAAGCTGCAATTTTTCTTATTTGTCTAAAGCATCGAATATAATGTAATAATAAAAAATGATGACTTATTAATTTGCCCCACGTTGTGGTAGCCAAAATGTAATAATTAAATATGATGGTCTTTTAAATGAACCATTATAAACTTTAAAACAAACAAAATTTTATTTAGCAATACATTAGTACAATTTATACAATTTTAAAAACATATCTCAATCTCTCAAAGGTCTTAACTGGGTTTGATAACGGCAGAACATTTAAACATAATCAAAGAACACAAAATTTAGATTTAATTTAAAAAGAAATATTTATTCGTCTAGACATAGACGAAATTAATTATCGACGAACTTATACTACAAGATGGATTTTAAATTTAAACAGTTTATTTTATCAACACTAAAGAACGATATCTGACATTATCTTTTAAGTCGGTTTACAAAAATCATTTTACTGTTCTCTTGCTACTTACGGCTGCCCAGGATACTTTCACCTTTCGAACACAGTGGTGGGGTTTTCACAGCTTCTATTAATTCACAGATTCTACTAAATACTGTTGGTTTGAAAAAGAAAGTTTGTGGTATCTCGACGACTTTACTCTGCTCTGGGTCAACGACGACTGGTTTACTGTAAATTTAACAAGTCCTCTCTCCTATGCTTTGGCTGCGACTTTAAACTGCAATCTTTCGACGACGACTCTTCTTAAAAAATGTCTCTCTTACTCACATCCTCCAGCTTTGGTGAGCGCTGAACAACTACTCCGCTTAAACAATGTCTCTCTTAAACACATCCTCCAGCCTCGGTGATCGCAGCACAACTACTGCCTTAAACAATGTCTCTCTTAACAACATCCTCCATCCTCGGTGATCGCAGCACAACTGTCCTCAAAAGTTTATCACCTCCCTTATATACTCGCTGTCTATTACTTTTTCCTTTCTTCGAAAACTTAGTCACAAATGCCAGTTGACAGAGTCTTCCATTATCACACGATTTATGTCATGCAGCTGCAGTTCCGTAGTCAACAAATGGCTAACTACTCTGTCATGTCAAACCGACAATCGAGACAGGACCCGCAATCACTCTGGTTGTCTTTTACACCCCCACACGCACGTGCACGGTTTCGAATTGTCAAGACCACCCAAACTGCACCCCCAAGACGAAGAAAGACTTAAACCTAAATAAACACGTTACAAAATGCCCCTTCAACAGTCCAGACTACTAATCAGCATCAATGCCTCACTTAACAGGCATTACAATAAATTGATTAATAATATGAAAAATAGCCAAATACAGTCAAAATAAATTAGTTTTGTCAACTGAATTGTGCAGTTGTGTAGCTCTAGGCACTTGTTTTTTTTAGTTTCCTTAGCTCCTGAAGTGTAGTGTACATCAGCGGCATAAATTGAGAGTTATTTTATTTGTTATTTACGCATTTTAATTTATTTTACGAAATAAAATATATTGAGAAAATGATATTCTCGGTGTGTGTATGGCGACAGTCAATGCGCACTTCCCCACGTACTCGGAGAAACTAAAACAACCCAGGCGCGACTATCCTTTGTAGTGATTAAAATTTGTGAGTGTCTGGCGTAGTTTAATCTGTGGTCTCAAGACTTAGAACGCTCACACAAGATTTACACAAGATGTTTGACCAGATTGGCGCCATCGCAACCATGTCTTCCCCACGTCTCTGAATTTGGCCATGTGACCCCCGGAGGGGGTGTGGCTAATTAATTAATTGAGATTTGTAGGGGCACACACCTAATTTCTATTGGATAAAAACTGTACAAGACCCTTTGGAGGTAAATTTCGAACAACCGAGGTGTAAAGCTGGAAGAGCAAGCGAGAGTTAGAAGCACGTACTGAGAAGTTACATTTTAGTTATCAGAAGTTATACTTTAGCTTTAGAGAAGTGAGATTTAATTTTTCCAAAGTTACGTTTAAGTTTTGAGAAGTACGATTTTAGTTTAGAGAAGCTGGTTTTTACTTTACGTGGAGTTAGATTTGAGTTATGGATTGGAAGTCTGTTCTGTGATTATGCTTTTCCTGGAATTACGTGGTATTACAGCATCCACCTGAGCATCTGCGAAGTCTTGACCAGGCCACACCTACAAGTAGTAATGTACAGGAAATAATGCCATCAAAGTCGGCTCATTAAATCCATATGGCCACCGTATTTTGGCCCATCAATCCCTGTGTTTTTGTTTGTTCTGTTTTGTTTATTTTTTAAATTATCCGTGGGAATTGATAATTAGAGCAGGAAGTTAATGTTATTTTGAATAAAAAAGATACAGACAAAAAAGGTAACGTTTCTGGGATCCTTGTACCTTTCGTCAGGTGCTAAGAAGAGCCGAGAAAAACACAACTGGGCACTGGTCAGTTGACAACATTCAAAGTACTTTTTTGTCTGTATTGGCTATCTTTCTTATTCATTATTTTCAATCAGACGTAATTGTTTTTCATTTTAATGTTATTTTGTTAATACAAATAAATGATTAATTATTATGATACATTTCTCCACTGCTATCTAATTAAATATCTTAAAAATAACTAATAATAAAACCAATCGAGATATAAACATTATAGAAGGAAGGAACAAGGTTTCCAGAAACGTATGATATTTATATCATCACTGCTTTTGTCTGTATTTTGTTATTTTTCTTAGTATTAATTTTCAAACAGACGTAAATTTTTCATTCAGTAAATGGATTAAATATTGACATTCGTATATACGTGGACAAATTATCTGAAAACATTATCCTTGGGTTATATAGGTCAGAAAAGAAAACAAAATCAAAGCACTCTATAATGTTTCTCCAAAGCGATCACGTTTTATGAAAGCAAGTTTTATGACTGCGTATAATGTTGGAATGTATTCAATCCTTTATACAAATATATCAATAAGAGAATTGCTAACATTATCCTACAAATTTATTTGAAGTTTATTGAATATTCAAGCATGTTAGGAATAAGATAATAAATAGTTATTACTTGTACGTCACGCTTCATATTGTAAAAAAAATATAGTGTGAATTAATTCTATAATTTGCCTTCTGATAAAAATGATGACGTTAAAGGAAGTTTTAGTTTAGAATGTTTTTTCGTTAGTCTTAGAAAAATTAATAGGATTAGTCAGAAGTAAATGAAAACAGTAAAGTAAGTAAATTCAGCGATATTTGAATATGCTACAAATATACTTTTATATATACGATGATACCCTGTTTGAAGTAAAACCATCAAGCTCGACGACTTCTTCATTGATGGTCAGTCTTTTACCGGCGAGACATTTGAACTTTAACTCATTGAATAAGAAATATAGCCAATTCGGACAAAAAGGTAATATTAATACCACAAAACATTTCTGGGATCCTTGTTCCTCTCGTCAGGTGCTAAGAATATCCTTGAGAAACGCAACTGCACTGGTTAGTTGACAACACTCGAAAGCTTTTTGAAGTGCAGTTGTGTTTATCTAGACTCTTCTTAGCACCTGACGAAAGGAACATGGATCCCAGAAACTTTGCGTGGTATTTATATTACCCTCTTGTCTGAATTGGCTATCTTTCTTATTCATTATTTTCAATCAGACGTAATTTTTTTCTTAATAACTCATTGATTTTACCATTGCGATAATGGATGTGTTAGCTGGTGTATTGTCGTGATGAAACAAAACTTCCTTATTCGCCAATGCGGCCGTTTTCTTTTATTTTATCACCTTAACTCTGCAACATTTTTCCTCAATATACTCACCTTTGATTGTTTTTTTTCCTTCTTGAAGATTATCAATGAAAATTATTCCACGCATCCCAAAAAAACACGACCTTGTCAGCTGATGGATGTCTCCGTCATCTTTGGAGCCGATTCACCCCTTTCAGTCCATTGTTTTGACTGTTCCTTCGTTTCAGGTGAGAAGTGATGGACCCATGTTTCATCCATGGTTAAGAATCATCAAAAAAACTTGGCTTATTGCTGTGGAACATCTTCAAACTCTCGATTTGTCTTCACGATGGTGTTTTTGTTCCATTGTAAGCAAAAGCTGCGCCCATCTTGTGCACAGCTTTAAGTATAGCAATAATCAAGTTGATTATGATTGGATATCAATTTAGAAACGAAGAAACATACCAGCTGTTGTTAGTAAAATTAATCCACACTTTACATTCACCTAAATACAGAGATTTCCCTCTACCTTGACAGTTTAACCTTTGGTAAGATGATTTAGATTGTATTGTAGTTAGTATTTTATGTTTCCTTGAAATCTATTTAACATTTATATGGGCTTACTCAGCCGTTGTTCAGGTCTAGAGCGTACTGGTACGGCCTTTGAGAATACAGAGGCACTTACAATCGCATTCAGCGTCAAACGCTTTCCTCAATAAACAGCTGACGTGATGGATAATGCTAAAAACGACCTTTATACAGACAAACTTATAAAATAAATTTAAACTAAGTAAATTTAAAATGAATAAATTTACGTCACACAACGTTTGTGGGATCTTTGTCCCTTTCTTCAGGTGCTGAGAAGAGCCTAGAGCGACACAACAGCAGTTGACAAAACTCAAAAGCGAAAAAATCGCAACGATAATGGGAGAACAGAAGGTTTAGCGTAATAATAAGGGCTCGTAGCAATTGTGAGTTTCATAGTGTCTGTACATTAATTGCGGTGATTTTTTATTTAATGTGAAGCATCTCTGATATAAGCCTGGAATTGCACCTGGTGTCAATGTCTAGAATCTTAGCATTTTGGCCAATCATATGTACGTTTCGAATTGATACGTTAGGAGACTAAAGATTGTTTATCGACGAGAAGTTTGATATGAGACATATCTTTCTTGATGCGGGTATTAAGAGAACGTTTTGTTTGCCATATGTAGCAGGAATTACAATTAGAGCAAGAGAGTTTGTAAACTACACATTGTTTTCTGTACGTGTCAAGTGGGTCCTTGTGGTTTTTAATCAAATAGGAAAGAGTATCAGTAGATCTGTAAATGATGGATATCTGATATTCTTTAAAAATTGGATGCCAGTAACGTTGTGTATATATTATAACATATTTTTTCTGCATCTAGCTTTTTTATTATTAAATAAATTTGAATTTTCCACTTTTCGTCGGAGAATAACGTAATTCAATTTATTAAGTGACGGATGTTAAAATCTTCATTCCAGCAGCAGTAGTTGTGCGTTCATATGAAGATTCCGTAGGTAAGACTACAGTTATTTTTATATATAAGATGATATTAGGCGAAGTTATAAATACTCATTATTATTAGAAATGAATACATAGAATGTTACAATTTTACATTTTCAAGAATGATTACGAAAATCATGATACTGTTACTGTCATTATCTAAAATTCTATAGTGTGAAGAAATTCATATTACTGATAACATTATTTATGTTACGCTTGGAAAAAAATTATCTTTACACTTTTCCAGAACCGAAAAATAAAATTCTGTGAAATTTGTGAAGAAAAAAAATTTTCTAACATCGAGATTTAAAGTGATCTCAGTACACAAAAAATGCTCATTATTTTTTTTAATCAAACCCGTCATGTTGTCCGTAACGCAACGTACCATTTCTGGTGCAGTAATCTCCATCCTTTCTAACCCCCTCCCTGACCACTCATCATTAATGCGCAGGTTCTCCCCACGTGAGCGCACGGTGAGCGCAGAGCGGCAGAGTGGTTCGGACTAGAAGTTTCTGACTCGGCTTTCGGAATAGTATCAGAGATTCCTTTCAACGTGTTTCATTCCAATTATTGTAAAGCTAAGCAATGAAAATCTGAGTGCCTTACATGGCTTCCAAATTGTTAGGAAATTATAGTGAAATTATCTTCCATTTTTGTTGTTATATTTCTTAAGAATTATTTTGAATAAGAACAATAGCTAATTACAGACAAAAGAAATTATATAATTACCACACAACGCGTCTGGAAACCTTGTTCTTTTCTACAGGTGCTTAGAAAACTAAAAAAAAACACAAGAACATAGAGCGACACGACTGCACAATTCAGTTGACAAAATTCAAAAGCCAAAGCCTTTGAGTGTCATTGTTATTTTTAGCTTTCTTAGCACCTGAAGAAAGGAACAAGGTTTCCAGAAACGGTGTGTTGTATTTACATTATCACTTGTTTTGTCTGTATTTGGCTATTTTTTTATTATTAATTTTTAAAACAGGCGTAAATTTTTACATTTTAATATTTCTTTATACTTTGTATATGCCACAGAAGGGCTCAGACTTAGGTAAGAATTGATATTTGTGAAATAGTTTAACTATGAAAAGCTTCAAATGGCAGCATATCTGCAGTCCTCTTAACGTTATTATAAATTCTCATAACAATATCCCAGACAATTTTAAAGAATTTAAGCACCTAATTATGGTATTCCGGAAGAAAATTAAGCTGAAGATATTACTGTATTTTCGAAATTTAGAAGCATCTTCTTGACGATTGTTGACTTCATTTTGTCTGTTATTTGGCTATTTTATCTTTTTACTAACGCTTGGAGTCGTATTGTAAGTAAGCATTGAATGGCTTATTTCAGTACCCTAAATCTATCATTAATTTCGTATTAATATAAATAAAAAATTGCTTATTTAATTTTACGGTTGCTCTCTGTTCTACAGCTCTGGGAATACTGGCAACTGGCTCTATGTGTCATGAGTCATATGCCAGCCACATGTCCACGTTCCCCAAATGCGCCGTTTAAAAGCAACTGTATAATGCAGAAGCCCCTTCGCGCCTTTGCTCATGCAACATGCAGCCTGCAATACAGTTTCTGCGAGAATTATTCAGATCCGAATCTAGGAGCCGCTCTCCCTCACTGCCATGAGTGTACCGGGAATGTCAAATATGGAATTCACTTCCCAAGGGGGCTTGCAGAACTTCGACATGTAAGTGCTTTAGTGCTGGAGAAATCAAATTCGCAAGTCTGAAAAATTCATGCGGAGGAAAATTATGAGGGTTAGGGCTCCGGCGTCGGAAGTAATCGAATCACTTTCTATTAAAGCGTACAATTTGATTTAATGGCTGCTCTACATGGAAGGACTGACAGCCACTGGGATCGTTGACATTAACTCTCTAGTATATATTCATTCCACATTTCAAAAGGTACATTAATATGCTGAAATTAGGAACTCATACACGAATTATTCTGATATGTTTAATCAAAATCTGAATGTACCAGTAGGAAGAAGCTTCCATTTAATTAACAAAAAACGTAGTATGAATAGAGTAAATTGAACTATTTCTGGAGAGATCGTTGATTAAGTACTTATTCGAAACAATATATGTGTCGAATCAACAAATCCCCAAAAACCTATTTCTGTACAGGACAATGACGTCACAATATCATTTTATTTCAGTTAAAATTTGGTTGTCTTATTATTTCACATCTTAATGGCGACTGTAATGTATTTCAGAGATTCTGTTCGGCGAATCTGGAAATAAATCACGTACCATGATGCTTAGATATGCGGCAATGTGAAATATTAATGCAGTCACTTTAATTTAAGAAAAGTTACTTATTCTTGCTTCTATCGATGTGTATTTTTTTTTGAAAAGCCGATAAAATATATAAGTTTTGTTTAAGTCTATCTTTTAGTTAATCATATTCATCTATATAAATCCCTTACCATCCGTAAACACATTTGTCGTACACAATTATATGTTCTGAAGCCTTTAGAATCTATGACATCGCTTCCTTACAACGTTTGTACCATAAACAATTATGTTACGTAAGAATAAGGTGATTAGGAGGTAAACATCTGTAGAAGAATAACATATTTATAAATTATTATTTACTCTTCTTTTTTATTATTATTTCTAGGTTGTTCTTGATCAACCATTTCTTCACCGATCTCTTTTATAGAGCCAGGAATCGGACCCAGGATCACAGCTTAGTCTATATTAACTGAAACTAAAGTAAAAATTATTGCAGTAAAGATCAATGTAACGTTATATTAAAATTGAAAATGACCATTGTGGCCCGTTGTGGTGGCGTGAAGTTGTCTCCCTATTCTTTCTAGAACCACGTTGTTGCTTCATAAATTATGTGTTGGGTAATGACTAATTATAATATTAATAAAAAATTATAGTTTAAAAGAATAATTTAATATCTTATTCAAAATCGTGCACGAGCAATTACTAATACGGGAGGATTCATTGCCAATAAGGAATAAATTTAAAATAAATTAGATCCAAGTTTAATGGTTGACGTCAACGAGAGATTGAACATTTTAACCCTAGGAAATAAAAATAGCAAATTGGTCATCGTCAACGAGAGCTTGAAAATTTTAACCCTAGGGAATAAAAATAGCAAATTTCCGAACGATGGAACACTTTTAACATCAGGTACGTAACAATGTACATCGCCCGTGCTGTCGTACATATTCCTTGCCGGTGTGTCGGGAACGAAGTTTCGAGGCTCCAATTCTTCACCGTCCTTCAGAAGTGCATGTCTTCCGTGAGTCATTTGCGTCGGCGTTGAACATTCAAAAGTATTATCGATCAGCTTCCCTCTCTCGTGTATTGGAGATAACATAGTAGTCAGTCAGTCTCAGTAGTCATAGTAATACTGATTACATAGTAGTCATCCTAATATAATTGCAGAAGTATTCATAGAATTTTTATTTGAGTGACAGGACACATGAGGACTATCCGCTTAATACCAAAGAAAGGGATGAAAAAGAGGGATGCATTAGGGAGACCACGGTAGGCAAGGGTTAACTAGGGCTCCTACGCTGTAGTTTAAGATTCCTATCCAGAATTCGTCTAAATGTGATACAGGGAAAACCATAGAGACGTCAGCATTAGGTAGATCGGGGTCTTGGTACTTGTCCCACGTCCTTCCGATAACGGGAGATGAGGGATTGTTGTGAGGACGCAACTTATCCGACTCCATGCCTCGATGGGATTTGGGGAGGAGGACGTTGGTGGACTGGACAATTCCCAAGAGAATAGCCAACAACTCTTATCGAATTTCCGACGTCAGCGACCACAGAACTTGCACCTCACACAGCCAGCTAAGTGTCACAGTTTATGAAATCCTTGAATTAAATTCCTTAGTTTAGAAGGAAATAAAAATCCCGAAGCTTGAAAATAAATATTTCAGCCTATCCATCTCACCAAGTAAAGGGAAATCACAGTACGAATCTTACACATATTAACAAGCATAGAAAGGAATAATCCTAGTCGAAGAAGAGGAAAAATGGAGTTTGTGCCACAAACTAGGCGTGGTTTCTCGTGGGTAAGTGGGAGATACTGTCACAATCTTCTCGCCAATTATTTTACTCGCTTGGACCTGTCTAGAAACAAAAACATTGCATGTATCCCTCTGGTTGACATGGACCAAGACAGATGCTGTATTGTCTTAACTTCTAACTTCCTTTGTCATAGTTCTTTACCATGCACAGTGGCTGGTCCTCAGCGGGTGGTGGTGTTACTGGATACAAAGGTAGGGTCTCTCTCTTCTGGTTTCGTGTGAGTTGTAAAACTGTCTGTTGAGTTTCACGTAAATTTTCGTGCGCCATCTTGTTCGCAGACGGAATTGATGAGAAGTAATTATTCTCTGTCTGTCCATGAGCGAGACTTTCAGAAAAGTATGTTGTTATATTCCTCCTCCACGTTATCGTATGGTTTAACTGCCCAATGGGTCGTAAAAATGACATTAAATGGTCATTTAAACTACCCAATCACGAACATTCATGCATTTGACTTAGACAGCTCGAAATAAATTTAATGTGGGTACACAAATACGTACCACAAGGAGCTATATCGGCCATACTAGTAGGAATTTGTAAACTCGAATTTGTAATCATATCAAAATAATTATTAATCTAGCACTAATACGAAAAATTCCTTATTATTACACAATTTAATATTAAACATAGAATCTAATTTGATGTCAATGTTACATTTTTATATAAAGAATCTCATAACCTAAACATGAAATTATAATAATAATTTACGTCTGTATTGTAACTTAATACTTTCCTTCCTGGAGGACAAACACAAAATTATATTGGTGTTCAGGTTTAGATAACTTGCATTGCTGACATAGGATTTTTTAAAGAACAACGTATGGTAGATTCAACTATTTATTTACAAAAGCAATGGAAAATTTGAAAAATCCCGTGATGTGAAGTGAAACTATTTATATCAAGATAGTAAATAAAATTTTCAATAAAGTCCATAACTTATCGTGACACCTCGTCACAACAAATTTCCTGGACAACTGGAATCGGGTAACTTCGCACTTCTTGACGTCATTTCTGATCGATTCATTTGTATTCACGATCTGTCACTCCTTTGTCTTTGGAGTCCAACTTTCAACTAACCACACTTCCGACTCTAGCTGTCCGCCGCACCGTCCTAATATAACTACAGTTTCCCCCATTCAACAGCTACCAGTCCTCACATTTAAAAGTTTTTTTGGGGGGAGTCACTTTGTCACATTACAGTATAGAGTAAATTTCAAGTCAGTTGTGGAGTAGTAATACGTCATTGCCTCGCATCACAGAAGTCTCATGGTTCGAATCCCGACATGGGCATGGGTGTTTGTGCTCGTCCTGGTCACGAAAATTGCGGTTAAGACTGAGGGAGAATCGACACTGTTCACGTGTGACTCCGTCCAGAATGTGTCATGCAAGATGACAGTCTGGCAGTCGTCTCGGTAGGCCAAGACCCTCAATGGGCTGTCAGGCCGTCAAATAATAAAATAGTTTAAAGTTTTTAATAAAGGCCAAAGACAGATAATTAAAGAAATAATTAAAATTAATTTAAAGTAAGAACATGTTTCTGTCCAGATGTGGACCCTCATCAGGTCAGAACTAAAGATCTTAAAAATTATAGTTATAATTGTACAAAGGCATTCATTTCTGCTTGATATTCAATTTTAAGAGACGGTTTCCTAGATCTTAATATAAATTTGACTTCTTATACGAAGACCCTACATGCAGAATTATTAATCTTTCTCCTTTACTAAGAGGAACCTTTATATGATATCATATTACGTAGCAGGAGTAATATCGTGAACGCTCTTCTAAAAATTCCTCATTCCTTAATTTGTTAATTTTGCGAAAAATAGAACGGCACAAGCAACATATTTTCTAGCAATAAAAAGTTATCTCCCATCATTACACCTTCGACGCTTGCATCACATTCTTTAAATAATGAGGATAACTCAATTTTTTTGAGTACTTGAAGCCCATCATTTCTGCCATCTTTCTGTTAAATTTATCTGATTTTGGTCATAAAATTTTTAAAAATCTTCTAACAACTACCTTATCAAAGGAAATTATTAAATGCCCAGTAGTAAATTTCTTTAACAGTACTAAATTTTGTTGGTATTTTTGATTCACATCAATAACAATTCTAAATGATCTTTGACTTACACCACGTGCCTCAACTGTAAGCTTTAGAACAGGATGAAAATCAATGTATTAAAAAACTTGTACATATTATATATAATCAATTTACTCTGCTAACTGATTCTTGTTTCGCCGTCTCCAGCCTCTATGTGGTGTATGTAGTTCAACTCATAAGTATCACTATAACTCTCACAGATAGTTATGAAAAATTCTGCATGCAAACGGATACAGCACTTTACTCCAGTAAAGTTGGAAACACCTTGCTGGTCGAAGTTTGTGGTGTGGGGAAATTGGTGATATTATATTTTCGTGGCGCGTACTATATTTTAATGACCAACTGACGTAATGGCTACATTTATAGTATAGGAGTAAATTTATATTTAGTAGCAATACGTCTGTGTACTAGTAAAATGTATGAAAACATCATGCTTAACCTTTCTCAGTAAGTGTCTTTTGAAAGAATTGGTCTAACATTTTCTTTCATCATTTTAACATCGTCAACAAAAATGAAAAAGACGTATTAGCGATAGTGCTTCAATATTTCACGCTTTTTAAACGATACGACCAGGCTTTTCGTGTTTGATAGCTGATCTAGAAATCGATGGCTATCGCAGTCTACATCTCGCATGCAGCTTCGGGCACACGCGGGGGCGCTTGTCTTAACCTTTACGTCCTTCGCGTCTGTGGAGGTCGCCCCTTGTGGTTTGCCCTTTGTCTAAATGTCAGCCTTGCCGTGCTGAATGTTGCACGCCGCCCCGCCGCCAATCAACAATATCTACTCTGTGTGTCGCTAATAATGGGAGCCGTGAAGGACAATTTCTCTGCAACCGTTGCGAAGCAGGCATCAGAAAGGACCTCAGCGTGGTGCGAGATAAGGATCTCAGATACGGGCAAACTCCATGTCGTATAAAACAGACTAAACGAGCGGGAAGGCTTTTCTTTTCAGTTTTACATCCAATCTACACCGTGGGGATTTTTAAAAGAGTGAACAGCTGGTGCTAAAAGTGACGAAGTTTCAGTTCCTTAACGAGTGTACTTGATATATATATATATATATATATATATATATATATATATGATTACAGTAGCACATATGTTTGAACTAGAATTCCCGTTGGCTCGATAAATTATCTCCCAAATATAATGTCGCAGAAAAGCGAATTATTTTAAGAACTTATATTCTTTTATACTTCGGAAGTAACGGCTTATGCTTCTGACAACACCTACTTAAATTACTGTTTGTTCATATTTAATACATTTAGTTTGATTTTTTTTTAACAAATTAACTGTGGTGTGAAAATTTTTAGCTAGTGTAAATTATGTTGAGTATAGACTGTGAGGCATTTATAGTGTCGTGACCATTTTATTTGTCCAATATAATCCCTAGTGGATAAATGTACTAAATCTTTTATACTCAAAATTAAATGCTCTTTCCATTTCCGTAGAATAAAATACACCATCTCGTTAAAAAAGTAATTTGATCTTGAAATAACAATGAGAATGGAATTTTAAGGATGAGTTCAGGTCACTATCTTATATCCCCTTAAGCATACTGCAAATTTCGTAGGAAAATTTTTTCGATTTTCCCCTTCGTTTCAGAGCAAAATGGTCATAACACTATAAATGCCTCACCCTGTATTTTGATAGTCTGTGAGTAATTAATGTTATAACTTATATTGCTACATCGTTTCGCTATAAAAGAGATTCCAATAAGTGTTGATTAGTTCAAAAAATTCGTTAATTAATATTTATTAACGTATTGCTGAAAAATAAAGAGAAATACTTGAGTTGAGACGTTAAATGGTTACTTTTATTTTAATCAAGTATAGAAAAACATATGGTCTGACTGTATAGCGACATACAATTTATGATTTCCATTAAAATATTTATACCGGTTCAATCCAGTTGTATCCATCACGGCTTCTGGTGTTTTTAATCAACTGACAAAAGGAATAAAGTTTCCAAAAACGTTCTGCGGCATTTATATCACCACTAGATTTATTCTGTCTTTTGGCTATTTTAAATAACTATTATATTTTAAAACAGGCGTATTATATTTTCATTTCAATAAATCTATATAGGTCCAAATCTTAGAAGGAGAAAAATATTGTTAAAAAATAATGAGGTTTACAATATTGATATCCGAATGCGATACTTAAATCAGTATATTTCATTATGATGCCGTCTCTTCTTCGTTAAAAATGTGGCATATAGTTAGAAGTAAATTATGGAAGAAAAATACTAATTGGGAGTTTAATCGCGTGCGAGGTCATAATTTATTCCACTGATAAAGCACAATGATATCTCTACAAGCATGAATTTATGTAAAAAAAATAAAAGTTATTTATATATATGTTGCATCCATTGGTGAAGTGTTTAAGAGAAAAGTAGAGAATCTGAAAAATACGCTGAATTTGTAACGTCCTCTTTAGAAAAATCCAATAATTAAGACACAGAATGTTGAAAGAGAAAAGCGAACCAATGAACTTTAATAGAAATAATTATAAACACGACTAGTTGACGCATTAATTTTGTGTCATATACAGCTATTTATGTATAATGATGAGTAATATTTCAATCAATATTTGGTTCAATAAATCTTTGCGTTCAAAGGCTATAATTTTCTGTGTATTCCAGCTTAAGGTGAGAAAGTTCAGATCGTATAACAAATTAAAATTTTGCCTGTAGGTAATTATTTGTATTTCGCTGCGTTGAATGCCCCCGGCGGTAAACACGGTGGTGAGAAAAGCCGTCGACACCTTTAGAAAACACCCAGCACAAAGGAGCACCGTGTTCACATAACCGACCCTCCGCAACGCTTGCAGGGAGGGAAGATATCACAACGAAAATTAGAATCTGCTGTGACCAGCTCTGCAGAAGAAACAGCTGTTCTCTCACAGTCCCCTTACAACCTAAAGGAAACACATTTTCTTCCTGATATGTTAGAAGAAATTAAGACTAGTCATAAACGAATATTACTAAAAATGAAATAATTTACGAGACAATGATACGACAGTCAGTGCAATACACTCAAGTAAGTTTACCAGCCATTTATTCAAAATGACGGACTGAAAGGTGCGACTTTTATAAGACCGTGACTACGGCGAAGATGGCTGTCTATGCGAACACGCATATCAGCAATAGACAAAAAGTTGAGACACATATGAAAAGACCATTGAATGCATGTTCTTGTTGCTTCTGAAACTTTGCGCATGGGCAGAGAAAGTATTGGAAACACCTCAAGAGTTGAACATCATTCAGATGTGTGGAAAATGGTGTCGAAATTTTCATCATATGAACAGAAGGAAAGAGTACGGAATTGTGACGTGACCTTTCCCAATAGATTGATGGAGAGCCCAGTTTCAAAGACTGTTACTATGTCAACTGAGACGTGCATATTTACGTACGATCCAGAAGCCGAGTTCCAATCCTTGGATTGAAAAACGACATCTTCCTCCTCACTGGTCAAATAAAGCAGACATGACTCGTTCGAAGTTCAAGGCAAAGAAAACTTCTATATCCACCCCATCGTTACTGCGGGAACGTATTAGAGAGACGATCATTAATTTGTGGAAGATATTGCACCAGTACGATGCCAAACATGTTTTGACCAATAGAAACAAGATGAGCACCTACGAAGCCTCACGAAAGAAAAGCGATATACAACTGAAGGATGGATTCGTACTTTGAAGGTGACCACAATTAATTGAATTCATCATGCGAAAAAACAAAGTTACACCAACAATCTAATTTTTTTTCAATATATGATAGGTACAATGAGAAAAGCATAAGCTGATTAATATCGGCAGCGAACCATAGACATGAAATAAATAATTACAGTTAAAAATGAAATTAAGCGATCCTCAACATGTCAAATGTTTTAGAACGATTTAAAGATTACGATGGGAAAATACGAGGGGAAATAGAAAGACGGAATATATACCCGAACATGAGGCTTCTGTGCGATCTCGGGATGGAAAATTAAAATCTTCATGAATGTGATTGTGTAATAGCAGACAATTTGAAGAATATGCTTGAAATAATATACATACAGACAAAGCCGCAAGGGAGAAATTATGCTGGAGTATAATTAAATTTACTTCATGTGTTGCACAAATTACTTACCATTCACAATATATTAGAATTTATAGTTGTAAATAGGGAAATCAATATTTAACAGTGTGACTTTGTATTAGACATAATGGGTGTACGGCGTTGCCCGGGTATTTAATGCTACATTAATCTATTAGTCAACAGCCTATATAGAGGTAATGCTAGTTTCATCAGAATTCCGCCCCTCCCCACCCGTGCCTTTAGAGAAGCATAAATACTCCCGATATAAAAATAATCATTTGTATATTAAGGGCGTCAAAAATACTTCCGGTGCGTGGAGAGTGTAAAAAAATATTCTTTGAGCCCTAAAACAATACAATTATTAAAAATATTTGTTTCTTAAGAGTGTCAAAAATACTCCCGGGGAGTTAAGAAAGTCAAAATTATTCTTGGTACCTTAAGAAACTTAAAAATATACTCGGTACCATAATAAAGTTCATACACTATGGTTTCAGCGCTAACGGGTGACTTTCTGCTTTGGATCGGTGCAGTGCTCGGCAACAACGGGCTCTGGAAAGGGATGGTCAAAAAAGATGCGACCGCCATCCTCTGAACAACAGGGTACCCAAACAGGAAAACTTATATACTAACTTCAGTTCTTTGGAAAGATCCAAAGGTCATTAGGCCCTGGAAGGAGATTGTCACAAGGTTCAGGAGACCATCTCTGAACAGCAGGATACCTAATCATAATATCCATTCCCATTGGATAACTCCTCTAGAAAAGGGTGCAGTTCAAAGAGAGTTAATTATACTCTTAGTTCCCGAAGCGAGTCAAAATTTCCTTAAAATAATCAAAATTATTTGCCATGCGTACAAAAAGTAAGTACAATAACGGGGCCTAAGAGAGTAGAAATTACTTTCGGTTCCTTAAGAAAATTAAAAACACTCTAGTCAGGTTAACGTTAATAAATAATTCTTAAGAAGGACAACGATACATTATGTTAAGAGAGTCAAGAAGAGTCCCCGTTCCCTACTAGAGTGATAAAGACTCGGTACCTTAAGAGAGTGAAGAATAATCCCGGTATCTTAAGAGACACTAGAATACTCGGGTTACTCTAAAAGTGACAAAAATAATCCCGGTTCCTTTAGCGAGACAAACATATACCTAGTATCAAGTCAAAAATATTTTCAATAGATTTAGAGAATCAGACATATTCCGTTTAGCCGAATAAGAACAAAATTACTTTTGTAACATTGAGTGTGTCAAAAGTACTCATAAATATTCCCGGTACCCTAAAAGAATCTAAATACTACTGGTACCTTAAGCGGTTCAAAAATACTCCTGGTACCTTAAGAGATTCCAAAATATCTTTATATATATAAAGAGTAAAAAATACTCCCTGTAATTTAGAATGTTTTTCAAATTTAACCCCTCAATCCACACCCCTGCAACTGATAGGGGTGTTTTGTGCATCAAGTGTTTGTATCATCTGTACAGAATTTGGTAGAATTCGCTGCACATGTTCAGACTGTATGTAGACCATTGTTTTTCCTTTCCACCTCCATTCCTAGGGTTTGAAGTTCCACTTAACCGGCAAGATCATTATTAAACTCTGCAGCATCCTTAACCCCGGATTCGTTTCCAAACTGTTTTTTTTTCGCGTTGTTTTTATGTCACGCCTCTCCATCCCCACCCCTAAGCGTGCTCCTCTCCCATTTAGAAAAGGACTGACATTATGCACATACAACATCGGGACAAACACTATCAATCTCACTGACCACGAAAAATATTTATTCAACGCAAATATTGGCCGTTTTAGCATGTTTGAAAAATTCCATCTCCTTCGTAGTAGTAGTTGCTTATTTCTTCGATTACAATTTCTAAATTGAACTAAAGAACCGTATTTATTATACTAATTTAGATTATAATAACATATTAAACCAAAACACTATCGTGGGGTCTCGTACGATCTCGGACGCGATCGTAGTTACAACTAACGGAACATTTTATTTTAGCGACTCATTTACAGTATATTGACATACAAATACATTTTTTGTAAAGCAGTGAATACACATTTTTTCCGACAACCCATAGAATATAATGTGAGTATTGGTACATCACAAGTGAAGTAAATATTTTGGGCTGTAGATTTTTTTGAAAAGGTCTTTAATCGTACGGTTTTTGTTGAACAAGTTATGGTTGCGTTTAGATGATCAATACATGCTATCATTTGCTGATCGGTGGTAAACCTGTTTTGTATATAAGTGTAATGAATTATTATTCGCCTCTTAGTGTACTTTTACATATGATAGGAGATTACTACTATTTATTATAAATAAATTAGAATATTACAGCAATAGAAAATCATAAAAGATACGAATAAAATAAGAAGCTTCTAAATTTAGCTTTATTTCAATTAAGCTACAAATTTTTCGTTCATAATGCTATTCAAAAGTAATTTAGTATTATTCTACAGTAGGGTGGGCATAAATGTTGAAATATATTTTCATTTTCTGATTACTACTTGTATTACCGTACCTTTATCATTGGAATAATAATAAAATAAAACACTTTTAATAAAAAAATGTTTAAAGAATGGGGTTAGAACGGTAATAAACTTGACTTATTTTAAGTTATCGAAAGGAAAAATTATACTTTTATATAGTGCGTAGAAAATTAAAATTACACAGAAATTTTTTGGATTACTGTTAATGATTTATATATTTTTTGTTTCCTCAGAAGTACGACAGCTCTGTGGCTGAATGAAAGAATGCGGGACCCTTTGTGGAGCTCCACGTGTGCAACACCAACACCTGCAGGCAAGCTTTGTCGCCTCTCCCTCCTTATCTCACTTAGCGATCGGCTCAAGCAGAACTCCCACAGAGTAGACTATAGCGATATCGACGAATTAAACGTGTTCTTATCCTGCATAGAAACGGCTATCAATTAGGAGTAAAGTATTCATAACAGAATATTTTCCCACACTAAGTTGATACACCACCCTTACTAGCCCATAATCACAACTTAGCACATTTCCTCTGAGTTATCAGTCAAACTATTGGTTTTATACAATTTTATTAGCTTGTGTCGTCAGAACTGACTCCTTAAATAAAATGCAATGCAGAATTTAATTCGAATAGACGTGTATTAAAACTAATGCAGTTGTTACCTTTCTACACTATAACTCGAACTTCAGTTGAAGGTTGGCAACTTTATTTAATAAACTCAAGTTTGCAGCACCATGAAGAACTCCTCAATTGAATAATATTTAATTTACGAACGACCTGTATTAATACAAATCAACGATTAAAATTGCAAAGCAAAAACAAACAATATTGCAAGTCGATCATCAGTGGTGAATCCATCATCCAATAAGATCCGCGATGTTTCTCTCGTCTCATGCGATTTCAGAAGAATATTTTATTATTAAAACGAGGAAACTGTGGTAAAAAAATAACTGGAACACTGAGTATAATAAATAAATTTATTAGCAGACACTATAAACGCTGAAAATTTACAATATTTTATTAATTACTAACTTCATAAAGATGAGCCTGTAAAGATACGAGACACAGGATTGTGGGTTATGTTTGGGAGCGTTCTTGCCAAAGAAACTGGGTATGTTGAACTGATGTCACACACAGTATCTGATGGTGTCTCGTAGCGTCTCTCAGGGTAGGTCAGGAATCAAGTATGAACTGAACTGAACGGGTTCATCGTATCGGCGAAAAGTCCGTTTAGTGTGAACTCTCCATGACAGACTCCCACGTTCACGAACAATATATGTAAATTCAAAAAATATAACCGTATAAGTAAACAATTCAACAAAATAACTTCAACAAGTAATTATAGCCTATGAAGAAAATCAATCTGAAACGTTGTATTCAACATGTCATAATCTGTAAAGTTTCTAACATGGCCTCTAAGGACCGGGACCATACGTCACTCCAACTTTGATTGGCAATCGCCTTGCGCGAGAATAAGTCGCTCTCAAATTTAATGATTTACTGTTTCATTTGCCTGAATCAAAACTGATTCACGAGGCGCGCCTTGGCTCAAGGAATCGTCCAGTAGATTCATTATCTTCTAACTCAGCAATTCACGTATCCGATATGTCAGTATCCTCTTGCTTTCTCCTCAAAATCTCTCTCTGCATATAAGCAAACAGGCTTCCCGATCCTGAGGGTCAGCCAGCGTTTCACTTATTTCTATATCCATGAAACGAGGCTTATTTATTTTCCGGCAATTAGAATCAATTTAATGCGTTTTTATCCATTGACATGGCAACTTCCTTGATATCAGTCACATGTCGGAGTCGTGTATTTTTTACAGCGATATTTAACGTACGTATTCATCATCTTATATATCTTTGAACAGCGAGTTGATGCCAAGTTCAAATATATAGTACTTTGCAAATCAAAGAACTTTCATTCGTTCATATAGAAACTTCGCCTTTAATATTTAATCGAGAAATTGTGTGACGTTCTTAAATTAAAGTGTATGGATGGAAAAATGTCGACCAGACGAGAATCGAACCTGGGACCTTCTGCTTCCAGGGCGGATTCTGTAACCAACTAAGTCAACCCCGTCGAATTCCTCCATCCCTCACACCTCATGCGATTCATCTACAATTTATATGTCCAAGCACCTTCATGGCCTTATTCCCAGAATCATATGAAGGGTGGATTTCCAATGTAAATTAATTATGTTTTAATTCAAAGTTATTGAAGACAGAAAGCTTTTATACTCAAGCCAAATGCGATTCATAAGAAAAACAATTTTTGCCTTGCCAGTCTCTATGTACAAGAACACATTGTATGCACAGGTGCCAATGTTTTCCGTCATGGGTATCCTGGACAGAGGAACTCTTACATGCAGTCTACGGTGCACAAGACATCAAAGGATTATTGTATCAGTCAATGATAAATCTCTAGCAGTGCACCAACATTTTTCCAACTGTCGAGATGAAGTTGAACAATCCGTCACCGTGGTACGGACCAGGTGTCTATCATTTCGTGCAGACGTCACGTATCAGCGTGCACTCGCGGGTTTCAGAGTTGTCCAGTTCTCTTGAGCCCACTACTTTCAAACTTGCACTTGTTTCTGATCGTCTCCACACGAATTGCTAATGCACGATAAGAAAACCCTCGATCAGGAAGGCAGATGATTCTTCCCTGTGCCAAGATTCGTAACTTGCTGAAATATCGCCCTCTTGTGTCGGGCACAAGTTAAAAATCTATTTGATTCCATGGCACGTCGAATAGCAGCACTTATTCCAGCAGCGGGTTGTGGCTTCACCAAATACTGACGATCGACATGTAATATTGTTTATTTAGCCAACCTGCTGTGGTGTAGTGGTCAGCGTCACCGTCTTCCATCAAAGTGGTCCCGGGCTCGAATTCCAGCATGTGCATGAGTATTTGTGCTCGTACTGGTCATGAAAACCAGGGTTAAGGCGGAAGGAGAATCAGTATGCTGACCACGCGCCACTCCAAAAAATCCGGAATTCGTCATGTCGTTCTGGTAGTCCAAGGAAAAAGAAATAATTTATTTTTCGTTGTAATTTTTATCGTTCATTTGTGCCAGGTGTAAAATTCCCACCGTCGTAACTCCTCCAGACTTTTCAAAATGGTTGCTTTACAGACATATCTCGTCAAGCTATTGAAAAACAACTTTACCGTCTAGACGACGTGGGTAAAGGAGATGATGTTTTTCCCAGGCGGGGAATCGCGAGGTTTCTTCACCTGGAACATGTGATGTTAACATACGGTATAATCCATAGAAATAGGGGCAAACGTTTATGTTACATGGGTGCAACCAAAACTGTGGAAATTTATGGAAGAAAATTCTGCAATTCTTCATTAAATACATTCCTTATGAAATGCAATTGATTTCATTTTTATTGTTCCAAAACCTCAATTTCTCTTAAAAATCCTGAGATAGAGTTATTATTTTGTATTACAAAACGGTGACTCACTATCTAAAAATAACGGAAAATGTCTTAATTAATTAGATAAGTAAATTTGGATTGGTAAGTTAAAATAAGTTGTAAATAAATAAATTAATATTTTAATATAATTTCGCACTCATCGTTATAAAAATTTCACCACAGTGCGTATTGTAATAACTGTACTTTGTTTGGTTTCGAAGTCTAAATACGATTTGATATTAATATTACAAAAATACGAACATTTAGTTTTCAAAAACAAGTAAATAAAGGAAACGTTAAAAATACAAACGACTTATACTGTATCTGATCACTTTTTATGAGTAAAATATGATAACCGTTTTGTATAACTGCGAAATTCCTTTGGTTAGTTTCAAGGTAACGGACATCCAAAATAACGACGGTGAACAGCGTTTGAAAAATTAAAATCCAGTTATCTTCCAGGTGTTGTCAAATAAGCCCGAAAATCGTCTTAGGAAAACTTCTCCAATTTTTTGGCCCCTCAGAATTGTACTGCCAGGCAGCTTTCGGAAAGGTCTTTCTTTTGTCATCACACTTGCGAGTCATGACTCTTAAACATGTCAAAAACAGACGTTGTTAATCCTCACTGGCTATTACCGATCCTTGATGATGCATGGCTTTAGCTGTTTGTCATCCCTCATCTTTAAAGGCGTCCTTTATTTGTGAGTTTCACACGTCCGGAAAGCATACCTTGTCCTCTTAACTTTATTATATGAAATACTGAGGGCATCACACAGCCGAGTACTCTACGAATATATGCCTTTTTTGTATGTAAGTGTAGTAAAAAAACTAATAAAAAAATAAAAAAAATTGCTTGATTAAAATCAAGTTTTGTTCTCGTTTAAACTGAAATTTTAGGTAGTATTTAGAATTTGCCTTGTGACAGACGGATGATTATAATTCGCAACTGTGGAAAGAGGATGGCGGGAAGCAAAGACTGGACGTGCATGTAGGTGAGACCAGTTTAGACTCCAGTATGGCAGGCGCCATCAGATAAATAACACTCCACGACCTCGAACAAAGAAAACTGAGCCGGAAAAATCGGAGACAATCGTTGCACATGAAGGGAGAAGGAACCGGCCAAATTTGGGCCCACGTTGTAATTCTGATTGGAGGAGAGCGAAGATATAAAAATTTTAAGCGTGACGCGAAACAACCAAATTTTAGAAAGAGAACAATGGAGAGTTTTTGATTAAGACAGTTATTTGAGGATGCTTTCAGACAATTTGGCGGGGATAAAGTTTTTGGAGAGAAGACATGTGAATGAAGCATAGAAGGAGAGACGGAGTTGTTCTGTAGCAGTGTGGGAGGAAGACGAATGCTTCCGAAGTCCACCTACGCTGCAGACTTCCAGACCTGCATTATGAGGACCACTTCGGCAGTTAAATGACGTGTTCTTCCTCAAAAGGTTTTATGAGATAAAAGTATGTGCTTTTGATATAAATTATTTGATAAGAGGTAGTGTGATAAAGACCACACCCTTAAATTTTTCTATCTTGGTCTCTCATGCTGGGTTATATACTTTATATATAAACATAAAGTTTCCTTTAATTGAATTTTAAAGTGATTATAATTTTTATAAAACTACCATTTTCTTTATATATATATATATATTGTGATGAATAATTGCAGATATAATTTAAATTTGACCCACGTTGAGTCGCCAAAATGTAATGCTTAAAAGGAAGCGTTAATGAAATGAATTGCCCCACCTCGTGGAAGCCAAATTGTAATGATTAAATAAGAGCGATTAATTAACAAAACAAATTTTATTAATTTTTTTAAACAATCAATTTTCAGTTTTAACAAATTGATAATTCGTTCTGAAACAATTTATTTTAACAGGAAGGATCAAGAAATACGTACTACTTTAAACTTTACAAAACCATTTATTTTATTTAATAGAAATCTATAACATTTTCTCTGAGGTTAAATACATTTAAAGTTTCAAAGTTTAGAAATTTGATAACTCTTCTCTCAGGGTCGTTTACCTGCAAAGAACAATCATATAATTTATAAATTAAGAAATTAACAATCAAAACTAAAATGAGACGAACGAAATCTGACGAATTCCTTTACCTATCGTTTACAAACTTAATTAACTTGGTTTCTCCTTACAAAAATGCTGATACCAGTCTTAGCTTCCTCGGCTCGGGCACGCAATTTACAATACAAAGGCCATGAATCACTGACTCTACACTTGATTGTCAAACACACGGTCGTAGTTATTTAATTTTACTTCGGGAACTGGATCTGCTGCACGTCCGGATCATCAGCTAGACAAGACATATTGTTACACATTGTCTTTATGTGGAAAATGTTGATCTCAATACGCGTAGGAATCTTAATGTGGCGCTAAATATTTGATTATTCTTTGCAGTTTTTACAAAGTATCTCGCTGTCCAAACTTTATACTTGGATTTAAAAACTTGTAACTTTCTTGGTTGAATTTTGTACTTAGTCCACGCTGTTCGTTCTGAAAAAAATTTCCTTTCTCTCCCGCCTGCGATATCAGACAGACTGTTTCAGAAAAAACCTTCGCGGCCGAACAAAGCCCGCCGACCCATTGTTGTCTTTAAAGAATTGGTACCGCTAACAATCCAATTATTAAAATCATTACTGGCCTCTAATTAGTATTACAATATATATATATATATATATATATATATATATATATATATATGACAATGACAAATAATTTAGGATACTAACATACAGATAATAGTCAAGCTTCAGGAAAGGGGGATTTAGGTTAATTTGTATCATAATAATTATATCACTACATTGTAAAATGTACATAGAAATATTCACAAAATCAAATTGAAAACAAAGATTTCAGGGAAAAGAAGAAGATATATACTCTAACTGGGGGAATAGCGAGAGAGTGTCGTCTTCGTTTACCATTAAGAAATTACTGTATTTAAATTGTTATTACAATTATATTTTAATTGAAAAAAAATTGAGATGTGGTTCCGGATAAGGATAGAATGTTTTAATACGCATTACTATACAAAAAAAATTAACTTATAAATGGTTAAAATTTTTTGGATAGAATTTTTAAGGAATTACTGGAAAGGAAATTATTTCTGTTGTGAAAATAAAAAGTTATATATCGTTTGTAACTATTCTTAATATGGTATTTATCACCACTTACTGAACCAACAAAATTTATCCTTAATCTTATTATTTAACATCATAATGGAAATAAATTGTTTATATAAGAATGGGAAAATAATTACGATAGTAAAGTATTTGTTTATTTTTTAGTCAATTGCTAATTTCTGACTGCTAATTTCTGACTGTTTACTCAAATTTATTTTCCAGTTTATTGGAAAACGATTAGAGAAAAACAGAAGTCCAGCCAGCAACACTGAAAAATTATCGATCCATAGATAGTTTATGAGGGTTAGTTCTGTTGGTTGCCTAAAAACTGTTAAAACAGCGTTTTGGCCTAATTATAAATTAGATTATGATGTATAAAAACCCATTCCCCTAATTATTTTGAGAATAATAACGTTTGCAGAATGAGGTGCGGATCTTTACCTTGTCTTAATCTCGTTCTCGAAGCTGTGAAAAGGCAATAAATTATACATCTGTATATTGTACATCACTTACAATGGCATTGAATAAAAAACCACGTAAAGATAATGCTAATAACTTATAAGTAGAAATCCGAAATTATGTTAATTGAGATTGGTCAAAAAGTGGAGGTATTAAAATTAAAATAATATATAAAATACTTTTGTCTATTTCAGACAAAGACTATGAAAATTAAAACTCAGAATAACGAGTATTCAGTGGAGTTCCAACAATTCGAAGTAAGACTGTGGTAATATCATGATGGCACCAAGAGTTGTATAAAATGTTCTGCACATATATTTAGTTATATATATATATCTGCGAAATGCTCTGGTTTCCCTTCAAATCGTATAAATCTTTCGCCTTTTTTATCTGGGGCAACTGAATAATTTTCTATATATCTTTGGGGAAATGCCAGCAAGAGTGCTGTGACTAAACACGGAATCGTAAGTGCGGTTGTGGGAGAGAAACACTCCACATGTTCGCATGTTCGCCTCCCACGAGAGAACATTGTGCTTGTCTTGTTTCGCCTACCACTTCCAATCTGAAAACCCGCTCCGAAGTAAATATTGGTCCCTGTGGCCACTTTTGGAAACTGGTTCGGTAAAGTGTTCTATGCTGTGCCTTATAACAAGTAACATACTTTGTATATTTAGGGATATGCATAAAAGCAGCTGAATGCGCAATCAAAAAGATAATGGTGACATCTGAGAACATAATTCAGTTTTTTACGTGTATAGTCTATTAGAAATATTTGCTATAAACGTTAACGACATTAATTTCCTCGGATTCTTCAATTCTTCTTGTCCCAATTAGCTACGACGTAATAATATTATAAACGATAATGGAAACTGGTTCTTGGGGAACCGCTGAGTACTATTTACTATTTTTAGTAGCCGAGTAGAGATAAGTATCAAAATTATTAACACATTTCAGTAAAAAAAAAATCTTTAAAATTTATGAGTTCCAGAATAATCAATAAATTATTCTTAATTATCATAATTATTATTTTCCCAATATTCTTCATAAAACACTTACTACGCAGTAATAGTATGAAAACTCTATTAATAAAAGAACGCATTTTCCATTTTAATATTTATGAAAAATTGGAATTAGTAGTTACTTAAGTGTATATCAACAAATCCACTGACTAAATCTATATTAGGTATAAATTTTGATTAGTATTATGTGTACATAAAGTGTCATTCATGATTGATATGCTAACGTTTGGACGGTGATGAAACAATGACCTTACATTTTGTAGAGTCAAGTATTCAAGATGACATTAGCGAGTGTCGTGAATAAGGTCCACCGCTTTTAAATCAAGCGTCGTAATTAGGTGCCGAAATTCATAGCCTTGTCTTCATTCTGCGGCTAGACTTATATGGGCCGCCACTTAATTAGGAAACGAGAGGTCTCACGCTGTTCCCGAGCAAAATAAAAGCAAAGATAAGGCGTGCTGCTTAAAATCTACGGTCCGTGAACACTCGTGATTTTCAGGAAGCTATATTGCAAACCAGATAGACGAGTCGTTATTCCAATCTCTTCGCTTTATTCATCGACGTTCCTTTTCAGGTGTAGAAATATTTAATCTCGAGATCCTTAAAAGGACAATTTCCATTTTATAAAAAATGCGCCAGTTAGGCTACTATAAATTGTTTTTCTCGGGTTTTCATAAAATATACATCAACATGCTTTCGATTCTGTATTACATTTTAATATTTTCATGACAGGAAAATATTCAAAAACACACGTTAATTTGAGTATTACCTCTGATATACGGCGTGTCGTTATATTATATTTTTTTCATTTCGTAACGCACAAAAGTTTTTTTATCAATATTGATACCCGACCATTATTAATTCTAGAACAGTTGATTATTTAACGTGTTGACTAGGATTTCTTACAGCATTAAGTCGAGTATAACATATTTATTAAATTATTTGTCTAAATCTGTTTCTGAAGAATGTACGATAAAATAATGAAAAAATAAAATATGCACAGAAGAAGATTGTAATATAAATTTAAAATTACAACAGGTGTAATTTTATAAAATAACTGCTGTTTATTATGGGGTAATTTATCGGTCCCAGCCGAATAGTATGAAAAAGAATATATTCTATTTATCCTCAGAATTTGTTATTTCTTCGTTTTGTTCTTTTTGTATTGAGTTTATAGGATTTAAATCCAAATATATAAAGTTCGTAATATACGTTACGTAATTACTCGTACCGCCAATTTCTGTGATTAATTATATATATATATATTTCTTAATCAGTTCATTTTTATAAAAACTCCAAATTTTTACACTCAAAATGCATTACACTGAACGACTTTGTAAACGTTAAATGTATGCGAGCAAAAAGTTTTAACCGAGCCGCAATGAGAAATAACCTGAAACGACATTTATTAAGTGCATAAATCTATTTATCTGTCCAGATGCTATGAGGTACCGTAACTTGGAAGTGCCCCGTTTTCAGAATAACAATCAAGCAAATTTTTGGTTCGGGTCTAGTGCGAGCTATAATTTTCAATTTCCTGAAAGTGGTCGAGGAAATCAAGACAATGTCCCAGCATTTTATTAAAATGGCTACTAAAAACAAATATTTGGATAACCCGTTTAGTGAGGAATCACTAATTAGAGTCACTATGACGCAGATACCGCGAAACGCCTTTGTACCCCTCAAATTAAAACGTTTCAGGAAGCGACGCATTTTCTGTCACTGTGCGAACGCTTGACCGGTACGCAAAACACTTTCACAACACGGGAAGAACAAGATCCGTTTACGTATGAGAATGGAGGACGGTCTGACCTTACGAGAAATAGAAGATTTAACTTTCAAAATAACGGTAGATTTAATGGAGGAGGGCGTAATTACCAGAACAATGCAAATTTTAATAGGGGACAGAGAAATCAAGATAGACCGACAGAAAATCATGTAAATTTAAACGAACCGGACCGTCGCAACAACAATAAAGAAAATCAAAGATTGTAGACGGTCAAAGTGCGATGTAAATACCGCAATCATCCAAACGGGGGCAGACTATTTGGCGGATGAGCAAGGCTTGACTACGGAGGAAATTTACGGGGAAAGAAACACGCGGAAGCCAAAAAGAGATTTAGCGGGAGTAAATTTGGAGTTTGGGAACAATCTAACGTGGAGGCAATTATTGATACTGTACTCATGTATTAGGGATGATCTATGCGAAGAATTAAAGGGAGTAGGAACTATTTCATCTGAACTTCCCGTAAGAAATTTAAGGTTAATGGGAGTGATAGAAAAACGGAGCAAAAAAATTAATAAACAAGTTTTGGTAAAAATACAAATGGACGGACGTTATTTGCACTTAAAGTGTTTGCTCGTGAGGAATATGTGCACGAAATTTATAATTGGGATGAATTTTTAAATGATTCGTGTGCAGAAATAAACTTGCGAGATAAAGTAGTTACGGGGAAATATAAAGGAAAAACGTTGGAGGAAGAAACGAAATTTATATGGAGAATAAAAGGGGAAGACAGCGAATCAAAAGAGAGAGATTACGTGGGTGTCGCGTTTGTTGAGGATTTTGAAGGAAGTGAAGATTCAGAGGGAGATGAGGTAGTTAGACCATGGAATAAAATTTATTTTGGAAGAAATTGAGTCGAATGTTTTGGGAGCAGGAATTAGTTCAAAAGCTGAGTTAGAAAACATTGCAGATAACATTAGAGGAATCAGCCACACCGAAAAGCAAAATTTTAAAGAAATGTTACGTGCGAATGCGGATGTCTTTAGCAATAAACCTATGAAGTTAAAAAATTATCAACACCAAATTCAAACAATAGAACATACTTCGTTTAACGTAAATACCCAGCCCACAAAAATAATTCTTTACAATACGGATACGATTTATTTTAACTGCCTTTGCTAAGGTTGTATGCAAAAATTCGCAATATACCGAAAACCGATGAGGATATCTAATTTAAACGTAGACTATTTCATTCAACGCCCATTTTTACACACGCAAACGACTCTTTTTAACAACTTCTACGAATTTTTTTTGAAAAAATTCGATATATCTCAAGAACCTATAAAGTACCGAATTCAAACCGCGTCCATCGTGTTCTACGCTCACGTTTCCATAAAGATATGATTCAATTTACCCACCTTTACGAATTAATAATTTTTTAAAAACCGTTATCAATAACGAACCGATTCCACGCCCATCGTTTTCCATGGCATCGATTTCATACGGATACGAATTATTTGAATCACTTTTACTGTGTTCTTCGGTTCCAAATATATTGTAAGCTGCGGCCGCACTTGAAATGTTGCAATCGTTGAGTCTGGCGTCTCGATTTCGTATAGTACACGTAGTAAAAATATGAAAAATCGGAACGCTGCAGGAACTGGTAACATCTAGACCCCGAAAGAGTTAAGAGGGTGGAATTTAACGTGGAAATTAACGGCTAGTATCAGAAACTGGGACATTCTTGGTGAAATGAGGGCGGTCAAGATGAATTACATTAAATTAATTTATGTATTCAGATACTGGAGGAGTAATGTGAGGCGAATTCTAATTTGCTTAATGCAAGGAAAAATCACGATGCAGCGCTAAGAGTACAATAATAAATGTTTTTGAG
The DNA here is from genome assembly GCA_037074705.1 of Zhengitettix transpicula. Lineage (NCBI taxonomy): Eukaryota > Metazoa > Arthropoda > Insecta > Orthoptera > Tetrigidae > Zhengitettix > Zhengitettix transpicula. The sequence continues at coordinate 70,018,762 of CM073590.1, read as the reverse complement.
GACTGCAATTAAATACAATGTGGCAGAGGTTAAGTGCTGTCCTTGAATAAGGACGAAAGATAATGTGTCAATAAATAATGCGACTACCAAAAGTAAGGAAACCCGCGTTAGTAGATCCGGCTTTCAGAAGCAGAGATGCATACTACAAACCGCGGTAATGTGTGATGTAATGGAACATTTTATTTCGGACTTTGTTCGTAGGGAGCTTGAAGATAATGACTGGTTTTTAAATGATATGGATTAAGGGACGGATTATGCCGCGGGAAACAGATTAAGTCATTATGGCTTCAACCCACTCGATACGAGCACTTAAGACGTGCAAACTTGCCATACCCTTGATCCAGAACACGTCTGTGAAAATATAGGGTTGGATAATCTCTGCAGTCGGAAATATGAATTTTTTCTCAAGCATTGGAATATAATTTGAGTAAGGATTTTTATTCAAAACACACTCAAAGGTAGATAGGAATTGGGACATCTGAATTAGGTAATGGATACTCCGTTGTTCCGCAATGGTCTGCAATTGGACAACCATAATTTCTAATATGTATTAATGAATAAGACTCAGCTTTTGACTTTACAGTTTGCTGCTAATAAACTATGAACTAGATCAGATACGTTACCAAAATTATCTAAACCTTCTCAGATACTGGGTAAACGTAAAAATATGTAAAGAAACAGCAAAAACAATAAGAACATTTCGATCAAGAACGACGGGCTGAAATAATTGCAGAATCGACGGGAAGAAAGTCCCGTAGGTAACTGTAAATAACTAGAAATTAATCCAAGATCTAATTAATGGAGGAAGAATAAAGTAAATCAAGCATCCAGAAACTCATTACATTTAATCAAGGGTAGCCTTATAATAAAAAAGGAATTTCAAAGTCAAAATAATGAGATTGTAAAATTTTGGTACACCTATCCAAGAATATGAGGCTAGTTGTAGGGACCCATATAGAAAATGTCAAATAGATTCGCGCGAAAAATTTCAGGGAATGGCAGCAAATTCCGTGATTCAAGACTCAAAGGAGACAAGGTTAAACCATTAGACAGGAAGTCCTTGGACAATCGATGGCAGAAAGATCGGTTATCTGCTTTATTTATAACATATTCAGAGACAAAGTATCGTCCGACATTCATGATAAACTTGACAAAGTCAGCTTAGGTAGAGAAGATCATAAATTCAAAATTAAAACGAGGATACAAAATAGTCTTATAGTAAAATCTTCATCACATAATAGTTGTTTGGAATATATTACGTGTGCAATTAAAATGTCTGTAACTCGTAAACCGTTGCAGTTAGCGACCTAAAAACAACGGATTCGTCATCAGCGTGGCCGATTCCATTAGAAAAGACACATTGTTGACGCATATGACATACAGATTGCTAGAAATAGAAAAATTGTTGAAAATTGTCAACTTACCAAAATCAAGTTTCAGAGTAGGATTATGTAGGTATGTATTTATCTACAAGTGGCCAGTTTGCCGGATAGCAGATACATTAAATATAATAAAATTAATAAATATAATTTTTTTAACAAATACACAGTGTTATGAGAAATTCGTTGTTGCTGAAACCGTAATAGTTGTAAATATTTAAGTGAAGTGTAGATTAAAAAAGAATCGTCGTAGTTCTCGGATTTCTGAGTGGGGTATGTTATATTACAACGTTTCTATTACTTACTCCGTAGTCATCTTTGGTCGAAGTATTTATTCTCGTGTCAGTAATTGTAGTTTTAGGAAAGTGGCGTATCGTTCCTCTTCGTTTTTAGGTAGATTATAGATTAGTATCAGTGTAGAGTAAAATTTGATTCCGGAATATGTTAGTAATAGGTTAATAATCTCATTTTTGTATAAATACATAAATTTTTTACCCAAATGAAATTTTTTTTTCGTTTTGGGTGTAGACAGGCTATGTATAGGGTAATCCACATAGTGGCAACTCCCCTCTTAAAGCATAGGAAAGGGATTTGAAAGGAGGGATGCGGAAGGGTGGACGAAGCTCCCGGGCTATAGTTTAGGAATCCTACCCGGCATTCGCCTAAAAATAATGCAGGATAAACTGAATGGTGAGGGTAAGCTGCGTCCCCTCAGCAAACCCCTCTCCCGCTATCGGAAGGGCGTGGGACAAGTACCCAATGCCCGACCTACCTGATGCAGGTTTTTCTAGGGTTTTCCTTGCATTACTTTTAGGCGAATGCCGGGTAGGATCCTTAAAATATAGCCCAGGGGCCCTAGTTAACCCTTGGCTACCTTCCTCTACCCTTCCGCATTCCCCCTTTCAAATCCCTTTCTATGCTATTAAAGAGGAGTTGCCCAACGTGGTTACCCTCATGTAGCCTGTTGCCCTAATATATATATATATATATATATATATATATATATATGTATATATAACGGCACATTTACATTTGAGAAAGACGAGATAAAATACTAAGCCAGTAAAATATTAGCTGTCTGATAAGACGTACTTTATTAACAAATAATTTGTTGTTGTAATTTTTGTAATTTCTACCGTTGATGTACCGTTGCAATGGCACAAGGGCGCATGTATTGCTAAGAACGCTGAAGAAATACAAGTAGTGCAAGAGAGGTTAGGAATGTTAGAGGTAACTTATATTAACGAGAAGGAAATTCTCAATTGTAGACAGTGAGCAACAATTACAAATCCTAAAGCATACTGAAAGAACGGACATTCAAGGAATACTTTAAAAGTTCAGTGCATTACGCAACTTACAGCTTCGTATTGACCAACACATTGATTTTTATGAAATCAATAATAATAAACTGTGTAATCCTGTGATTGTATATTTCTGGCACCTTTTATGTCATATAATTACAGGGAAACACTTGATTGGAATCGTTAATTTGGTTCGACAAACAGGTTTGCGCAATTTAGTTGGTTTCAAAGGGGGTGAGTTCTTTAATATACTCGTTTCTTGTGGAGATTTTTAACTTACTTGAAACCTATTCAAACAGTTTTGGCATTTGATTTTTAATTAAAAATTCGTTTTCAAACCGTATTGTTTAAAAATGCGTCTCAAAGACTGAATAGCTGTAGATGGACGTTATTTCACAACATTTCGTACACGAGAAAAGTGAAATTATAATGATATGACGCAGATCATAAATGAATAAAATATGTGGACATCAAATAATTGAAAATGATACGTTAATTTTTAATAAAGTATAGGCTATAATCATTTGAATTATATCGTATTGAGTTGACCTAAATTTGTGTAATACAAATTAAATAAACGAAAATAATAGTAACATTATATACAATTCCAATCTTACAGTTCTGTCGTGTTAATTAAATCATGTCGCAGGAAGAAGACTAAAAGTACAATAGTTAGAACTGCAAGGATAATTGTGGTAACCGTGTGGAAATGTGATTGCTTATAGAATATGAGGGTTGTTCGATAAGTGTGGTAATTTTTATGAAAGAGCAAGAAATTTTTCACTTTTGCGCCATTGTTGGTGAACATGATCCTTACAAAGACATTCGGAAAAGTTTTAAACATGTGCCAGCCGTAGTTTCTTGTTAGTGTTAGATGTCTAGGAAACAATGAGAAAAACTAATTTCGCGCTGTCATTAAACACTTTCATTTGAAGGGTTGGACAGCTGCACAAATCAAAAACCGAATAGGATGAAGTTCATGCGGATTCTGCACCAGCATTGAAGACCATTTACTTACGGATTAATGAGTTTAAACGAGGTCGCAGAAGCACAGGAGATCAAACTCGCTCCGGCCGCCCAATTGAGGTCACTACTCAGGAAAAATCACAATATCGTAATGGAAGTTCAAAAGTGCGTGAGGTGGATGATGCCGTAGGCTTCTCAACTGAACGAGTGCATTTCATCCTCCATGAAAAATCTTTGAGCGCGATGGGTGCCGCGTTTGTTGACATTTGTCCAACAAAGGATTCGGAAAAAACATTTCAACGCAGAGTCTAGCAATGCTTAGGCGTAACCCACATGACTTTTTTGCGCAGATTCGTAACGGTCAATGAAACTTGGATCCATCACTACACTCCAGAGGCTAAAAAATAATAGAATGGGCTAAAGCTGGTGAAAGTGCGCCGAAAAAGGCGAAGACCGTTTTGTCGGCTGGGAAAGTGATGTTCCACTATCTTTTGGAATTCTCAGGGTATAATATTCATAGATTTTTTGGAAAAGGGCAGAACCATAACTGGGCTGTATTACGCTGCTCTGTTGGATCGATTGATCCACGCATGGAGAAACGATCAAAATCGGCGCTCAAGAAAGTGATTTTTCCACCAGGGCAATGCGCCAGCAGTCTCAATGGCGAAAGTATACGAGTTGGGATTTGAATTGATTTCTGATCCATCCAATTAACCAAGTGACTTCTTGTCCCCGAACTTGAAAATTTGTATTCGTGGGAAGAAATTTTCATCAAATGTAGAAATGATCGAGGAAGTGAAGGAGTTTGAGAAATCTATTTTTGAAAAAATCGGAAACTCGCTGGACCAAGTGTATAGCCAAAGAAGGAGACTACATTGACGGATAAAGTAAGTTTTCTAGAAAAAAAAAACTTTTGTTACATTTTTAACAGACTTATCAAACTACTCTCGCAGATTCAAATAAGAAGTCATCTTCCCACAAGCCGAGGCACCTCGGCCTGTTTTGAGAGGTGTATGTTCCGGGGTCGCAGACCTTGGGCATACGGTAAGAGTTGTTCGCTATTCCCATTGGAATAGTCGGCCAGCTGCCTCCTAAACTGGTCAAGGCACGGAGAAGGGAATGCTGCGTCCCTACAGCAAACTCCTCACCCGCTATCGGAAGGGCGTGGGACAAGTACACAATGCCCGACCTACCTGATGCAGGTTTTTCTAAGGTTTTCCCTGCATTCCTTTAGGCGAATGCCGGGTAGGATCCTTAAAATATAGTCCGGGGGCCCTAGTTAACCCTTGGCTACCTTCCTCTACCCTTCCGCATCCCCCTTTCAAATCCCTTCCTATGCTATTAAAGGGGAGTTGCCCAAAGTGGATTACCCTCATGTAGCCTGTTGCCCTAAAAAAAATGCCCGACCCATGGCAGATATCACAGACCTGCGGGAGAATTCTCTCGCAGGTAACCTGGGAGGGATATTCTCTCGCAGGTCGAACCTTTTAGGAGAGATACGAAGGGGCTACCTTTGGGGATGCCTTTTCCTCTCCATTTTTGAACTAAGGTTCCCACAAGCCAAGGCACCTCGGCCTGCTTTGAGAGGTGTATGTTCCGGGGTCGCAGACCTTGGGCATACGGTAAGAGTTGTCCGCTATTCCCATTGGAATAGTCGGCCAGCTGCCTACTAAACTGGTCGAGGCACGGAGAAGGGAATGCTGCGTCCCCACAGCAAACTCCTCTCCCGCTATCGGAAGGGCGTGGGACAAGTACACAATGCCCGACCTACCTGATGCAGGTTTTTCTAAGGTTTTCCCTGCATTCCTTTAGGCGAATGCCGGGTAGGATCCTTAAAATATAGTCCGGGGGCCTTAGTTAACCCTTGGCTACCTTCCTCTACTCTTCCGCATCCCCCCTTTCAAATCCCTTCCTATGCTTATAAAGGGGAGTTGCCCAAAGTGGATTACCCTCATGTAGCCTGTTGCCCTAAAAAAAATGCCCGACCCATGGCAGATATCACAGACCTGCGGGAGAATTCTCTCGCAGGTAACCTGGGAGGGATATTCTCTCGCAGGTCGAACCTTTTAGGAGAGATACGAAGGGGCTACCTTTGGGGATGCCTTTTCCTCTCCATTTTTGAACTAAGGTTCCCACAAGCCAAGGCACCTCGGCCTGCTTTGAGAGGTGTATGTTCCGGGGTCGCAGACCTTGGGCATACGGTAAGAGTTGTCCGCTATTCCCATTGGAATAGTCGGCCAGCTGCCTACTAAACTGGTCGAGGCACGGAGAAGGGAATGCTGCGTCCCCACAGCAAACTCCTCTCCCGCTATCGGAAGGGCGTGGGACAAGTACACAATCCCCGACCTACCCGATGCTGGTTTTCCTAGGGTTTTCCCTGCATTTCTTTAGGCGAATGCCGGGTAGGATCCATAAAATATAGCCCGGGGGCCCTAGTTAACCCTTAGTTACCTTCATCTACCCTTCCACATCCCCCCTTTCAAATCCCTTCCTATGCTATTAAAGGGGAGTTGCCCAATGTGGATCACCCTCATGTAGCCTGTTGCCCTAAAAAAAATGCCCGACCTACCTGATGCAGGTTTTTCTAGGGATTTCCCTGCATCACTTTTAGGCGAATTGCCGGGTAGGATCCTTAAACCTTAGCCCGGAGGCCCTAGTTAACCCTTGGCTACCTTCCGCTACCCTTCCGCATCCCCCTTTTCATATACCTTCCTATGCTATTGAAGGGGAGTTGCCACTATGTGGATTATCCTCATGTAGCCTGTTACCGTAAGAAAAAAGTTTCTGTTTCTAGAGCTCTGGCGAAGGCTACCTTTGGGGATGCCTTCACATCTCTCTAGTTATTTTGAACTAAGGTTCCCACATGCCGAGGCATCTCGGCCTGTTTTGAGATGTGTATTTTCCGGGGTCACAGACCTTGGGCATACGGAAATAGTTGTTCCCATTCAAACAATCGGCCAGCTGCCTCCAAAACTGGTCAAGGCACGGAGAGGGGAAGCTGCGTCCCCACAGCAAACCCCTCTCCCGTTATCGGAAGGGCGTGGGACAAATTCCCAATGCCGAATCTACCTGATGCAGGTTTTTCTAGGGTTTTTCCTGCATTACTTTTAGGCGAATGCCGGGTAGGCCCTAGTTAACCCTTGGCTACCTTCTTCTACCTTTCCGCATCTCCTTTTTCAAATCCCTTCCTATGCTATTAAAGGGTAGTTGCCACCAAGTGGATTACCCTCATGTAGCCTGTTACCCTAAAAAAAACTTTTCTTTTCCACGTTTATTGTAAGTAACCTGATTATTTTCTCTGGTGTTTCCCTGATTCAAGGTTTAGGAAAAGATGCACTATATGATTGTATACTGTAATTTGCTGTCCCGAGACGCGTGAGACTGTGCGTGCGCCGTTACGCGTGGGACGCATGCGTTCCTGCTAATTGCCGCTGTCATTGGCCTGCCAACTTCTGTTCCATACCAACCACAGCACATGTCCTGTCCGAGAAACTTTATCCTCCTAGGATGTAGTGTGTATGATCAGATATCGATATCGCTGCCTGCGTAATTCCAATCAACAACTTATTTTCATAATAATAATTGGTATCCATTGGAAATTAAGTTTTCATTATGTTAAAAGTCACATTGTGTTGTACTTATCTGTAATTCATTTTGGTCTGGGACACAATCGGTACAAGGAGGAATACAGTTTACACTGTCTCGTGATTTTAAAACTAAAGATAAGCATTGTAAAACTATTGTCTTATTTCACAATGATGAGTTAGAAGTAGAACTTTAAAGGGTAATCGATGAATGCCAATTTATCTCTCTCTGGATTTAAATAGAGGGTTCCCATAAGCCGTGACATTTTTCAGTTTTGAGAGGGCGGCAGATGTTGAGCACACGGCAAGAGTTGTCCGCTGTTCTCATTGGAATAGTCTAAGTTGCGTCCGAACCTGGTCCAGGCATGGAGGCGGGAAACCACACTCCAGTCATCAGAGGAGCGTGAGGCAAGTACCAAGAGCCTGGCCTTATTGGTACAAGATTCTTCAGGTCTTTCTCTACTTCACATTTCAGCGAATTGCGGGTAGAATCCTTAAACTATAGTTCAGGAGTCCTCGTTAACCTTTCGCCACCTTGGTTTCCATTCCCTTCCTACATTAATGTTAGATTAGATTACATAGGCCGTTGTCCGCTGATCGTTACGAGAAGAAAGCCTGCAAGTGTGAAGTGTCAAGTTATTCGTGGTTCTTAATTTATAGCCAGGGCTGCTTCGTGCAGTGACACAAACAAACGGCACCGCAAGGGGGCGGCATATACGCCGAAAACAAATTACAATTTGAACCATTCCGTGATTAAAAATCTTATTTTAAAATACTTTATATTCGTACATTTTGCGTATTTTTTAAAAAATAATCACAATTATATGTTATTTTTATTTCCAATATTATGAGATTATGAGGTAATCTACAGCGATATTCTTAAGAAAGTAAAGTAAGTCAGACATTTGTCATATTACATATGTATCAAATGTTTTCATTACACTACAAATTATACAATAGTTTATGCTTACACTATTTTAACACCTCAATACTGAAGTCGAAACAATTAATAGAGCATTCTAACTATATATATAAAAATGTTACATTTAACTATACGTAAGTTCCTCTACCAGACAGGAGAGTGTAATCAGAAATGTTGTTTTACAATGTAATTTAATTGGAGCGCTTCTTAATTTCTTCATGTTGGCTGTAAGTTGCTTAGAAATATATATTCCTGCAAACTCCATTAATTTGTTTCTACTAATTAATGAACGCGTCAGGTTCGGTAAAAATTGGGGGCAATTGTTGATAACAAATGATACCAATAAATTACATTTTTGAATGAATACTAGAGGCCCCAGATGACACGTTTCAGAAATGAAAAGGACTGACCTTACCCCACAAAAATGACTATGCCTTCACAAGTAATGCCTCAAGACAATATTCATTTTTAAGTTTTGATCAGCATAATTATATGATTCTGACTGCACAGACTAGATTAGCAAGTGACTGTCTCAATTAAACAAATTCAGTTGTCCTGCCATTTTTAGTGTTCTGTTTTTGGAAACACGTTAACTTTAAAGGCTTCTAATATATTATTAATTGGAAATGAGATTCAGACAATATGACGAATAAACCTGAAAACCTCTTATATATATTGTAATACTAATTAGAGGCCATTAATTGTTTTAATATAATTGGATTGTTAGCGGTAAATTTCTTGAAAGCAACAATCACGGTTCTTTGTCGGCGATAGTAGTTGGAAACCGCGCACTCGTACGGAAACCAGTCCGGCAAACGTTTCGAGACAGAGAGGAGGCTGACCTAAAAGTTCGAATAGCGTGGTCCAGGAAGTTCAGCTGCGAGATCTATTAAACTCTATAAAACACAAGTAAATAGTTATTGACAGAGAGACTCATGATATAAGATCGCAAAGTGGAAGCAAAAGGTTTGCACCACACAGATGCGAAATAACATTTCGCATAAAGGCATCGAGAAGACATACGTCCGAGGGCTCACCGAGGGAGCGGCTGATCCCAAAATTCCAGGTGGATAACAACGAGAACTACGACCGTGTTTATTAAAAATGATGTGTAGAATCAGTGAATAAAGACTTCTTTTTTGCGAGTTGTGACCTCAAGCTCCAAGACTCAGATCTGGTACCAGAAAGACATTCGTGAGTTGTTTTTTTTAGTTTTCGTTTCTTTATTGTGTTTAGAATGTATATTCCGTTCATTTTCAATTTTGATTTGTTAATTAGTTTATTAAATTTGATTGTTCTTACTATCAAGCCCAGTAAAGACCCTGAGAGAAATAGTAATTAGATGAAATTGTTGTAAAATTATAAAGTTGTATTTTCCTAGAACGCCCCAAATAAAAAATAATAATATAAAATTGTGAATTTGAGGTAATTAAATGTAGAAAGTGAGGCTGATAATTTGTATCTTTGAGGAATAAAATTTGTTTTTTTAACTAATTGCGTTTTTTTAATTAAAGCCTTCCAGTTAATTATTACATTTTGGCCCAACAACGTGGGGCAAATTTAATTAATTTATCATATCAGTTGATTATTACATTTTGGCCCAACAACGTGGGGCAAATTCAATTTAATTTAATTACATTCTTCAGTTAATAATTACATATTTGGCCCAACAACGTGGGGTAATTTAATTAATTTATATTCTTTTTTTAATCATTACAATATATTTGGGTTTGACGTGGTTCTTATTTGCGTGAATTGCTCAGCTTGCACGAAGAAGAAGAAGAAAGTGTAGACAAGGGTGTAAATAGGGTAATCCTCATAGTGGTAACTCCCCTCTTACAGCACAGGAAAGTGACTGAAAGGTAGAGGAAGGTAGCCAAGGACTAACTAGGACCCCTGGGCTATAGTTTAAAGAAACTACCCGGCAATTCGCCTAAAAGTGATGAAGGAAAAATCCTAGAAAAAACCTGCATCACGTAAGTCGGGCAATTCGTACTTGTCTTACGCCCTTCCGATAGCGGGAGAGGGGTTTTCTTCGGGGACGCGGCTTCCCCCCTCTACATGTCTTGACCAGTTTAAGAGGCAGCTGCTCGACTAATCCAATAGGAATAGCGAAAATAAGTTTTCTAATTATTTGTACTATTCTATCAAAGAGACAGAGAGGAAAATTGGGGACGGGGTGGGAGTACGGACTAGAAGATGAGATGCATTGATCTATTACTAATCGCTATGTCGATTGTTTTTTTACTGTCGTCTTTATATAATTTATTCAAAATTTTAATTCGATCTACCTAAGGCTTATTAAAGTCAGTTAATGGCACCAATATTCTCTCTTAAAATTAATGTTTAAACTGACCAACAATATCTTGTGTCCACAATAACATATTTTTATCGATTACTTACTACTCCTAGCTTGCACAGTTTACAATTTAGTTAAAAATCATTGAGAACTATATTCACTTTCAAGTTAAATATTCATATAAAATTCAAGTGAAACTGGAATACTTCACAATGACAAATGAAAATGAACGGCAAAAAGAGAGTAGATGATAACCTTTTCGAATAATTAATAAGATTAAGTGTAATAGAAGTAACTTTCTGTAAGTCTCTTAAAACTCAGGACAATACAACGGGATTAGATTAAAAGAAACGCTTCTTTTTGTAACACACATGTTAAACACTGACGATTCAGCTAGAAAACCACGCGTGTTGCCTAATTATCCTCCTAAACAGCATGTTCCGTTATACTGAGTATCATACTAGCTTGGTGATTAAGGACGAAGGAAGTTGTAGTCATTGAGGTCACAGAAATACGGGTATTAGCCTCTATTAAATACAAAAAAATATTACGGTGTGTATGTAGGTAAATACTTAACTGTTATTGTAAATCATTACTGTGATTCAAATGGTAGTTTTTACCAATGAAAATTCCATGTGTTCACAATAAATAATATGACAACTTTGTTTATATTATTTCCTGTATTAGTTTATGTATATACTTCCAACTCTGTTCAGTATAATGATCATCTTATAGTTTGCACTGTTAAACGCTTTATTCAGATAAAAAATGTGATAGTTGCTTCCAGATTTATCCCAATTCTTCCTTGTATTTTAGACTCGCAGCCAATATTTTTGGTCCAGATCCCTAGTCTCAAATTATCCATTACATCTATAATATATTTTCAATTTCATTGTACGTAATCTACTTTACGTGTAAGGACAGAATTTTGCACTAATGTCTTGTCGAGTGCTTTTAAGCTCTGAGGAAGACGTGCCATGACGTTCACCGTTACGCGTTTTGCCTTCCAATTGAACTGTTGAATCACTGTCCGAATGTCTTTTGTTTTAAGTATTTGAAAATAACACAAACTATTTGCTTGGACCATTAAAAAAATCACTCTATTGGCACGTTTGAAAATGCAAGCGTATTGAAGGACTGTACTTCTCAGAAGCAGTTATTTAACCATAATATCAATGCCGCCCCTTTGATTTTGTGTTACTAGTACTACTTAAATATACTTCCCGTACGATAAGGGAGTAAAAATACTCCTGGTACTCTCTCTCTCCCTTTATATTGTAATAATCAAACGATTACTTATTAATTTGCCCCACGTTGTGGTAGCCAAAATGTAATATATAATCGGGTGTCTAAATAAAAAGATTAATATTTATAAACAACAAACAATTTTATTTTAATTTTTTTTGAAAACTTATACAATTAAACAAATATAAAAAGGATCTCATTCTCTCAAAGGTCTTTACTGGGTTTGATAACGGCAGAACTTTTAAACATAATCAAAGAACAATTTACATTTAATTTAAAAGGAAATATGTATTCGTCTAGACATAGACGAAATTAATTATCGACGAACTTATTCTACAAGATTGATTTTAAATTTAAAGACTTTATTTTATCAACACACAAGAAAAGAACGATATCTGACTTTATCTTTTAATTCGGTTTACATCTATGAATACCATGAAATTTCAACTTACGATTACTCAGGAAAATTTGGCTCGTTCGCACACACACACTTTACATACTGGCCGTTTTAAACACTGATTCTAAAACACACTGTTGGTTTGACAAAAGTTGGTTCTCCGTTCGTGAAGGAAATATCATTTGCTCGTTCTGAAGATTACTAGACTCTGGAAGCAGTGTCCTGGTCTCCTACAATCGAAGACAGTGGTCTAATTTTGATGATAGAATAGATTAGACTTCAGCATACAAAATGTTTATCGATGAGTATTTGACTATTTCTCTCGCAGACTGCAACTTATAACACATTCTCCTCCCTTAACCGATGTCTCTCCTAGTCACATTCTCCAGCTTTGCTGATCACAGCACGACTGACTTCTTAAACACATTCACCATCTTCGGTGATCGCCTCACGACTAAGTTCTCTAACTCACTTCTCTCAAAAGCTTATCTCCCGCTTATATACCCCCAGTCTTTTCCTTTTTCCATTGTTCCAAAACTTCGTCGCAAATGCCCGTTGACAGTTTCTTCCATTATCCCGAGATTTATATTATGCAGCTGCAGTTCCTTAGTCAGAAAATGGCTAACTACTCTGTCATGTCCGAAAGCCGACAATCGAGACAGGATTATTTATCTTTTTGCACCCTCACACACCCAGCTTTTCAAAACGAAGAAATACTCAGTCCTACTCAGTCCAAAATAAACACGTTACAAAACTGCCTCTCGGACAGTCCAGGCTATCCATCAGAAACAATGCCTCACTTAACAGATTTAGTTTGAGAAAGGCCCCACGCAAGTGCACGGTTCCGAATTCTCAAGACCAGTCCTAAATAAACACGTTACAAAAATTGCTCCTCCCACAGTCCAGATTATCCATCCGAAACAATACCTCACTTACCAGGCATTACAATATATATTGTGGTAATTAAGAGGAAATAATTAATTAATAAACAAAAATTTGGACTCGCATTGTTAGCGGCATAAAACACACAAGTCGTACACAAGAATGCAATGTTTGTGGGTATTGTAGAGGTTGGTTCACTAGATGCGCAGAGTAAAGAGTCTGTGGACAGCCGAGCTCCAGTAAAGTCTTCGTGGAAATATAGCAGTGGACAGGCGAAAAGTATAAAATCCAGAAAGTGCCTGGATACATGTAACAACAGTTAGAACATTTTTACAAGTTGCAGTCTGTGAGATAACTACGTAACATTTAACGCTAAATATTTAGAGTGTCGAGGCAAAATTATTATATTCTCGATTCAGACCATTTCTTCAATTTTAGAAGCCCAGGTAACTGCATCCAGCAGTTAACAATCTTCGGAACGAGCTAATTGAATTTCGTAAACGAACAGTGAACCAACTATTGTAAAACTATAAGTGTTGATTAGAGTCAGTGGATAAAAGAATTGCCTGTCTATAATATGCAAGAAGTGTGTGTGTACGAACGAGACGATTTCCTTGCGTACCAGAGACAGTAATGTATAATTCCAGAGAATTACTATCTGTAAACTCATAATTAAAGATATTGTCGTCAGATTTCGGATTTCGTTCAGTATTTAAAGTTCATATTTTATGTTTTTGCATTGTAATAATCTATTGGTGAATTAATTCCATGATAGCTTGATAAAATTTAGATGTTAACAAGTATTTCTTTATTAAAGACACAGTAAACGACCCTGAGAAGTAGTCAAGTATTTTTATTGTAAAATATTAATTTATAATGTAAATTGAAATATATTTGCCTTAATAACTTATGTAAATTTAAATGATTTGCGTTAATAAAATTAATTTGTTTGTCTATTTTAAAATCTCGTTTCTTATTAAAACAATACTATCATTTTAATATTTGTGATCACTACAAATTGACGTTTCAACGTGTGGTTTTCTTTGTGAAGTAAATTGAATAATTGTCTTTTATTTGAAATCATTAGAATATATATAAAAATAATTTGAAATGTAATATTTGACAGAACAGTCTGCTGTATCGCAACTATCAATCACAACACCAGTATTGAAGGTATTATGATTGGTAACATTAACTTGATAGCGAGAAATAGTTTTCAAGCATCAATACAATATCGTAATGAATCCTCTTTCAAGCAATTTTTCTCTGCATTCTGGTAGTAGATTATAACCTAATTGTTTAAATATTCGTTTCTGGAAATTTAAGATATCAGAACTCAGAAATTAGAGAATAGTGTTTCAGGTAATTTCAATTCGGAGATTATTGTTCGCAGATACAGTTCGAGAATTACATTTGATAAGATAAAAACGGGAATGCTTTAAATGATACTTGATTTGTGAGAGTTTTTATTATAGTGACACAGATTCCAAGCAGTATAGAATAAATTAAGCCCTCTTCTTAACTGATTTCAATTATTTTGAACATTATTAGTCGATATCATGATTTGAGTGAAAATAACAGAGTCAAGATAAAAAAAACTGTTGATAGCTTTGAATTTGCATTATTATGCTATCTGTTAACTGTAATTTCCAGATTAATCTTAAAATATAGTCCACAACGTATACACAACAGTGTTTAGAAATTTGATTGAAATATTCTGCATACGATAAAAATAAAAGTATTGTTTTGAAGCTGACTACCGATGCATAGAACAACTTGAGTCCCATACTATGAGTAAGCATTGAACATCATTGAAGCATCCGTTCCGAGAGGTGCTGAAAACACTTAGAGACACCTGGAAGCATTTACAACAGAAAATTACTGAAACGTTCACAGGTTACGGCTATGTTCGCTTGTGTAATCTTGTAAAACCTCCGCAATTGTAACCAATATTCATATTCAGGTAAAGCATGTTTTATACCAGCGTTAATAAAATTAATTATTTTGACGATTTTACATTATCTTTTGCCATATGTTGTGAAATTGATCGACTAACAATTTCCGTAGCGTAGTCAAGAAAAGATTATTTTCACTCGAACTTTACGAGTATAATAAAATCGAATCCTTAAGTACATTTTAGTTTATGGATGATAGTTGTAATTTTAGGGTCTACATGGGTGCACTTTTATTAAACTCAATATCATTTCAAAAGAATGTCGCAAGCAGCTTTGTTGACCTGCAATGAAACTAAATAAGATCTCAATATTTACGTAGAGTTAATCATAAAGGCAAGTACATAGTAGTTGGTATTTGTCAGAGTGAAACGAGCTGATTGATCCGCACGCCATCTGTGATTCAAGTGCGGAACGCTACGCTTAAATATGTGAGCGTGAGAAACATAATCTTCCTGAGACTTATATCCGAATTGAATTGTGACGAATTTCGACGAACAATAACAAGCAAGACAAGGAATATCGACAAACGTTACAGTAAAAAACTCAAAACATTAACAAAAATATTTGATGCAGCTCATTCGCCAATTTTACTTTACAAACGCATTCAAGATAAGTATAATTACTCTCAGTTTCTCAATTATCAAAAAATGGATATGAAAAACTATGAGTAATACATGAGAAATGACTGGATGTCGTCCATGTTTGCGATTAAGCAGACCACAGTTTTTGCATAACAAAATGTTATCAGTAAATAAAGGTGTGAAGTAAGAACGCAAAGAATTTATTCATGAAAACCATTGAGACGGTTCAGGAAAACTTAAACCTTTCAGTCTTATCCATTTAATAAAGTGTAGATTAATACTTCATTTAAATAAACGTTGTAATTTACTTTACTTATCGAGGAAAAATTAGTTTTCAGACTGAAAATATAATCATTAGTAACGTCGATATACGACGTAATATGTCAAAGGATTACCTACAAAACTTTTATGTTATAAATCAATATTATAAAGGTGCTTATTAAAGTTAAACGAACAAATAATTTCTATTATTAATTTAATCAACAATGTCTGTTCGCAGCTCATAAGAACGAAATAAAATGCCCAAATTAACAGACAGTTGACAATTAAAAACACCAAGACACGTTTCCTCCACCAATATTTCATATTTCTCAAAATAATATACACCCAACTGAGAAACGATGTAAGTTTTTTTATTTGGCTTTAATTTGAGTACTTTCCCGAGAGTTTTGAATAATTCGGAATAAAATATTAATAGTAATTTTAGGTTGTCGGTAAAGTTTCCTTTATCTCATCATCATCATCCCAGCAAGATATGGATTCCATTGGGAAGTTAGTCTTTTGACAGTTCCGGTAGCGATTTATATCGATACGATGTCGCAGACACATAATTTATGTCTTCAAGCCTTTACAAGACCATTTACGTTCTCGTTTGAAGTTTGTTTAGTTTTCTAGTTCACGTTCAATTGCTACCATAATTTGTTTATTTAAATTGTACTCACCATCTACATATAACAATAAATACAACTACTCGGGATAAATAGCAAACATACTTGTATAATCTACACATACGTTCCCACTAGAAAACCGCTGAGTAATTAAGGACACATTCATTATCTATCAGCAGATCGTAACTTTGCACATTGTAATTACAATATATAGTTTTCAGTTTTGATAGTTAGGGCTGTCCAATTACTGTAACCCAAACTAGGTCGTCAAGACCATCATCATCAATCAGCTAAGCGGTTCGACACTACTCTCGCTCATTTCGGATATTTAATATTAACCTCTTTCTGACCATTACAGTTGTGTTTCTCTTAGCACCTGACGAAAGGGACAATGATCCCAGAAGCGTTGTGTGGTATTTATATTACCTTTTTTGTCTGTATTAGCTATTTTTTTATTCATTAACCCCTTTCCATACCGTATCAGTTGGAGAACTACGTCTGCACTATTATTATTCATAATCATAATAAAGATCGCCAAATACAGACAAAAGAAATGATAATATAAATACCACACAACGTTTCTGGAAGTCTTGTTCCTTTCTTCACGTGCAGAAAAAACGGAAGAGCCTTGAGCGATACAACTGCACTAATCAGTTTACAAAACTCAAAATCACCCGAAGAAACGTTGTGTGGTATTATATTACCACTTCTTTCGTTTGTATTTGGCTGATCTTCCTTATTATTAATTTTCAAACACACGTAAATTTTTCGTTTTATTATTATTCATTTCAAGTACCTCGAAATTGATTACAGTTTTATGCATAATTTTCGCCTCAAGTAGGTGATAGGTGTGTTAACCCACACAGTGTTTTCTTCAGACTGTCAGTCACACACACCGAAAACCATGCAGAGCAAATTCGTTCTAACACCAGAATCTCGGGTTAATCAATTTTAAAAACATTTAAGCTATTGAATAGCTTATATATACAGTTTTGTATAATCTTACATGCGATAACAAAAGAATTTATAATCATTTAAAATAATTGTCAGATAATAAACAGGAGCCAGAGTAAAATATAGGAAATATGACTAATAATTCTTAAATTGTTTTTTTATGGGCCAAAGGCCCTTAAAGGGCCCCTTGAAAGCACGCACGGCCAAGCATGGGGGTCTACCACTTTCTACACCCCCTCTGCACGTGCTGTTAGTAAACTAACTTGGAACACAAGGATTGGTAACTTGTGTTTGATCCGCACCTGAGGGAATAATACCCTTGAATACGGTCATTCGTAGTTTGTGATATAGACAGAATGAAGAGCGTAGGGCTGGGGTAAAAAAGTGCCGATAATTCAACCTGAAGGGTTTCCTTACCGGTTAAAATATCTCAACGATAGTTAAGGGGGTTGACTGGCTCAAGGAGCTATAATACTGTACTTGTGCGACAGCAACATTGTAAATGGTTTGGTTGGTAAGAATAAGTTAGTAGTTGGTTGTGGGTATGACGCACGTCGATCCTCTTCTCGTCGTGGAGTCCGGATCTCCGTACACGTCCTGTAACAGCCGTAAGCGAGTGTGGTCAGTTATATTGTTTTGAGTCAATCATGGGGGTTCGGGGTGGAGGAGGAGGTGCTTGGGGCGTTTGTGTTTTGTGACGCGGGTGTGGTCTTAGTTGCCCAGTCGCCTTATGATAGTGTGGTGTGAGAATTGTGTCTTGCTGTACAGGCATACAGCATGTTCTTTGATAACGTCCATTAATAGCAGAATGTTTAATTCGCGGTGGACGTCTTTTGTTCGTGTCCTCCAAGGACCTTGTTTTGTACAATCTGGAGGTTACGTATTAAATTGTTGGAGTGAATAGTTTGAAAGGAAGTTGGCGTCCCGGAACTAGCGTACCGAGAACCTGTGGCCTGGGTCATCCTCGAAGGAGAATTGGTAATGGGCCACTTAAAAACCGTTTAATGCGCGACGATGTTTGTCGCCCGCGGCACTGAGCTGACAACGCCGTGAGGAAACGAGCGTATTAATTCAGCCAAGAGTTGGCCTCCATTCGCAGCTCGTAATAAATCGTTGCTGAGCGCAGGCGAGCTGCAGCGGTTTGATAAGTCATAGGTTCGTTTCACTTTGAGTGCCGACCGCCCTGTCACACTGGAATATAGGTCTCCGCCGCCGAGACAGAGATAATGATTTACATGTGGCGTGGCAGGATGATGATGTCGCCAAGGCCTGATGTTAGACAAAGCACGATTACTACGGCGCCGTGTTGCTTGTTGAGCTGATAGCACGCGGAATCCCTGCGTGTTTTGCGGAAACTCCCGCGAAGCAGCCGCGGTGAATCCCCGAGGTGCTCCGGAGGTTGCACAAATGCCGCAGTCTGCTAACAGTTGTGTTAATTGCGCCTCTGGTGAATGTGACCTTTCGCGGACTGCGGGTGACAAATTCGAGCGGCGCTCCTTTACTCTCCGCCTTATCATGCCCCACCCGGCGCCCAATCCTTGAATGGGAGCCACACCCTGGCCACGCACGTGCGTGCGGGGGCGGTGTTCACCGCGAGGGGGGAAACATTTAGTCTCCCTGCGCGCCACAGTGCCGTCACTATTTCGGGTCGGGAAGTGCTTGTTGTTGCAAGCGTGCCACCCGCTGTCAGAGGCGGTAAAATATTAACGTGCGTGATTTATGGCCCAATTTAATAAGCTCCGTCTTCACCGGGCTGCTCCTGGCCAGATAAAATTAAAGAAGCGACGGCAAACCTCTGCTTCCGTGGGCCATGATTTAAGGCAGACCCGATTCATAACACCACCAACGAGAAGTGACAAAGGATAACTTTATCGTGCGAAGGCTATTAGTTATGCGAGGTGGTTCCCGTTCTAAGTAGTCGGATTTACGACAAATAAAGAGACTGCCAGTTGGACGCTAGACAAGTGAAAATCACTTTATGGCCAACAGTAAATAGCCGGTGAAAATGTTTCTGGTGCTTGGCAATTTGAACCTTCCCAAGTGTTCCGGCACATTATGTGCATTCTGCAGAGGATTATCTTGAGCCATAGATTTGAAGTAAAAGTCTGATGCTGAGAAATCTCTCCTTATCATCTGTATGGATTCTATTTGATTGCCTTACTGAACTATAGATCTTAAATAATTGAGTTCTGCGGTTCTTGGAAATATTCTCACTTGCATAACATATTAAACCTCTTTCACCTGCCTCCAATTCGAATACTTTACGTACATAATAATTATACCATTACGTGTATGATTCCTGAATAACTTTAATAATACCGAAATTGATAATCTGCTAATTTAATTATAAATTGGTTAAAAAGATGTGCTCAACCCAGAAGTTCTCCTATTGGATATGAGCGGCGACTTACTTTATTTTCTTATTCAATATTATCATTCGTTAATTTCTGATGTTTTTCGAAGTTTTATATTTCAAGACGTTTATGGATCCACACGGGCAATCTATTCTTTTCTGTTTAATTCACAAAGAGTTATGATGTACATGGACATTGTATTTGTCCCTGTTCACAGCCGATATGGATTCAAAATTCATACCTTAATGTCATTAATGTCCTTACTGGAAATAAGCAATTACCTGTGTCAACATGTCAAAGTAATTAGTGCCTAAAGTACTACCAGAGTTAGTACGATAATACTCGATCGTACTAAGATTATTACTACTAGTTTACACAAACGACGATAAGGATAATAATTAACCTAAATTACAACTAACAGAATATATACATATAAACAAAATTTGAACAGATCGTTCACAATCATATTGCAACGTTAAATTTTTAAATAAACAGAATGAATATGAACCCGATTTTAAATTATTAATAGATAGAATTTAAAATTTAACTTAATGCTACAGATATTTATAATTATTATTAGTATAAAGCTAATAAATTAATAATAGCAACCACAACTTCAGGCACTACTTCTGGAATAAGACCTCAAATTGACGACAAACTCGCAAAAAAAAATATTGTAGCATCACGCCATACGAATCAAATTTTTCACTTAAACAGTCATTAATTAAGTCAGCTGGGCTTCTAGAAGGTCGGGCATCACTTCATCATACATTATTTAACTGGATCTTTCCAAAGTTATTTATTTTCACAGCTGAACAGGCAAACACGGACTCTGACATCAGATCGTATTGCGTATTTGCCCTTAAGTAATGCACGGAACTTTAGAAATACATATATTCATTACATTTTTCAATGAATTTTTATGCCTGTTATTCTACGAACAGTGGCGCAATTTACTATGCAAATGATTTACCCCATTGATTTATCTGGTTTTTTGTCACTGTCACTGTCACATAGAGATCATACATTAATTTACGCCTTCTGGAACGAAAGTGATGCTACAGCAGCTTGATAACTTTCTTTAAAACGTTATGCGTGCTGCTGAAATTTGGTTGTATCAAATCCACGTTATTATTTTAATTATTTATGGGAAGTAAGTCTACGTACGTCATGCTAAACATTGTGTTATGAATTACGTTTATTTTCAAAGTATTCCGGTATGGTAGTTTATACGCCTACGCACAATATGTAGTTGTGTTCCAAATGCGAAGTTAATGGTTTCCAAACATTTCAACTGTTCTCTTTATATCGGTTTCCATCTCTAGAGACTGAATTAGCCCGGACAAGGAATTGATTCGACACTAACCTCTTGCTAAACATTTCATTTAACGAGCATCAATAACTTCAGTGTTGGGAATATTTACAGTCCTCTCCCCGATCTAACCCCTCGGCATCTAACTTCAAATAAGTATGATGACTGACGGTATTTTAACAACTCTAGAATTCTCCTTCGTACTACATAAAATAAGAGGGTCATAAAAAATCACCCCGCATTAAAAGTGAAAAATACTCGCTAATTTTATAAAGTCTAAATATACCCCATAAAGGACTAAACAAATACAACTTACCTACACTGGGACAAAAATTTAGCTTGTAACATATGGAAATAAAAAAAAACTCCCGGTACCTTAAGAGGGTGAAAACTACTCCGGGTAACTTTTTGTAACGACGAGGAACAAACTTCGTTAATGCGAAAATTTAACTTAGCGACTCCTATAACTCACCAATCGACACCAATCTCGGTCTTTTCTGCATTTTTTTATGTAACCGTCTTCCATCACAACCCGTATTTATTTATATTAGTCAGGAAAAGTAATTAATTCAACTATTGGCAACACATGATTTAACTGGCAAAGAGACCGTTACAATTTTTACTATGAACCCATTGATGGGCACACACTGATCTAGCTTAAAATTAACATAGATCGTGACTGACGGTAATTTAACCAGGTTAAAATTCTCCTGGTACACTAAAAAAGTACCGTACTTAATAGGAGTCTAAAAAATACCGCAGTTTTAAATAAAGTAAAAATATCTCCGGTATTTTAAAGTAGTTAAAATCCTCCCGATATTCAGAGGAAGTCAACAATATTATCGGTAGCTTAAAGAAAGTAAAACATACTCCCGGTTTCTTAAGGGATTAAAACTTACTCTCTATATCTAAAGCAAGACATGATACAGCCCATACCCTAAGGGAGTCAGAATACTCCACATATCTTAAAAGAGTCAAAATCTGAATCTAAAGAGAGCAAGCAATACTCCAGATGCATTAAGTGAGCCAAGAATAGTCCCGATACAAAAAGGTAGTCATGAATATTCTCAATTCATTAACAGTATAAAAAACCCGATACGTTAAGGCATTCATTAAAACTTCAAATACCTTAAAGGAGTTAAAAATACTTACGGTACCTTAAGGCGGTCATATTTAATCCTTATACGTTAAATGAATAAGAAATAGTCCCAGTGCATTAAGAGATTATAGACTACCAGCTGCTATCTAATGGGAGTCAAGAATACAATCTTAAGAGAGTTGAATAGATTTGCCTAGTAGTGGTTTCTGCCTTCATAGAAAATGCAAACCAATAATAATAATAATAACTAAATCATTAAAAACGGCATATATATATATATATATATATAGAAAATGCAATAATAATAATAATAACGAAATCAGAAAAAACGGCATATATATATATATATATATATATATAAATTATTTTTATGGGAAAATATTTTAACAGCATTATTAATTAATTATAAATTTTCACTAAATATTATTGAAACTGTTCAATGCTAAGAAGTATTGTATCTAATAATTATTACAGTATATACATATCAGATATATATAATATTATTCCAGGCCATAATTTAAATTCTATGATTTAGCTAGTACTCAAAGAGTCGCCGTATTGGACGCCATTTTGTTGTAAGACAATATCATTAAATGAACAAACTTGAGTAAGGTCTAGCAGGTAGTAAACAGTCGAAAAATTGTGCAGCAATAAATATTGCATAATTTAAAATTCATCAGAGTTACTTGCCATATTGGGCGCCAGTAAATATGGCGGTATTTTAAATCATTTATAATTACTCAGCCACCATATATTTTCTGAAGACTTGAACCATAATTCATTAATAAAAATTCAAAAAATCGCAATCTGCAAATTCTGTAATATATGTAGTATATTATAATGATATAGACACACAACTAAAGATTCTTAAGAACACTCACTTAAAATTATTTCGTCAGTTTTTTCACATTCATACGCAAATCTTAAAATTATTCTCTCAGCCTTTGCACATTTACGGTCAAATATATTTAATTTTAATTATGTACAAATATAAGCAAAAATTCTGAAGAATTTTCACTTGAAATTGTTCCCTCGGTCTTTACCATTCAGAATATAAACTAATAGTCGCCATATTCCGCATAAATAAATATGACGACGGAAAAAGCTTTCCCAAGAATCGTAAAACGTTTCGTATTTGTTTTTATTGTCATTCGATGCCAAATAGAGTATTGCCGGATGAAATTATATAAATAATTCGATCAGAATTTTTCCCGTTTAGCTCATTACGTAACACGAATATTTTTTATTTTGCTGTAACGTCCCATCCCTTGACAACGAACCTGTGCTGTGACGTCATGGTCCCAGCGTGCAGAGAATACTTTAGCACATATTTGAAAATTTATCAACAACATTCCGTTTTTTACCTTTATGGTAGGGGTTTCTAACCGCCACAGCGTTTCTCTCCGTGTTTTTAAGAAGTGTACCACGTACTGTTACAATTTGTCCACGCGTTTATATTGGCGTCAAGAATATACAAACATATATCCTATTTTATTATATAGATTCACAAAATTTGTAATACTCTAACTATTATATTTTGACCGTAATGATAAAGAGATTAACACACAGAGCAATGCAACTGGTACAAGTAATAATTACTCTCAGAGACCAGGAAATATGAGGAACTTAATATTATTTTTAGACCAGTAAAATTAGTGAAATTTAGAACATTTTTATCGCACTTAAATTGACGTCAAATAGAAGTATCCAAGGTTTACTCAATTTCCTTGAAGTGAACCTACATGAGGCCAAAATCTACATTTTCGTTTTCAGGTTTTCGCTCGTTGGTGTACCTCCAAAATGGTGCTTAAAAACGAAACGTAATAATAGACTTTGGGCATACGGTAAGAGTTGTTCGCTGTTGGGACAGTCGTCCCGCTGCCTCCTAAACTGGTCGAGGCACGGAGAAGGGAAAGCTGCGCCCCCACAGCAAACTCCTCTCCCGCTATTCGGAAGGGCGTGGCACAAGTACCAAATGCCTGACCTACCTGACGCAGGTTTTTCTAGGATTTCCCTGCATCACTTTTAGGCAAATTGCCTGGTACGATCCTTAAACCATAGCCCGAAAGCCCTAGTTAATCCTTGACTACCTTCCTCTACCCTTCCGCATCCCCCCTTTCAAATCCCTTCTTATGCTATTAAAGGGAAGTTGCCGCATTGCGGATTACCCTCATGTAGCCTGTTACCCAAAAACTAATCATAAAAGACCACCAAATAATGCGTCGAAATTCGGTCCAGTATTACTTCGATGTTGACAATGTCAAAAAGACAATTTTTACAAACAAATAAAATAATAATGACTACAAAATTTTAATTTAAATGACTTTTTATAACTTTAAATTCTGTCAAATACTCATGAAAATTTGAAAATATTGTTTTCTGTCAAGCTTTTGACATTTTGTGAAAAAGGAACTTCACAGGTACGTCACTATTAGTTCATCAGTAAAACATTTATTTCTACCAACAGATCAAACTTTACTGAGCGGTTAGACCATTCTTCGTTCACCGCGTTACATTATTTTTCAGAAGCAGCCAGATCCATCTGTATCGAGATGCTCCTTCATCGCGATGTATTTTTCACGGTTCTTTAGATTCACAACACCTCAATCTTCAAGAAACAATATATTCTTCCTGAAATTTATGGAAATTCGTCAAACCGTGAATTTCAAACATTTTCGTAAATATCCGCACAGAGTATGAAAAACAATTTGACATATTCATCCTTTAACGTATACGGCTGTAGGATTAAAATGAGAATTAAATTTCGCACATATGAACCCCAATGAGACATAGTTCCCTAAAGCATATTATAGAATCATAAGACACTATGATCTAGTAATGACACCATTTGTGACAGGCAGACAAAAGTGGAAAGTATGTCAGTGGGTGACAGGTGAGCCTAACCGCAGATCATCTACCTTTGGCGGAGTGACTCAGCGAGCTAAATTAAGAAACCTTCACTCCCGATACCTGCTCGAGCCACAAGTAATTAGCGTTCACACAGGCGCCGCCGACAAGAAGTGTTAACGCACTCTTATAAATAAACTTTCTCGGACCGGCGCCGCTCATTTCGTCACGAACACGCACACTCGTTCATCCAGTTCCGCTCAATATTCGTGGACAACATCTGAAAGAGGCAGGGCGACCGGGATCTGAGCAGTCGCTGGTCATTGCTGTGGCGTGGGCTTCTTTCCCAGACACTTCGGCCATCAATCATCGCTCTCGTTCGTCGAACGCATCTGGTGCAAAGGACAGGCTCTACGGTTTTACAGTGATTCATTTCTCCAACGTAATAAAATCCAATATCATTATTATATAAAAGAAACTGAATTAAATTATATATTTACCGATTAGAGTGTACCAAATGTTGCCTTCTGGATTATTCTGGTCTGTCTGTATTTTCAAAAATACTAGAAAAAATTCTACACAAAAAGTTACTTGAATTCTTAACGAAGTATAAAGTAATTACTCCCGCTCAACACGGCTTCCTCAAACAAAAATCCACGAGGACTGCTATGTACGAGTTCATTCAAAGTATACAAAATTCCCTTGATGAAAAACTGAAAGTAGCCGGAATGTTTGCTGATCTCTCGAAGGCATTTGATCTTGTAGATCACAGCAAACTCCTCCAAAAATTAGAATATTATGGGATCAGAGGCAACGTTTTGGCACTCTTTGAATCATACCTCAACAATCGGAAACGGAAGGTAGCCTTAAAAAACAAAGCTGGTGAGGTGCACTTGTCAGGCATTACTTGTGGCGTGCCTCAGGGCTCAATATTAGGTCCACTGCATTTTCTTTTGTATATTAATGATCTTCCAGAATATATGGAAGCTATAAAATCTGTCTTATACGCAGATGACACTAATCTGTTAATTACGGACATTGATTTAAATAATATCAATGCGAAAATTGAGATTGCATCTAGAAACCTAAATACTTGGTTCGCCGCCAATAAATTAACGCTCAATGTACAGAAAACTAAGTTAGTTCGTTTTACAACAGAAACCAACAACATCGTAACGGATAAGTTCTCACATCATGCGACTTTCCTCGGTTTGCAGGTCGACAGTAAATTAAAATGGAACTTGCACATTGATCGCCTTGTGCGCAAACTTAGTTCTGTTTGTTACTCATTGAGACTATTGATGCAACAAGTTGATACAAAAACTGCTTCACTAGTCTATTTTGCCTACTTTCATTCACATATGTGTTACGGTATTGCCAACTGGGGCAATTGTTCTCGTAGTGTGGATGTTTTCAAACTGCAAAAACGAGTCATTAGAATTATATCAGGTTCAGATGCTAGAGAAAGCTGCAGGCCGCTGTTCAAAAGACTTCATATTCTGACTCTACCTAGCGCTTACATATTAGAAATATTAAAAAAATTTAAACGCAACATGAACCTTTTTGCAAGTAACGGGGACAATCTTGGAGGAACCGTTCAGTTCTCAGCCTCAGTCTCTACGAGTCTAGCGTTCATTATTCCGGTATCGCACTATTTAACAGCCTTCCTGAACATGTAAAGAACATCAACAACTACAACTCATTCGTCAAGGAGTGTAAAACTTTTCTTGTAAAGGGAACTTATTACTCCGTACACGAATTTTTGAATCGGTCTCACATTCGTTGAACTGCCTTGCCTACAAAATTGCCGAATATGCTATAAATATGTAAATAGTTTGTCCAGTTTTCCCCTTTTGGTTCTGTTTTTCCTGCCTCTGCTTTCTGTTTTAGTAAATATCCATGACGACATCCCTCTGTACCTAGCGACAGGAGATGATTACCAGGAAGTGATTAGGGTCGTGCGCGTGTTTCCTAAAGATAGTGTGTATGATTGTAGTGACTAGACAAATGTGAACAGATATGAATTTTTGTGTGTGTGTAACCTATTAATATGAATTCTGTTTATATGTAATTTATCTACTGTACATTTGTGACGAATCCTATTTCCTCTTAAGAGGGCTAATGCTGAATAAATCTATCTATCTATCTTCACTCACGCACTGTGGTCAGCTGGCTTGCTTCTTTTCAATCTCCTGGTACGGTGTTGTTTTCCAGTAGTCGGACCAGTAGGTCACCATGGAAGCCTAGCTTCATGCTTCTCAGGATACCTTTTTATTTCTTCTTTAATGGTTATAATCCAGAGATCACTATGGAGATCTGTATTTCTGACAAACTAGGGAGTATTTACAATTTTTCCTAGCACTTTATTCTGAAACTATTTATTTCTCGTAATTTAACAACACACTAGATCAACTATTATCAGAGATACTTCTAGATTCCAGAATACGGGTGATAGGTGGATAAAAATCTAATTTAGTTTATGGTTTGTATATTTTGCTATTTCCGAGGAAAAAACCAAAATAAAGCCGATAATATTAAATAAGTTATTATTACAATAGTTAGATATTCTGAAAATCTTTTGTACCAACTTCTACGAATTATTGAGTCTCAATTAAAGGTATTTATATACATATTGGGAACCGTTATAGAGGATAGTGCATAAATCAGAGACAAAGAGCTTGATGACGTCCGCACGTCTATTAATTGTCATACTTCTCACTGCTATTGAATACCCTATAACGACAGGGAAAATTAATAATAAGAATGATAGCCAAATACAGAAAAGCCTTTTGATTTTTGTCAAATGACGAGTGCAGTTGTGTCGCTCTAGGCTATTCCGTTTTTCCGGCATCTGAAGAAAGGAACAAGGCTTCCAGAAACGTTGTGAGGTATTTATATTATCACTTATTTTGTCTGTATTTGGCTATTTTTCTAATAATTAATTTTCAATCAGACGTAAATTTTTTCATTTCTAAAGAGAAATGTGTTGTCAGAACCAATGGCTTGTTTCTCCGTTCTTTGTGAATATACAATGTTTCATCTTATCAACTTCATACTTAATATACGGAATTTTTTTAAAAAAATATTAAAATATAGAAGAAGGTACCACACGTACACTGTTTTCAATAAATATGTACGGTGTACATAGTAGATACAAAGTGTAGATAGTAATACAACGTCATTAGTCTTAGTATACTTCGAGATGTACTTTACTTTATTAGGATATAATTAATTACACAACTATTTTTTGACTATATGAAAATTATTATGAAATATAAAACGCCTGGATTACTAACTGGATGAATAAATAGCCAATTAGCAGAAAAATTAATTATAAATATCACACAGCCTTTCTGAAATCCTTGTTGCTTTCTTCATGTAATGCAAAATAACGCAAGGGCCATAAGAATGTCACACCACAGAACCAGAGGACGAACTGACAAGAATTTTGGGTTCGTCATCTGTTTCTGCGGTGGTTCGTTCTTTCGGCTTTTGCGATTATTGAATCTCCTGACGAAAGCAACAAGTATTGCAGAATCGTTGTGTGATATTTAATTTGTACTTATTTTTATCTATTTATTTGTTTTGTAAGAAAACAATGCAAACATTTTTAACCTTGGATACAGTTTACTCGGGAAGTTGGCACTTCACCTGAAGAAGATGGCGGTGCAAGCCATCGAAACGTTGTGTAAATTAAATGACGCTACCCGGTTGGAATCCCGAGAAAACTTTATCCAGCAGTTACACCTACGTTCCTTATTTTTAACCTTATTTATAAAACATATAAAATTTGTGTTCCGTACATTAAGTTATGTTCATAATTCAACTATGAATCGTTAAATCAAGAATAACGTTGAAAATAATGTTCAACAATAATTAAACTTTTCAAATAGGCGTTTCTGTTCATAATTGAAAATCAGTTGAGAAAAGACAAAGAAAACGTATAATTTTTTGCATCAATCGGAAACGATCATTAAATACAGATCATACATAGGTTCACATCAAATGTAAGAAGTAAGAAAATGAAAATTTCTATTTGTATCGATTATATCAGTATATTTATGCGCACCTGGTACTTGGAAATAAAATTCTGTACTTGAGCCTGATTCTTGAATGCCGAAACCGGTTCTTATCGGTACTACAGTTGTCCGTTTATCTCGATGTTAAACTACAACCCACAGTGACCTTTGTGTTGATATCAAACGTGTCTTTGATAGACCAGTTGAAAGTCTAGAAAAAGACACGTATACATACATATAAGGCAATGGTGAGCACGACACAGGCGAACGTTTGAGTGACGGTTGGTGTCATTTGGGTGGATGTACACGACTGCACTTATCTGATTTGGCAGCAACTTGGGACGTCATCAGCTATCGCCGTCAGCTCCTGAGACAGGATTGTAGAGATATTAAGGACGACGAGAGCTAACGGAGTTTGCATGTTCTACATCTGGGATGGAGTACGACACAGCGCCTTTATTCTCGAACAACGATTGTCTTTGAATAAGGATGGAATTTCTTATTGATTTCAGAAAAAAAAAATTATTCGTTTTGTACACAAGTCCCTGACTTCTTATTTCCGTATCATATGCATTACGTGTAAATTTTAACCAATTTACTATTTTTATTTTCACGATAAGGTCATAATGTGTTCTACAAAATAATGGAATTCAATATTTTGTTTTTTAAAAAATCATTCCATTTTAGTGGTCTATAATTGGTGGTCTGTAGCAGAGAAAGTCAACAACAACATATCTCAAGGAATAAACTCCTGCTGATTGATATTAAAAATATTTTAAATCTACTGTAACAAGTCTAACGGTAACGAAAATATAGTTTACTAGCCTCCGTCTAATAAATATGTATATATTTTCTTGATCTATAAATATTGTAACGCGTGTATTTAGGTTTAAGTTTTTCTTTGTCTCGGAAGTGATGTTTGCTGTGGTCTTGAGAATTCGAAACCGTGCACTTGCGTGGGGGTGGACGAGATAAATATTTCCATCCAAGTAATTTCGTGTCCTGTCTCGATTGTTGGCCTCAACGTGACAGAATAGTTAGCCATGGTTGACTACGGAACTGCAGCTGCGTGCTATAAATCTTGTGAAAATGGAAGAATCAGTCAGCTGGCATTTCGACGAAGTTTTCTAACAATGAAAAAAGTAAAAGAATGGGAGGATATAATGGAGGGGACGGAAACTGGACAGTTGTTCTGCGCTCACCGAAGCTGGTGGATGTGATTAAGAGAGGCTCCGTAAAGTTGTTGTCTCTGATATAGTTCGAGGCAGAATCGACGTGAGAAAGGGGTCACAATTGGTTAGTGAAGAGTTCACAGAATAGCACCACACAATTTAGTACGACGGCTTGCCAGCAATCAATCCCGGAGGCCGACGACTTAGCCAGTGATCAACCCCTGAGTCGACACCAGTACGTCGGTACGAGAGCTACAGCAGGCAACACAACACAGAATAGCAGTACGCATTTGGTACGGGCAGCAGATCTCTTCTATGTAAAAACCACAGGTGCCTGAGATAAGAGTTTTCATGTTCAACTTTAATAAACTTATATAAAATTTCTTTATTGGTCAAATATTTATTTTGATTTAACGTAAAAACCCAGCCCAAAAAAATAATTCTTTACAATATCCCAGTGTAATACTTGTACCAAAAATTGTAATGACAATAAATTGTGATTGTATAACTTTTTGCTTGGTTTGGCTAGGAACTTTATTTCGAACACACATGTTCCTGATCAGTAAATTTATAACGAAGATCGTATTTCCTGGCCAAATCTCACACCGCGCCGCCAGGAAAGAACTTTATGTTGTCAAAAAAAACTGAACCATTTTCGTGTAAATATGGTGGAGGTTGTAGCCTTGATCACCCAAGATGTGCTTCACTGGTCGTGGTGCTGCTGATTAGTTTTAAAATCCTGTCTTTTCTACACAATTTCTCTACTAGTTTCCTTATGCATGGAGCCAGAACTTTTATTGATACGAATGAACTTGTTACAGTAATTTTCGCTCAAAATTCAAGACTCTAACGGATGTTATGAATATGAATTATCACTTTACGAGGGTTGCTTCATAAGTCTGGTAAAAATGAAACAAAAATATTTTTTTACAGAAAACTTACAGTATTTATTCACATTATTTGGTCTCCTTCCTTCGCTACACACTTGGACCTGCGAGTTTCCCATTTTGTCAACCCATCACAAAAATATATTTTCTTAAACTTCGTCACAGCCTCGATCACTTCTTCATTTGATGAAAATTTCTTCCCTCCACCACAAATTTTCAATTTCGGTAACAATAAGAAGTCACTTGGAACTAGGCCTGCTGAATAGGGTGGATGAGAAGCCAATTCTTATCCTAACTCATACACTGAGACTGCTGCTGTGTGCGCTGGCGCATTGTCCTGGTGAAACAGCACTTACTTGTGCGCCAATCATGGACTATTCTCAGTCACCACCCGTTTCAAACGATCCAACAGAGCAGCATAATAGAGCCCAGTTAAGGTTGTGCCCTTTTCCCATAAACCTATTAATATTATGCCCTGAGAATCCCAAAAATTAGTGACCATCACCTTTTCAAGCCGACAAAACGGTGTTCACTTTTTTCGGTGCACTTTCACCAGCTTTAGTCCATTTTTGATTGTTATTTGGTCTCTATAGTGTAGTGCTGAATCCAAGATTTATTTACGATGCTTCTGCGTAAAAGGTTTTCTGGGTTACTCCTAAACGTTGCTGGATTCTGCGTTGAAATTTTTTGTGTGTCCGTTTTCGGTCCAATGTCGATAGTGGCGGCACCCATCGCTCAAAGATTTTGCAATCCAAACGTTTAGTTGAGAAGCCTACGGCATCAGCTACCTCATGCACTTTTAGCCTGCGATCTACCATTACGACATTGTGAACGTTTCCGATGTTTTCCTGAGTGGTGACCTTGGGCGGCCGGAGCGAGCATCATCTTCATTGCTTCTGGATCCTCGTTTAAACTCATTAATCCCGAAGAAAATTGTCTTCAATGCTGGTGCAGTGTCCGGGTGAACCTCATTTAATTCGGTTTTGATTTTTTTTTCAGTGTAGACAGGTTATGTATAGGGTAATTCACATAGTGGCAACTCCCCTCTTATAGCGTAGGAAAGGGATTTGAAAGGGGGGATGTGGAAGGGTAGAGGAAGGTAGCCAAGAGTTAACTAGGGCCCCTGGGCTGTATTTTATTCGCATAAAGAAATGCAGGACAAACCCGAGAAAAACCTGCATCGGGTATGTCGGGCATTGGGTACTTGTCCCACGCCCTTCCGATAGCGGGAGAGGAGTTTGCTGTGGGGACGCAGCATTCCCTTCTCCGTGCCTCGACCAGTTTAGGAGGCAGTTGGCCGACTATTCCAATGGGAATAGCGAACAACTCTTACCGTATGTCCAAGGTCTGTGACCCCGGAACATACACCTCTCAAAACAGGCCGAGGTGCCTCGGCTTGTGGGAATCTTAGTTCAAAAACGGAGAGGAAAAGGCATACCCAAAGGTAGCCCCTTCGTATCTCTCCTAAAAGGTTCTGCCTGCGAGAGAACAACCCTCGCAGGTTACCTGCGAGAGGATCCTCTCGCAGGCTCTTTCTTCCCCGGGCTTTTTGTGCATCTGTCCAAACATTCAAATGAAAGTGTTTAATGACAGCGCGAAATTTGTTTTTTTCGCTGTCTCCGCCTGGCTACACATCTAACACTTCAGAAGGATGCCAACAATAGACTACGAGAGGCATATTTTTAAAACTTTTAGGAATATTTTTGAAAGGATCATATTTACTAACTATGGCGTGAAGCTGAAATATTTTCCCGCTCTTTCATACTTATCGAATAACCCTCGTACTTGCATAAAATTCTGTCGGCTTTGCAAGCTGATTAGGAACCCGAGAGCAATTTCTACTGCTATTCGCCTTGCTTATACATGAGTTCATCTTGAAAGTGCTAGGATCAAAATTATATAAACTGCAGAATTCATAAAATGGCAGTAATTTATATTTTTCAGTGTTATCCGGACGTAGACTTAGGCTTAACGAATCTCGAAAATCTTTTGAGATTAATTCGTTGATTGGGACAGTAGATTAGTGTTTGTGGACTAATCACTTCCGAGGATGACGGACAGAACCTGTCTGGTACAGTAACCCTCTCCTGTCAAAAGGACCGATGCGAGATTCTCACCGTATGGACGTTTGCTTGCAGAGTCATTTATTATGCTCTAGGGTCTGCCCGCAATACAGGCCAAATAACTTAGACAAATATAGTTGCGCGCCATTAAACAGGTTTAGAAAGTACCTTCTCGTCTATACGGCTGAGTTCATCTCTGCTCCCGCCTTTAACGCACTGCAGCATAATTGCCTTAAGTAAGATAATTTGCACACCACTTAAAAGTTGGTTCTTCGTTCGCAAGAACAGAATTTCTTTACGATCCTAAGTAATTAACAGAAAAAATTCTGTAACCAAAACCAGAATACTTGCCAAGAATAAGGTTTTATCGTACTGGTAAAATAGACTAAATTCAAGGATAACATCATAAATTAGCTTGTCACTAGGTAATTTGACAATTATTAACAAGTTTTGAACACGAGATCCATATTTACGATTTCGACAAACACTTAAGAGATCGTCGTGACGTCTTTAATCTTGTATTCATAGCTTCAAATACATCAAATGAGCTGTACGATTCACGTAGCGAAAGTGCTATATATCTTTTGATGCCACTAGTCACAGCTCATCCATTCTTTTTCCTTACAGGTACGACTTCCGAAACTTTTCTTCATTGTCACCGAATACTAGCTTTAGTTGGAAATAATACTTTGTACGATTTCCGAACCACCCGAAAAGTTGAAATATTTATTAAATACTAGCTGAGTGCCCGAGTGTTGCCCGGGTATTTATTTAGCAGAATAGTTAATGTGATAATTAATCTCAGTGACTCCTATAACTCCGGAATCGACACTAATCTCAGTATTTTATGCATTACTTTACATGTAACCCCCTTCCACCACCACCCTTACAGTCAGGATGCTTCACTACCTTGCCTTTTGGAGTTGAAATTAAACACTTAAAACTTCTAGTATGACAATATCAAATTAAACTACCCCAAAAATGTTTTATTCCACGGTAATAATGGTTTTTAAGAATGGTTTTAAATTCTTCACCCTCCACTCCTACCCCTAGAGGCGGTAGATGAGTCTTAATCCCTCCGTGTTTGTTCCTGGATCATAAGTAAAATGTGTATAAAGTTTGGTAGAAATTTCTCCACAAATTTAAGATTATATACAGAAATTTCCCTTCTCCCCACCCCCACACTTAGGGGCGGAACTACATGTTAACTGACATAGTGAATGTAAGAATTAAACTTACTGAAGTCTATATACCTGGTTTTTATACCAATATCGGTTGTTTCGTGTTAGTTCTTGTAACTCCTCTCCACCCCCTCCCGTTGGTGCTTTAAGGGATTGAAATTATACGCTAAAAACATCTGGATAGAAAGTATTTAGCATGTTTTATAATTTCATCGCCGTGCACCCCTTGGGAGTTTTTTAACGCTTGGAGAACCCACCAGAAACCTTCCCGGAGGTACGCAGAACAAAGTTTCATCGCAATCGGATGAATGGTTTAGGAGCGCATAGACACACAGACAGACATTCATTTTTATATATAGAGAGAAGCAAAAAATCAAGGAAAACGTTAAATATGGTAGACACGTAGTGGGATTAATAATCTGGCGTTATTTGGAACTAAATTCGCTCAACCTCGGTGAAGGGGAGGTGTTTGCGTGCCAGTTGACAATTATAATGATTTTATTCAGCATCCGACTACGGGGTTGGACATTACCAAATGTTTGTAGAGGAATGAACTGAGAGAATCACAATAAAGAGATACGTCTTATTGCTGTTTTAAATCCTGTGAAACGAAGTCGATATGCAAGTATGCTTAGTTTTTAGTCTGTAAATCTGGTTCGATGTACGAGTTTGTTAATCTCGACAGATTCAGAAGTTGTGACGTAGAAGTTTATTAATCTTGGGAGAGGCTCAAGTTATGACAATTGTAATTATTTTTATCAAATTAATTTGTCCCAAAATTTATTTATCACCATGGTTAATGCGAGAATTAAACTCAGCGACTCCTATAGCCCCGGAATCGACACCAATCTCGGTCTTTTTTCTATTACTTTTTATGTAAACCTCTACGTTAAGGGTGATTCCCTCCCCTGCCTTTTGGAGTTGAAATTGGACACTTGAAAATTCTAGAATGACACTATCGAATTAAACGACCCCGATACATTGTATTCGCTAATAATGGCCGTTTTTAAATTCCATCCCCTCCACCCTCAAGCCTAGAGGTGGTAGGAGTGTTTTAACCCCTCAGTGTTCATTCCTGGATCGTAGTAACATGTGTATAAAATTTGGTACAAATTGGTCTACGCATTTAAGATTGAATACGGAAATTTGTTTCACCACATTCCACTCCCACTCTACGGGCTGAAATACTTCTTAAACAGTATGGTAAATATCAGAATTAAACCCAGGGACTTCCATAAACCCAGATTCAACACCAGTTTCCGTTGTTTACTCCTTACTTATATGAAACGGACTTTCACCCACATCCTCCCC
This sequence comes from Zhengitettix transpicula, assembly GCA_037074705.1. Taxonomy (NCBI): domain Eukaryota; kingdom Metazoa; phylum Arthropoda; class Insecta; order Orthoptera; family Tetrigidae; genus Zhengitettix; species Zhengitettix transpicula. Next base: position 69,983,165 of record CM073590.1, on the reverse strand, counting down.
CACGCCTAGGGGCTGAACTACAGCTTATCTGCAATAGAGAATGTCAAATTAAACTCACTGACTTCTTTAAACATCGATTTGACTCCAATCTTGGTTGTTTAGTGATATACCCTCCATTATTGGTGCTTTAAGGGGTTGAAATTATACGTTAAAAACGTCTGGGTAGAAACTATTAACCACATAGTTCCCGTTTAGAAATTAATCGACGCTAATATCGGCAGCTTTAACATGTTTATAAATTTCACCCCCGTTCACCACTTGGGAGTTGCCTAGAACTTGGAAAGGACGACAGAAACAGTCACGTGCGTGCAAACAAGGCACCACAGTTTCATCGGAATGGGATAAATGGTTTAGGAGCGCATAGAGGACACACAGACAGATATTTATGTTTATATATTATATTTATGTTGAAAAATAAATCTGGTTAATTAATACATGCCATCACCTGTTTAAGCATATAAATATTACAGTTTTGTAATTTTTTTTACGTAAAATATATAAATTTGAATAATTTTGAAACTAATTACTTATCATGTATTGTAATCAAACGGCTTTATATAAATCTTTTTGGCATGAATGCCAAAAGTGAATTCGCCCATACTTCGAACCCTAGTATATCTATAGTTATAAATTCGTTTTGAGTTGTTTAAATTTCTCTTTTTCAATATAGATGCAATAAAATATTTCCTAGCCCATAAGTTATTGACACTACTGATATCACTGTAGAAAATATGTTTCCTCATTCAAACAATTTCGTCACTGTTCAACGTTAACTGTATTATAAAAATCTCCAACTCGATTCACGGAGTTTTAGAGGGCTATTCTCTCGCAGGCAAGTACCTGCGAGGAGTGTTCTCTCGCAGGCTGAACCTTGTAGGAGAGACACGCAGGGGCTACCTCTGGGGATGCCTTTTTCTCTCTCCGTTTTTGAACAGGCACCTCGGCCTGTTTCGAGAAGTGTATGTTCCGGGGGTCGCAGACCTTGGGCATACGGTAAGAGTTGTTATCTGTTCCCATTGGAACAGTTGGCCAGCTGCCTCCTAAACTGGTCGAGGTACGGAGAAGGGAATGCTGCGTCCCAACAGCAAACTCTTCTCCGCTATCGGAAGGGCGTGGGACAAGTACCCAATGCCCGACCTACCTGATGCAGGTTTTTCTAGGGTTTTCTCTGCATTAATTTTAGGCAAATGCCGGGTAGGAGCCTTAAGCTATATCCCGGGGGCCCTAGTTAACCCTTGGCTACCTTCCTCTACCCTTCCGCATCCCCCTTTTCAAATCCCTTCCTATGCTATTAAATGGGAGTTGACACCATGTGGATTACCCTCATGTAGCCTGTTACCCTAAAAAAAACTGGAGTTTTAAAATTAATACCTCTATCGCAATTTGAAAACATTTTTGTGGAAATCGAAAAGTTTTTTAGTCCTTGGCGACGCCGCTTGACAACAGCTGTCAAGCAGATTTCAGGACTTAAAAAATATAATAATAAGAAAGATAGCGAAATGCAAACAAAATAAGTGATAATATAACTACCACACAACCTTTCTGGGTTCTTTGTCCCTTTCTTCAGCTTTTGAGATTTGTCAACTGACCAGTGCAGTTGTTTCGCTCTAGGCTCTTCTTAGCCCCTGAAGAAAGGGACAAGGATCCCAGAAACGTTGTGTGGTATTTATATTATCACTTATTTTGTCTGTATTTGGTTATCCTTCGTATGATTAATTAATTTTAAATCATTAAAAATATACTTTCGGACCGCATGTATACTCCATATGCACTAAAACTTTAAACACCGATACAAAAAATTTCTGAACAGATTGTTGTAATTTTCGGCCCTTGAAGAGTTTCAATCAAACGAATATTTTAGTACCGTTACCTAAATGCACCATAGTGTATATATCTCAGTATGCAATTTTATATTGACTCGATATTAATTCCGCATATTTTTTCTCTTAGCTATCAATTAACGTCAATTAATGTTATTGGCGTAATTTTAATTTTATTTATTGACTTAGTTGAACTTGTTTGAATTGTTGTTTTTAGTTACATTTCATTCATATTTTGAACTAATTAATAATTAAAACTTGAATTCCGACTAATTATAAAAACAATATTCAAGTGTAATTTTTTGGGAATAATATAATATTTCTTTTCTTTGAAGTTAAAATAATTTTTTCAACTTATATAGGGAAGGAGAGTTCATAAGAAATTTCTGGAAGTCTTTCATGGCAACCCAAGACATTTAACTGCGTAAATATATGGTATATAATACACTTTATAAATTAAAATAAAAAAACTGACAGATTAAAATTCTACTCGTTGTAAGATGCCAAATGTTACGTTATTGAGAATGGTTATTGCTAAAATGGAAATTTGAGTGTGCACACATTAATTCATCTAGCTAGATTACATCTAACAACTTATCACCATATCCCTAAAACATTATTTGGATGACTGTAAAACTCAAACAAGCTATGTCTACCAGCAGCAGGTCATAATTCAGATTTAACGGGTAACTTTTTAATATTTTAATGTATATAGACGATATTATATTACTTTTATAATCCAACGCATGGCAAACATAAAATCCGTATAAGCTGTGCTACTTGTGCTGATCGCGCATGCAAACTGCCGTAATTGGCGTCGTGGTTTTCTTATTAGTGGGAGGCAGGTGGCTGCACTGTCCAGCACACCTTGTCCAGGTCGTCACCGGAGATGCAGTCCCTCAGGTGTATATATTCATAGCTGTATTCGTGTTTCGAAGCTTTATTCAAGGACGTTCCTCGTAGTATTTCGATAGTATTAATTTTGGAAACTGACGTGCTCTTAATAATGGCAGACTTCCCACATGGCGTGAATTCATGAAATTCTCCATCAGTAAAGTACAGTACACGTATTAAAGTTTTACACATTTCACGACTGCTTGAAAGGGATCTCCTTGGATATTTGTCAGTGTCAATCGTTCGTTTTGGGAACCTTTTATTTTAGTATTTTAGTTTCTTGGATCAAGATTGCTTCCATTGAAAAGTCCGCATATATTGGCTTATTATTAGTCATTCTACCTTTAGAGCTCTTAATGCCATATTAATATAAATATATTAATTATTTCCCTTATATGTCTTTTATAGCTATTAGTCTTACCTAAAATATATACGAGTTGCGTATTGGCCCGCGCCGATCCATTATTTTGACTGAATAAATAACGATTGTATGTGAAGAAGGAAATGAAAATAATGACAGTGTATAATTAATCTAAATAAATACATCATAACCTACAAAGTTTCACACAAGGGATGGACAATACAATATATATCATCCTTTAGTGTTATAACTTTTCATACATGTGAGCACGAGTTGTGATCGTCTCCTAAAACGCATTAGAGAATGAACCTCAACGACTTCTAATAAATTATAAATAAATAAACCAGCCAAATTTGTGATAACTATATTTTAAAAAATAAAAAATTAGAACATATTAAGGAAATAAAAATTTGCTCGATGTATAATTCTTCATTGGAACCTCTTAACATGCAAATATATGAATTTAACAAGTATGAACATAATTTATTTCTTAAATGTCAATACTTTAAAATGTTATGGAGAAAATTTCTAAATTGGCGCACACGTTTAAAATTTCCTTCACTAAATTTTAATTATGTACTGTTATTTCAAAAAATAAAGCTATTAACTTAATCATGTAAACTAAAACGCAAACCTACAGAAAATTGATATAATATCGCCAGAAGAATGCTGAAAATGTCATAAATTACAGAGTGGATTATGTTATAAGTATATAATATGATATAATATTATGCAGTTGAGAATGCAGCGAGAATTTATCAAACTGCGAACGCGGGTCAATGTCGTTGAATGGTTTTTTGAAACACCGGAGCGTAGCACAATATATATATATATATATTGTAATGCCAATTAATTAGGCCATTAATTGTTTTTAATAAAATTAAATTGTTAGCGCGCGTTAGGAACGGCAGTCTGCACGGAGCCTGGGTCGAGAAAGGATAAACAAAAAGTCTAAAATCTGCATACGAGAAGTTATAGTCTGGAATCGGCGATGATATGAGAAGAAGGCTAAAATATGAGTACAAGAGATATAAAACAGTTCAGTTCTCTTAGAGCAACAACCAGAAAAGTCTGCAAATATAAATTGAAAATCGCGAGTTCCTGTATGGAAGCAAGCAAATATTTGTACAGAGAGATTTTTCATAACGCTGATGGAACAATTTTCGCATTGAGGGACCGACAACCACTAGCAGACCAGAGGGGGCGGCTCATCCGAGGTTCCAGATAGCTGAGGACGAGAAATTCTAGCGTGTGTATTAAAATTGCAATGAAGTAGAGTGAGTGTAACTAAAAATGGCTTTTTAGTGTGTTAGTTATCAAGATACAAGAGAGAGATCTGGTACCAGACAGACGATCCGTGAGTAACCAAAACTTGTAAACAATAATTAAAAGGGTAGAATCAGATTTCGTTCAGAGTTCAATTCGTTCAGCTTTCTTTCCACTTATTTACTTATTGTTTTAGGTTAATTTTTTTATATTTTGAATTGTTAATAGTCAGTTTATACGTTGAATTTGTTGTAATTATCAAATCCAGTAGTGACCCTGAGATTAAGAGATTTTCAACATATTGGATTGTAAATATTGATGTGTATTCGCTAGAACAACATAAATTGTAAATAATTAAAGTAAAGTTTTCTAAATTTTGAGCGTACAAAGATAGGGCTAATAATGTGCATTTTTAAGAAATAAAAAAACTTTAAGTATCAATAATTTTATTAATCATTTCTTTTAATTAACCCTAACATGTTTTTCATTATATAAATGGCTACCACAATAAATATGAAATATTTGAATAACAAAGGAAAAGGCATTTTCATCATTTAACCAAACCAATGATGAAAAATTCACGTTGAACTTAAAACTGATAGCTCCAATTCCAGATTACTGCTTCTATTACGGTACCATCTTTTTTATTTATTGAGTTAATTGCACAGAATGTATGTTACGTCATGGCCGGTCTCCTTTGATGCACCAGTTACTAATCAGTCATTATAATCTCTTAATGTAGTGAAAGGAATTGTAACCCACACTCGCCTTTCACTTGCGTCAACGTTTCTTGCGAAGAAATTACTTTTCATAATTAATTTCATATATTTTTCACGTTCACGATATAACGGACAGATTTTTAAGTTTTTATACTATCCAACTTTGCAATTTTTTTTGGGAACGCTATTTAAGGAAATTCTGGTACAGTAATATCATATATTTAGATTTATAAACCTTGTGTAAAAGCCTAGAGTACTATATCAACCCTCTGTCTTTATATCTAATTGTTCAATCTTGATAACGTTTAAATCATAGAGGGGATGCATATGTTTCGATTTGTATCAGAATATTTTCTTATATTACGTCTTCTTATTCCAGTTAGTGTGGGTTGAGTGCGCTGTGAAATGATTTTTATGTACTTTTTAAGGAGGATATGAGGATACCTGAGATTAGATTTTCCAAGGGCTTTACATTACGTATGCGCAATCTGTCTCCTGCTGAAAAATTTACATAACTTCCGCCTTTATTTTAAGTACTAGAGCAGTAATTACGTATCATATTTAATTATTTATACAGTCAATTCAGTTATATTTGCATTAAGCAGCAACTCTAAAATTCAATAATATATTTATTTACTTTTACCTTGATATAAAATTAACTTAAAATTTATTTTAAGATGAATCCATAATTGCATAAAACGGCATCATTGATTGATAATCCGTTATCAAGGTCTTTAAAAGTTCTAAAAGGTGGTGACGAAATTTTTTCTTGTGTTTATACAAGCGGCCATTATGCCAGTCTTTATCAGAAACTTGTCATATGTCAAGGAAGGCGGCCGAGCAGTATCGTTTCAATCCTAGATCGTTATCGATTTTCTTGACTGTGTGTGTGTGTATTGGATTTGTTCTATTGTCACAATTTCGTAGTGGGGAATTATTTTTATTTTCTCTACGATATGTTTTATCCTTTTTAGAATAGTTTTTTTTCGAAAAAGGATTATTGGTTTGTATAAAGTTAGTTCCTCTGTTTTTTTTACCGGTTTTGGTAATCAATTATTTCTGACATTTTCTAGAAGTTCAGATAGTGGCTTAATCTTAACGTCGCATTAAATATCTCCACAACAGCGTTTATTTATATCGTAGTACTTTTCCGGTGATCAAGTCTAAACCTGGAGCAATTTTTGTTTTTTTGTTTTGACTGTTTCGACTGTTATTGCAAGCTTGACTGAAAACGTGGTTGCTTTTAATGGGAAGTCCGTCTGACTTTTTTTTTAGGGTAACAGGCTACATGAGGGTAATCCACATGGTGGCAACTCCCCTTTAGTAGCATAGGAAGGGATCTGAAAGGGGGATGCGGCCTTTTTTTGGGGGTGTAGACAGGCTATGTATAGGGTAATCCACATAGTGGCAACTCCCCTCTTATAGCATAGGAAAGGGATTTGAAAGGGGGGATGCGGAAGAGTAGAGGAAGGTAGCCAAGGGTTAACTAGGGCCCCCGGGATGTATTTTAAGGATCCTACCCGGCATTCGCCTAAAGAAATGCAGGGAAAACTCTAGAAAAACCTGCATCAGGTAGGTCGGGCATGGGATACTTGTCCCACGCCCTTCCGATAGCGGGAGAGGAGTTTGCTGAGGGGACGCAGCATTCCCTTCTCCGTGCCTCGACCAGTTTAGGAGGCAGCTGGCCGACTATTCCAATGGGACAGCGAACAACTCTTACCGTATGCCCAAGGTCTGTGACCCCGGAACATACACCTCTCAGAACAGGCCGAGGTGCGTCGGCTTGTGGGAACCTTGGTTCAAAAACGGAGAGGAAAAGGCATCCCCAAAGGCAGCCCCTTCGTATCTCTCCTACAAGGTTCTGCCTGCGAGAGAACATCCCTCGCAGGTACTGCCTGCGAGAGAATAGCCCTCGCAGACTACTACGCTTAGAGAATAGCCTTCTAGGTGTTGCTGTTGCTATTTCGTTAGGATTTTTGGCCAACATATCGTTTTTTTGTTTTGATACGTACGGTACTATGTTGTGGTGTTCGTTTAGTAATTTTCCATAACGAGTATTCAGTTGATTCTGGAGCCGTTATGTAATTTTTCTAGAATACTTTTGTTTTTTTAAATCAAGGAATAATTTTTTTTAAGTAAATTGTGGCTTAATTAATGTTTTCCTTGTTCTAAGTTTTGTAAGTTTCCACTTTTCTGCTATCGCTTGAATTATGATAATAGGATATCCTTGTTTCGTTTGGATAAACTCAATTTCTGAAGTAGATGTCCATCCTGCGTAGACGTAGATAAGGCTACAACTGTTTCGTCTGTATGTTTAGTTGAATAAGCTCGTTCAATTTTTCTTTGAACTTTTTTCAGTTTGTCATTTTATTTATCAGCGTCAGTTGCCTTGCCGGGGGTAGGGTCTGTGAGTATATACTCACGATGAGTGGCGTGTGGTCTGGAGAGAGGTCAAGACGAGATACAGTTTTACATTGTATAGCGTTTATTCGCTTCGTAACACGAACGTATTTTTTTTTTTCTTGTCGGTGGGCCAATATGTTGGTTCTCCTGTTGAGAAACGATGCAAATTTTTCAAGTACGTACTCGTGTGTAGTGAAGATATTCCCGTGCGCAAGGAGTGTTACTCGCGCAAGTTCAGTCTGCAGCTTTCCTGGAAGAATCTTCTAATCGTTGGCGTGGGTGGGAATGTTGGATTGGAGGCTGCGCGACCGCTAATGGCCGGAGGTTCATGTCGGACACGACTACGGCTTGCATGCAAAGCGCGCCAGGCGAAGGACAAGTGTTCCCACGATCCTGCCTTCCTGATTCTCCAAATATGCCGTGACTCACGTCTTCATTTCTACGGCGAGTTTACATTCAAACGGAAATATAAAAAAAAACTGCAAGCCAAGCCAGAAATAGGTATGAGAAGGGATTCAGAATTTTTTTCACAAATAACGAGAAAGTTACGAAGTGCCCCTTGGTATATTTATCAATTTATTTTTATCAAACGGAAAATGTATTTCAATACATTGGTAAACAACGTAAATAACTTCAAGATTGATATTTGTTTAACAAACCAAAATTCCTATAATAAGTAATATGCATTCATAAATGACAGGATAAAAAATACTATCAAATTCAATAGGAATTATCTGTTTATAAAGCTAAAAGCCACAGGGTGTCCAGAAATCTCCTAAATAAATATAACGAAAAACAGATTTCGGTCATGGAAAATCAAATATGGCAGAAATAGATGAACTGCAGATTAATTATTCTTCGGCTCGTATGTGAAGCAAATTTTCACTGAGACGTAAAAGCAAATTTATAGTAGTAACAAATGTGATCGATATGCGCGAAGGTTACTGAGAAGCATTTTTAATTAAATTAAAATAAACTAAATTATTTGCCATGCCAGATTTATCGACTGTGGAACATCCTCGCTGAAGGAATGAATTGTGAGAAGAGGAGAGGGCGATGGTAATTAGTACTCTGTCCTAGACGGAGACTTAATAAAACATAGGCGTCATTGGGAGCGCTGACAGTTGTGAACATGATCAGGGCAAATGACAGAGAAATGTGAACTCAGTTGGTCTAGACCAATGAGTGGGGAGATGTAAGTTGCTTAATGGCCGAGCAAACAAACATGGTGTCGTGGACAGGTGGTCGGTCGGCCTCTGCCGTGACTCACCACTTTCTAATCGCAGACGACTTTCCTCATTTAGCGATAGAGAGTGGCGGCGAAACACGATCATTTGCCCAGTGCAGCGCCATCTTAACTCATAAGTCCATATAATGTCACTGAATTGCGCGTACGAGTTATTATTTTTTTTTTAAAAAAAAGTTGATCATATCCATCTCACCACGTCCGGCCTGAAACAAGTGGATGCTGTATCGACAAGTGTTCAGAATTGTTACAGTTCTCGCCTTAGTGTTTCATTCTCCTTCCTTCTTTAATATTTTGCCATTATTGCAGTCAAAGTGTCTCTTAAATTATAATCCGAAAACTTGTTCCGCTCTCCGTCGCACCACGACCGTTCTCATTTAGTGGCACCAGAATTCCAGATCAGCCATTAGTATTATTCCCATAAAAATATTCCACTCGCTTGAAAGTTTCAGAATAAAGTGATATGAGGGCCTTGCAGGATGCTGGGTGAACTTTCCTCGGTAGGGATCCAACCGCTCCATATAACTACGATCAGAAAATTAATCGTGTAAGGCAACTAGTTAAACTTTATTATGTGAATACGGAATATTAATTATTTAATTAATAACTTAATTGACAAAGTGTTCTACAATATTAATATTATACTTTATTTCGTAAAAACTCACCTTTCGTGAAAATGACCCATCGGCAATTATTTATAATTCTACACATGTGCGTCACAGTTTATTTTTCTTTACTGGTTCAGACTGCACTGAGAATGCTTGAGATATTTTAAAGAAATTTCTTTTGATTTTTGTTTTCATTTTTAACAGTGTTCTTGATAACTCTTTCGTCAAGAAAACGTCAATCGGGGTAATGTACTGTCGGGCGAATGGCAATCGGGATATTGTTGTCAGGAAACCGTGCATCGTGTGTGTCGGGAAAACGTCCGGATCCCAGATTCTATTTTATGGTATATTCTTAGAATGACGAAAGAGTTATCAAGAACATTGTTAAAAATGAAAACAAAAACCAAAAGAAATTTCGTTGAAATTATCTGAAGCATTCTCATTGCAGTCTGAACCAGTAAAGAAAAATAAACTGTGACGTACATGTGTAGAATTATAAATAATTATTAAAGTAAATTAAACAAATTAAGTAATTGGAATAAAATTTCTATATTGATTGGCTAGTTGACAAGTGAAAAGAGTATAATTTATTAATTTTCGTAATTTTTCTGCTACTAATTTCAAACAACTCAGAGTAAAATTACCACGAGCCTGGTTTTTAAAATAAAGTGAACGATTTTTCTCTTTAAGTATTTAATTAAATACTGATTATTTAAATTCGAATTCCGATGGAAGATATTGAGTACGAACATGCATAACCCCTTTCGTGGTAAGCATATAAAGCACATGAAGGACGCACGAGGTTTGCCTTGTGGAAGTATGTTACAGTGTAACTTTATAGTGATTATAATTATTTATAGTAAATTATTAAGGTTACCCATCGGTGCCTCCTTCAGTAACGTGGAGTAATATACGTAATTATTAAATTGAACAGGTTTTTCTATTCACTATGATACTGATTATTCAATATCATTTTCATATAATTTTGAAAATGAAACACACGAAAATCTAATAATATTAATAAATAAAATTTATTTTGAAGTAATGTTAGGTGTTTAATAAAAGTTTAAATTATATTTTCAAATAATCATGTTAATTGTTCACCACAGGCGAAACATGAATAAACAAATTGATGGAATTTCTGCATGTATTTAAAGTTTTGGTATTGTAACGCGTGTATTTTGGTTTAGTTTTGCTTTGTCTCGGAAATGTTGGTTGCTGTGGTTTGGAGAATTCGAAATCGTGCACGTGCGTGGGGGTGGAGGATATAAATATTTCCATCGGAGTAATTTTCGTGTCCTGTCTCGATTGTTGGTCTCAACATGACAGAATAGTTGGCCATTGTTGACTACGGAACTGCAGTCTGCGTGCTATAACTCTTGTAACAATGGAAGAATCAGTGAAACTGACATTTCGACCAAGTTTTCTAATAATCAAAAAAGTAAAAGAATGGGAGGCTATAAAGGAGGGAACGGAGATAAGCTTTTGAAACTGGACAGTTGTTCTGCGCTCACCGCAGCTGGTGGATGTGATTATGAGAGGCTTTGTATTGCGTTACGTGTATACGTTTTAAGTGTCACCGACCTACAAATCTCATGAGTTCTGCTGTAAACTTTTCCAAGTTGTTGTCTCTGATATAGTCCGAGGCAGAATCATCGTGAGAAAAGGGCCACAATTTGTTAGTGAAGAGTTCATCGAAGCCACACAATTTAGTACGACGGCTTGTCAGCAATCAATTCCGGAGGCCGACGCCTTAGCCAGTGGTCAACCCCTGAGTCGACGCCTTGCAACGGTCCTGACTAAAGTCATCACTGCACTTAACCCGTTCTGCCGGCTGTGAGATACGGAGACGAAGGAACGAGAGCTACAGCAAGCAACACAACACAGAATAGCAGTACGTATTTGGCACGGGCAGCAGATCTCTTCTATGTAAAAACCACAGGTGCCTGAGATAAGAGTTTTTCATGCTTAATTTCTTTAATAGTCAATAATTTTTGATTTAACATAAAAACCCAGACCACAAAAATAATTCTTTACAGTATATATAAAACTTTTGTGATATACTCTAAATATTTTTAAAATTTATTTAGGGGCGAGGTTTTAGAAATTTTATCTCAAACGTTTGAAAATTAAAACATTAATATTTATTTAGTTATTTTATAATAATATATAAAGAAATGTAATTAAACAAAGAAACAAAATGAAATGAACCATTCTTGGGCTTCCACCCGGTCGTAGTATTAATGAAACACGACGTTCCGATGGAAATCTCACCCATGTTTATCACCTATCATTCACTTGATAACGATGAATAAGCTTTCCATCGAAACGTCGTGGTTAAATTCTACTATGACCCGGATGGAAGCCCAAGAATTGTTCATGCAACACATTCACCCGGGAAACCTGCGATCTTCAAAAACAAAATGAAATGAAATTATTTGGTGTTGCTCAGGATTTTACACTTTACGTTAATTATGTACTGTTCAGTCACATGGACCTCTCTATAAGGGGATAATGGGACTAACTACAGGGCAATTGATTGGTAGGAAAAAAACAAATACGACAAATAAAGTTTGTCGGATATTGTGTGGTAGCTCAGGATGGGCTACACACCGCGACGTCTCGCTGTGTAGATCAGAATGATCGACACATACGATGTTCTCAGAAGAGGCAATTATGAATTCACATATCGGGGTTGAACCTCTACGATTTTCCACATTAATCGATTATCTCCATATGCTTCAATTTCTCTCTCAACTCGCCTTCCTCGTCTCAATTAGTTCTAAAAAGACACGACTCTCTTATTGCTTCTCAATCACCGCCATTAATTCCCACCAAATTCCACCCGGAGACCCTCCAATCAGTTTTTCTCAAAACACCTCTTTGCCGCTTAAAAAGATGTTGAGCTGAATTTGGATATTTCAATTAACGATTTAGAAACATCGATTTCGATCACCGATTAAACCAATTAACGACAAACTACCATATCTAACTGCGGCTGGAAAACGTAATAATATTTGTAGAAGTTAGTTGACACGCGTTACAATACTGATCACATTTTGGCATTGCATCATTACGGAATTTACTTCGAGACTAACACCATTTCAGCGAATTGAACAACATCCATGCTTATTTAGTCCCTCTTACTAACACTCATTTTTTCTAAATTATTCATGCGCTATTGCGATCATGTAATCAGTACACCCCTGACATACCATTTGCGGTCACATTTTATTTATTTCGTTGTAAATCGTAACTTTTTCACGTAAGTAAAAACGTCTCTAATGCTAACGTCCTTGATGGTTATATCTTTGACCGCAGACGCGACACATGACTAATCGTTGGTTTGTTGGTTAGTTAATCGAACCGCCGTTTATCCATTATTGTTCAGTTGTATTTCCATGATGCAGTGTGAATGTCAAATTGTTATATGAGAGCTTGAATAATTTTGAAAAGTATTCGGTATACGGGTGGAATTCAGTTTATATACTACTTTCGTACTATGCTATTTTAGTGTTTGAATTATTACAGGTCCATGTAGTAATAATTGGTTTGACATTGCCATCATTTATTAATAACAAATTGTTTTATTTTACATATTATGGCGATGTAATGTATTGTTGAAACGAACTGATGACTTCACGGAGCGACGTTTCTGCTAATATCCCGGGCTGAGATATTTGAACCATCCCGTCCACAGGATTGTGAATATACCGACCAAACGCCGGAAGATACACGCCAACTAAAGTCGGTATCCGACTTCTATGATAAAATAAAGTGTTGGTGGCATAAGAACGTATAAGAAAGGTTCGGTGGCAATCCCTGAGTTTTCGTATAAAGAAATTTGATTGTTAACTTTGATGTAAATGTGAATAAATAACGGTGTGACATAAATATTAATAGCTGGCTTAGCTATATATATATATATATATATATATATTTATTTTATTTAAAAAGCATTAGTTCATACTGATAATAGGATTTGGCTTGTAAGAGATATGAGTCATTCACTTCTCACGTATGACAAAACAGAAGATTGTAAATTACGTATCGTAAAGATCCGAAAGCATATAATTAGCAGCTCACACCCGGATTCTAGATTTCCCATACTCCGATGATGTTTTTCAACAAAGTTCTTGCGACAGTATTCGATACATGGACCCGAATGAATGGGGAGTTATTCGGAAAGCGGGGGGATCCGAGCCCACACAAGTGGACCGTCTCTATAATTCACGAAAGGACTAATTGCAAATGACCCTAGAAGTGTCTGCTACAAGGCACAAGAGCAGAGAGCATCAGTATTCACCGTGAAGGAGCGCTGACCCTAGCCCACAACTGGAGCAGAACGCCTTTGTAGTCCGAAAATCAGGGCTCCGTTATGCCACTGGAAACCTTCTTCCGATCTACTTCACTCTCAACCCGTGCATCTAAGGTCTTGCGAAACAGAATAGACGCTTCAATAAAAAAAATGCAAAATACACTTCACTTTTTGTTCGCAAATAATTGGCTGATGAACAGAAAATCAAAGAACTCGATTAAGTGTTGGACTGTATTCCGGTATTTCAATTAAGGATTTAGATACTTCGATTCCATTAGAAGTTCACTGAGGAATTAAGACAAGTCAAAACAGCCTTAGACATACAAATGAAAATCAGTAGTAAATTATATAAAATTATAGCATGAACGATAGTATTTGGTAAATAAATGATAAAATATAAAAAAATATATAAATAATGAATAAGTTGAATACATAAATAAAATATGTATTACATAAATCGTATAATTAGAATATTTTAAGCAATTATTATTCATAAAAAAATTTTAGTCATTTGAAAAAGGACCAATATAATATTTGTAAAATAATTAAATTACAAATATAATAATTAAAGACATACCCATCGAAATAGTCAGTCGTTTAACGTTACTCGAGGTAAATAGTAAAAAAGAAAAACAGGAGCTCACTAAAATTCTTAATCTCGTATTAAGTTATTGTAGTTACCATACATGACGAGAAAATTAGCTATGATAATTGTGTGTTTTGGAAAAAAAAATCGATGATGAATACTAAGCACTGTTTAATCTTATATTTGTATGTTCGTTATACAAATCTACACCGTTAGAGCAAATTTCACCAAATTTCGTACACGTGTTCTTTACGACCAGGAAACAAACACTGTCGGGGTGAGACATGTCTACCACCCCCAGAAGCGGGGGTGCACGGGGGTTGAAATATTTAAACATGCTAAAAAAGCCGATATTTTAGTCGGATAATAATTTTTAGGGGTCCAAGATATTGATGGTGTTTCTACCGATGTTTTCTGAATATAATTTTCATCCCCTACACCCTGGGAAAAGGGCACCCTTAGAGTTTGGGGTGGAGAATACAAATCTATACCGGTGGATCAAATTTCACCAAATTTCGTACACGTGTTCTTTGCGACCAGGAAAACAACACTGTCGGGGTGAGACGCGCCTACCACCCCCAGAAGCGGGGGTGGACGGGGGTGGAAATATTTGAACATGCTAAAACAGTCGATATTTCAGTCGGATAAATATTTTTAGGGGTCAAAGGTATTTATAGTCTTTCCACTAATGATATCTGAATATAATTTTCAACCTCTACACCCTGGGGAAAGAGCACCCCTAGCGTTTGGGGTGGAGAGTACAAATACAACCGCAGGAGCAAATTTCACCAAATTTCGTACACGTGTTCTTTACGACCAGGAAACAAACACCGTCGGGGTGAGACGCGTCTACCAACCCCAGAAGCGGGGGTGGACGGGGTTGAAATACTTAAATCATGCTAAAACAGCAGGTATTAGATTTGGATAAATATTTTCGGGGTCAAAGATATTGATTGTGTTTCTATCGATGTTATCTGAATATAATATTCATCTCCTACGCCCTGGGAAAAGGACACCCTTAGGGTTTGGGGTGGAGTTGCTTTACAGAAAAATAACGCGAATACAACCGAGTTTGGAGTCAAATCGAAGGTTATGGATGTCAGTGAGTTTACTTCGGATAAATATTTTTAATTGCCCATTTAACCCGAAAGGGTGGGGGTTGGAAGGGAAGATAAATAGTCAGTTCTTGCGCGTTCTTGGAGGAGAATTACGTGAATACTATTTCAACGGGTGTTGTTGAAAATATAAATCCCTTTAGACATTAGTGGTGAGCTTGCTTAGGGCTGGGGGTGAGAATTGTCTATTATTCTAAAACTGCCAAAATATTATGTGTTTATGGGTAAACTAGATTGATAGTGTTTCTACCGATGTGATATGAGTAAAAATTCAACCCTTTCCACCACGGGAAAGTAGCAGATTTAGGGGTGGGTTGAAAATATAAATCCCTTTAGACATTAGTGGTGAGCTTGCTTAGGGCTGGGGGTGAGAATTGTCTATTATTCTAAAACTGCCAAAATATTATGTGTTTATGGGTAAACTAGATTGATAGTGTTTCTACCGATGTGATATGAGTAAAAATTCAACCCTTTCCACCACGGGAAAGTAGCAGATTTAGGGGTGGTGTTGTTCATACTATTTTAATCGATGTTGTTTCCATTAATAACGACGTTTAGTCAAAAATAAAAGTGTTTCAGAACCATTGCTTTTTATACTCTTTTAAAAAGCTTTTATATCTTATGTTTTTTTTTTATATTTGTATGTTAGTTATACAAATCTACACCGGTAGAGCAAATTTCACCACATTTCGTACACGGGTTCTTTGCGACCAGGAAAACAACACTGTCGGGGTGAGACGCGTCTACCAACCCTAGAAGCGGGGGTGGACGGGGGTTGAAATACTTAAACATGCTGAAACTGCAGGTATTAGATTTGGATAAATATTTTCGGGGTCAAAGATATTGATTGTGTTTCTACCGATGTTATCTGAATATAATATTCATCTCCTACGCCCTGGGAAAAGGGCACCCTTAGGGTTTGGGGTGGAGTTGCTTTACAGAAAAATAACGCGAATACAACCGAGTTTGGAGTCAAATCGAAGGTTATGGATGTCAGTGAGTTTACTTCGGATAAATATTTTTAATTGCCGATTTAACCCGAAAGGGTGGGTGTTGGAAGGGAAGATAAATAGTCAGTTCTTGCGCGTTCTTGGAGGAGAAATACGTGAATAGTATTTCAACAGATGTTGTTATAAAGATAAATCCCTTGAGACATTACTGGTGAGCTTGGTTAGGGCTGGGGGTGAGAATTGTCTATTATTCTAAAACTGCCAAAATGTTATGTGTTTATGGGTAAACTAGATTTATAGTGTGTCTACCGATGTGATATGAGTAAAAATTCAACCCTTTCCACCACGGGAAAGTAGCAGATTAAGGGGTGGTGTTGTTCATACTATTTTAACCGATGTTGTTTCCATTAATAACGACGTTTAATTTTATAAATAAAAATGAGTGTATGTATGTATGTATGTTTGTATGTTTGTATATTTGTATGTTTGTATATTTGTATGTTTGTATATTTGTATGTTCGTTATACAAATCTACACCGCTGGAGAAAATTTCACCAAATTTCGTACACGTGTTCTTTGCGACCAGGAAACAAACACTGTCGGGGTGAGACGCGTCTACCACCCCCAGAAGCGGGGGTGGACGGGGGTGGACGGGGGTGGAAATATTTAAACATGCTAAAACAGTCGATATTTCAGTCGGACAAATATGTTTAGGGGTCAAAGATATTTATAGTGTTTCCACTGATGATATCTGAATATAATTTTCAACCTCTACACCCTGGGGAAAGAGCACCCCTAGCGTTTGGGGTGGAGAATACAAATCTATACCGGTGGATCAAATTTCACCAAATTTCGTACACGTGTTCTTTGCGACCAGGAAACAAACACTGTCGGGGTGAGACGCGTCTACCACCTCCAGAATCGGGGGCGGACGGGGGTTGAAATATTTAAACATGCTAAAACAGTCGATATTTCAGTCGGATAAATATTTTTAGGGGTCACAGATATTGATAGTGTTTCTACCGACTGTTGGGGTGAGACGCGTCTACCATCCCCAGAAGCGGGTCGGGATTATCAGTAGAGCATTTTTAGGTGTTGGGTGGAGGAAAGCTGCAATAAAATAACGCGAATACAACCGAGATTGGAGTAAAATCCAAGGTTATGGATGTTGTCCAGTTCAATTATAGCATCAAATTTCCCATTTAGCCCCGAGAGGCGGGAGTGGATGGGATGGAAATTTTCTAACATATTAAATCATCGATATTAGCGTGGAATAAATAAATGCCGGGACCATTGACGTTGATAGTATTTCTACCGATGTTGTTTGTAGGCATGATAGGGGTGGGGCTGGAGGGGATTTCCTTGAAAACAACGGGAAAACAACCGAGATTCGAGTCAAATCGAAGGTAATGGATGTCCCTGAATTTATTTATGACAATCTGGACAACGCGCGGGTATCGGCTGGGTTGGGATGAGTTTACCGGCTGTGTTTTGCGTCGATTAAATATATTTCGGGATGAATTACATTAATAAAATTTCCCTACATGTTCTCTGTGTATAATTTCAACCCCTTTCGGACTCATAAGGGTGTACATTTAAGGATGGGCGTGAAGTAGCATTACATAAAAAGAAACCAGAAACTGTCGGGATTGTCACTGAGTTTAATTAATTTCCTTAAAAATAACGGGAAAACAACCGAGATTCGAGTCAAATCGAAGGTAATGGATGTCCCTGAATTTATTTATGACAATCTGGACAACGCGCGGGTATCGGCTGGGTTGGGATGAGTTGACCGGCTGTTTTTTGCGTCGATTAAATATATTTCGGGATGAATTAGATTAATAAAATTTCCCTACATGTTCTCTGTGAATAATTTCAACCCCTTTCGGACTCATAAGGGTGCACCCTTAAGGGTGGGCGTGAAGTAGCATTACATAAAAAGAAACCAGAAACTATCGGGATTGTCACTGATTTTAATTATGACATTAAACTTGACCGTTTAAGTCCCCGAAGCGGGAGTGGTCGGGGGTGAAAAATTTCAAACATGTTAAACGGTCGATAATTATTTCCTGGGGTTAATTACTTTGAAAGTATTTATACCGATGTTGTTTGTGTATAATTTAACCCCTGTGAGGGGAGCAAGCTTAGGGGTGGGGTGGAGGTACGTTAAATAAAATCCCGCAAAAACAATCGAGATTCGAATCAATTCAGAGACTATGAATGTCGCTGAATCTAATTGTGACAACCTGGGAAACGCGACGGGTTTGGGAGGTGTTGGGCGGGGGAATAAATTTTCAGACAATGTAATCGGCCGATTTTTGCGTGGAATACATTCTTTTTCATTATCGCATATTTGTGGGGGTGGTCATCTTCTAACATGTAAAAACTGGCGATATATTTAGTCAATGACTTCATCCCCCTTCGGCATGGGCGGGGAGGTGAACACATTTAGGGATAGGGTTCGAGGAGCTTTACATAAAAATAGCGCAAAAGTAACCAAAATTGGAGTCTTATGGATGGTTATAGATAAATGACATCTCGGGCAACGCCGGGCACCCAGCTAGTCTTATAAATAAAAAAGAGTGTATGTATGTTTGTATGTTTGTTTGTATGTTTGTATGTTTGTATGTTTGTATGTTTGTATGTTTGTATGTTTGTATGTTTGTATGTTCGTTATACAAATCTACACCGGTAGAGCAAATTTCACCAAATTTCGTACACGTGTTCTTTACGACCAGGAAACAAACACTGTCGGGGTGAGACATGTCTACCACCCTCAGAAGCGGGGTTGCACGGGGGTTGAAATATTTAAACATGCTAAAACAGCCGATATTTTAGTCGGATAAATATTTTTAGGGGTCCAAGATATTTATGGTGTTTCTACCGATGTTTTCTGAATATAATTTTCATCCCCTACACCCTGGGAAAAGGGCACCCTTAGGGTTTGGGGTAGAGAATACAAATCTATACCGGTGGATCAAATTTCACCAAATTTCGTACACGTGTTCTTTGCGACCAGGAAAACAACACTGTTGGGGTGAGACGCACCTACCACCCCCTGAAGCGGGGGTGGACGGGGGTGGAAATATTTTAACATGCTAAAACAGTTGATATTTTAGTCGGATAAATATTTTTAGGGGTCAAAGATATTTATAGTCTTTCCACTGATGATATCTGAATATAATTTTCAACCTCTACACCCTGGGGAAAGAGCACCCCTAGCGTTTGGGGTGGAGAGTACAAATCTACACCGCTGGAGCAAATTTCACCAAATTTCGTACACGGGTTCTTTGCGACCAGGAAAACAACACTGTCGGGGTGAGACGCGTCTACCAACCCCAGCAGCGGGGGTGGACGGGGGTGGAAATATTTAAACATGCTAAAACAGTCGATATTTCAGTCGGATAAATATTTTTAGGGGTCAAAGATATTTATAGTCTTTCCACTGATGATATCTGAATATAATTTTCAACCTCCACACCATGGGGAAAGAGCACCCCTAGCGTTTGGGGTGGAGAATACAAATCTACACCGCTGGAGCAAATTTCACCAAATTTCGTACACGGGTTCTTTGCGACCAGGAAAACAACACTGTTGGGGTGAGACGCGTCTACCAACCCCAGAAGCGGGGGTGGACGGGGGTTTAAATACTTAAACATGCTAAAACAGCAGGTATTAGATTTGGATAAATATTTTCGGGGTAAAAGATATTGATTGTGTTTCTACCGATGTTATCTGAATATAATATTCATCTCCTACGCCCTGGGAAAAGGGCACCCTTAGGGTTTGGGGTGGAGTTGCTTTACAGAAAAATAACGCGAATACAACCGTGTTTGGAGTCAAATCGAAGGTTATGGATGTCAGTGAGTTTACTTCGGATAAATATTTTTAATTGCCCATTTAACCCGAAAGGGTGGGGGTTGGAAGGGAAAATAAATAGTCAGTTCTTGCGCGTTCTTGGAGGAGAATTACGTGAATACTATTTCAACGGATGTTGTTGAAAATATAAATCCCTTTAGACATTAGTAATGAGCTTGCTTAGGGCTGGGGGTGAGAATTGTCTAATATTCGAAAACTGCCAAAATGTTATGTGTTTATGGGTAAACTAGATTGATACTGTTTCTACCGATGTGATATGAGTAAAAATTCAACCCTTTCCACCACGGGAAAGTAGCAGATTTAGGGGTGGTGTTGTTCATACTATTTTAACCTATGTTGTTTCCATTAATAACGACGTTTAATCTAAAATAAAAGTGTTTCAGAACCATTGCTTTTTTTCTCTTTTAAAAAGTTTTTATATTATAAATTGTTATAAACATAATTTTACATTTATTCCGTAATTGAAGTTGTATTATTGAGAAGAAATAAAGCAACAAATAATCACGGACAAATACATGTAACAAAAACTCTACATGCTAACGTAGTTTATAATTTAATTTACTACAACTTCAATGAAAATATTATCCACGTAATCTACATTATTAGAACAATTGTTCTCAAAATCCTAAACCATATAAATCAATCCATTAATAATCCCTATTCTACCAGAACGAAAGGGCTTAATATAAATAATTATTAAACTTAATCTTATAAAAAAAAGAGTGTATGTATGTATGTTTGTATATTTGTATGTTTGTATATTTGTATGTTCGTTATACAAATCTACACCGCTGGAGAAAATTTCACCAAATTTCGTACACGTGTTCTTTGCGACCAGGAAACAAACAATGTCGTGGTGAGACGCGTCCATCACCCCCAGAAGCGGGGGTGGACGGGGGTTGTATATTTAAACATGCTAAAACAGTCTATATTTCAGTCGGATAAATATTTTTAGGGGTCACAGATATTAATAGTGTTTCTACCGACTGTTGGGGTGGAACGCGTCTACCACCCCCAGAAGCGGGTCGGGATTATCAGTAGAGCACTTTTAGGTGTTGGGTAGAGGAACGCTGCAATAACATAATGCGAATACAACCGAGATTGGAGTCAAATCCAAGGTTATGGATATTATCCAGTTCAATTATAGCATCAAATTGGCCATTTAGCCCCAAGGGGCGGGAGTGGATGGGATGGAAATTTTCTAACATGTTAAATCATCGATATTAGCGTGGAATAAATAAATGCCGGGACCGTTGACGTTGATAGTATTTCTACCGATGTTGTTTGTAGGCATGCATGATAGGGGAGGGGTTCGAGGGGATTTCCTTGAAAATAACGAGAAAACAACCGAGATTCGAGTCAAATCGAATGTCATGGATGTCCCTGAATTTATTTATGACAATCTGGACAACGCGCGGGTATCGGCTGGGTTGGGATGAGTTACCGGCTGTTTTTTCCGTCGATTAAATATATTTCGGGATGAATTAGATTAATAAAATTTCCCTACATGTTCTCTGTGAATAATTTCAACCCCTTTCGGACTCATAAGGGTGCACCCTTAAGGGTGGGCGTGAAGTAGCATTACATAAAAAGAAACCAGAAACTATCGGGATTGTCACTGAGTTTAATTAATTTCCTTGAAAATAACGGGAAAACAACCGAGATTCGAGTCAAATCGAAGGTAATGGATGTTGCTGAATTTATTTATGAAAATCTGGACAACGCGCGGGTATCGGCTGGGTTGGGATGAGTTGACCGGTTGTTTTTTCGTCAATTAAATATATTTCGGGATGAATCTATATATATAAAAATGAATTGCTGTTCGTTAGTCTCATTAAAACTCGAGAACGGCTGAACGGATTTATCTTATCTTAGTCTTGAAATGTTCGTGGAGGTCTAGGGAAGGTTTAAAAGGCGAGAAAAAATCGAATAATTTCCGGGAAAACCCTAAAAACAGCCCTTTTCTATTTCCCATGCAAACGTTTTCTAAATAAAATACAAATCTACACCAGTCGAGAAATTTTCACCAAATTTCGTACACGTGTTCTTTGCGACCAGGAAACAAACACTGTCGGGGTGAGACGCGTCTTCCACCCCCAGAAGCGGGGGTGGAAATATTTAAACGTACTAAAACAGCCGGTATTTGAGTCGGATAAATATTTTTAGGGGTCAAAGATATTGATAGTGTTTCAACCAATGTTATCTGAATACAATTTTCATCCCCTACGCCCTGTGAAAAGGACACCCTTCGGGTTTGGGGTGGAGATGCTATACAGTAAAATAACGCGAATACAACCGAGATTGGAGTCAAATCAAAGGTTATGGAAGTCACTGTGTTTAGTTACGACATTCAAATTGGCATTTACCCCTCAGATGCAGGGGTAGCGGGGTGCAAATTTTGGAACATGCAAACACGGTAGATATTTGCGTTGAATAAATATTTTTCAGAGTTAATTATAATGATTAGGGTTCGAGTAGCGTTACATAAAAATTGCGCAAAAGCAGCCGAAATTGGAGTCATATCGGGGGTTAGTGATAAATGACATCTCGGGCAACGCCGGGCACCCAGCTAGTAGATTATATTGCAGTTATTAACGAATGAATGGGCTTTTCTTATATATTTCGTAATTATATAGTTTTTCTGAAAACTCAAGAAATAGTGCAAACATTTTTGTCATGATTACTTCTAATATTATTGACCCCGTTTTTGCAGAAGTCTGTTAATGTTTCATTCTACGATTATAAATATAGGGAACATAATAGACGCTTTTAAAGTGCTCTGAAATCTGAATAAACTATTGTCCACACACCTATTTTTTTATGGTTTTAATACTCATATCAGTGCTGAAACTCGAGTTGCCGCAACGTGCTAATCGTTTCAGACAACTGAACTGACCTGGAGAAAGAACTGGTTCTGAAATATTGTCCTAAAACCACTCATCTTGTGTAGTATATGTGACACATACAAATTGCTATAAACAATATGTAAATTAGTAGTCTTATTTTATTTATATGAACCGAGTTATCAACATGCTAGTACGAGTAATATGATTTACCCCAACTTTATGAAGTATTCCAATCTTACGATTGAACGTGATCGAAATACAAGCGCCTGTTCAATTTATTGAAGAAAATTATTCTTTATTACCTAATGGTGAGCAGGGGTTAGAGATTCCGTTCTTGATATTATGAAACTGCAAATCGAAAAAATGTCACCATTACGTTGCAAAATGGGAAAAACATCCAAGAATGTTTCATATTTTATGTTATTTTTTAAAATATAGGACCCCGCGTAGCACGGGTAGTTATTTAAATTAGCCCATTTTTATTTAAATTCACCTTTTGGTGAACATTTCATTTAAGCCGAATGGATAGCGTCACTGTTTGGAATACTTATCCATTTACGTTCTCCTCCCCGACCTAACACCTCAGCAGTTAACTTCAAATAAACCAGAATGATGACTGACGGTACGTTAACAACTTGGGAATCCTCCTACCAAATAAACAAAGTGTGTCTAACAAATCGCACTGAAATAACAGTAGAAAATACTCTCTAATATATAATAATATAACTAAACAAACGTCTAAAATACTGCTGGTATCTCAAAGATCTAAAAATATAACTTTTAAGTAAATAGAGACCAAAAATATATCTGGTACCCTAAGAAAATCAAAAATACGGCGTAACTTAAGAGGATAAAAAATACTCCGAGTAACTTTTTGTCAACGTCACCGCTATGTTTAATGCGAGAATTAAACTCAGTGAGTCGTATAACCCCAGATTTGAATTTTTTACGTAACCACCTTCCACCGCCAGCAGTAAGTTCGCTTCCCTCCCTTGCCTTTTGGAGTTCAAATTAGACACTTAAAAATTCTAGAATGCCAGTATTAAATTCAGCGACCTCGAAAACGTTTTATTCTATGCTAATTATAACCGTTTACGAATGTTTTTTAAATGCCTCCACCACCACCCATGCAGATGTTGGGGGGGGGGGGGGTGTCTTAATCTCTCGGTATCTGTTCGTGGATCGTAAATAACGTGTGTATAAAGTTTTGCCGAAATTGCTCACCGCGCCTCCTTCCACCCCTACTCCTAGGGGTTGAACTACATCTTAACCAATATGGTATATGTTAGAATCAAAGTCAGTGCCTTTTTAACCCCAGATTAAACACTAGTCTCGGTTGTTTACTCATAACTTTACGTAAAGGCCTTTTACCCGCTCCCTCCCCCACCCCTACAGCTAGGGACGGAACTACAACTTAACTGACATAGTGAATGTCAGAATTAAACTCATTGACTCTTATAACCCTGGAATTGTTTCGCGTTATTTTTATGTAACTCCCCTGAACCCCTATCGTTAGTGGGGGTGACTTCCCATGCTGTAAAGGGGTTGATATTATTCACTAAAACCTACTGGAGATAAACTATTAATATCGTCGACCCCGAAAACGATTATTCTACTCTAAAAATGGCCGTTTTCGTTGTTATTAAATTTCACTCAATTTGCCTAACGCTTCGTATGACTAACAGAAACCTTCGCGGAGATGCGTACAACGACTCACCAAAGTTTCATATAGGGGTCACATATATGAATTTTGCCGAATCAGAAGCAGAACTTTAAAACAGTTGAAGTAACAGTTCCAGTACGATACGATCCATTTAATTGCCCACAAGATAAGCTCCAAACGTTATATGAATGATTGGACTTTCCTGGACACACAGCCAACTGCACAAAGTATATTGCTAAAATGTATCTCATTTCCCCAAGCACTGAAAATCAGAAAGTAACTAACAAAATATCAAGATACACCGTCAGCCTATGAAGTCGACTGTATTCAATGGGGTGTTGTGTGAATACATTATTTTACTGCTAATCTAATATACTCTAAGAAAATTAATCTCCGTTCACATGTTTACTGTCATTTACGACGATATCTAAAATTCTAGGATTCTGTTTTTTAATTGGAATTCACGATGCTGCATTATAAACACATAGTATAAGATATAATGCGTGCCCACCTTAATGATAAGTAAGCATAAATAAAATAACTTGGAAGGAATTTGCCACATATTAAACTAACGGTTCGTATCCAATCTTTCAAAACATTCAGTAATATTTTGGTTTATAATTCCAAATTTTGAAAATTAATTTGGAACAGTGTCAAATATCGTTTATGTAAAGTAGAGCAGATACACTAACGGCTCCGTGTCATTTTGTTCCAGTGTTCATATATATATTGTGGTAATTAAAAATAAACATGTAATTAATTAAGGAACAAAATTTTACGACTTTCATTGTCGGAGGCGTAAATATAAGAATTGTGTACAATAATATGGGGCTATAATTCTTGCTTTCTGTGCGCATTGTCGCGAAGGCATGGCTGGACGCGCGGAACTTTAGTGTGGTTTGGGAGCTCAAATAATAAAGTTGTAAGAGTGTGTTTTTGGGAGACGTACATGATAGTCAGAATTCAGAAAGAGTGTTTGTCGGGAGTCGGCGGAGAATATAGCAGAATATGTTTTGAAAAGGTTTAGTGTATTGGCAGTCGGCGGAGAGAGAGAACTTGAAATGCAGAGTTTGTTCTGAAAGGCAGCAGAGACATAATATTATAAAGTCACGGGTTTTAAAATTACGAGGCAACAATCTGAAATATTTGCCCATTGGCAAATTTATGCAAGCATCAAAGATTTTAAAATACGATATCAACTATAAAGGGCAGGAAGTGTTGTGTGTGGAAATTATAACCACATTAAATTCAGTGAATCATGGCCTGTCTGTGAAGTGTTAAACAATAATCGAGTGAAGTCCAGATCCCTCCCCCCCTTTCGCACAGGAAAATGGTAATGTATACTAAAGAAAATATATTATCTATAAACCTAATGTAAATGACATTAATAGTCAGATATCATATTTCACTAATTGTTTAAATTAAGAATTTCTCACTTTGTAAATTTTAATTGTTTTGTCGTAACATTCTTTATTGGAGGCCCGATAGTCAGCCCTGAAACCAAGCCATGGCATTTTACCAATTTGTAACATAAGTTTCAATGGTGATAAGAATTTGTTTAATAAATTAACTTTGTTTTATATTTTAAATTCTGTTTTCATTTAAAATTCAATCATTTTAACTTTTAATTTGATTATATAAAACCTAATTTAATTTTGAATATTACATTTTGTGCTTCTACGTCGTCTTCATTAAAAGTTAAAATTAACTATGAATTATTGGAGGCCCGCTTTTGTAAATTGTATTTATTACTTTTGGTGCCTCAATTTGAGATTTAATTAATAATTAAACTGGGATTATTACAATTTGGCACATCAACGTGGGGCAAATTAAAATGAAATTAAAATGTAATATATATATATATATATATATATATATATATATATATATAAGATTTGAATAATAGGCACTTAGCTGTAAAGTAATTAAAATTACACGTCGTTTATGTTGCACATTTATTTAAAGCGTAAAACGCTATATCAACTGAAAGGATCGAAGCATGTAAATCAGTGAGACGGATGGTATGATTATTGAAATAAATGATATATAATCATTTTATCTACTACATTATCTTAGTCTTTCTTTACATAATTTCCGTATACATTACAGTATTATTTGTGTAGTAATCCTCGTAGGATGAGTACAAAGTAGTGTTTCATGGCTGGCCATATGGTCCTAAATAAGATGCGAGAGATCAGAAGCCGGAACGAAGGTGATAGCATCTGGGATCAACTAAGTGCTGCAAGTTAACGGTAGAGATATGTGCGGACCTCCATTCAGATCTCGGCGGAACCAGTGCGAATTTCGTCTGGCCATGCAGTCGATCGGCGTATAAGGAAAGCTATCACCAAGACCCGCTTGCCCGCAACATTTAATTGCGATTCCTTTTTTGGGGTTGCCGCCGCAGTCGGCTGATGGAATCGGGACTAATTAACGTGCTGCGCGTCCGAGTGCCACTGGTGGAGGGGACAGCCATTCAACAGATCTCCCAGGGTTCACTCAACTTCCGCCCTGTACCAAAGAATCAAGGACAGCCGGTCTGCGCTCCGTGATGAATCGGTACGTGTCAACACTTGATATTTGTTGTTGCATCATGAGAGTTTAAACTGTTCACACTCCATTTCAAGACGTCTGCTTTATGCCGGCCAAGACTATTTAAGTAGACCGAGTCAACCGTCGAAGGTTAGGGACGAGCAATCTGATTCCACTTCCTGTTACATTGCCTCGTTGTAGTGTATAATTTAACTGCTGATAGGATAGATCCAAATGGCAGCTTTGTCTGCAAGTATATAATAATCAAATAATAATAAGTAAAAACATAGACATAAGTCTCTGCTAAATGTTCTGAATGATAAATGATACTAAACATTTAAAATTGTCTACTTCGCTTCTCTTTACTAAGGAACAGATTCCTAGATGAAATTAACTTCATTTTATCAACTTTAATATTTTCACTTTACTGCCAACGTCGACAAATAAAATGAAAAATCTGCAGGTAACCTCTTCCATTCTACTATTGATCTATTAAGGAACTAATATTTACCTATGTCATTACATTGATTACGGGATTTAATGTTGTGTAATGATCCCCTTCACCGAAACAAGTGTGCTTTTCAAACTTTCTAATATCATCCCATGGATGATGACCCAAGGCAACGTCTTTATTCTAATGGTTCCCATCCCACTTCACGAACCTACTCATCTTCGTGGCCTGGTCCCGAGTTATTAAATTTTCTGCTCGTTTTTGATCATTCTCCAGCGCGTCAATGTACAACTTACGGTACGGATTCCAACCTGAGAACCCATATTCTTGTGGTAGGACGCACCAATGGCGTACGTTAGTTCGCGAGTTCTATGACTGGCCTTCCTCAAAACTCTCATCACAAAATGTAACGAATTCCTAGACTTGCTTGTGACATAGTTAGCATGGGTCTCCAACCCCAAATCGCTACGTAAGTAAATCCTTAATATTTACAGTTATTGTCTCGCGGTTTGTTTATTCCGTTTATGTTATGCCCCAGTGAGACTGCGGTTCGTCCTCTACAGAAGCATAATGCCTTTCTTTCGTCATAGTTAATTTTCATTTTGTTTATTGTAGCCCATGCATTCACCTTACCAAGGTCCTTTTGCAACTGCAGTTCGTCGCATTTGTTTTCAGCGTTCCTGTAAATTAAGCAATTGTTGGCAATCTCACCCTTGAGTTTGTTTATAGGTAGATCGTTCCTGTATACAAGGAACAGTAAGAGTCGGATAAATGATCCTTGAGGAACACCTGATACATATCCAACTTCAGAAAATTATTTTCCACCTTTACCACTTGTTATCGGTCGTTCAGGAATTCTCGAGTCCACCAAATGACTCTGCTCGTTTTATCGAGATTAGTTAGTAATACGTCATGGGGAACCAAATCGAAAGATTTTGAAAAGTCAACAGGAAACGCCATTCCGAAAACCGTGTTGCCCTTTGAAGTAACACCTATTACTTCCCAGATCCTTACGTATGTAATTCACAATAAAGTGTTCTAATAATTTACAAACTACTGACGTAAGGCTCATTGGTATGTAGTTTTTAACATATTTTGGTTCTTCTTTTATAGATTGGCGTGCTCAGCGTCATTGCCTCGCATCACAGAGGTTCCGGGTTCGAATCCCGGCATGGGCATGGATGTTTGTGCTCGTCCTGGTCACGAAAACTTGGGTTAAGGACGAGGGAGAATCGACACTCTTTAACTGTGTCACATCTAAATGCAGAATGTGTCATATAAGGTGTCAGTCCGGCAGTCGTCTCGGTGGACCAAGGTCCTTTAATGGGCTGTCGAGCCAGGGAGTAGTAGTAGCTTATAGATTGGAACAACTATAGCTTTTTCTAATCCATTGGGCAATGTTAATTAAATAACCGCATCAAATTCGGAACCATCTTAATAATTTCTGCAGGGATTTCGTCTGGTCACCAAGTTTACAAATCTGTAGTTTTTCAATGTTCACTATAAGCGATTTGGTATAAACATCGAAAGTATTATTATTTTTAATAGTATTATTACTATTCCTTTTCTGTGCTTAATTTTAAACACAATGTTTCTATTGAAATCTGAGGTTAAAATATTAATTCTCTACTTCTGTCACTAGGAGGGTGTCGTTATTTAGCAAATGTGTAATCTCTTGATTACTGTAGCGTCTTTTTGAATATATGTAAACTTGTTTCAACAGTGGTCTTTATCACATTATATATTGCTTATACCTTAATGGAGTCAAAAATACTTCCAGTACGATAAAGGGGTAGAAAATGTGCCGGCACGTTAAAGAATGAGTAGAAAATACTCCCGTTAACTTATGGGAGTCCCAAAATAGGTCTACTCCTAGTACCTTATGGAATGAAAAATACTCCCTTTACCTTAATGAAATAAATACTACTGGCGCCTGAATGATGAAAAAAAAATTCAATAACACTCCCGGTACATTGAGGAAGTGAAACATACTCCCGGTACAATAAATTATTCAAGCATACTCCTGATACCTTAAGAATGCTAAGTAGCCTACTCCCGGAACCTTCATGGTATCAATACTAGAACAATATATTTCTAGTGTATCTTAATTGATCATTTCTAAGCATATTTATTTAACTAATCATTACCAATTGGAACAGTTTCCATATTGTAGATAGAGATAGAAATTATAAATCCATATAAGTTTCAGAAATGTTATACTTGTATTACATTCACTTAATGCTAAAATAAAGACTGATACCTGCTTGTTCAGCGGTCATGATTGCGAAAAGGGCGGGGGCGAGGGGCTGGTTTTCCGCTCGTGCGAGGGCCGCTCAAAATACGTCGGCAAATATCAGATTAGGCCTAGATACATGCCCTTATTCGAATATGTGTCATAATTAGGTGTTAGAAACATTATATGATTGATACAGATAACAGGATTGAACTTTAATCAAAGATAAAACTTTGAGCTTGTAATATTCACTTGATAGTACTTAATTGTTAGTAGTTGGAAACTAGACATAATATTACAAATACCATTTAAATCAGAATATTCTCAATGAAATTAATTATGTATGTTGTTCAGTTTAATAATCAAACATTACTGATAATAATTTACCAATTCAATATGTCCAAATTAAATGGTGAAGCTACTCTACGTCTGATTGTACGATAAAAGGTTTTTCCCCGATTCTTGCTTTCCGACCACAGGTACCGTAGTTATGGCAAGAGGACGTTGTACATTGCGGTAGAAACGACAGGAGGTAAGTAACCCAAAAAAGAGACATGAGAACCAGTATTGCCGGAATCTGGAGTTGGGAACTTGTTCACTAGATATATTGAACATTGCAAAGATTTAACTGACTTCTCCTTCACCTGTAATCCTGAATTAGGAGCTTAACAGAGTTCTTATATCTTCAAATCGAGGGGTTAAAAGTTTATGCCTTGTTAAGAGATAAATGAACCTGCTTTTGTAAGTCAAAATTACCGGATTAAATGAGAGCCAATAACCCACAAGAATATGCGAGAAAAGCAATTAAATAACCCTTCAGACATGTTTCTTGCATAATAAAACACGATAATCCCTGACATCATTACATGGGTAGTAGTTCGTCGTGATTTATTTAATACTAGCTGGGTGCCCGGCGTTGCCCGAGATGTCATTTATCTATAAACATAGATAAGACTCCAATTTTGGTTACTTTTGAGCTAATTTTATGTAAAGCTCCTCGAACCTTATCCCTAAATGTGCTCACCTCCCATGCCGAAGGGGGATGAAGTCATTGACTAAATATATCGGCCGTTTTTACATGTTAGAAGATGACCACCCCCACAAATATGCGATAGTGAAAAAGAATGTATTCCACGCAAAAATCGGCCGATTACATTGTCTGAAAATTTATTCCCTCGCCCAACAACTCCCAAACCCATCGCTTAACCAAGGTTGTCACAATTAGATTCAGGGACATTCATAGTCTCTGAATTGATTCGAATCTCGGTTGTTTTTGCGGGTATTTATTTAACGTACCTCCACACCACCCCTAAACTTGCTCCTCTCACAGGGGTTAAATTATACACAAACAACATCGGTATAAATACTACTAAAGTAATTAACCCCAGGAAATAATTATCGCAAATATCGACCGTTTAACATGTTTGAAAATTTTTACCCCCGACCACTCCCGCTTTGGGGACTTAAACGGTCAGGTTTAATGTCATTATTAGACTCAGTGACAATCCCGATAGTTTCTGGTTTCTTTTTATGTAATGCTACTTCCACGCCAACCCTTCAGGGTGCACCCTTCCGAGTCCAAAAGGGGATGAAATTATACACAGAGAACATGTAGGGAAATTTTATTAATCTAATTCTTCCAGAAATATATTTAATCGACGCAATAAACAGCCGACCAACTCATCCCAACCCAGCCGATACCCGCGCGTTGTCCAGATTGTCATAAATAAATTCATCGACATCCATTACATTCGATTACGCAAAAAACAGCCGACCAACTCATCCCAACCCAGCCGATACCCGCGCGTTTTCCAGATTGTCATAAATAAATTCAGCGACATCCATTCGATTTGACTCGAATCTCGGTTGTTTTCCCGTTATTTTCAAGGAAATCCCCTCCAAACCCACCCCTATCATGCCTACAAACAACATCGTTAGAAATACTATCAACGTGAATGGTCCCGGCATTTATTTATTCCACGCTAATATCGATGATTTAACATGTTAGAAAATTTCCATCCCATCCACTACCGCCCCTTGGGGTAAAATGGCCAATTTGATGCTATAATTGAACTGGGCGACATCCATAACCTTGGATTTGACTCCAATCTCGGTTGTATTCGCGTTATTTTATTGCAGCGTTCCTCCACCCAACACCTAAAAGTGCTCTACTGATAAGCCCGAAAGCGGTTGAAGTTATAATCTGTGTAAATGTAGAGAAATCTCATTGATCAGGAAAAATATTTAGTTGTAAAGTTGATTAACATGTTTGACAATTTCCACTCCCGACCACGCCCGTCCCTGGGAGGTTAATTGCTAGTTTATAGCATAATTAAACTCAGCGTTATCCATACCTTTGCTTTTGACTCCAGTCTCGTTTGTATTCGAGTTATTTATTTGCAATATTCCTCCACCCCACCCCTACAATTCTCATTTCCCATGCTGTAAAATGTTTGAAATTTTACTCACATACATTGGTACAAACACTATTAATCACTTTTACCCGGAAAATATTTATCTGACTGTGTTAGCATGTATGAAGAATTTGATCCACCAGAATAAATTTGTATTCTCCACCCCAAACGCTAGGGGTGCTCTTACCCCAGGGTGTAGAGGTTGAAAATTATATTCAGATATCATCAGTGGAAACACTATAAATATCTTTGACCCCTAAAAATATTTATCCGACTGAAATATCGACTGTTTTAGCATGTTTAAATATTTCCACCCCCGTCCACTCCCGCTTCTGGGGGTGGTTGACGCGTCTCACCCCGACGGTGTTTGTTTCCTGGTCGTAAAGAACCCGTGTTCGAAATTTGGTGAAATTTTCTTAAGCGGTGTAGATTTGTATTCTCCACCCCAAACGCTAGGGGTGCTCTTACGCCAGGGTGTAGAGGTTTAAAATTATATTCAGATATCATCAGTGGAAACACTATAAATATCTTTGATCCCTAAAAATATTTATCCGACTGAAATATCAACTGTTTTAGCATGTTTAAATATTTCCACCCCCGTTAACCCCCGCTTCTGGGGGCGGTAGACGCGTCTCACCCCGACGGTGTTTGTTTCCTGGTCGTAAAGAACCCGTGTTCGAAATTTGGTGTAATTTTATTAAGCGGTGTAGATTTGTATTCTCCACCCAAAACCCTAAGGGTGCCCTTTTTCCAAAGTGTAGGGGATGAAAATTATATTCAGAAAACATCGGTAGAAACACCATCAATATCTTAAACCCCTAAAAATTATTATCCGACTAAAATATCGGCTGTTTTAGCATGTGTAAATATTTCAACCCCCGTGCACCCCCGCTTCTGGGGGTGGTAGACATGTCTCACCCCAACAGTGTTTGTTTCCTGGTCGTAATGAACACGTGTACGAAATTTGGTGAATTTTGCTCTACCGGTGTAGATTTGTATAACGAACATACAAATATACAAACATACAAACATACAAACAAACATACAAACATACATACACTCTTTTTTATTTATAAGATATAAAAACTTTTTAAAAGAGTATAAAAAGCAATGGTTCTGAAACACTTTTATTTTTGACTAAACGTCGTTATTAATGGAAACAACATCGGTTAAAATAGTATGAACAGCACCACCCCTAAATCTGCTACTTTCCCGTGGTGGAAAGGGTTGAATTTTTACTCATATCACATCGGTAGAAACACTATCAATCTAGTTTTCCCATAAACACATAACATTTTCGCAGTTTTAGAGTAATAGACAATTCTCAACCCCAGCCCTAAGCAAGCTCACCACTAATATCTAAAGGGATTTATATTTTCAACAACACCCGTTGAAATAGTATTCACGTAATTCTCCTCCAAGAACGCGCAAGAACTGACTATTTATCTTCCCTTCCAACCCCCACCCTTTCGGGTTAAATGGACAATTAAAAATATTTATCCGAAGTAAACTCACTGACATCCATAACCTTCGATTTGACTCCAAACTCGGTTGTATTAGCGTTATTTTTCTGTAAAGCAACTCCACCCCAAACCCTAAGGGTGCCCTTTTCCCAGGGCGTAGGAGATGAATATTATATTCAGATAACATCGGTAGAAACACTATAAATATCTTTGACCCCGAAAATATTTATCCAAATCTAATACCTGCTGTTTTAGCATGTTTAAGTATTTCAACCCCCGTCCACCCCCGCTTCTGGGGTTGGTAGACGCGTCTCACCCCGACAATGTTGTTTTCCTGGTCGCAAAGAACCCGTGTACGAAATTTGGTGAAATTTGCTACAGCGGTGAAGATTTGTATTCTCCACCCCAAACGCTACGGGTGCTCTTTCCCCAGGGTGTAGCGGTTGTAAATTATATTCAGATATCATCAGTGGAAAGACTATAAATATCTTTGACCCCTAAAAATATTTATTCGACTAAAATATCGACTGTTTTAGCATGTTCAAATATTTCCACCCCCGTCCACCCCCGCTTCTGGGGGTGGTAGGCGCGTCTCACC
This sequence comes from Zhengitettix transpicula, assembly GCA_037074705.1. Taxonomy (NCBI): domain Eukaryota; kingdom Metazoa; phylum Arthropoda; class Insecta; order Orthoptera; family Tetrigidae; genus Zhengitettix; species Zhengitettix transpicula. Next base: position 69,948,800 of record CM073590.1, on the reverse strand, counting down.
CCGACAGTGTTGTTTTCCTGGTCGCAAAGAACACGTGTACGATATTTGGTGAAATTTGATCCACCGGTATAGATTTGTATTCTCCACCCCAAACCCTAAGGGTGCCCTTTTCCCAGGGTGTAGGGGATGAAAATTATATTCAGAAAACATTGGTAGAAACTATCAATATCTTGGACCCCTAAAAATTATTATCCGACTAAAATATCGGCTGTTTTAGCATGTTTAAATATTTCAACCCCCGTCCACCCCCGCTTCTGGGGGTGGTAGACATGTCTCACCCCTTCAGTGTTTGTTTCCTGGTCGTAAGGAACACGTGTACGAAATTTGGTGAAATTAGCTCTACCGGTGTAGATTTGTATAACGAACATACAAATATACAAATATACAAACATACAAACATACAAACAAACATACAAACACTCTTTTTTATTTATAAGATTAAGTGTAATAATTATTTATATTAAGCCCTTTCGTTCTGGTTGAAAAGGGATTATTAATGGATTGATTTATATGGTTTAGGATTTTGAGAACAATTGTTCTAATAATGTAGATTACGTGGATAATATTTTCATTGAAGTTGTAGTAAACTAAATTATAAACTACGATAGCATGTAGAGTTTTTTTTACATGTATTTATCCGTGATTATTTGTTGCTTTATTTCTTCTCAATAATACAACGTCAATTACGGAATAAATGTAAAATTATGTTTATAACAATTTATAATATAAAAACTTTTTAAAAGAGTATAAAAAGCAATGGTTCTGAAACAGTTTTATTTTTGATTAAACGTCGTTATTAATGGAAACAACATAGGATAAAATAGTATGAACAACACCACCCCTAAATATGCTACTTTCCCGTGGTGGAAAGGGTTGAATTTTTACTCATATCACATCGGTAGAAACACTATCAATCTAGTTTACCCAAAAACACATAACATTTTGGCAGTTTTAGAATAATAGACAATTCTCACCCCCAGCCCTAAGCAAGCTCACCACTAAAGTCTAAAGGGATTTATATTTTCAACAACATCCGTTGAAATAGTATTCACGTAATTCTCCTCCAAGAACGCGCAAGAACTGACTATTTATCTTCCCTCCCAACCCCCACCCTTTCGGGTTAAATGGGCAATTAAAAATATTTATCCGAAGTAAACTCACTGACATCCATAACCTTCGATTTGACTCCAAACTCGGTTGTATTCGCGTTATTTTTCTGTAAAGCAACTCCACCCCAAACCCTAAGGGTGCCCTTTTCCCAGGGCGTAGGAGATGAATATTATATTCAGATAACATCGGTAGAAACACAATCAATATCTTTGACCCCGAAAATATTTATCCAAATCGAATACCTGCTGTTTTAGCATGTTTAAGTATTTCAACCCCCGTCCACCCCCGCTTCTGGGGTTGGTAGACGCGTCTCACCCCGACAGTGTTTGTTTCCTGGTCGCAAAGAACCCGTGTACGAAATTTGGTGAAATTTGCTCCAGCGGTGTAGATTTGTATTCTCCACCCCAAACGCTAGGGGTGCTCTTTCGCCAGGGTGTAGAGGTTGAAAATTATATTCAGATATCATCAGTGGAAAGACTATAAATATCTTTGACCCCTAAAATTATTTATCCGACTAAAATATCGACTGTTTTAGCATGTTCAAATATTTCCACCCCCGTCCATCCCCGCTTCTGGGGGTGGTAGGCGCGTCTCACCCCTACAGTGTTTGTTTCCTGGTAGCAAAGAACACGTGCACGAAATTTGGTGAAATTTTAACCACCGGTATAGATTTGTATTCTCCACCCCAAACGCAAGGGGTGCTCTTTCCCCAGGGTGTAGAGGTTGAAAACTCTATATTCAGATATCATCAGTGGAAAGACTATAAATATCTTTGACCCCTAAAAATATTTATCCGACTGAAATATTGACTGTTTTAGCATGTTTAAATATTTCCACCCCCGTCCACCCCCGCTTCTGAGGTTGGTAGACGCGTCTGACCCCGACAGTGTTGTTTTCCTGGTCGCAAAGAACCCGTGTACGAAATTTGGTGTAATTTGCTCCAGCGGTGTAGATTTGTATTCTCCACCCCAAACGCTAGGGGTGCTCTTTCGCCAGGGTGTAGGGGATGAAAATTATATTCAGAAAACATCGGTAGAAACACCATCAATATCTTGGACCCCTAAAAATTATTATCCGACTAAAATATCGGCTGTTTTAGCATGTTTAAATATTTCAACCCCCGTGCACCCCCGCTTCTGGGGGTGGTAGACATGTCTCACCCCGACAGTGTTTGTTTCCTGGTCGTAAAGAACACGTGTACGAAATTTGGTGAAATTTGCTTTACCGGTGTAGATTTGTATAACGAGCATACAAACATACAAACAAACAAACAAACATACAAACATACAAACATACAAAGAAACATACATACACTCTTTTTTATTTATAAGATAAGAAATATAGTCGTTTGTTTGTTGATTGTAATGGCTTACTATAAGAGACTATGTTAAATACTGAAAATGACAAAATAAATTAACGGAATTGCCGTTACGCAGAAACAGGAGGCGTCTTGTTAATGTCAGTGTATAAGACTTATTATTACATAAACATTTATTTAACCGTACTGAGGAATTTCTTTAACGAGTGTCTTCAAGCCTGATGATGTCCACATAATTTTCCTTCACCTAACAACTTGCCATTTCAACCAGTTTTACTTATTGGGTTCTCAAGGAAGTTAAGAATCACCACGTGGGGAACTCTATTTGTTATAGCAAAATCCCTCGTAGAGTTAGAAGAAATGTATGTGAAATAAATATGATTCATTGATGAATTACTGCTAAACTTTTATTTCTTAGTCCAATTAAATAATATTAATAATCTAGCATTTGAGTGAAACTGTCTTAGCTAGATCACACCATTTTTGGGAGCTTATGAGAGCTGTACTCTCGCAGGTGAACCTTTCTGGAGAGACGGTGAGGGCTACCTTTGGGGATGCCTCCTCCTCTCTCTGGTTTTTGAACTAATTTTCCCACAAATCAAGGCACCACGGTCTGTTTTGAGAGGTGTATGTTTCGGGGTCGCAAGAGTTGTCTGCTATTCCTGTTGGAATAGTCGGCCAGCTGCCTGATATGATGAATGGCAAATTTTAACTTCAACTTTTGACGAGTAGCATGTGACGTTGCTTATATGCAGAAAAAACACTCACACGTAATTGTTATTATGCCTGAGACTTATATATTTCATGTTTTATTTCTTGATTTTATACTGAATATGATGTATTATAACCTTTATGTTGTTTTTATACATAATGCCCAAAGAGAACGATAGCTCCAAAAATAAAATGCTAAAAATAAATTGTAGGATTATGGGTGTTTTCTTCCGCGAATTAATTATTAAGATAAAAATATAGTTATTATGATTATTATTTTATTTGATTTAAGAACTATTTCTCTACGTGTTGTGATGGGTACTAATTATAAGAATTTTATATATATTAACCTTACGTGTCATTTTCATTAAAATAATAACCGAAAAAAACGTTAAATGTCCCGTGGTCTAACGTAGCAATTCATATCTCGATCGGTGTCGGGAGCATCCAGTATTTGTACTATAGTAAATTGTAATAATGATATACGTATGGTATGATGACACCGTTCCCTTCCTAATGCGGCAAAAAAATCATGTATCTATCACCAAACGATTGCTTTGTCTCGAAGACTATACACTCTTCTAGTACCATTATTAATTATCTAACAATTCAAATAAACGGAAAATGTGGAACAGAAGAAAATAAAAGCTACTATAGTAATTTCTGTATATTTATTTGTATATTCCAGCATTATAAAGTTATTTTCATTTCAATTTGAAATCAGAAAACAGATATTTATTTATGGAAAACTAAACTGCGTTTCGTCGCTAACTTTGCGTCCTCTTCAGGTTGAAGTTGAATTAAATTTTGATAGGCAGGTCATTCTCCCTTGACAGCCGTGGCCGAACTGACTTCAAATTGACAGTTGTTTAATTATAAGTTGTCCCAATAGTCATAATATATATATATATATATATATATATATATATATATTGTAACATTCAAAACCATAGAATAATAAAAATTCCACCACGTTGCATCAAAATTATGTGGTATCCAAATTAAATTAATGAAAGGAAAATATAATTTATATGATTTTTCCTTAAATTTAAACAAGCTTTTTTTAAAGATAACCAAAAAAATTATTTATTACAATTTCGATTTACTTTAACTTTTGTACATATTTATTTGATTTTAAAAATGTCACAGCTTTATACTCATAATCTCAAAGCCGCTTACTGGTCCTCTAATAATGATAGTGATTTGCACCAAAAGAGTTAAAAATAAATACAAATTAAATGTTATAATATAAAATTGTATAAAAGAATCTAACAAAAAAACTAGAGAAATCTGACGGTAAATTATATTTACATTAAAGTTTACCAAACAAAGTTTCTACATACCATTTTATTTAGCGCTGGTCTGGTACCGTATTGTGCACTCCAGAGATTTTATTTTTCAAGAAAATATTTAATTAACAGGCCATAACACTGACTACTAAATAGTTTCACACCACAAAACTCTCTAACACTACTTTACGTCGTCCTATTTTTTTATATTGGTTAAAGTCCCCAACACAAGCTTCTCAAAACATTATCGTTTGCACTCTAAGCCAGTCTCGTACTCCATGACCAACACACTCTTTCGCTATGACCAACACTGGTCAGCCTCTCAAAACAGACTCATTCATCAACTTTAACGTTTGAGCTCCCAAAACACACTGTACAAGCTCCCAAACCACTCAGACTCGTCGTGACCACTCTGGTCAGGCTCCAAAAGCACTCGTCAGTCTTCCACAACTCACTGAATGTTTCCACCAAAGTTCTGTGCGTATTACATACGCTTTTCCGACAATAATCTCGTAGAAACATTGTCAGTCTCTGCATTTTTATGTGAAACAGTGCCCTGGCCTCAATAATTACGCGGACAATAATATTAAAGAAAAATTTACATTAGAAATTGTTGACCTCTACAATATCATTATTTTAATTTTCTTTAAATTTTCTGGAAATTTTACAAAATCGATTTAAATACTTAATTTTAAGTTGGTCAGTTACACAGGGGTTGAACTGGCAAAGAAAAATACATTTCATATAATAAGAATATCAGGAAGTGTGTTCCAGGAAACATCTCACAGCACGTGCGGAACAGTTAGAAAGCCTGGAATAGCATTCGAAGTTTCCACATAGTTTTCCCTAAATGACTGTCAACAACACATTTAGAAGGGCACCAAGATGTCTTCACATTAGGATTCCTTAACTTCAGTATTACAAAATATTCCTATGAAACCGAAAGTGAGGTTTCTTCAGTAAAAAAGCATAGATGCCAATAAAGTTTCTCTCTTGTATAGTTTTCTCTTGTTAAGTTTGTTTTATATAAAAATAAAAATATTTTTGTAAGACATATTTCGGTGTTGTGGTATCATGGCCTAATTTAGATAGCAATTTATCGTAGCACAAAAACAGTATTACAATGAAATTATAAAAATTGGCAGCAGCAAATTTATTTTCGTCTGGCAATCCAGTTATTTATTTAAGATACAATATTGTCTTTTATTAATTTAATCACTTTCGAAAACCCTCTGGTTTTCATATTGGAAAAGAAAAATAACAACTAACTTTGGCGCGTTCAAAGATGGCACTGAAGTAATTCTCACTTCCATTATATTTGGTTACGAAAATGATACAAAAGACAGGAAGTGGATTTCTGCAGCCCTGTCCTTTGTTTTAATAGATCTATAGTATGTCTGGTATAATGGTAAAAGTTTAGCTACGTTGACTCCGAAACTGTAGTAACGGAACAGGGCGATATAAGACTCATTACCATGTTATCTAAGTAGGTGAAACGGATTTTCCTTGGAATGGGAAAGTCTGGAGTTCAGGTGTCTTCGTCGGATAATATCGTATGGGAAGAGTGGCTGTAGAGTTCGTTATCTTCTTGAAATATGAGGCACTAATCGTAAATAAGAATATGCCGTTCTGCGTGACTATACTTTAGGAATGCGTGACACCATTAATGCGCAATTGCTCATACTTCTCTTGGGTATTTCCAGTTCATTCATCCATTAGTCTTAATAATGGAAATAATATGTGAAAATTCTTTGTTATTTTCTGTTTATACTCCTACATCTACAACCAGTACGGGGAGGGGGGGGGGACGTAGAAGTTTTATCAAAGATTTTTTGATGTAGCCCAATGTCTATCACATTACTTCATTGATTTCACTCATCACAGTGACCACACTTACACGGAGTGTAAAACTAAAATTGTTTCGGGCGTTGGAAAATTATTAGTCGTTAAGCAGAGTGAATGGGTATGAGTCGTTATATGTATATTTTACGATCACTGCACTCGTGATATTGATTAGTATGAGTTCGACAGCAATATACTGACCGCGGAATATTATCGAAGAAGAAAATCTATCAACTCTCAAAGTTTAATTGTATTTAATTTTACAGAAATCATAATAATGATTTCAGTTTACTATTGGATTCACAGGTATAGTAGGAAAAATATTTTATGATAATATTACAGTCGTCAGCGACTTGAATTTTCCAGTCGTAGATCTACTGTCATCCTTGACCGCTCAGTAATTATATAATTTCGCATGATCTTATTATTATTATTATTATACTTTAAGTAAACTGGGAACTTTCACAAAGCATCCGTTCTCGGGAAAAAAATATTTATGCAAAAATAAGTTGGGAAGAACCATTTTCAGTTGCTACAAAACAAGGCTTTGATAGGAAACGCGAACGCGGCCGAAAACGGCAACTTGGATTTGAACAAATTTCATAGACTATGTGCAGCTGAACACCGATAACTAAATTATTCAGGAATTACGAAATTAAAACACAGGGCACGGAAACGAATTGCAACAAATGTAATAGAAACAGATGTAAAAAATTATGTACTACTAAATGAAACTGATGTTATTTTGTAAAACTGACCGAGAGGGGAATCACTAACAGGTCGGGCAGCTGAAGGAAAATGGAACAATCCCAATACATTCCAGGAACAAGGAACACACACCTAGAGAAATTTATTTTCCAAGTATTTTCTCCGTTTTTTAAATAGCCATATCAGAAATATTCACATTAATATTGTTCTGTATGATTGCTTCCCTGGATATACTGACTTGTTCGTAGACTAGACTACGGCGTAGTAGAGGGACTAGGCACGTAGTCCCACGCTGAATGATCTAGACAGACTTATGTAACACAGGCTGACTTCCTTCAATATTTACAGGTTTTCATCTTGATGTATCAATGTATTAAAACATTCTACAACCAAATGTTACGTAGATACTCAAATATTTTTTAGCTACAAACTGACGTTAATTTAGTTTTATATGTATTATTCAATCCATTAGTCCTCGTTCAAGGAAGTGGGATACGACTTAATATCATATTACAAGAAAAGAAATGCAATATTACAATTACAAAGCACTTTACAAAAAGACTATATAATTTAATGAAATGTTAAAGATTAGTGTAACAGTAATTAAAGTATTGATATCTATATTAATCTTCAATTTTTATTGGAACGAGTTTCCAGCAACAAATATTACTTCGATCCTCCTCGAATATGACAAAGAAAATAAGTCGGCTGTAAAATTCTACAAGAGTATAATCGTAAAATAATAGCATAACTTGATAGGATACTAACAAACTTTTTTATAGAGAGGATCAAATCTGTCCTTACAATCTACGAACTCTTTCAGCGAGTAATATGCTCCGTTCATTAACAAAGATTTACAGCTCTTTATAAATAAATGTTGTATAGTTAAAGTTTTTATTTCGTCCGGAAGAATATTTATGGCATTATCCCGGAATAACACATGCTTGATTCAAAAAGGCTTGAGTGATGTTTTTCAATGCGGAATTGAGAGCGATTTCTAGTGTTGTATAAATGATTTTTAGGGCATGTAAAATTATGCTTCTCCAAACAAACTTCAATATTTGTAGAATATTCGTAGAAGGCAAAGTTAAAAAGTTAAAATCTCAAGTTTACGAAACAAACTGGCATTCCAATTTAACGGGAGATCGATCCAGAAGGAGCGACAAGAAAGGCAACAGTTATGTGATGCACAGAAAACTGTAGGGAAACCTGCACCAACTCCCGGCTCTTCCGATGAGGCAGTATTTGGAGGGGGGATTCTTGTCTCACAGACCTCAACCAGACTTGGAGGCAGATGGCCGACTGTTCCAATGTGCAGTAATAGTCAGCGGTAACAGGCGGCATTAGGGTGTGCCTATATTGGAACTGCGACAAACGACTAGAGCTTCGATACTAGCGGGGCGACGATAATGTAACCAGGCGTTTATGTTGAAGCAGTGCTGTAAATCGCTCTTTGGTACCGAGCAGCGATTCATTCATTGTGGGGCAAATTTGACTCAAATCGCCACAAATGATATGAAATAGCACAACAATTACAAACAAAACATAAGTAAGTCTATATATATATATATATATATATATATATATATATTGTAATAATTTAAAAATGACTAATAGCTGTGGCTAAATAAAAATATTTATTTGAACAATTAAACAAAATTGTATTAAAGTTTTAAATACAATATAAAAAATTACACAATAATATTTAGAATCTCAGGGTCTTTACTGGGTTTGATAAATGGGTGAATTGAATTTACGATAATTTATAATTACATTTAGCCTTTATTGAATTTAATTCGTCTAAACCTCGACGAATTTTGTTGCGGATGACAATAAGATTACAGATTGAATTTAAATTAACTAACAAAACAATTAAAGAAATGAATAATTAAAGAAAAGAAATAATTGAAGAACGATCTGACGTATCTTAAAGAAATGGTTTACAAATAAATTTTAGAGTTTTTTTACTTACGGCCGACCAGGTCTCAATTTTGGGGTTTTCTGTGCACACGTTTTTGGGGATATCACTGAATTTAAATCGGTTACAAAACACTGTCGAAACTTTAGGTTCTCTCAGCTGGAAACGGCTACTCCTTCCGAATTAATGGTCAGTCAGATTATTACCAACTTTCTCTCGGTGACATTGGTGACGGTCTCTTTACTTATTAAGTTTTTACTGCGGCATGACTTATTAGGTTACTGTTTGTAACTTGATTCTGGCTGGATATCTGCCTGCATATATGTATGCCGTCCAACCAACTAAACTGTTTCGCTTCTCCCCGTTGACTGTGTCTGTTCGTCTCGTAGATCTTTGAATGCGTACGTCTTAACAATGGTTCTTTGGGTCTCGCCGCCCGCTTTGTCGCGGTGTATGCTTTATATACTCTAATAATGAGTCCTTTACTTTGCAATTATAACAATGGATTAATTACTAATTACTACAATATATATATATATATATATATATGTAAATATATTGCATTACCAATTTTGCAATGGATTTTTGCTACTTCGTTTCTAAAACTTCGAAGGTGATCGAGACAAATAATGGGTAGTGCTCTTCTTCAAATAGAAAAACAAAAACTACAATATTTACAAAGCAAGAAAATCAGAAAAGAGGTTGAAAATGAACACCTAAAATTCTTTTAAAGCTTACTGTCAATGTGGAACGCTTTCGACGTTCGAAAAATTAAATTACCGAATGAAAGTCATGTAAGTAACTATAATTTGTGAATACCAGGGAAAGTTTTCTTCCTGACCACAGATCATCGTCCGGTAGCCATTAAAAATCCGCTACAATATATTATAACAATGTTGAAACAAATTTATACTGAACAGCCGAAGGAATTAAGAAATTTAAAGTAATAAATACGATTAATTAGTCATTTATAAATTACTTTATATAATATATATTATATTTATAAAAACAATTTAATATCTTAATACCGAAGAGTCAACATTAATCGTTCCTCTTGTTAAATTGGTCTTTCGTGGCAATTGAGTTAATTTTTATGGAATTTTTCAGAACTGCTCATTAATAATCAAATGTTTCTATTCCCATTCTCATATATTATGCAAACTTTGTGGGATGCTGCCTTTATAATTAATAATTATAATTATTGTCCCACGGCATTCCAATGACTAGAGGTGACAGGGATCACGACTACATATCTCGATCATGTTTGGCGGCAGATGGCCGACTGTTCTAATGAGAACAGCGGACATCTCTTACCGATGCCCAGAATCTAAAACCGCGGAGCATACACCTAATAATTTGCTCGCCATGGCAAACTGATGATAGTTACTATAGTCAATCAGAATATATTTTCATAACTAAACGAACTAAGCAATTGTGTCCATAAAAGATCATATAATATACAAAATTTTAACGTGTTTTCTATATTTACTATATATTTTATAGCTATACTCTTAAGCTATTTTTCAATATAGTCATCATTCAATTTGAGACATAATAACGGAAGCAGTTGGCCATTGCGATCCACGTCTTGGCTAGGATCCGGAGTACGGTTGTACGTGCGCTGTTATCAACTATTTTTCTATGATGTTTGGTTAATCTCTGACAGCTTGTTGTCGAAGCTTGTTCTAGAAGCACACCATCTTTGTCAGAAAAAAATGGTCACCAGAATGTTTCTTGCTGACAATTTTTGCATACATTTCTTACCTTTTTTGTTGCCTCAATGTTTACGACTTTTACACAAGTCTTTCTTGTTACCAGGCTGAATTTTTGTCGTGGACTTGAAGAAATGTTATGGGTCTCGTTTTTGAGGGACTCGTGGGCTCAAACCTTGTATTTTAGCTTTTGCGTCACTACCTCATGCAACAAACTTCGAGAAATAAGAGGAACAATAAGAAAGCGACTGCTTTCACGAATATTTCCATTGAATTTCGCCTCTAGTTCATCGAAACCACGGTCGTCCATTTCACTTGAACATAATTGGGGCCGTTTTAAAGATCACTCCTCTGCCAAACGCCGCCTTAACTCGTTTTCGTAATCCTCACACAACTGACCATGAATTTCAATTGGTTTGTTGTTTTCTGCCAACAAAAGCTGATGCACTTCTGAACTCGCGTGCACATTTTGGAAAGCTAATAGGAATTTTCTCGGATCCGTACGGGCTTTACTAGTTTACTCCAGCTCATTAGAACACACATTACTGAAATTCGTAATCTAAAACATCAAAGAAATCAAAAAGTTACAAATATGATCATTATAATACAATTACGTAGATCAGAAATTTACATAACATTACTTACAATTAATTACATGAGAATTGGTGAATATGAATTTAAAAGGTGCGAGTTGCAGAAACGTTGCGGCCGAAATGACTTATATGTAGACAGCTGTTGAGTTTAAAATAACAATGGCGCAAAAGTATTAAAAAACATTAGAGTAACTAGGAATAATATAAGCTATTTAAATTATTTCCGTTAATGGTCGAATCATTTTATGTAATACTAGCTGGATGCCCGGTGTTTTCCATATATGTGTCTTATTTCAATTCAGCGACATCCACAACCCCGGATTTGACTCCAATCTCGGTTGCTTTCCTGTTATTTTTATGTAACGCCCCTACACCCCCACCCCTAACGGTTCTCCCCTCCATACAGAAAGGGGGTAGCAATTATACAATAACAACATACGAAGAAACACAATCAATCTCATTGACCCAGTAGAATATTCATTTGACGCAAATATCGTCCTTTTGGCATGTTGACTCCCGTACACCCCCGCCCCTGGGAGGTGGTTGATGTGTCTTACCCACACGGTGTTTGTTTCCGGTTCGAAAGGAACACGTTTACGAAATTTACTGCACGTGGATAGATTTTAATGCGTAACATACATACACACATCCTATTATTAGATGTAACACATCGCTTTTTAATCGGTAATAGCATTTGCATTCTTCGTCTTTAAATTTTAACATTACATTAATCGAAATGTTTTATTAAATAAATATGTTTGGACACGACTGAATAACTTTGAACGATAAATTTTAAATTGGTTTTATGTTCGTTGATACGCGTTTTCATAGCTACTTTTGTTTATCCGTAGAAATTAGGTTTGTCTGAAATGTCAATTTTGTCTTTAATATTTTTGTTAAGATTTAAATTATTTGATGTTTAGAAAAAAAGCACAATAAAATAATTATTAAACAAGTCAAGAAGTTTCTATTATGTTTTTTCAATGTAATTTTACACCTGAAGAGGTCCCAAAATTTAGGGACGAAACGTAGTGTTAATAAATCTGTGACTGATGTTGTTTAATTTATATAATGATACCCGACACGACGCAAAATAAAATAAAAACAAAAAAACAGCGATATCTTTGTTGGTGTAACCGACTTCTATACGCTCACAAAATCAAGACTATATTTTCCTGGACAGCAAATCCATCTCCAACACTACATTTCGTTTTCTCTATTAATTTTCGGCTCTGGGCAGACGAAACATATTCTGAGGCAACTGTCTATTGAGTAACAGTCCTTAAATGTTGAATAAATATGAAATATTTTAGTGCCCCTGTGCACTAAAATATATACGTAGATATATATATCGGTCGAACACCTCAGACCTAGTGAAGTCATGTTGTGAGGTTAGGACTATAAATTTGAATTTGAGCTTGTCGACAGCTTCATAAATATTCAGATGAAGGGAGAAGTGTTAGATCAGCAGTAAGGGATAAAAGCTGTAATTAAAATTTGATTTTTATTATTACAATCAAACGCAAAAAAAAAAGTTAGATGTTGCCATTGTGTTAGATGCGCTGAACTGGTGAGTACGGAGAAGTGGGTCGGCGCTGCTTTCGCCGCTTATCGCGAGTCGTTATTTTAATCGTTGCTGAGAGACGTGGGTGCATCTGGGCTGCAGGTGTTCTGCCTTGCTCACATTTCATTTCCTTGCTAACAAAATCACTTCTGGACAAGATGAAAATATACACGCATATAACAGGCTATTTCTCTTTATTAAGCTCGTACTACTATATATAAATCTGTTATTATTTCCGGAGACACCTTTCGAATTATCTAGGTATTGGTAACTTATGTCCTCAAAGATCTTCTTAGCACTGTGTGAATACAATATCCAACTTCCTATCATTATATCAGGCTTACTATAATCAGTATAAATATAAATTATAGAAAGCGATTATCAAGGAATGGAAATATTATTTGATTTTTATTATGTATATGAGTGAATTAAATCATAAAATCGAGCGCTTTGTGTCAAAGAAGTTAGTCTAATTTGGAAAATTTTTGAAATGACTATCTGGAATTAAATGCTTTATGAATCTTTCCTGGAGAACAAAATTATGTCTCTGAATCATATGAATTATTAAAGTAAGTGGTAGTATAGATTTTTTATGTATTAATGAGTTCTAATAGTTTCACGAAGTATATTTGTGAGAACTACCTCAATCACAATATTTCATTTCTTGGTAGAACCTTTTCAAAGATGGTCTAAAAGTTGAATTCAATATTACTGATAAAATTTTATTACAGTTTGTCAACAACTTAAAAATATTTTTTTATCAAATGACCATATTTTACATTCTTCGTATGTAGTTTTCTTATTTTATTCTTTACCCAATGAATTAATTGTACAAGCTTTCAAAAATTGAAGGAACAATTATTTTTCTAAAATTTTTAACTTAATATTTAATTTTGTATTTCCTGAAGGTCACAGGGCTGGTATTACTAAATCTCCAGATGTCAGGCCAAACCCTCATTTAGTATTGCTACATTTTTGTTAGCGTAAAGTGAATTAAGAGCCTCGGACACTCTTTAAATTTAATAACTTGTTAATCGTTTTGTGTTAGTTTATTATATTAATTTGGTAAGTTGTATGTTGTTTTTTGTGTACTTTGGTTTACCTTTTGCAATTATACTATAAATATAATCGTTTGTAAATACCTTCTACTCTATAGGAAAAAACTCTGAGGAAAATACAAAAAGGTATCAAAACGTCGTTACAATATAACTAAAATATAAAAAGTGTCTGTATAAGGTCATCAAATGTTTTATTAATATATATTATCATAAAATTAGTGTTTTCCCTATTGTATATTCTTTTAAAAAAATAGTAATCAGATATTTTGAAGCCTTATGCATTCCCTTATTAGATTTTAAATGATTAAGCTATTTCGGATATATAAATGATATATTTCACATCATCCCCAAAATTCATTTGAACATTTTACTAAATTCTTTCAGTCTTTACCATTCTAAATTAAAATTCACCTTTGAAATTGGGAAGGATCTCTGTCTTAACTTCTTGGATGTCTTGGTTATAATTTCAAATAACAATACATTTACCAACTGATATCAAAAACCCACCTATTCTGGAAGAGTTCTTAATTACCCCTTTTTGAATAAAAAGACGACTATTTAAGCTTACGGTAGGTGATAACTTTCCCGTGTCTCTGTCTTTGAATATTTCGTGAGTTAAAGATAACCGTTAAAATTAAAGTTCTCTCTTTAAATGCGAAAATCAGTCATAAATCTGTGTCAATTACATAACTGTATCGAATGTAAAACCTTAAGTGTGAATTGTACGTGGACGTTAAAAACAGTCAATTGTGGCGATTTCAAATACAATTGAGAGACTGGTTGTTAGTGTCTTTTCTCTTTAAGTTATAAAAAGGCATAACTGTTGTTATTGTTCGAAACAAAAATCTGTTTTCATGGCACTTGTTGATATCCGGTGTAATATTGTTGCGTAAGTATATGCACTCATAATCATAGCACAAGCGAAATGGAACTAGTAGAAAATTAATCTCTTCGATACCCCAAATCTGAAGCCTTGTTTTTCACAAATAACTCTGCATTTCCTCACGAAAAAATCATCTATAATTTTCTATAAAAATTGAAGACATTTTCATCGTCGTTATCTCTTACGACACACTTTCAAAATGATAAATGTTGCTGCTACGACCATTTAATTTAGTCAGCGCTAATTAGTGTCCTCAACAGCAGATACACATTCTATATTGGCTCGCCCATTAATGTCAGCCGTCCTCATCGATTCGCCATCCACTGTAGAGTTTATTCCTCACAGTTGATGAGCATTAAATCAACTAGTCGAAGCGAGGGTAGAGGAGGGGAAGGGCAGGGAGTCTTGTGCAAACATCCATTAGCGGGTGTTTCACGCCGCAGTGAAACAACGGCTGGGCTGATCGGCCGGTCAGGGATTAGAAGCCACTGTCATCGGATCACTCATCTAGACCTCCTTGTAATACCCCCACCATTACTCAACTTTCCAACGCCTTACTCCCTCTGTTAATCGTTTGTGGGTGGACTCAGCCTTTCGACTCGTTCAGCTTTCACCGCAAACGCTAACCATTGAATCACTTGTGTGAAAAACGGTTCTAATTCTCGTAACAAAACGTTAGCGTTGTTCCTCGACTTAAGGCCAAAGAATGATCCTAGTTCCTTTGAAAATGCAAAATCAATGGAAAGAAAAAAAGATACGGTTGAAATAATCAAGGATTCTGTCTAGACCAGTGTTTCCCAACGTGGGCCCCAATTTGGGGCAATTTGAATATCCAGAGGGGAGATTCGAAAATGAGCTCATCTAGAATTTAACAAACCGCTAGCTATGATTTAACTAATACAAAAGGAAAACTTGTTAGTACCTCAGTTTGAAATAAGCAATTGTTTGGTGCTTTCCATAGATATATTGGAGTAATATAAACTACATGTACTCAGAACGTACGCTTATTGTTTACTATGTCCAGTAAAGAAATAGTGCGTTCTGTGGTGGGTGATTGATTTGACATTCTCCAAGTGGTTGTCTACTGTAGTCTAGCGCCAACTCCGCGTGTTAAATGAAATAAGAACTTAATTACGTACAGAAGCTCGAATGGGCGATAGGTTTTTCGATTTCGTATTAAAATAAATTATTAGCCAGATTTTTTACTATACGAGAACCGTGATACACAAGTTGAAATTAGGATTCATTATGAAATAATTGAATTTTTTATATAAAAATATGTATATGTTACAGTGAGAGGGCATTAGAAATACTTAGGTGGGGCATGGTAAAAAAAAGGTTGGGAAACACTGGTCTAGACGAAGGTTGTATTGAAGAGTACATAAACTAAAAATGGGAAAATATTAACGGACTCCGTCGTGAGCATTATAACTAACAGATGCACGCACCACATTCAAGTAAAGACGTTATTTGAATTATAAACTACCACGGACATAGATGGACTGAGCACGTAGTTCTTACGGATGCGGATTGCGCGCTGTGTGTTGAATTTTGAACGGAAATAGTGAAGAGGTAAGTTCAGTAACGAGGTCTACAAAAAGCCGAGTGAATTATATTAATGCGAGTGCGAATCATAAAACAACTTAGGGAGAAATAAGAAGTAACTTATGTTCTTGACATCGACCTCCCGTGGAGTAGTACCGTAAGCAGAAACTTTCATAATCAAGGTAAAAGCACGAGCCAGGACACTAGAAACGACAATGTTGTGGATCATTCTACTGTAACACAGAAACTATGCCGTGAAACTAGCGAATAACTACGCAAGAAAATTATTCCATTCAGAAACGCAAATACGAAATCTGACTCTAGTTGCCTTTAAGAAATATTAGAAATAACCATTATAAAAGAAGATAATCTTGATTCGGATTTATTGACGCGCATAAATATTTATTATTTCTGCTATACCAGCAGATATTTCTCAGCGAGCAGATGAAAGTGACGATCGTCAGTTCAAAACTTTTGGATGCAGAAAAATGCGACCGACGGAAAGGATCAAAGACGCAGATATCCCCGCCACTGGACAGGAATATATCTGTATACATTTTAATATTGTTCGATCAAGCAAAAATATCTCGTAATTGAAGAAAGAGTTACATTATTAGCAATGCCTTAGTTTTACAATTTGAGAATAAAAAAATATTATTATTATTGTGCTCCTATTATCCAAGCATCTCACAAAAATTACAAATTTACTTTTAGAATCTTGAATACACTTGTACTCACTTTACGAGTATGATCGTTTAGAATACCTTTCGAATATATATATATATATATATATATATATATACATTATTATTATTAATTACACTGCTTTGCACGCCGAATTCCATCAATTTAACAAACAAATACTTCAATTTTATTTTATTAATTCGTGGCGTTCTATGAAAATACAGCTTTATATTTTTACAATCAACTACGTCGAATTTCTCTTTATCTCAGGGTCATTACTGGCATGAGGTAAAAGAATATTGTGTGAGATCTAGCCTTCAGTCAAAAAGTATAACTTCGCAATGGAGTTAGAAAGTGAAAGCGTTTCAGGAAAACTTTACCAGAGGGGGGAATGGAAAAAATCGAGAAATTTTGGGGAGGGCCTCAAGCGACTGAAAGACACTGACAAATCGCAGAATAAAAAGTTCTGTCAAGTCGTATATACAAAACGTATTCTGATTCTTAAGAATCATTACGTTGAACTGAAAAAATACATCTCTGAATATTTTTTAAATAATACGCAGTTCTAATTTGCAATTAGGTTCGACTCCCGATCCGGTCAAGATTTTAATTTACTAATCCGTTGATAGTAAGAACAAATACAATCTAATGAACTAAAACAATAACAATCCAAACTCATTGAAGTTAACGGAATACAATATTAAATACCAAAAATAAAATAAAACGAATGAAAAGAACAACGCGAACGAAATCTGACCATACCCTTTAATTATCGTTTACAGTTATTAATAATTGTTTTGTACTCACGACATTGCTACTGGTACCAGTTCGGACTCTTGTATCTTGACGTCAACACCCACTAAACAGGCCATTATTCACTGATTCTACGCATTAGATTTTAAACACACGTGGTCGTTACTCTTGATCTCTGCTATCCTGGAACCTGGATTAGCCACCCCTCAGTCAGCCCTCGGACGTAGTTCTCCTTGAAGTGTCTCTGAGCGAAAATTAGTTCAGTTTGTGAAGCAAAACTTCTGCTTCTAAATTGCGATTTTATGAGTCTCCGTCAAAACTGTTTACTTGCGTTTTACTTAAACTATTATATCTCGCCGTTGGACTTCCTGGATAGTCCTATTCATGCTTTTAGATTAGCAAACTTTACTGTATTGTATCTCTCGCAGACTCTTTTATGTATCCTTTCTCGACCCAGGCTCGACGTAGACTCGACGCAGACTGAGTTGTCTAAGCGCGCGGTCTCCAGTCTCCATTCTTAACAAAGAAAGACCCGCTGCTATTGTCGTCTTTAACCATCCGCATCGCCAACTATTCAATTATATTAAAAACAACTAATAGCCTGTTAAATTGCTATTACAATATATATATATATATATATATATATATATATATATATATATATATATATATATTCATTTATTGCAACATCTCTGGTTATTAGCGACTCAGTATGGAAAATCATTTTTACTTGTCGAGGGACTGATTTTCCGAGAGTTTCTCTCACGTACACAGGCATGAATGCCCGCGGCGGGATTCGGACCCCGGACCTCTGTGATGAGACACAGTCACTCTGATCCCTACATCACAGGAGGTCGGATTTTCGATTCTGTTAAACCATTTTAAACCCTAAAACAGAGTTGCAGAATACAACTCTTTCTGCACCTAAATACATGATTAAATACAGCCTAAAATAATATTATTTACGGCAATGTAAGGAATAGATGAGTAATCAATAACTGAGCGCATTGTGAGATACGAAATGTCTCTCAATTTTATGCAGAAGTAAATAAATCATGCCATACGTACTCCGTTCACTTGGCTAACAATACAATTTTATTGCATTATTCCGTAATTGAGTATTATTTTTATAGAGGCTAGCGCGTAGTCTGAAATAATGACACATATTTCTACTTGTAATCCTTCACCCATCGCAGACATCCAGAAACAAAAATATTTCTTTATTAGTCAGTTATGTTGTAGACACCTGAGTTTTCCTGAAAGCCTGTGCCTTTTAATCTTTATTAAGTATTTCAAATTTATTTTAGGTAAACATTTGTTTCTCTAAAAATTCTGCAGAAGGGAAATCGTTTTTTTTTAAGAAGATAAATTAATTTGCGTTAATAAATGGGTTTAGATCATCTGACAGTAGGAGGCCACAGAACATAAGTCAAGTAGGCAATAGAAAGTTGTCCAGTACGCCTTATAGGGCAAGGAATCGAAATCAAAGATAGACGTCCGCGTCGTGTGTCACATGTTTCTGGAGTGTTTTCCTCTTTATTAAGGACAGCGTCATGTACTGTTGGTATTTCGCCGTACAGCTAGTAAGAAACAATAAAACCGCCTTCTTGAGTTCGCCAATTACCGCTAATTACTCTTGCTCGGCAGACACTGCTTTGAATTAGTTTACCTGCTGCTATCTCCGTTGAAAAAGGAAAGTGTCATTCAAGTAATTTAATTAGCAGCTGTACCTGTGGAGTTTGTCTTAACATAGTTGGTTATAGATGAAGTAAAATAATAATTCTAACTTTTCAGATTGAGTCATTAATATGTCTAGCCGTGAGCAATAAACTTAATACAAACGGTATTTGGTGTACAGTTAACAAATTCGACATCATATTTCTTGTTTGTCACCGTATCACGTCTTTTACATAATACACGAAATTCAACTAATATATTAAATTTACTATGATAACTAATTTTATGACATTCATCTGTTGATTTTGAATACGTTTACAGTTTACAATTTTTGGTAAAATATGTTTCCATTCCTAAATAACAAGGATATTTTATAAATTCACCAAACAAACTTCCCTAAGTTTTTAATTTGTGATACATATTTTTTGATAATCGATCTAAAAAAACTTTCCTTATATCGCATTTATTGATGGTTGGATTTCTTTACAGAAAACCACGTAAACCAAACTCATTTTGCAAGCAATATTAATTGGTTATTCAGTAGTAATTACATCAAACACTAGTTTCTACTAATAGATGTCACCAGTAGTAGACTAGGAAATCATCATCACGTCGTCAAGCCGGTTTTATTTATAATCTAAAGATGGGTTGCTCAAAGTAGCGATAGAATTACAAAAAATATATTTTCTTGAAAAATTGAACGCTTTTATATATATATATATATATATATATATATATATATATATATATATATTGTAATATTAGAAATATGTAAACTTTTTTGACTTTAATTTATTTTGATGAGCAATTTAATGTTTTGATAAACTTTCGAATATTTAAGAAATTTAAAATTTACTTTACAATTTAAACCTAATTAAGTAAATACTCAATTTATCAAATTTTATAGCAAATATGAATTATAATTATGTTATTACGATGATAATAAAACTAAATTTTTATTCATATATATATAAGTATAAAGAATTGATTAAGAACATTAGTTAACATATAATTAAGCCACGCCTCTTTATTTAATGGGACTGTTATTTTTATCTCTGGGCGTTCTATCAGGCGTCTCGAAATGTATTGATTTATAGTGAAATATAAAATATACGAGAACAGCTTTGAATCGAATTACACAATACCAACTTATAAATATCCCCAAAGTACAAACAAAAAGAAATTTGTAATTTTATGGTATCAATAACTGCACTATGTTTACACCGTACTTTCATTTTACATTTCCAAACCATTTGTGATCGACATTCTACCGCACGTGTCGCTACCATTTTCATTTCTTCAGCCTCCGAGTCACCATTTTCCTTTTTTTAAAAAATTCAAGTAAAAAATGGACGATATGGAGGCATTAGCTATGTAGTATTTGAATGCGGAGAAAAGGAAAAGGAAATACCAAACCAAGGACGTGAAAAAAATTATTTAATATAGGGTTACTATTTAAATCTCATTAATTTTTTCACTTATATTGTTCAAATATTTAATATTTATAATATATGAATCATCTGTAAAGTTCTGCCTACTTTTACATCATTTTACGTAACTTTCAAATTTCTTAAAGTTGAATGTAATTAATAATTATAATATTAACATAGCAGACTCATTTTTCTTATGAACTTCCCAGGCATGCAGTTCATCATCATACACGAAAGACACAACCACCTCCACACTCCCCTTCATTGCCATTAGATGTTGAAATTAAACATTGACAGTTTCGAGAATGACTATGAAAATCTGCGACCCCGAAAACTTCTCATTCGAAGCTAATAATTGTTCAGTTTGAATGTCTTTTAAATGCCAAACGTTCCACTATCACCGCTATAGGTGGTAGGGATGTGTTTTGATATAACATTGTTTGTTTCTGAATCGTAACGTGTGTACTAAGTTTCATTTAATTTGCTCCACGATTGTACGCGTAAAATTGTTGTAACCCTTTCCAACCTGACTCCAAGAGGCGGAACTACAAAACAAACGGTAAGTTGAATAACATATTTAAACGGATTGAAACTATATACAAACAACGTCGGGAGATGGACTACAAATCTTATTGGCCGCGAAATAATATTTTTACCACCCCTAGGGTAGTAGTCGTGTCTTACTCCCACAGTGTTTGTTGACTGGTCGTAAGGAACACGTGTACAAAATTTGGTCAAAAATGCTCCTTACGTTTAAATTTGTATGCTGAACATAAAAACACAATTTCGTTTATTAGATACTTATTAGTTACTTTAAAATATACCAACTGGGTGTTAGAGTTGTTCGGGTATTTATTTATATAAATCCGAAAAAGCATATTAACATATCAGTCAAGAAGTGATTTAACCTACCTATACGGAGAAAATTTTAATTTCATCTGGAACCCCCCGCCCCCCCCCCCCCTGCCGTAACTTAGAGAAACATAAATGCTCCCGATACGAAATATAAAAATTCTCTATAGTGCCTCAAGACCGAAAAAAACATCCCAGCGCGTTGAGAGTCAAAAAATTAATCCTTGGCTACCGCTTCCGCGTCCTCCCTTTCCAATCCCTTCCTAAGCTATTAAAGAGAAGTTGCCACCAAGAGGATTAGCCTCATGTAGCCTGTTACTCTGAAAAAAATAGATTTAATTCTACATTCAACTATTTGTCACGATGTGATTTAACGTACATATGCAGAGGTAATGTTATTTTCATTAAATCCCCCAAGTCTTAAAGAAGCATAAATACCCCTGATACCAAATATTAAAAATTACTCCAAGTATCTTTCAAGCGTCAAAAATATTCCCGGTGCGTTGAGAGAAAAACACATTTCCGATACCTATAAAGAAGCAAACTTATTTCCCATAACGTAAGAGGGTTCAAAATGAAACACAAAATTACTTTTATTTCCTTAGGGGAGTTATTAATTCCTTGGATGCTAAGAAAATGAAAAATACTAATTTATGAAAGACAAAAAGTTCCTTTACGTAAAGAGAATCAAAAATAGTTCCCGTACCATAAAGTTTAAAAAAGTACTCCCTCTATCTTAAGGGAGTCAGAAATACACCGAATGTCTTAAGACAGTGAAAGATAATCCCGGTATCTTAAGAGACACAAAACCACTATCCCTATTGTAATCGTGCAAAAAAATACACCTGGTACCTTAAGAGGGTCAAAAATAACCCGGTACTTTAAGAGTGAAAAATACCGCCTGAAATTTAGAATGTCTTTAAAATGCCACCCCTACCACTAAAGGTGAAAGGGGTGTTTTACCGATCCGTATACTAAGTATTATCTGTACGTAGAGCATGGGAACAATTAAATCTTAACCGGCATGTAAAAAATGATTATTAATCGCAGCGACTCCGTAACCCCAAATTCTACACCAATGACGGTTGTTTTCGTGTTATTTTCATGTCACACCCATCATGCTCCATCCCTAAAGTTGCTCTCCTCCCATACTGAAAGGGACTGCAATTATTCATGGAAAACTGTGAATTTCATTGACACCAAAATATATTTTTACAACGTTTCAGCATGTTTGAAAATTTTCACCTCCGTCCACCTCATGTTAGTCTTACTCCCACGTGTTTGTTTCGAAAGAAACACGTGTACGAAATTTGGTGAAATTTTCTCCTCGAGTGTAGGTTTGTATGCGGAACATTCTCACACTCACATACATTCAAAACATTCAGTTTAAAAAAATGCACCTCGGCCTGTTCTGAGAGGTGTATGTTCCGGGGTCGCAGACCTTGGGCATACGGTAAGAGTTGTCCGCAATTGCTATTGGGAATAGTCGGACAGCTGCCTCCTAAACTGGGCAAGGCACGGCGAGAGGAAAGCTGCGACCCCACAGAAAACCCCTCTCCCGCCATCGGAAGAACGTGGGACAAGTACTAAATGCCCGACCTACCTGATGCAGGTTTTTCTAGGGTTTCCCTGCATCAGTTTCAGGTGAACTGCCGGGTAGGATTAAACCATAGCACGGGGGCCCTAGTTAACCCAGCTCTACCTTTCCGCATCCCCACTTTCACTACTTTTCCTATGCTATAAGAGGGTAGTTGACTCTATGTGGATTACCCTATACATAGCTACAAAAAAATTAACTTGGCCAGTCGAAGATGGAGAGACTAATTTTGTGAAACGTTGCGAATCGAAACACGAGAATTGTTAGTTCGCAACTCTGGATCTTTTTTGTTGTATTTGTATTTATAGTTTAACAACATTTATATACCGAAATTTTAGTTGTCTGCCTGGAGCTTGTCCATGTTTCAGACTCTCATAGGGAGTTCTGAATTGATACAAGTTCCAGTTCTGTCTCTTAAAACTTATACATTCTTATATATATGTATGCATTAAATTTTTGTCTATTTTCTTACTAGACCGTTATATTTAATATTTGCACTTTTACTTCAAACATATCCGATTCCTTAGAAATTTAAGATCTGCAACTTACTGCGGAGATACGAATTCGGTATTCAAGAATGTTTCCTATTAAATTAATTACGCTGGTTTGATGGGCGACATTGTCTACAATTTTCACCGCGGCAGACTCTCTAATTATGGAACGAAGTGTTCTCGGGATTCCAACCGCGTGAGAATACAGTAATTCCTCGACGATCACCAGACGATGATAGCATTGTCCGCTATCGAAACGTCGTTGAATTACTGCATTCTCATCCGGTTAATGCCGAGAAAACGTCGTAGACTAATGTCCTTACTATTTCGTCTTGTAATTTATAACATCTAAATTTCTTATGTAATAGAAGACCGTTATTACCAAGACGAAGTTTCATTATTTCCATGATTTTTGTAGAATAGATTGCAGATCAATATAAGTAATAGTAAAAAAGGTAGACACGCTGACGACTTCATTCACGGGTAGGCAAAGTACGAATATCCTACAACAGGATTACCGGAAGAGGGTTGGGTATCTCGACGTGAGATAATAATTGTAGTTTCATGAGTTTCTTGAGGACCACAGCATTTTGTAACAGAGCAACGTGATCTCCCACGGGCCTGTCTGCAGCTGTGCAGGAAACTGATGAAATTGTCCTGAAGCCTACTTGCTATTCATGGGAGCAGTGAAGAACTTCCCCTTCCCCAAAGTCCAAACAAAGCAAACTCAATCATGGCTCTCTGAGTAAACCTCTCGCTCATCTAATATCGATTAACCTTAAAGCTGTTACAACACGTAGGTCCAGAGGCACTGCCATCTGTGGGGGGCCAGTGGCAACTACGAGTGGTAAACGATGGTCCGCAAGTACTACCTGAATATAGACAACATTCAATTAAATAAATATTAATTACAAAATTATGGACACAAATGGTTTTATTCCATATTTCAGCGTTGGACATAATCACGCAGATGCAGACTAAATGACTGCAATACAAAGTCTTACACTAATTTAAAACGTTTTGTAGTCAGCCCGTGCAGACAAAACGGCCTACAGAATTAGTTAAAGCTTGATATATAAAATTGGTAAATCTAGCTCCAATATTAATCTGTGATGGTTTTAAAAATTTACTTATTAAATGAACAAGTAACCAAAAAGCAGACAATACTAATAAATACGTCACAAAATTTCTGCAATCCTTGATGCTTTCGTCAGGTGATTTAAAAACGCAAGAACCGTAAGAACGTCACAACCGCACAAACCAACTTTTGAGTTCGTCGCCTGATCTGTATGTCCTTACGTTTCTTGCGTTATCGAATCACCTGACGAAAGCAACAACAATTACAGAAAAATGGCGTGGTATTTATTTTATCACTTAATTTTGTCTATTATTTGGTTACCTCTTATCTAATTAGAAAACTGGGTCTGTTGAATCAAGGATATACTTATCAGATTCTTCAATTAAACGTTTCTTGGTATCGTTTTATATTTATTAGGTACATTATTCTTTCTAAGTACATACATATCACATTCAATATATTTATTGTAATGATTAAAAAGGTCTTTAATTAAAAGAAATTCTTAAACAAAAAAAAATAATTAAAATTTGAATGATAGTTAGCAACACGTTGAAGAAAATGGGGATTAATTAAATTTGCCCCACGTTTTGGAAGCCATTTACGTAATCATTACAAAGGTGGTCTTAATTAATAGGAATAATTAACAAAATTATTATGTACTTAAAATTTATTGTTGATAACTACACATTATAAGCCCAGCTTTGAACGCCGAATTCCATCAATTTAACAGACAAATATTTCAATTTTATTTGATTAATTCGTGACGTTCTGTGAAAATATAGCTTTATATTTTTACAATTAACTACGTCGAATTTCTCTTAATTTCAGGGTCACCACTGGGTTCGATAGGAAGAACAAATACAATGAACTAAAATATTAACAATCCAAACTCATTGAAGTTAACGGAATACAATATTAAATACAAAAGTAAAAGAAAACGAATGAAAAGAAAAACGCGAACGAAATCTGACTATATCCTTTAATTATCGTTTACGGTCATTAATAATTGTTTTGTACTCACGACAGTGCTACTGGTACCAGTTCGGAGTCTTGTGTCTTGAAGTCAACATCCACTAAACAGGCCATTATACAGTGATTCTACTCATTATATTTTGAACACACGGTAGTTTCTCTGGGTCTCTGCTATCCTGGAACCCTCAGCCCGTTGCCGGACGTAGGTCTCCTCAAAGTATCTCTATGCGAAAGTTAGTTCAGTTTGTGAAGCAAATCTTCTGCTTCTAAACTGCGATTTTATAAGTCTCTCCGTCAAAACTGTTTACTTGCGTTTTATTTTAAACTATTATATCTCGCTGTTGGACATCCTAGATAGCCCTATTCATAATTCTGGATCCGCAGACTTTTACTGTTTTTATTTATCTATGTGGACCGAACTGTCATGTCCCATTTCTCGACGCATACTTTTTCGTTTCGCGTCTTGCCGCAGACTGAGTTCTCTAAGCGCGCGGTCTACAGTCTCGATTGTTAACAAAGGAAAACCCGCCTTGATTGTCGCCTTTAAGCACCCGTACCGCCAATAATTAAATTATATTAAAAACAATTAATAGCCTGTTTAATTGGTATTTATTTCTCTACTAATTTTAAAAGTTGCGGATGGTTAGTTAGAGCCACATCATCTTAGAGTCGCATCACAGTTACCGAGTTCCATTAAATCACATTGTTGCCAATATTTCATAGCTCCCTCACTCGCTGCTTAATCCTCAACCGTTACATTACGTTTCAAAATCTTCTGGCCTTCGTTTCACAATTTTACTACTTTCCACTTAATCCTATTAATTCATTATGTAGATTTAGAAGTCTTTCCCGGGATACTAGTCGAATGTTACCATTCTGAAAATTTTCTTCGCGCGGCTTGTGGTATCCTGCATTTGATGTGTTCCTTGCAGCATCCATTTACCTTATTTAGGCTTCATTAATAATGATTTTTTTTCAACAGAATCATAATTTAATATGAATATTTTGAAAATAGTTCGTTTTAATTGTCAATCATTGGACAAATTCAACCACATTCCATGTATTTTAAAATTTAGTTGCATTGCACATAACTAGGTATTAATGACAGCAAAAGTTGCAGCTCTAGTATTTTATACGCTGGCTTCGTAAGGACACTCTGAAGCCATATGCTTTTTTTTTGTCCGGAACTCAGCAGGGTTCAATTTATTAAAAGCGTCCAGTGTCTAATGAAAAGAGCAACTTAATGCGCCTGGGTGCGTGGGTGTAGCTGCAGGGATTATCGGCGTCAGAGGCTAATGCAGCCGCACCTCATCAGTGTGAGTCACCGCACTCGTCCCTCCTCGGCACCTGCTGAGACGGCATATTGCAAGAGGGAGTGTAAAAATATGGCACGAGGGAACCAATAGACCGAACCTCCACAAGCAAACGAGACTATATTGGAGGGATAATCTAAGCAGGATTCCTATTATTCCAGGCTATTGTAATTGTAATTCCTCAAGAAGAATATTAATTCTGTTGTAAATTGCCAATTGAGGAGAAAGAGTTATTTAACTCACAACACATTCTAATATATTTCAATACAAAATAAATTCATTAATAATATGATTATATCCTTAGACAGCTTCTTTGGTTTCAAGGGCAGGAAAAGTATAATAAAATTTTTATTCTACCTTATGACACGTAGCCACAATTCTCTAATCGAACTTACTCAACTTTGTTACTTTAAACTGTTCATATTTCGGATCTTCGCTGAATTTTTATTAAAATTAATTCTGATTAATTTTACGTAACAATAATACGTCAATAGGAAAGTAGCGCAGAAGTACTAATTTGTGGCGTTCCGTAGGATTCATTTAGGGGGAATTACATTATTTAAAATTAAAATAAACTATAGATATAATATTATAAATATCTGAACCTGGTACAACCGTTCAATAACATACTTAAATCCAATAACAAGACCTTAACTTTTCATGTTTTTGAATACAAAAAATTCAGACAAAAAGGTAATATAAATACCACACAACGTTTCTGGGATCCTTGTTCCTTTCGTCAGGTGCTAAGAAGAGCCCAGAGAAACACAACTGCACAAGTCAGCTCAAACTTGCCATATTTTAAAACAATTTTAAACTCTGATGAGAAGATCATTGGTTATCTTTCGCATTCATTAATTTCAATCCGACGTAATATTTTTCATTTTGATGTTTTTATTTCACATACAGAAGTTATTGTCTACAGGAGCTTTCGCAGTATTTCATGCACAGTCATCTGTCCAATAAAGTAAAATCCATACTCATCGCTTACACATACCTGGGCAACTCCATACCAATTTAGTCGATAACTTTTGCTTATGAAATAAAAACATCAAAGGTTGAGGACTTTTTATTGGTTTTAAGTATCTTATTAAAAGTAAACTCTGAAACTTCAGACTGTATTGATAGTCCTGAACTCGAGCTTTACTCCAAATAGACTGTTTTATCTACAGAAAAGAAAAAGAAAAAGAATTTCAAGCTGTTTTTAAAAATGTACTTCCTCAAACTGAGCACAACAGACGCCCTCACTCTGTCTCGGTATTTTATATAATTTAAACGTTTTTTTAGGGCAACAGGCTACATGAGGGTAATCCACGTTGGGCAACTCCCCTTTAATAGCATAGGAAGGGATTTGAAAGGGGGATGCGGAAGGGTAGAGGAAGGTAGCCAAGGGTTAACTAGGGCCCCCGGGCTATAGTTTAAGGATCCTACCCGGCATTCGCCTAAAATTAATGCAGGGAAAACCCTAGAAAAGCCTGCATCAGGTAGGTCGGGCATTGGGTACTTGTCCCACGCCCTTCCGATAGGGGAGAAGAGTTTGCTGTGGGGTCGCAGCATTCCCTTCTCCGTACCTCGACCAGCTTAGGAGGCAGCTGGCCGACTGTTCCAATAGGAACAGAGAACAACTGTGCCCAAGGTCTGCGACCCGGTAACATACACCTCTCAGAACAGGCCTTAAGATCTAGCAACAGCCTCTTCCAGAATTTTAATTTTTAAGTATTTTGGTCTAGGTAGACTATCTGGCTTTCAATGGCAACTCGGAAATAATACTTGGCAAATCAGAATTTATATGAATTTGAATATTCTGAAGTTTGTCGACTACATCCATAATTCCATTTAAGTGATCTCTTACGTCAGCAGAATCTTGCATTTTATGAAGAACAAGTTTTTTAAGTAAAGTTGCTTTTTTAGCTGGACCTTCACTATGGTAATTCCTTTAAAGTGTCCCAAACATTTTTCGACGTCGTACACGGTTTAACTTATTTTAGTTCAAATGGAGATATTATTAATAATAAATCTGACCTGGCATTAAGATCTTTATCAATCCAGTTTTTTTTGTTTCTTCATTGGCGGTATCTGCAACCCCAAATGTTACTTCGTATTAAGGCTTCAGCTTTTATTACCCAAGAATCACAATTTTCTTTATTTAAAGGTTGGTTTCTATATTATGTAATCAATTCAGAAAAAAAGTGATAATATAAATACTACAAAATGTTTCTGGGATCTTAGCCCTTTCCTCAGTTGCGAAGAAGAACGACACAACTGCACTCGTCAGTTGACAAAACTCAAAAGCGCTCAAACTTCCCGTATTTTAAAACAATTTTAAATACTAATGAGAAGATCGAATCGTTGCGTAAATGACGCACTTGAAATGTAGTCATCAAGAAACGATCACAACACAAAATGACCGATTTTCCTTATTTTGTTAGCGCACAAATTAACCTTTCGGTTATTAATTAAAATCAAATTTTAGCTGCAGAAAATGCTTTAATTAAGAAAGCGAAAAGTGCTTAGTTGTGCACAATTTGTAAGAGAAACAAAAAGTGACGTTTCAACTTTTTGAAAGATAACAAAATTAAGAAAGTTTTATGAACATCTCAATAAATATTGAAAGTGCAAATGTCCAACAAAGTTGTCTTTATTTTTTAATATGTATCAGTGTTTTCTTGCATCACTTCCAGATTCATTAACCGCTTTTAACAGCAGCCATTACTTTTCATTCTTCTCTTCACAAGCGAAGAAGGTAGAGTCTATTTCTGCCCCAGGGTCCATTAGAAACGGGTAGAATATCATTGTCAAAGTGGAAGAAGCTCTGATATTTTGAATGAACATAAGTAAGTAAGGAGTATATAAAACAATTGAAATGCAAAAAAGTTTTCATTTTTGGCTTTTATCTGGACTGGCAAGTTGAATCCGTGATTATTAATTACGAAGAAGATGATCACTATTAGTGGAACTTTTCTGCTTATACATAACGACTATCTATGATAATTTTTTATCTGATTTTATGCCAGAGTTGTAATCTATTACTTTGAATCTCCTTTCGCTGTACAGACACACTGAGTTGCGACACGACTGCAGTTATGCTCCGTGAGTAGTTCACGTTTGCATGCAGTTGGTGACAAATGGCTCCTGTACAGCCTTCCTAGTAGTGGACGTAAAGTAAATCTCAACTCTGTACCAACCTGCATCTTCAGCCGCATACGTCTGAGTTATTTCATTCTGAGCTAAAAGTTTATGGTGTAGCTGTCTGCATATTTCTGCTATATGTCATGCAGATACACAGGGCTGAAAGTTTATGGAGTGCACTTTCACGCTTACTTACTTCACTTTCCTTCATTTAAAAATACTTTGCGTCGAGAATGACGTAATTATAATCTTACGATAAGGTCAAGAGATGTTTTATTGGGGAATTTAACCCCATAAGACTTTTCTGACAACCGAAATGAAGGACTTGCATTCTAGAACAGCTGGTTGAGCCAGTGCAGTAGTACACGTCACATTGCAGGCCTATCTAAGGTCACCTTATATTAATATGAAGTCGTTAACGCGTACTTCATTAAATTACCATAGTATGTCTCTACATATCTTGTCTTGTTGGCCAGTTGGTGGGGCGGTTAAAACGGAAATTGTTCTTGGTGAGTAATTTTTTGCTTCATCATTTTACTTAGTACATCATTTTGGTATTAACAATTAAACGTTAGTTGCTACTTTTAATAATATATATATATATATATATATATATATATATATATTGTAATAAACACGTTAAGGCGCCGTAAATGTAATAAACAACATAACAATTATTGAATTAAATGAACCTAATTAAATTTCGCCACACGTTGGCACGCCATAAATGTAATATCCAAAATGAATTAATTACTTAAATTGGTCTAATCATTGAAATTATTGAATGAAAGGAGCATGAAAATAATTACATTTATTCAATTCACTTAAACAATTGGTTTATTATGCTCAACTATTTACCTTATAAAACAAATTACTTGTTGGACTTTACATCATTTTTATACAAAATGTCCCTTCTCTTACCTCAGAGTCTTTATTGGGCCTTTTAAATAATTAACAATTAAATTTTTTTACAATTCACTACTAAAAAATATTTTTATAAACTCTCGAAATTTAATGAAAATAAAACGAAATGAAATAGAAATAGAAATCTGACGATATTCTACCTTTTATTAACGTTTACAATATGAATTTTTAAATGTTTCTTTTTTTTTACTCACTGTTGTACCGGTACTCAGGGCAATTGTAGAGATTTTACAACACACTTTTCACGTTGAAGACTTTAACAGGGTATCACTGAACTTACTTTGCTCTACTTTGCCAAACTTCGGCCGATTGACCACCGGACACAATTGTTCCGAAACCTTCGTTCCACCTACATCCGTCGACTTTACTTTGAGCTCCTCGATATCGCAGGCCAAATGTGGATTGACGCTCTCGTCTCTAATCTCCGACCGAATTCAATATTGTTCTGTTTTCTACTGATATCCTTCACCAACTGCCAAACTCAATTACTCTGTATTACACAATGTCCTGTGGCTGACCAACAAAATTTCAACTCCTTCTGCTTACAGCAAGGTTTCGTAGCTGACTGCCGCTCTGTCGACTAACGCGCACTAAAACAACAATGTCCTGCCTGTTCAGTATCCTCGACCATTATTGTATCTGCGTGTTCGCCGATAACAATTTAGTTCAATAATCTCTAATTATTAATTCTTTTAATTGCCCTTTTATCTTTACAATATATATAATTATAAAACAACATATACAAGTCGAATTATAATTTTATTGGTCAGGGTTGAAATTGAATAAACCACTTTTCAGGAATTAGTTGACTCTTCTGCGGTCCTTATTAAATTCTAAATTTACACTTAACAGATTTACGTTGATTGTTTGAATTATTGTGACAGTTTTCTTCGTCTATACGCCGGGTACCGGGTTTAATCAAAGTTTTCCTCCCTCGGTGCAACTCCAATAAATTCTGTTAAAACAAATATCTCAGTGCTTCATCACTTCCGTTTCCAATTGTTTACTAAGTAAATTATTCAATATTTTATTACTTACTAACTTTCTCCCTAATATTTACTTCCAAATTCTCGGCTAACTAACCTATTTACTACATTCTCACTTCTGCGATCGGTGTTTGAAAACTTCGTTTCTCTTTGTAATTACTCAACATTGTCTTAAGAAAACAGACGACGAGTTCACTGCCCCTTACCGAATATATTTCAGTTCCTTTTTTTCAAACTGGAAAATGTACAGCGGAAAAAACGTCTTTCATTAATTGTTATTTTTCTCTAACTATCCCGACAGATAAAAAGTTTTGCGAATTAAATGTTTAAATGTCTCACTTAATTTATATCATCTTAAATATTTGCATCTACAACTGGCTATTATATATAAGTAAAGTTTTCCCTTCACGGTGCTTCGCATGTTACGTAGGCGTCTTCAACTCCTTGCTAGACACACTTCTTCTAAAGCACGTCCTCTAGAAGACCTCCTGTAGAGAATTCTGTCATGAATCAGCGAGTTGTTCATGTTTGACGTCACAAGGGCCACCCTTCCTCATCTGTGCATGCAGATTACCTCTGGGGCCGCGTAATCCCCCGCAAGCTGGCGGAGCGGGGGCTCCGTCGGTTACCAGCACCATATAAATATAAATCAAGCAAGCTTACAACCGAGCACGACAGTGAAAGCATAATTAATATTACCTTTAAATGAAGATCTACGTACGCTATTATATCAACTGAAGACAGATTCTAGCTGACCGTTGTCTACATATACCTTAGTCATTCTTACGACCATTTAATTAATCTGATCTAAACAAAACGTTTCTGATTCTCTGTGATGAATGCCAGAATCCAAGTTCTATAACAGGTCGAAGCTGATAGACGTTCGCAAAATGGACACCACGAAAACGCATCTACATCTAGAGATAACACAACGCGGTTAATATGGGAGCTGTAAAGTATACAATAAAGTATAAGATAACACTCTAAGGGTGCTCGGCGTTGTCCAGGTATTTATTCTCTCGCAGGCAGAACCTTACGGGGTGAGAGGACTTGCCACTATGTGGATTATCCTATACATAGCTTCTCTACACCTTCAAAAAAAAAACTTACGGGAGAGACGTAGAGGACTACCTTTGGGGACCACTTTTCCTCTCTCCGTTTTTGAACTAAGATTCTCACAAGTCGAGGCTTTGATAGGTGTATGTTCCGGGGTCGTAGACTTTGGGCATACGGTAAGAGTTGTCCTATATTCCCATTGGAATAGTCGGTCAGCTGCCTCCTAAACTGGTCGGGGCATGGAGAACGGAATGCCTACAGTAAACCCCTCTCCCACTTATCAAGGGCGTGCGAGAAGTACCTACTGCCTGACCTACCTGATGCAGGTTTTCTAGGGTTTGTCCTGCATCACTTTAACGAGAATGTCGGGCAGGATACTTAAAGTACAGCCCGAGGGCCCTTGTTTTCCTTTGGCTACCTTCCTCTACCCTTCCGCATCCCCTCCCCCTTGCAAATCCCTTCCTATGCTTTTAAAGCGGAGTTGCCCTCATGTACCCTGTTACTCTAAAAAAAAGTATTTAATTCTACCTGCCGCTATTTCTCAAGAAGTGATCTAACGTACAATGCTAATTTCATCAGATCTCTCAGGCCTTTAGAGAAGCATACCAAATATTTAAAAATACTCCAAGTACCTTAAGAGCGTCAGAAATACTCCCGGTGCGTTGAGAGAGTCAACAAAATTCTTGGGTTTAAAAATATACCCGGTACCTCAATACAGTCAAAAAAACACGAACTTCCTTAAGAGAGGAAATTATACCCCCGGTGCTCTAAGCGAAAAAAAAAATTTCTTGGTGTATCTTAACACTGTTAGAAATATCCCCGATACCATTGAGAGTACGAAATACTCCCGGTTGCTTATGAGAATCAAAAATCTTTCGCATTCATTAAGAGAGTAAAAAATACTCATTATACTAGTAGTCTAAGAGAGTGAAATATACATTTGGCTCCTTAAGATAGTTAAAATCACTCAAAAGTACTCTCGTTACAGTAAGAACGTGATACATATTGGCGGTGCACAGAAAGAGTCTAAAATACTCCTGGTACCTTAAGAGGCTCAAAAATATCCCAGTACTTAAAAAGTTAAAAATACTCCCTGTTTTTTAGAATGTGGGTGGTAGGGGTGATCTCCCGATTCAGTGTTTGGTCGTATCATTTGTAAAATTTGTACAAAATTAGATAGAATTCGCTGTTTAATATTGTGTGAAGAACATTGTTTATCCCGACCACCCCCACTCCTACATGTTTAAGTCAAACAAAACCGGCAAGATGAATTTGATAGTTAAACTAAGCCACAACCACGAAAATGACTGCAATCTCGGCTGTTTTCCCGTTATTTTTATGCAACGTAACTCCACCCCAATCCCTGAGGATGCTCTTCTCCCATTCTGAAAGGGGTTAAAATTATACACATACAACTCTCAATCTCATTGACCCCGAAAATTATGTATGTGACGCAAATATCATGTTTACCCTCACAGTGTTTGTATCCTCTTAGAAAGAAACATGTGTACAAAATTTGGTTGAAATTTCTCCATTTCTATGCGGAACACACACACAAACACACACACCCATATATATATATATATATATATATATATATATATATTGCAATAATCAAAATGAAGGGTTATTTAAATGAAATGAATATTAAAAAATTAACAACAAACAAAATTTATTTATTAATTTGTGGCTTATAAAATTTACAAACAATTACAATAAAATGAAAGTCTCTTAATCCCTCAGGGTCTTTACTGGGTTTGATGATTTACAGTGAAAATTATTGAATGATCTTATTAACAATACAGTTTAAAATTTACTTCAAAATAATGTGCTGATAAATGAAAGAAAAGCTACAAGAAAAGCGAACGAAATCAGACTTTACCTTTTTATTTAGCGTTTACAGATTTTATTAACGTTTTGGTTACTTACGTATTGTTCGGCTGGTACCAGCATTCTTTTAGCGCTTCAAAAGTACACTATATTGCAAAAATTTTACACAGATTCTAAATTTTTCTCACAGATTCTACACTTATGAAGTTGAAAAGCGATTACTAGGCTCCCAAGAACTCGGATGATCCTTTAATTGGTCAGCTATCTGATCTCGTTTTCCCTCAGCATGAAAATGTTCATGTTCTTTGTAATGAAGCAAACCCTTGCTTCCGTTGGCTAATTGTTAGTACATTTACTCGGTCCAACTAACTGCTTGCTTACAGGAATCTTATGAATTGCAGATTTTTGCCTTTTACCGCATTATTTATCGGTTTGGATTGAAGACTTCAAAGTATCTCGGTGAAGATTTACTTTTAAAATGTCCCTCCTTTTATGGCTGACCGTAGACTTAGACTTTTCCCGTTTGCTCCACGCTGTAGACTCAAACTGTACTCTTTCGCTCTTCGTTGTAGACTTAGACTAACTTTTACAATGTCTCTCCTCTCGTGGTAGACTGAAGACTGCCCATACTTTTGCGCGCGTAATCGCCATTCCGAATCCTCAATAATAGGAACAGAGCCCGCCGTTTATTGTTGCTTTGCTCGCTCTCACCGCTATAATTCAAATTGTTCGCTAACAATTTAAATTATTTAAAACAATTAAGGCTTAATTAATTGGCATTACAATATATATATATATATATATATATATAGCAGTGGATTTAATTTATTAGAAGATTGTAAAATATAGACTTTTACTAAATTGAATTATTTCTTCAAATAAATAAATATAGTTCAATTTCTCTCTAGTTGTGTGCTGAATCTGAAGAGGATGATATATAAAGTCTCACTGTCACCGTTAAGTTTACAAGCATTTTGGTGTCCAGAGACAAGGCAGATTTTTTTTGTCGTAGTGGCATGAGTTGTTTAGTTCTCTACCTTACCACTGCAACGAGGTATTTGATGTGTGCTGCACGTAATAGGTGATGACCGAATTGGAGACCCAGTTAACGAACTAGTGTATGTGGCGGAATGTCCTGGTTGTGAGATCTAGTGTCTGTAAGAGGCGAATGGAACTACTGTTGATTTTCGCATATGATTTTTTTCTCGCTGTAGGTTATTCAGGAGTTTGTTGTGTTCTTATGTAAAAGTGTCGTCAGTTCATTTACACAAAGTTCCACTGTAGACTGGTCAGGTGTCATGGGAATATATCAGGCATAGCAGAGGGCCAATCACGCTGCCCTGGGGTACACATGATACCAATGGTTTGGAGGTTGAGCCATAATTTCTGTATTTATCAGAGAAATTTTGTCGTCTCAAGTAGGATTATCCAATCTATGGTAGATGTCAGGGAGAAGTTGTTTCACATTGCTGTGCATTCAAGTATGCACCTACACAAAATTTCTTCTGTTCAAAGCATTCCATGATGGTATCGGTTACACTGTTGAGGTGTTGAAGGTTTGGCATTGTAACTGGGTGTCGGGAATGTGGGGTGAAATATGTTACATAAGTTATATTGAATTAGACGTTCCAGTATTTCGGAGAAGGCTAATGGACCTGTAGTTGGGGTCTCGTTTGGTACGTGAATCATAATTCATACATTGTTCCTTTTGTGAGGAATGTGGGTCCGGCTAAGAATTGAATTTATGTTTGTGTCAACAGCAAAATACCTTTCCGAGGTAAGTATGAGAGTAATTTTTAAGTAATTAAGCCATTACCAGGTTACTTTTTTTAGGGTAACGGGCTACATGAGGGTAATCCACATGGTGGCAACTCCGCTTTAATAGCATAGAAAGGGATTTAAAAAGGAGGGATGCGGAGGAGTAGAGGAAGGTAGCCAAGGGTTAACTAGGGCCCCGGGCTATATTTTAAGGATCCTACCCAGCATTCGCCTAAAGAAATTAAGGGAAAACCCTAGAAAAACGTGAATCAGGTAGGTCGGGCATTGGGTGCTTGTCCCACGTCCTTCCGATAGCGGGAGAGGAGTTTGCTGTGGGGACGCAGCATTCCCTTCTCCGTGCCTCGACCAGTTTAGGAGGCAGCTGGCCGACTGTTCAAATGGGAACAGTGAACAACTCTTACCGTATGCCCAAGGTCTGTGATCCCGGGACATACACCTCTCAAAACAGGCCTAGGTGCCTCGGCCTGTGGGAACCTTAGTTCAAAAACGGAGGGCAACAGGCTACATGAGGGTAATCCACGTTGGGGAACTCCCCTTTAATAGCATAGGAAGGGATTTGAAAGGCGGGATGCGGAAGGGTAGAGGAAGGTAGCCAAGGGTTACTAGGGCCCCCGGGCTATATTTTAAGGATTCTACCCGGCATTCGCCTAAAGAAATGCAGGGAAAACCTGCATCAGGTAGGTCGGGCATTGGGTACTCAAAGGTAGCTAGCCCCTTCCGTCTTTTATACAAAGTTTGGCCTGCGAGAGAACATCCCTCGCAGGTTCCTTAAATCTTACAAGCATTTTTTTTTTACTTTTACATTACATATTACTACCCTTAATTTCACAAGTGAGAAAAATTCACAACATTCAGATTGCGTAGTTCTTCAGCTGGATCTTGAACAGGATCTGGTATATAATAATAGCGCTTGAACAAACTTATAGTAATCTTTTGCGAAGAAAATAAATAACAAAACAAATAAATGTGCTTCCTCTTCGCCTTTCTTCCACTGGTAACCTATACCGTTTAGTTCTTGTAACAGCTATCTGCGATGTTACAGCCCATTGTGTAATTCGTTTCTAAGTTTTGGAAACATTACACGTTCACATTTCTGTGGCACCATTTACGGTTGTAAAAATTAGAAGGCAAATTTTTGTTGAACTTCCGCCGTCACGTTCATTGCAACGATATGTTTATATTCCGCATTGTTCTTCATGCCACATACAATCTGTCCTTAGTTTATATTGACAATTCCGAAATAATATTTACTGTCATATGTTGACGGACGTTTGCTCGTGTTTTGTGTCGGTTGTCAAGTGTCACTTGCTCTTTGCCGCAGTTACTCCCCCGCAGTGAAACATGTCGGAAGGCTGCGATGACAGCTACATAAAGGCCTTTGCCAATTAAACGGGGCCAGTTGGAGGAGACGAGAGGAGAGAAGGGTGTTCGTATGAATACATGGCCACATTAGCGAAGCAGGGGCGGACGATATTGATCGTCGCGGCGCAGGGGGAAGTCCCGCACATCTACTGCGATGAAATGCCTCGCAAAAGCTCGGTCGTGATTGCAATGACTCCATCTCGTAAAAGCGCCTGCTCAATGGAATGGAATTGTCAGCCGACACGGCTTAAAAATGAATAATAGGATTTATAGAAAAAAACGTCACCTGATTGTTATACGTTGATAAAAAGAACAAATCAGAAAGTTATTTAATGATTTTATACGCAATTCAACAATAATTGGGCTAATGTTACAATACAGATAGATGTGTTGTGGAATGTTTTCGTGATTCATCCAGGCGGTTTAAACGTCACCCGCAAGTTGTTAACGAAATATGTCAGCTTTTTACTAAACGAGAGAACATAAACGTAAATTAACCTGTCTTATCCTGTGCATTGAATACACGTCAAATTTTGCAAAAAAAAATAGTTACTTTTTTAGTACTACTTCAGTAAATTCAATATACTGTTTAGAAGCTTTGCATCGGAAGTAAAATGACAAAATTATTTTGCAACTTTTTCGAGTGTAGAAGGAATGTGTTCATGTTAAACCAGAAATGTTCATTAATTCGCAGAATAAACCATTAAATTATAATTAGATCTGTCGACACAATAGACGTCAATTTGTTACTGAGGTGAAATATTAAGTGTAACGAATTTTCGGGAAAATGAAAGCTCCTCATTAAACCAACAAATAATTATAATATTAATATTAGTATAATAGTTTAGAATAGCTCTATTGAACAGGACGAAAGTTAATAACTCGCCAAGTACATCAGAATAGTGTTTTGTGTAATAACAAATATAAGGATATATAAATATGTATTATGACTAATGATAAAACTAATAAATAAATACACATCAAAAAGGGAGAATTTATTAGTCAACATAGAAAGACGTGTCCAACAATTTTTTTTAAATTGGAACCTGATGAGGTCGCAAATTAAGGGTTAAAACGTCGTTAATTTAATAAATTCTCCCTTTTTTCTGACTTAAAATTGGCTGATAAGTAAATATAAGGATAGTTTCAAACATGATAAGCAAAGTTGTTTTTGTATTCACAGATAATTAGAAACAAAATCACTTAAATCCTTAGAGCATTTGCCACAATCACGAGCCATAAAATGAAACCAAAATTAATTAAAAATGTATTATGAAAAGAATTGCAATTAAACCCTCTAGAATTTATAGAATTATCTGCAAACGTCCCGGAACAATCACCAGCAAAGGACTGTGCAGTCAAATAACATGATTGCCAATTGTTTTATTTTGGATACATTAAAAAACTTGCCCATTCATTTATAAATACAGTGTTTCGGGGCATCGCTTTGCAGCCTGTTAGGGAATTAATAGCCATCAATTAAGTTTGAACATTTCATAAACGGGAGGCAAGTATGTGAGAAGAACTGAAGACCCCCTTGATTGAGGCGTGAATAAGTCATAGCTGATCCCTTCCAACTGAGTGCGTCCTGATGGTCCCTCCCAATAGCTATTTTATAGCTGAACTACCCCCTTCGTAATTGTATTAACATGTGCAGGTGTAAATTCCACGCATGTTATCAACGTTAGTCACAAAATAGGTTCAGAGAGTTTTCTTTTTTACTTTGCTCTCAAACAATTATTTCATACCGTATGTTGAACATTTTAAAAACTTAAACGGGGTTTAAAACAACAGAATTAACGTCTGTAAGACAAATTAACGCAAATTTAACAGGCAATAACAAAAATTAATTATGAAAATACATAATTTAAAAGTGAGTAGACGTTTCGGTCAACTGTTGTGATCTTTATCAGTAACAGAGACAGACTGAATTAATATGGCCAAAGCTAAAAACATTACAAATAATATGAACAAAATATTATTTAATAAACCATAAGAGACAGAATTTAAATCAGGCGTGTCTGGTTTTACATTTATAAGAAAATTTGTTGGACTTAATATGGAGCATTTCTGAGATTAACCTTTTTTAAAAATCAACTTCCTTTTATGAAATAGCAGTATTATCAAAATTGAAGATCCAAACAATGTTTAGTTATAGGAGAATGTATATAAGGTGGAAATTTTACATTAGGTTAATGTTCTATAATCCTAGTTATCAAAGATCGTTTAATCTGACCGATATAACAAAATGAGTACTTATTGCAACTAATTTTAAAAACAACATTATGGGAATCCAAAATATTAAGAGTATCTTAATGTTTTTTTAACAAAATATGACAAATAATTTACAGATTGGAAACCTACAGAGATATTTAGTTTTTAAAGTTAAACGAAGTGAATATGTGTAAAATATGGCGCTTCTTAATGGGTCAGTTGAAATCGTATGCAGTTTCTCGATACAACGAATTATAATGTGATGTTTTGACAAGCCCGTGTGTATCATTCACGTATCCTTGTATTTTATTCCAAAGTACTATAATCTATAGGGCAATGTCCTTAATTATTTAAAAATTCACAAATCAATGTATGTAATAATATTACACTATTATGATCTATGATTTGAATAAAGTCTTCTTTTCCTAGACCGAGAAAGACTGAATTCTTTATTAACTAATTTATAATACTTATACAAACATAAGTTATTAACTTTCGTCGTCATAGACTGTAAAGTGATGCCGAAACTACTGTATCACTAAATGACTGGACTAGATTTTCGCTATGAGAAAGTAAAATAATTGGAAACTAACTCTAATATAAGAAAGCACATTTCTCTGCTGCTGATTATTCACGGTAGTTGCAGACAGTGGAACTTGATAATAAAAATAAATTCTAGAGGCTTTAATTGCAATTATTTCTATAAAAACGTTTTTTATTAATTGTGATTTCATATCATAATCTAGAAAGCGGTCAAGGTTTAGATTTTGGCTGGTGCTCTAATGATTGGCATCCGTAATAACACAACCTGCCTATAGACCACGGTATACAATCATAAATTAAGACTTAAACCTAAGTAACGCAGCACTCTTGTATCCACGTAAAAACACTCAACCATGAGTTCAAATATGAAGAAACAAAAATCATCCATAGAAATACACTTAAACAAAACTTAGGTTTGTAGAAGTATTATATATTAATTTAAATAGAACATAGATAAATAACTACAAAAATGAAGGTTCACAAATAGAATCACAGTATGCCGCCATAATAAATAATTTGATTAAATATTATTATAAATTTCCCGATTCTGATATAAGGAAGTTTGATTACGCTGGTCACTGTTGTATCGATTTACTGTACTTGTTTTTTTATTTTCGATTTAAATCGAAGTATTATATAATGTTTCTAAGTAACACACAGTTTACTGATAGTCGGACGAATGTGCTTGTACTATAGCACGAGTCACGTACGATGCCGGGTGTAGCATATTGAGTGAGGGGAAGGGATAACACACACACAAAACACGCTCTAACGCGGTCGAACTCTATGCGCTTACTGAGGTTTATTGGCAGCGCTGGGGGAGCGGGTAGCACCAGCGCAGGGCACTAAATATTTGACACGGACTATTGTAAGATTGACGGACGCGTGTACCGGCACTATTATTATTTTTTACATTTAATTTTTATAAATTAAATTGTTTTATTGTCTGTGACAAATG
Organism: Zhengitettix transpicula; assembly: GCA_037074705.1. NCBI lineage: Eukaryota > Metazoa > Arthropoda > Insecta > Orthoptera > Tetrigidae > Zhengitettix > Zhengitettix transpicula. Next base: position 69,906,921 of record CM073590.1, on the reverse strand, counting down.
TTTTTGAAAATTCTGAATTTTAAAGGTATGTACTTAATGTATAACTCTATCAAATATTTTATGTATTACACATTAAATGTTCTCATATGTATCTCAAATTCACAGAGATATTTAGTTTTATAAGTTAAACGAAATTAACATTGGTGTATATCTTATATAAAAGCATATAATCTTTGGTATTTTATAAGTACATGAATTAATATTAACGATGTCATCTACAAAGTTAATACTCCAGTGAAATTTGCGAGTATGAAAATTCTTTATTTCCCCGCATATTTCATATTTATAAATGCCTAACAACATGTTAGATCGGAAGCAAGAATAAGTAAAAGTCAGAGACATAATCGAAGTTAAGTTACAGGTCGACAGCCAGACACAACTCCCAAATATACGTAATCGAAAATTACTTATAGAATACATCGTCTGGTTTGTGCCTAGCATCTAACGACAGCAGCCCGGTTTACAGAAAGGTTGTTGAGTATTTATTTTAACACTTAATGACGTCTGTTTATTAGCTACTTGATTATTATTAGCTATTTGATATAGAAAACTCTTCTTTAAAACTGTTTTTATTTTAGCTTTTGGAACATTTTGAAATTGGAATCTCACCAATGGTATTTAAGTGAGGATGACAAAGCTTAGAAACAGGACAGCTTTAAATGTTTAATTAAGATCAACGTGATTGAAATTCTTCCGTGAATGAGGGGAAGGGGGGAAGCACATGGAATGCTTACTCACGTTGTAGTCACGCAGAAAAGAATAGACCAAGGGCCGTGAATGCTCCAGGGCTCCCTTCTTACACGAACGGAAGTATTAATTAGAATTCTTTTCAAAGAATCCTCTAGGGATGTTTTACGAATGAAGAATTGATTTTATAAAAATTATTGAAAAATTCATTCTTGATTCCAACAGAAAATTATTAACCTTCGTTCGCAAACGTTTACAATTTTATTTTATTGGATTTAATTTTATTTATCAATTCCCAATTTGGTTAAATAAATTATTACAAAATTAATTGTTATTAATTTTATTGATGTGTCTATACTTCCTTTTTTGTCTATGCACATTTGTGATCCATTGTTTTCACTATATATGCCAATACTGATGCGAAAAAATTATAATATGGTTATATAAACGATCAATCAGCTCACTTGAATTACACGTTCATTAATTATTTGGGAATGGTTTTCTTGGTAAGTAGGGAAAAATAGAACCCACACAGAAAAATCTTAATTTTATATTCATTACCTAGTAAATAATATTATACGTTTAATCAAAATTTAGAGATTTTACAAACTAAAAAAAGGTTGACGACAAGCCAGGATGGAGAAATAACAATTATTAACTTCTTAATTTAACCGCACGTTAAATCTGCAAAGAATGTAATCTGTCCAAATTGGTAGAAAAATCAATTACGTTGATAAAATATAGTCATTAAACATTAAAAATATACAAATTAGATAAAATACCCAAATAACAGACAAAATGAGGTGATAATACAAATACCACCCGACGTTTCGTGAATCCTTGTTCATTTCGTAGTACAAAGCCGTGAGTAGGACACGACCGCACAATCCAGTTGAACTTAAAATCTCATATTCCAAATATAAATTGTATTATAACTAAACTCCCGAACAAGTGAAGAAGTCCTGGAGTCTTATGTAAGAACAAAGGTTGTGCTCGTTAGAATCGTGTTACACTCGTTCCTTGTTAATGAATGTAGATTAACGTTTGAAGATGGTCACATGACAAAAGAAAGAGAGACAAACTGAACTCCCGCAAAGGCCAAGGAATAGTCCAAGATCTGCTAACGGCGACAGAGGAAAGGCCGTAATCAATCAGATCCAAATTAACGCTCTAATCGACCAAGACGCCAACAATAGTAGAATAAATAACAGCGGCGTGATCTCATTGCTTTGTTCCACTGGGCTTCTGACAGCAATTACCATCGAACGCGACTCATTAAGACAGCCAATCAGCCGCCACTATTTGGGGATTCACAGGCTAATGGACTTCTCTCAATTAAAGACCCCAAGTGGTTCTACTCAAATGCGTGACATAAATCACGAGAATTTGTTTTTGTCTTTGAAAGGTTGATGGAAGGAAAGCGTCCTGACAAGCCATAAGATCCTATGCCTGAAGCTCATGAGTATTCATCATACTCAGTGTATGGAATAGGATTCATTACTATATAATCCATCACTGTTCGGAATATTTGTAAATTATTTTACTCTCAAATGTTTTTTAAATTATCTCATACTGAAATGAACTTGAAATACAGTATGCAAAACAATTATGTTATTATATATTAGTGGAATAAGTGTTAACTTCAATGAAGAAATATACATGTAAAAACATAACAGATGTAAGTCGCTAATGACCAATAGGTTAATGCGACTATAAATTGTAAATTAATATATATATATATATATATATATATATATATATATACATACATGTATGCGACATATTGTCAAAATACACATAACATTAAAATATAACTAGTGTCCCTTTTGTCTGATATTCTACAAAATTCTTTATCTGATAGTAAATAAGAATAATGGAAAAAGTCAATAATTAAGTAAATAATGGACATACAGGTATCGATACAAAACGAAATTGATCTCATAGTCTTTGAAGTATTTAAATATTTAAAGCAAAGAATAATATTAAAATCGTATCTTTATCGTGGTCTCAGACTTGCTATGTATCAATGTAAAGATGTTCGTTTTATTTGAATATTCGCTTATTTATTCTTTCACATTCTAATCGGAGACTATTATTTTGTGAACTGTGTCTTTGATTTTCACGTTTCTGTCACTTAAATTTTTATAATTATTTCGTATTATATAAACATTTATGCTAATTTATTCTAATTGGACCATATTCAGTGATTTTTATTGCAATGAAAGGCAATGACATATAGTAATTACCATTTTATGAGTTTTAGTGTTTTCTTTCATATAATTTCGAAGAATGCTAAAATATAGTTGAAATTGGTCTAAAAATATTCAAATGTCTTATTTCAGGCCTATAATTTTCAAGGTTATTTTAATTTACTTGATTGAGCTTGACAACGTATGGGGCGCAAACAGAATGTGGTAATAAGTTATACATGATTTTTTTTCAGATGCAGATAAAGAAGAGAGAATTTTTTAAGGTAATGCAGCAGCCAGCATCGATTGGGGGCCGTACAAGTGCGCAAGATGGCCGCCGCCAACACCTCCCCCGCCCCCGCTGTGGGGGTAAACTTGACTTATTGATCTGGCTACCCCTGGCAGCTCTGCTACCCGCCATCTTGGCTTCACGGCTAGTTTCACAAATAGTGTGTGATGTTAAAGGGGACGGCCCGTTCTCTGCATCCCTTAGTCCCGTTCCCTGTGGAACCTCTCACGTAACAAATTACGTTAGGAGTTGCAAATAAATACTTTATCATTTTAACAATGTATGAAAAAAATGTAATTCTCTCACACTTGTAAATGACAACGGAATTCCTTCCCTAATTATTTAAACATGATCAAAAACTGTCTAAATGGAAGAGAATCATTCGCAAATAAATAAAACTTTGCTTGTAAATAAAATGTTAATAATTTTGTTTCCCGTTTATTATGAATTGACAGGAAGTAATATCACACTTTGTAAGTTCTCACAAAAATACTTTTTTTTTCACTTTACACAACTGCTGTAATACGTAACATTTTATTTTGTACAAACTTGTGCTCCATTTCTACGATAATTGCTAATTTTTAATTAGACATTTCATTGTTTGAAAGAATATAAAATTGCTTAAATTAAAGAAGTATCATCCACATTCACTATCAATATGATAAAAATGGTATACGAGAAATATAAATATCATATTTAATTAATGTGAGAGTTAGAAATAAAAAGTGAAAGCTCAAGTTAATGGCCATATGGTTTATTAAAATTACTTATATTAAGTTTTTCTTTCTTGAGGTATGAACGCGTAATGTTAAACATATGTAAACATTCTGTAACCTGCTTTTTATAATAAAATTGAAATTATTAGCTCCAAACAACCCAATATTTTCCTACAAACAAGTAAAACGAGTATATCAATTTTTACGAATACGTTGTATTGTTGCTTATGAACCTATAGAACGTTCGTTGATTTAGATTGGAAATATATTCATGCAATGAAGTTTTGTCGTACAGAGATTGTAATCGATGGGCATAACTTAACAGTTATTGAACCTAATTAGAAATTCCATTTAAATTTGAAAGTATACATTATAGCTGGAAGTGTTTGAAACTAAATGTGAAATACAATTTTTGTATATCAAAATTGAAAAATAAATTGAGCAAGAAAATAAATTTTGCCTATCTATATCCAAGTTAAAATATTTTTATGTAGAAGAATAATAGGCCGACTTTTTAAAATAGAAATAGGAATTTTATGGACACTATTCTGTAAAACGTTTCACGAGTTCATTAGTTAATGGTTTTAAAACATTCTATCTGACTCAGCTGTTTCGCTGACGTCACACAACTCAGCTGGTCGAAGACTCGTAAACATATTTCATTCTATTAGCTGATTTGAATAACGTAAAGTGGTATGTAATGATTCATATATCACTATTGTGTAAATTTGTTTAATTTTGATAATCTCTTTGGAATGGAGATATTTGCGAATGTATTGTCTGTCACTGGTGGATATTATAATGGGTGATCGACTGCGAGAAATGCTGTAGTAATGAAAAATTCTGCCCGTTATTTTAGTGTAATTTTCACCTCATATGGCACAAAGGATTATATTGTTTTCAATGAGCGGCCCATGTATTAATAAATGAAAAGAATTTTTATTTGTAATGAATTAAATACCTAAATGAATCCATTATACACCACAAAATTTACAATTTAAAACCCAAAGTTTTTATTAACACAACTCGTTAATTGATATAATGAATTTGATTTATTATAATAGAATTTTCTTCCATTTTTTTTTCGCCAGCAAATTGACTACAAATTTTAGTGCAATACCACGAAAGTTACAACGAGAATTTACACAAAAACTACATGGCCTTTAAATTTACCAAGAAATTCACGAGTTCACTTTCCCAACAGATTACTGTGGGTTGAAATTCGTTAATCAAAAAATAGGGCAAATTAATTTTTACCGTTATAAGTCAGCTGAATGAAAGTACTTGACAATAAAATTAAAATTGCGATTATAGATCCCCCAACACCGAGAAAGTTTCAGTACTTCCTACGCATGGCAAACAGGCCATGGACCAGGAATGGCCCCTCTGCGACGTTTCTCGGGATAAAGTGAAGATTGCTGTCCCCGAAAGAATAATCTGTAGCTGGTTTTCATTTCACAGCTCCGGATATTCCCAGCATACAGGATGGAATAATTCGCCCCCGTGCAAATTTTCGTAGATAATCCCGGTTTCAATCTTTGATTTTTAGATTTCTCTTACAATTATTTATTGGTTCCTGTACGTGAGAATTTTAAATTATAGGCATCCTCGACGATGGATCGGCCGTACTGGACAAAATTATTTCAGTCTTACAACACTGGCTTCCTAGGTCTCCGGATCTCGCTGCGTGTGATTTTTTCTTGTGGGGATTTATAAAAGACTCAGTTTGTGTGCCTGGACTACGAAACCACGTAACAACAGCCATGGAAGAAATAAATCAAGAAATACCAGCATACAAAATTGATTACCGTATAGACTGATTCCGTGCATCTCAATGGCGGAATATTGAGCAAATAACTTTATGTATTTTCCTTTATTATACTATTAACATTAATTATATGCGTTCATTATTTTTCAAAATATATACATGTCAAATGAGATTATTCTTTTTTAAGCACCTTGTTCACACTCCAGCCATTTGCTTTGAATGAGACACTCACGATACCAGACTAAATACTTAGCTATTGTTAGAGTAATTCCTTTCTGAAATGATGTAAGTTAATCCTAGCCTACTTTATATAAATATGTGGCTATAAATAACAGTGCCAGATAATCGTATAAAATTGAGATATTTCGATGTTTACTACAATAAATTAAAACTCGATAGCACTCAAGGAAATGCTCCAGAAGTTTCTATTTACAACGCAACTTCGGCGATAATAATATGCAATATAGTTGTATACAAAGGATTGTTCCTGTATTGTCAATTGTTCCTAATCGTCACTGTATCTGCGTTAGTAAACCTCAAACAAATGCATAGAAAAATATATATTAATATATACTATTACTAAATTCTTATAATTATTGTTAATGGCAATTATTTGATATTATTCATTTTTATTCAATTAAATTTTGAAGGCTAGTGAATGTGTTATGAAATTCGTTGTGACGCTGCCGTTCCTTTTCCCTATCGATCTTTGTGAATGTTTCCGTGAAAATCATAGTAGGAAGCGGTACAGACTCTCCATATAAATATTCATACAAAAAGAAGAAATTAACTTCACAACTTACATGCGTTGCATCCTGTTGAAAATTATAACATGTTTTCTTAATACGATAAACAAATGGAGGTCGATAATGAAAGTCACATTTCATAAAATATAGAAAAATACCTATAAAAATTATGAGAGGGGGATAATTTTGTTCAAATTGTATTGTTTGTATACTAATCATTGATGAGCTAACTTATTGTTTGTGCACTCATTTTTTATATGAATTTATAAATAACTGAAACGTGTTCTCAACTACTTCCATTTTAATATCAGAAGAAAATATAAAAGAATAATAAAACCCCAATATTTATTTCAACATTTCTTTGATAAAGAATAGTTAGGCTAGCAATTTTGGCAAGAAATTGGATTTCACTCAACGGATCTATAAAACAGTCATCGCTTGCCTTCGCCGTCCTGGTCCCGTGCTTGGCCGACACTTATTCAATTCGTTTCCAATAAAAAGGTTCTGTGTTGAAAACACAAGAGTTCGTTAATTTAAAAACATTCTGCTTATGGCATTTTAATGAGAGTTCCATTTTGGTAGTCGTGTTCCAGCTTAGCGTTGCAATTGTGCAGCTAACAGGTTGCGTACACAAATACGATGTTTACTTCCAACGCTGGTACATCGAGTAAGGATGCATAAACCTCGAAAAATTTGCTGTATTCGCAATGACCATTAATAATATCATTAGCTTCGTGATTCACGATTTCCGGAAATTAGTTCTAGCTAATAAAACTTCTAAACATATTACTGAAAGAAGATATTTTCCTTTAGTGACCAAAATGTACTGTTTCTAATTCAGTTAGGATAAAAATTATTTATTCAAAGAATAACTATTTATAATATTCTAGTGAGAGTGGAAATTGTAATTTGCCGCCGGCGGAAGTTTCAGTGTGAGCGCGTGGGAGAGATCAGCAGCATCCCTGCTGTGTGCTAGTTCGCGACATCATTATAAAACGCCAAACGGGGTCGATTACACGAGCTGTAACAAGGCGCAGATTAAACCGCTACGACGGCTGGCCAATATCCATGTGTCATGGACTCGCACGTGCGCGACACGCGACTCAGGCAGGGGCTTCACAGGGGAGCTAATGCACTGCACTGCTTCACTTCGACATGGCTTCAAATTTTAATTGCAAGTCTAAAACCTACTTATCGTACAAAGTTTACGCTCATATGTGAACTTCAATCATGTACAAATGCAAATAAAATACCAACTCACTTCACTATTCACACTGCTGCCTAAGGTCTAGTTAATCTTAATAAGAATCAGTAGATAGCCACATTTTCTAAAGAAAGATACTATTCAACCCATGTTTTCAAGATAGATCCTTTCCATTAGTCTTCACTCTTGACGAGAATCCATTTGTCATGAGCTAACATAAAATATTAATAACAAGTTTTCTCCTCAAATTACGAAGCTCTAATTCGGTTTGCTAAGTTTCCCTACATATGTTGTCTTTGATCTATTTTCATACGTCACTTTTCCTACAGGAAAAGTACTTATGCAGGTGGTAAATACTGTCCGATTTCTGTCTTTAATTTTTTAGGTGTCTATTTGCTACAAAAAATTGTATAAACAGCCATTGCCGTGGGAGACGGTTGCAAATCTCATTTGTCGTGTTCTAACTCTACTTTAATCGATGCATTCTCAATTCGGTGCGGCAGCTGTCAGGCCTATTGTTTCACGTAACTTGCATAGGAAGTAACAAATTTAGGTGGAGTAGTAGGTTCATATTTAGCTGATATATTAGTTCAATTTTTTGTTTGTTTCAGTCTTTCTCAGTTATGGAAGATTAAACGGTGGACTGAAGCACAAGAATAAATTAAACATGTTTCTGCGACATATTTGTCTACAACATATTCTTTTTTTATTTTATTCTTAAAACTTTTATCTTTCGATTATACAGTTTGGTTCATAAATGTACAAGTATTTAGAAAAAAAAACATGGTAAATAATTCACATGTTAGCTTGTGTAGGTGGAGAGTGCAGTGACTTTCTAGCCCTTTAGTTCTTGATTTGTAGTTCTGAGGGGTTTGGGCTGGAAGATGAGACGGGTGTTTCTACATGTAAAATATAAATTCGTACAGTCCACATGTGTAGAAATATTTCCCTCGAAAAGAATTGTCAATAGTTATGTAGAGAGCTTCCTCTAATTTATAGCAGTAACATTCAGTACCTAGAAAATGATGTTGGAATATATCATAATTATCTGTTTCGATCTCAGAAATGTTTTGCAAATTCTAGTTTCATTGAACTTTATCAGACATACTATGATCATTTATTCTGCGACGAGATTTTTTTTATGGTAACGGTTTATAGTATCACTATAGAGACGTAATAATACCGAAAGAATTTGCGAATGAATTACTTTTCATCTTAATGGTTTGCCTCGGTAACATAAATCAATGCAAAATAATAATAAAATTTTATGGTTATTTTATGGTATTAGAAATAAAATAATAAAATTATTAGAATTAATAAGAAAACATTAATTTTTGAAAATAATAATTTATTAAAAGACGTTTCGTCTTTGGATTAGAAACTCTTCAGTTTATAGGAAATTTCAATTAAGACCATATAAAGGATTAAGTGATGCGAAATTACATTCAAAACATTAAAAAATAATAAACAGGCAAATACATCAATCAAACCACAAAAACATTAAAACACTCGAATCTCTTCATTACTATTTAAAAATATACATTAAAAATTTGTATATGTAAATTTTTCTCATCCACAATTGTTATGGACATTCAAACATTTTGTCAAGTTCAACAACGTAGCCACTTTCTTAACTTACTCGTTTTCATTGATCACTTCAATTAAATTCGGCCCTTGGCGGCTGACAGAGAACAGTTTTTTAATATGTAATGGATATTTTTAAATAGTAATGAAGAAATTTGAGTGTTCTAATGATGTTTGGGTTTAATTAAATATAAGTTAATTGCCTGTATTTCAATGTTTGTTTTTTATGTAATTTGCCATTATTTAATTTATTAATAATTTTTTAGATGTTATTCATTGAAATTTCTGTATAAACTGAAGAGGTTCTAATCCAAGAACGAAGCTTTTTTAATAAATAATTTTTTAAAAGAAGATTAATGTATCCTATTAATTCTAATAATTTAATTAATTTTAATTCTGACTAAATGGTCATCAAATTTTATTATTGTTTGTATTAAAGGTCAGATAAATTTTATAATTTAGAAATAAATTCATTTGATGGCATAGTTACTGATAATATTAAGGGCTATTACAGAGGAGTCACATGTCTTAAATTATGAATTTTTAATTTCCATCATAATAATCGACACAGTTGCCATGGTTGTTTCTCGCGGAAACGTTTAGGGGTGTTAACAAATAAAATCAAATGAGAAAAATTGACAATAATTAGGCAGTATAAATATACGCTTCATGTAAAGTATTGGTAGCAAGTTTCTTCTTTTTGTTTATAGAAATCTCTAACAATTAAATGAAAATACATCATAATTTAACCAAAGTCCTTTGTCTTATATAAGATATATAAAACCCATTTCCTAATTAAAATTACAAGCTCTACGGAGATGTATGATTGAAACTGGTCTGTGGTTCCGTAATGGACCCTGAGTTTGATAGTTTATACTCTGTATTACATGTAGTCATTTATTCTTGAGTAAACTTATTTACTTGATATAATTGCCGTTAGCAAATAGGGTTTCATTTAGAAACGAACAATAGGAGAGGATTATTCAGTTTGTATTAAATAATAATAAACAGTAAAATGTTTAGTATTGCAGAAAGTCAAATTCAGCCACGGATCGTTTCAAACTTTTCATGCACCAGTCAGATAAAGTGAACCGGAAACATAAAACGTCTTAACTTATAGTGAAACGATCCTTAAAATTTTGCTCACTTTGATGACCACTTTGAAAGAGTTTGCAGTCGCAGATTATGTAATATTTCAACAAAATGTCAGAACGTAGAAGATAGGCACATGTGTTCCCGCCGTCATTAATTTCAGAATGTGACTTCCAGTAGCACTTCAACATAAAACGCAGCTGCTGTTTAGTCTGTTACGTCTTGGCACATATAGTCAGCTACCAGCATATGTATTTATAAATACTCTAGTTGCAACACGTATTTGGAATGTCGAGAGCACTTTCTCCGACGAGGAACGGAGAAACAAAATAAATCTGTAGAGCGTCACTTCCTCGACGGAAGCATGAATTTATCTTGTGTTTCTAGGAGTACGTGCAATTTCCAGGTCGCATGCACGCTTCAGGCTTGTACGGCTTCTAGTTAAGTAGAATTCTCGTCTGAAGTGCCTTCACTAGAATGATATCAATCATAAATACGCGAATTCTTTTGTAGTGAGAACAGGACAATCTTAGCATTTTTTCCCCATTATATTCGAATTTCGGGAACCAATTTTTTGGAATAATTTTTTTAACTGGGCTGTTGCAGTCGACTTTCCCAATGATCGCTTGATTTATCCCTCCTTCTTTTCCTTGGTGTCTGTGTGTGTCCGAGAGAGTGGAAGGATGGCATCATAAATATATCCTGAAATATATTATTTAATGAAATGATTACATAAGTTAATTAAAATTTATAACAATTAACTTTTTAATTGTGCACATTCGTTTAATTTTAAAAAATTCTACAAATTTGTTTTAGTACAATATTTTCAAATTCTCCTAACACAATCGAGTCGGTCCAAACTGAACTACGAATATTACCCCAAACGTCTCAGATCAACTCTTTAGTAATCTCCAGTTCACTATACCTAACATAGACCACAATCCTACCTCGAATCGTACTCCATGGAAGTTAACCGACCTCCAAGTAGACAGCTCGTTAAATATGATTCCTGAGAAGGTTCTCAGGGCATTTGCTACCGCTCATCTCGATGCTCTTATATGAAGCATGGAAACCCTACCCTGATATTCAGAGATGCCTCAAAATCGGAAGCAGGCACTACCTGTGAGATGATCCATCCCAACTTCACCAGGACAGTAGTCATCAACAAGTCAGCTTCAAGCACCACCTCGGAGACCTTCACCATAGCAAAGGCAGTTGGATACTGCTTGAAATCTCCACTCAACAATATGATGATTCTGACAGACTCCATAGAAGCTGTATGGAAGATACGAGACCCAATTATCAGGAAAGGCATCAACTCCATCAGAGCCAATCTACACGACTGCAGTTCTCGAGATAAATCCGTGCAGTTGGTCTGGATCCCGGCTCATGCAAGCATCGCAGGAAACGAGAAAGCGAACGCATGAAGTTCAAACGCTCTACGACGCTCCAATCTGTACGGCCTGGGACATCCTAAACGAATGTATAGGAAAAGTGGAGGGTGGCTGACAGGACACGAGGAAATAACGGTTTCTTTCATCAGAACTTGCAAACATTAGCTGAGCTGTGCCATCTCAATAACACGTCAAGAAGACAACAAATAATAGTTTCCAGAATTGGATCATTATACACCCATCTCACACATTAATATATTTTTTCCAGAACTGATCAACCCACCTGCGAGGTTTGTAATCGACCCCTCACCATTCAACATATCTTATTCGAATTTACAAAGTATGAGGATATACACAAGAGGACCACAGCCAAATTCTCAGGAGAAGACCTCTGGTCAGACACGACGACGATCAAGAGTTTCCTCCAGTTTGTCTCCAACTTTCAGCTGACAGCCGCAATTTAAAACAAGCACATGTAGGGCCAACATAGAAACTTCAAATGCTCCTCAACCAAATTATGTAATCCTCGTTAGAAAGTCGCCAATAAGTTGACGCGGCCATAAATTACTAATAAAAAATATATTTTGAAATGACACAAATGAATATCTTGAGCTTTTCCTCTGTGCTTCCCCTGCTCCGCGTTCGCGACTTTAGACTAAACGCCCGATGATTCTCATCGCACTTTACCCATCTCGGTTACAACTCTAGCTGCTCGCTTTACTCAACTACAGTAGTGGCCTATCTTCATGGCTATATAATATCTATCATCCAAGACTAGGCGGCATTTCTAAACTTTGAACCAGCGATTATTTGTTCAGATAATTGTAACATCCACACACCTGAAGAAGTACCAATCAGATAAAAAAAAGTCGTGTTTAAAATCTGTTTTTTAAAAATAAAAATATATATATGACTATAAGGGTGCTATTTTTATTATTTAATTTAGTCACATTTTTGTTGAGTATTAGTTTGCATCCAAAGTTTCAATTCCTATGTGTAGGTATTGATAAATTATTTAAAGAATAAATCAATTTATATATTTGTTAATGAAACTAATTTGACAATGTAAATTAAAAGCGTAACTACGTATAACTGTCAGGGTATATTGGTCACTTTTTTTTCTGTGTGGTTTTCCGTTAAACTTTCCTTTCTACCTTCCATCTCTTAGGAAGACTAAAATATGTCAACCATATACTGAAACATATGTATAGTGTTAGATTATATTTCTATCAAGTTTTAACACTATATTTAAGTTGGGTGTCACAGTCTGTTTTGCAAGTTCTTGTCTGTATGAGTGTTATGAAATTTATTTAACCATCCACAATTTCCTTCTTATTCATCACCTCAGCCAACACTTTCAGAGCTTATGCCCTTCCCAAAATACACAAACCTGACCTATCTTTTAGAATTATTATTGCTTCTACTGGCAGTCCCTTACACAACATTTCCTCCTATATTCATAACATGTCTTATAAAGCCCTCAATGAAAAAACCATTATTCTGTTAAAAATTCTTACCAATTTATTGATAAAATCAAACACCTCATCGTCCCACACTTTAATTTCTCTTTATGTTGTTTCCTTATTCAACTCTATTCTCAATGATTTAGTCATTAACAGTTTCAAAAACAAATGGGCCATTTTAAATAATATACTAAAATTCCATTTATTGAAATTTTATGCATTATTAATCTAATCCTCAACTCGACTTATTGAAAGTTTAATCAGGTTCACTATTAACAAGTCAAAGGACTCCCATGGTAAGCCCCCTGAGTCCTTTTTTTGCTGAGATAGTCATGAGAGATTTAGAGAATTCTTGTCTTTCTCTACTTCCTGTCCAACCTATTTGCTACATCAGGTATGTGGATGACATTTTTTGTATTGTTAATACCTCTCAAATCAACCCTATAGTCAATAATTTCAATAATTATCATCCCAACTTACAATTCACCCATGAACTTGAATTTAACCATTCTCTTAATTTCCTTGATGTCACTGTATCCATTCACAATACTCCCATTCTCACCAATTGGGTAAGAAAACCTACATACTCTGGACGTGTTCTCCATTATCTTTTTGATCATCCTCCAAACCAAAATAGAGCTATGGTATACAATCTTGTAGACAGAGCTATATTACTTCCTAAATCCAAGTTCCATCAACACAACTTAAATATTGTTTGATACATTTTAATCTCCTTTAAATTTTATTATTAAACACATATACAGCAGCTTGAACAAAATCCAATATCCTACTTTCAATCGCCCCAAACACCTCAAGCCAAACTTTTTTTCGTACTCCCTTATTACAAATTTCTACATCACAAATTTAACCAAATATTCAAAGAATATCAAATAACCATCATTTAAAGATCCTCGAATATCCTTTCCTACTTGATTAAAAAACACAAGGACCCACTTGACACCTACAGCAAACATTGTTTTGTTTACAAAATCTCTTACTGTAATTGCAATTCCTGCTACATTGAGCAAACAAAACGTTCCCATAATACACTACCAAGGAACATATGTGTAATATCAAACTTCCCAGCGAAAAACAATCTGTAGTATCCAAACATATAATCAATTCTAATCATACATTTGTTTGGAAAATGCTAAGATTTTAGACATTGACACCAGGTACAATTCCAGACTCATTTCAGAGATGCTTCACATTAAATCAAACATCATAATGTACAAACAGACACTATGAAACTCAATAATTGATATGATCCCTTATTATTACGCTAATCCTTCTGTTTTCCCATTGTCGTTATTGTTACGTAACCCTTCGGCTTGTTTTGCATTTTCGTCGCTTTAATGTTTTGTCAACTGACAAGTGCAATTGTGTCGCCCTAGGCTTTTCTTCACACCTGAGGTAAGGGAAAGGTTCCCAGAAACGCTTTGTGGTATTTATAATATCATTTTTGGCTAACTTTCTTGTTCATTCTTTTTTGTACTGCTTCTCTTTAAAAAAGTTTCTAGTTGTTGGAAACGAGATATAACTGTCATTTCTCTGATACACAATTATCTAAAACTGAATTTGAACTTCTGACGAGTTTATTACTACTGCTTTTGTCAGTTCGGTTTCTGTTCTTTGTTTAAATGTGTTATCCTGCACATTGTTGTGTTATGGTAATGCCGACACCGGAGCCGCTGCTGAGGCGGATTGTCGTGGCTTATCCGGCGTGGGGAAGCCGGAAACGCACGTGCCGCAGTGTTCACGCACCTGCAAGTGCAGGCGCCACTGGCCACGTGACTCACATCTACAGTAGTCAAACCCTGCTTAGCATCATCAGCGCCACATTATACTTCGGGGAGCGCAACATATACAGTTTCAATACGATTTTCGCCACACTCGTTCCGTAGCATGCTACAGCAGCCATCCAGATTTTATTTCTTATAATGAACAAATATTACTAAACCGTAACAAATTGTATTCTTCATATTTGTGGCAGAATACGTCATAGCTGATGGAAATAGGCTGCTTTTGAAGATCACGAGGCGTAAATTCGTTGAAGTAATTGGGATATGTGGACGAAAATAATACTAATTTCTCAGAAGTAATTTTTTCTCTCTGAGCTAATGTGTATGTATCTTTGACAGGAGACGCAACACATTAATATGGTCTGTTGTTGACCTGGTTGAGTTAATTGAGACGCCGTTTTTCCAATTGAACGTGATGTGTTTCTAATAATCAGAAAGAATAACTTGAATAACCTTTAAAAGAGTTTAAAAAGAAAAACTATACTACCTCTGCATACGAGTTGTTTACAGTAATAAATAACTGACTTTGAGCTCTTATATATTTAATGTTAAATTGTTTCAGATAGTAAGATTAATAATAAGAAAGATAGCCAAATACAGACAAAAGAAGTGAATATATCATTTCTTTTGCCTGTATTTGTCTGTCTTTCTTATTATTAATTTTCAATACAGACGTAAATTTTTCATTTTAGCATCGCTTATTAATTTTAGATAGTTTATTTTGCATATTGCTACGATATCTTGTATGTTGGGACGGATGGTTGACGTCACGGAGTGACGTAGTTGCTGACATCCTGAGCTGAACATTACTGTCAACACCGCCACATAATCAATAATAGCCCTCCACCTAATTGTGATCTGTGCAAGTCCCCAATAGCTATTAAACATATTGTAATGATCACTAAATATGGGCTTTTAAATGAAAAGATCAATGAGATTGACTAACAATAATTTTTATTCTGGAAATAACTCAAATAATTACAAATTTATAATATTGAATTCCTCAGGGTCTTTACTGGGTTTGATAATGGACAAATCAATAATATTTATAATCTTATCAACAACAAATCACAATTTAAAGGGAAGAAATTTACTCGTCAATTAAACTAGAACGAAATTTAATTGTGAACGAAATTAAAAGTAAAAAGATTGACTCTGATTAACAATTTTAATCAGAAAGAGAACGAAATCTGACGGCTATCTTTAAATTACGGTTACATAATTAATTGTTTTGTAAATTGTTACTCACGTCTGCCCAGCATTCCGGCATACCTTTAATTTTCAAAAACACTATTGTGGGGTTTTTACACTGCTTCTAAATACACGGATTCTAGACCAAATTTTTAAGCCAAAATTTTATATGATGTCAGGAACTCGGATGATCCTCCTTTCACCATCTATCGGTTGACCGTTTGCCTTAGGTGAATTCTGCGATTTGTCGATTGGGTAGTCTTTATTGTTCCGGACTTAAACCGAAACTTTTGCTATTTCTGGCCGGCTATGGATACAAAAACTACTTTTTCTTAGCAGGTTTCGACGTTATACTGTTATGAATGCTTTATTTGTCCTGCTAATTGCCAACCCTGTTGAATTCTCCTTCCATAAACTTTTACACCTCGACGAGGTCTTTCCGTGAACTGTATCTCACCATATCTCCCTGCGAACTGTATCTCATTAAACCTTCCTGCGAACTGAAACTCTCGTTTCGCAATTTGAGCGCGCATACGCCATTTTGACGGACCTTCCGACAAAGGAACAGAATCGGTTTTTCTATTGTTGTTCCAAATCTCTTGCTGCTATAATGGGTTTCTCAAACAATTTAGATTTTTATGTTGAAACAATTAATGCCCTAATTAATTGGCATTACAATATAATAAGTGAATGTCCAAAATACTATCAAGAAAGAAAACCGCTAATAGACAGTAAAAACATGAATGAAGTGCTACACTCAACAGAATACCAAAGACTAAAGTGATTAATCTTTACTGTGAAATATAAAGAAACTGTAATAATTAATGTAAAATAAATAAGTGTATTTAGTAGTCGCAAATGACCTAGAAGTTGATGCGACTCAAAATTAAAAAAAAAATACTGATAACGATATTGTGGTGGTACCGACAAATCGAATAAAGAAATAAGCCATCTAAAGTCAGTATCTTTCTTGTGCATAAAGAAAGGTTGTGGCAATAATAAGTATAATAATAAATACTCACAATTCCTGATATCAGAAGTAAATCTGTATCCGGGATCACAAATTGTATCGAATAAGATAGAATAAAAGTCTTAACAGTTAAAATTATAATTTTTTAAAAAAAATTATATTTCCACTAATACAAAAGATCCCTTGATGAAAGTATTAGAAGTTTCTGAGAAATATCAGATAATTCTTCAAGGTCTATTCGAAAATAATTTCGATAATACTGTCGCATATTTTCCCGTATTACAAAGATTTACGAGGATTTTAATTCAAACCGAAATTGAAGCATTAATATTTCGTATCTTTGATTCACATTTTAGTCACAACATAATTTTTAAGATGTTAATTAGTGGATAGTCTTGGAAATCTATAGTTAATTGTTGGCATAATAAATAAATAAAAAATAATAAGAACATTATAATCAGGGAGAGAATTTAAATAGACGCGAAGTTCTTGAGAAATAAAAGTCAACATTACCAAACCGAGAACTAAAAATAACGTTTATGGCAGAATGTCACTATGAAAATCACACATTTTAATATAATTTATTTGTGAACATTTAATCTACAGACTAATGAATTAAGGTACGTAAATTCAACATATTAAATATTAATTTTGCATTACCTAAATTTTAAAAAACTGTTATTTATGTATAAATTATCACGGTTATTCATAGTTACTATAATACAAATAAAATTTTACTATTTGGTAATTCGCACTTCACGTGCCTTCGTACAGTTTATGGATTTCCGTTTGAATTGCTGGTGACTGGCGTTATATTTGTAAATTTGCAAATCCAAAATTTTAATAATTTGTTTTATTACTCGACGACGTTTATAGAGGATGATATTAGTCATGTAAATGGTACAAATTATTTTCAAATGCATTTAATGAAAAATATATATTATCAGTTGATAAAGGAAATAAAACTGACCGATTGAGACTTTTTCTGATTTTAAAAAGTGCAGTCACAGATATTCTAACTTAAAGCTAGGAACTGTGCTCAGTTCCAATAAAGGGACCGAAACAGTTAATCATTATTTAACATTGATGAGATGAGTAATTGATTTAATTAGATCGACTGTCATGAAATGAAGTTTGGAAGGTAGTACGAAATGGCAGCTTTTGGTGGCTTCGGGGCAAGCTTCATATGCTGAACGTTGGCAAAATAACAGTAGCACTATATACTGTAGCAATAGTTAATTAGGCCATTAATTGTTTGGACATAAAATTTGAATTGTTTGATAAATCCATTATAGCGGTCTGATCGAACAAGGCAACAATGGAGAAGCGAGCTCGCTTGCTTTGTCGAAAAGTTAAAAATGGCGTATGCGCGCTCAAACTCGTGAGCACTAGGATAGTTAGTTGGCGGAGAAACATTACGAGGAGCAGAACAAGCAATATAACTTGAGCAGAGACTAGACATTGTCAATGTATAACTAGTTAAAGTTGTAAATTAATACAAAGAAAACATTCACGGAAGTATTGCAGCGTAAATATTGGAAAGTAAGAGCAGTTTTCGTCAGAATAGGACTTTCCAAAATCTTCGTGGAGAAATTAATACGGGAGAACATTGGTAAATTATTGTGGAGCGGAGAAATCAACGGAATACAGCCAATATTGCCAAATTTTAAAGTGAAGTGTAGAATCAGTGAAAACCAAGGCCTGATATTAAATAATTAAAGAGTGTAAAAGTGTCCGAACGAGGTAAAATTGATTGTTCTGGTACGAGACCGACGGTCCGTAAGTAACATAATTTTGAATAATATTGTAAACGCAAATTAGTCAAAACGCAAGTCAGATTTCGTTCTCTTTTAATTGTCAATCAAAGTTAATTTCTTTAATTCTATCGACATATTGTTTAGGTAAATTGTGAACTGTTTTCTTAATAAGATTTTAAATCAATTTTTTTGTGTTCACTATCAAACCCAGTAAAGGCCCTGAGATATAAAATTTTTAATTGTAATTGTTTTGAGTTTGAAGCCACAAAGTGATAAAAAATTTTATTTTATTTGTAAATTTTTGATTATCTTTTCATTTGAATAAAGCCTACCAGTTGATTATTACATTAATGGCCTCCACAACTTGGGGCAAATTAATTTAAAATTAATTAGTTATTTATTACAATACATTTATTTATTAAAAAGAAAAATTTACATCTGATTGAAAATTAATAATACGAAATATAGCCAATTTGACTTTTAAATTTTATTAACTGGCTCGTGCTCTTGCGTTTTTTCTGCACCTGAAGAAACGTTGTGTGGTATTTATATCATCACTGCTTTCGTCTGAATTTCTTATAATTACATTTATGTTTTGTTAGTGTTATTCAATGATTTCAAAAATACGCTAGGACTTAACATGCTTGTTGGCAGGTTTGTGTTTAAAATTTGTTTTTTCTATATTAGTCGTTTGATTATATTTTCCGTGCGATTTACATAATGAATTTTGAGTGGTCATTCGTCGATAGAAATTGCCTGAACAAATTAATAGTAAAATTATTACGTAAACGTTAAAAGGGAAGACTAATGGACGTCTGTCGGGACTGCGATCCATTTGTCAGTATTTGTGCATGACTTCTGGCAGTTATGGTCGTGTTCTCCGCTCTGTATGCAGTAAGTGTAGTTGTCACAACCGGAGCCATACGTCAGAAGGAGCCTCTCGCCGAAAGTGGCTCCATAAATCTTCCGGCGCCTGGACCCGCCACGGCAGGGGGCTGGTCGGTCAAGTCTTGCTTCACATCCATCAACTTAACGTTCAATATCATTACTGACAGCATTTACATTTACATCTGGCTTCAATCACTTACCTGAAAATGGTGAATTGTATGAATAGATAAGCCACAAATAGCGAGTTTTTTGTCCTGATTAGGATAAGAAATAACATCTGTAAAAAGATCTCGTTAAACAAGAAATTAGGATAAGAAACAACATCTGTAAAAATTTCTAGTTAAACAAGAAATGAAATTCAAGGAGAGTAAGGAGGTACTTGACTGCGAAATTATTCCTGACTGGGGTTTTCTTGGTTTAGGTAGACTGGAGGGGGGTTCTGTATCCCATTTGTTCTCCAAACAATATTATCGTCCGAATATACAGATGGATCCAAGTCCACAGCAGGAGTAATCTACAGCAGCTCTGACCAGCGCACTCGAACACTAAATAACCAGTCATCGGCCATAACGGCTGAAGTGCAAGCTATCTACTTGGCCACTGAACTCTGCATAAACATCCCGGATAACAATAACCTCATTCTAAAAGACTCATATCAGACAATCCAAGATATCATAAACCCAAAAAAGGAACTAAACATTGAACCACATTAGGACAATATCACGAAGATAAGGAATAGGAATCAAAACATCTGTCTAGCATGGATCCCTGCGCATAGAGGAATTCCTGGAAACCTCAGGGCCGGCAAGTTGGCAAAAGTAGCATCCAAAACAATACACAACAGAGAAAACGAATTTCATGCAACAGCAAGGAAACGTGGAAGTTCTGTAAAGAAAAACTCGAAAACAGGTGGAACGAAAAAAGGAGAAGGAAGAACAACGGAATAAATCACAGTGAACTAGTACACTACAAAGACATAACAATTCCCAAAACCATAAACAGATAAAAACAGATGATGCTATCTAGAGTAAGAACCCTCCACTCAGTTTATACTTATGAGTTCCTATTTTCCAGATCTACCCAACCAACCTGTGAAGAATGCAGTCAACCACTAACTATTCCCCATATACTATTCTATTGCAGCAAGTATAACGACATCAGAAGAAATGCAATCGCAAAACAACGCATCTCAGACCTCTGTACTTCAACGACAGATGCATTGGACATCATCAAATTTATCGAGTAATCAAACCTAAGTGAACAAATATACAAACCCAATTGCCAATAATGTTATGAATGTAATTAGAAACTATTGAACTCAATTGTTTCCGGCGAACACACAGATATACAATAATGGACGAGAAAACAGGCCAATACATTGTTGGACTTGGCGCGCGTAATATGATGGAGCAGCAGTCAGCCATGAGACCTTGCTGAGTACAGAAGGAATTAAAATTTGTCAGTCAGCAGCGAGACATTGTGGAGTACAGTATAATTAAAATTAGCAGTTGGCGAAGGACGAAACTAAAATAAATGAGTTGGAAATCAGAAGCGAGAGCATTGAGTTGTGTTAGCAGTCTGCAAGAAGAGGCTGAGGATTTTGTGGTAGAAGTCTCCAGTTTCCGTCGCAAGTTCCAAATAATTGGCAGAGTGTTTGCAAACAATAATAAATAAATTCAGTGTTATATGGCCCGTTCATAAGTATTCGAGGTGAAAGTGCGTTGCAGAATCTTTAAAATTGCCCTGGTACCGGTACAAACAGTGAGTAAAAAGGAAACATTTAAAATTAAAACTGTAAACGTTAATAAAGGGTAGAATATCGTCAGATTTAGATTTCATTTCGTTTTATCCGATTACATTTCGAGAGTTTATTAAAAAAATATTTGTCAGTAGTAAATTGTAAAATTAACTGTTCTATATTTAAAAGGCCCAATAAAGACCCTGAGGTAAGAGAAAAGGACATTTTGTAAAAAATTGTTGTAAAGTTCAGCAAGTAATTTGTTTTGTAAGGTAAAATAGTTGTGTACAATAAACTAATTGTTTAATTCAATTAAATAAATGTTAGTATTTCATGCTCCTTTCATTGGATAATTTTCAATTATTAGTTCAATTTAATTAATTATCTTCATTATTGAGTAACCACATTTTAATGCCTTAACGTGTTGACAATCAAATCATTTCAATTACTATTATTATTGATTATTACATTTATGGCACATCAACATGGGGCCATTTAAAATAAATATTATTATTGCTTATTACAATATATATATATATATATATATATATATATATATATTATCGTAGTATCGAAAAAAATACTCATACACTAGTTTCGACAGAGAAATAAATTTATTAAAATCTTCACGGATAGATTGACGAATGCACTCACGACTTCTGCAATAGAAATTACGCGTAAAAAGAAACCGTAAGCTTTGAAAATTTCTGAGAAAAAGTGAAGAATGTGCGAGAGAAGTCACAGGTGTTTTGGGAAGATCTTGCGTATTTTCCATGTCAAATGCCTATATTATTCTACGAGAGTTAGAAGGAGTCTGCGAGGACTATTCTCTCGCAGGCTGTACCTGCGAGTGCTATTCCCGGAACATACACCTCTCAGAACAGGCCGATGTGCCTCGGCTTGTGGGAACCTTAGTTCAAAAACGGAGAGGAAAAGGCATCTCTCCTACAAGGTTTTGCCTGCGAGAGAACATCCCTCGCAGGTTACCTGCGAGAGAATCCTCTCGCAGGCTTTCTGGTTTTTTTAAGCAAATCTGTTAAAGTATTTAGTAACTATCATTCTAAACTAAATTTCACTTACGAGATAGAACAAAATAATTCCATCAATTTTTTTGGTTATTATGGTTACTAAATTAAATAATCAATTAATTACCAATTGGTACCAAAACCGAACTTATTCCGCAAAAACTTAAAATTGAAACTCTAATTAACGTTGAGATCTTTGCCGACTCCTGCTACAGCAAGTAACAAAAAGTATTAAACAAAAATATTGTTACATGAACAATGAGTAATTATTGAAGCTCTATACTTGTGCTAAAAGATAACCTCATAACTGAAAACCAAGCGGAGTTCCCATGCCCGGACGGAAGACGGGTAACAATCTACGATTAAATATATAATAGTATTTAGGCAAGTACGGTTCTTTCATGTTCTGACATTTAAAGTTACTCTAAACAACAACTCTTATTGTGTATTGATTATCAGACTGAAAATATTTGTGTAGTTAATAACCTGTTAGATGATTTATTTAAAATATGTACAAGATTTAGTTATTTATTATATTTAATAACATATAAATTAACAAATTTCAGAACTAATAATACTAAAAACGACCTTCGTACAGACAACCTCAAATAGAGAAACAAAAACTAAGAAAATTAGAATTTTAAAGTGGTGAACGTTTCGACACGGATTGACGTTTTGTTCGAACGTCAAATAACTTAAGACGTACGTTATTCGCCGTTAGAAAAAAAACGTCCGGCAGTTTTAAATTCAAGTTTTCTTCGTTTTGGTTTCTCTACTTAAAGTTTGTCTCTACGAATGTCATTTTTTGCATTATTATAATTACTATTCGCGTCTCATTTGAACGCTAGGAGGCGTCTGGAAACTACGGAGATTAATATTTTGTATTGAAGCAAATGAATGTGCCTAGATTTTCTTTAGTATCCCAAATACGTACTTTCTAAATCCTGATTGAATCTGGAAAAATTAATCATAATCAATCAAATCTCACCTCGATTAAACCTTAGTTGCATTCCAGAAATAAATTAAATTGATTTATAGCAAGTTTGTTTACATGGTAAATTTCGCACAGTCCACGTACGACTCCACTAAAGGTGGCAATACCATGACAATGCTATTTCCGGATCGCACGACAGACTGCTCTGGAGCAATCCACCAACAGATGACTTCATGGCGCTTTCTCTGTCTATTAAACACACATCTGGCTTCTCTTTCGGTTTTGCAATACCGGTACTTATGTCTGAAAGGTTAATAGGTTGCTACGTGCGTTTCGGAACTGGAATGGATGCGAGCGTAGGTGGGGGGTGGGAGCTTCTTAGATCCGCTAATGGACTTGGAAAGCAGCTTTGGTTTGTGGGCAAACCCTCCTCGACGAGGCAATCCAATCTCGAGGGAAAACTTCGAATCGTCTCTTAAGGCTGATCGATCGGTGAGTCGCAGAGTTAATGCTATTGACCAAAAGCGGGGGATGGAGGGTTGCCAGAACAAGGCCGCCTTAATGACCGACGGCGGCGGAACGGTGCCCGGAAGCTTCCGGCCACGCGGCCGGATCCAAGATGGCTGCCGACAGGCGCATGCGCCGGCACGTGTCTCCCAGCGGCCCCCTCAGGGGTCGTCCAATTAAAAGCGGGAGAGACGGGACCAGGGGCGATATGAAACTTTTATCTGGAAGCGTGTAAGCTAATGCTCTGTGCATGTACGTCTCTCCCCTGCTATACGCTATATGCCAATGATACGGGATATGCTTATTGCGGGACAGTCATCGCAGACGCCCGCGGGAGATTCATTAAGGCGTACGCGTGTGTAGCCTTAGAAGGGATTTCATATGGAAGACTGGATTATGAGGCAACGATAACCTTTATTAGTCGAAAAACCTTGTTGGGCTGTTAGTAAAGTCGCTGAGCCGACGTCCGAAGCGATTTGTTCGCATTATAAGGCACGTGTTAATCATAATCAGGGCAGATTACATACTATATTATATTACATACTGATATTATTCTGCATTAAGGGTTAATTTTCTGTAATAGAATACACCTTTTATGTCAGGAAGACGTTTATTAGAGCAGAAAACGTATTTCGTCATTTATAATTGAATATTTTAATAATATTTAAATATATGTTATGATATATAATTATTCTCCTGCATTATTCACTGCCCAAATTTTATTTTCTAATGTGGAATACTGTCAAGATCAATATTTGGAAAGTTCTTATTTACTAAATCAATGCAGGATTATAAAATACACTAAATAATAACTTGTAAGCGTACAAATGATGGTTAGAGACTCAGAGCCTAATGTGTCTCAACCATGACACTGTATTTCTAAGCTGCTCTTCTCATCCGTCAATACTCTGGCCAAGGTGAAGCTGTCAATATCTTGCAAGCACCCTTTCACTTCTTTGTTGCTTCTCCTTTCACCAGTACACACAACAGATTTACTACCGTTTACATTCCTCAAGTCACGTAATGTTCGTCTTTATGGATTATAAGAACACCCAATATTGGTACAGCCGATTCTAAGTCTCAGTAAAATGATTTCATTAACCTCCTCATGGAAAATTCTATTCGTCAGCTATTCAACCTCCTGAGAATAGTAAAAATACACATTAGTAAATTTACTTGCGTCAATAGCATCTGCCTGGAAGCGATCTAGATATGAACTGACAATGTAGATATTTCAATGCCTTATATAAAAGTAGCGATACTGGAATCTGTCTCTGCAGTTCTAGTTTCTTTCAAGAAAAATTTCCTTACAAAGGCAGTTATCTAACTCATGTGACAAACGTCTAGTTTAGGCAACGTCGCATCGGCATTGGCAAAACAAACGAACCTACCGAAGCCTTTCTCCACAGATAACGATGCGATTCTTAACCTTGATCTGTAACTCCGTGCTGTAGTATTTGCTTTTATACAATCCGGTCTGCGACCTTTTCGTTTTTAATTTTGTAATTAATGTTTATGCATTATCAAATGCTTTCAGTTTTCCACAACATTTTTGCACGATCCATTCACATTCTTCTTATATTAGGGGGTTTAAAGTAGCCATTCTCAGGAGATACGATATTCACGTCTAGGATGTTTTCAAGGCGCCAAAATTCATTCATAGTATTTATTTTCATCAGTTGATTAAATTTAAGAGCAATACATACTACCTTAATACGAGTTCTGTTTCTGTTACTATTAAAGTACATATCAGAAAGTTTAAGTACAAGAAACAATTTTAGGAAGCAGTAGTTACGGATAAAAGGAAAAAGGTAATCATACGGTAATGTACAATCAATAAATACTATTAAATTCTAGATGAAGAAAATCAAGAACTGGAGTAAAGTGACATGAATATAGTAACTTCGAATGATTCATGCACCTTCATATATATATATATATGTATGTATATATATGGCAGTATACAAATTAAAAGGGAAATTATAGCCAACACGTTGCGACCAATTTATGTAGTATACAATTTTTAAAAGGAAAATATAATTTATAGGATTTATCCTTGAATTAAACAAAAAAAATTAAAGATAACAAAAAAAAAATATTACAAATATTGATTTACTTTAATTTTTGAGCAATATTATTAAAAAATGCCACAGCTTTTAAATGAGATTCAAAATATAATCGTCGCTTACTGGTCCTCTAATTATTATACTGATTTGCTATTAGGGTTACAAAAGAAAACACTAATTAAATCTAGAACAACAAATTATAAAAAAATCTAAGAAATCTAGAAAAATCTGACGGTAATTATATTTATATCAAAGTTTACAATATAAGGTTTCATACACCTCATTTTATACCGTATTAATTGTGTGCTTCACAGTTATTTTCATTTAAAGAAGAATGTAATCAACATGGCTTAACACGGAATACTATATTGTTTCACTTCACTTCCGGCGCCTCCCTAACAACTGTTCACGAACTTTACGTCGTCCTGCTTATTATCACACAGCTTTACTGTAGAAGTACGTTAATACCAAACGTTGAATATTGTATTTTCAGACTTCATTCAGCATCGACATCCGCTACTTATTTAAATTGGTTAAAGTCCCAAGACAGGCTTCATTACCAACATTATCGTTTGCGCTCCTAGACTACACTCGCTCACCATGACCGCACTAGTCAGGCTCCCAAAACACTTTGGTTATTTCTGTCAAAGTTTTGTGCGTATTACATACGCTTTTCCGATAATAATAATAGAGTAACAACCTTTCGTGTCTCTGCATTCTGCGCCACACAGACTGTTCTTTACAATGCTCTGGCCTCAAAGTTACGCCGACAATAATAGTAAGAAAAATTATTAAATAAAAATTACATCACATATTGCTAATATCTACAATATATATATATATATATATATATATATATATATATATTGTAATGCCAATTAATTAGGCCATTAATTGTTTGTATTAGAAATTAAATTGTTAGCGGTATTTTGAGCGACAATAGCGCTGAGCTCCGTTGCTTTGAGAAAATGCCGAAATGGAAATGCGCACTAGGATAGTGAGTTGGTGCCGAAAGGTTGATGTGGACGGATGAAGTTTTGAGTCAGCAGCCAGAAAGGACAGCAAGTTGTCGTGTTAGAAACATAGTCGAGATGATTTAAAGTATTTAAAAGTAAAGTTAGTTTCGGTCAGCAGCAAGGAGCGGAATAGCAGAGTCTACATTTAGGACCAGCCACGAGAGAATAAACATTTAAAACAAATCTTCACTGAGCTACGTTGCAGTTTAAATCCAAATCAGTAAAAGACTAATAAATTAGCAACTCGTCAGATTCCTGTAAGGAGGGCAGACATCAGATAACTGATAATTAGGAGGATCATCCGAGTTCCTGGGAACCAAGAAATTCCATTTCGATTCAAATAGTGTAGAATCTGTGAGTCGACATTTGGGATCAGTGTAAAATGTTGCAATAGTGTACTTCTGAAGCTACAGAGAATTCTGGTACCTGCCAAACACTATGTAAGTAACAAAAACCAAAACTATGATAATATTGTAAACGCTAATTAAAGGATAGAGTCAGATTTCGTTCGTTCGTTCGCTTTCTTCCAGTTTTATTTCATTGATTGACTTATTGTTTTAATTTTAAGCAAATAATATTTTGAATTGTTAATTAGTCAAATTCTACTTTTATCGTGTCCTAATCATCAAACCCAGTAAAGACCTGAGATATTAAAATTTTAATTGTAATTGTTTTGATTCTTGAAGCCACAATTTGAAAATAAATTATATTTTATTTGTAAATTCTTGTTTAATCATTCATTTAATTAACGCCTATCCTTTTGATTAATATTTCATTTAATTCAAGGCTATTAGTTGATTATTACAATATATATATTCTTAATCTAATGCCATATAATAGTGTTTACTTAGAAGAATTCTACTTAAATAATGAAATCATTTTTTCATTATTGGGACGTACAAAAAATCAGTCCATTTTTGAAGGTCGAAAATTTACATAAAACTAATTGTTTAAGTTATACATTTACTTTCGTTTTTTCTATAAATTGGAAGTTGAATAGCGACCCCTACGTGTCATGTTGAACATGATGATTATATTTTCCCTAAATTATTGAAGGAATTGAGTGCAGGAATATTACAATGCCACTTTCCAACTCCACATATTATCGAGGTCAAGAATGAGTAAGATCTGTCAGTCATGTGAGTAACTATCTGCAAAGACGGTTATTATAGGTACTATTGTACTTTAGGCTTGCTGAAAGTACGAGGGAAAATGCCAGGGGACAGGAATTACAATAATTTAGCTTCATCCGCTGAAAGGATGAACGCGCTGGGGAATATAACCCGCATTATGTGCGTGTGTGGAGGATGATAGGCAAAGACTCAGGCCAGTCCCATCAAGTCAGGTGTGGCAACGATACCCAACTAATCGGAGGGAGAAATAAAGCTCAGAATTGGCATCTCTAAATCTGACCTAACGTCAGCGTGGCTTGTGCTGTGGCAGGTTAAAAACGGTGACACGAACCCACGACTCGCAGCTGCAAACACTTTTCTCAGTCTATTCCCCTCTCTCATGTGGACTACACATAGACACGATAGTAATATTCTAACACAAGCTACGACATTTAGTGAAACCATGTGTCCCTCCCAAAAATATCCATCGACTGTTCTACGCCTTCTTTTAGAGTAACAGGCAACACGAGGGTATCCACGGGGTGGCAACTCCCCTTTAATAGCATAGGAACGGATTTGAAAGGGGGATGCGGAAGGGTAGGGGAAGCTAGTCAAGGGTTAACAAGAGTCCCTAGACTATAGTTTAAGGATCCTAACCAGCAATTTGCCTAAATGTGATGTAGGGAAAACCCTAAAAAACCTTCAACAGGTAGGTCGCCGTTGCGATGGCCGGAAAGGGGTTTGCTGTGGAGACGCAGTACTATACGTCTCCTTCTCCGTGCCTCCACCAGTTAAGGAGGCAGCTGACCGATAGTTCCAATAGGAATAGGGAACAGCTCTTACCGTATGCCCATGGTGTGCGACACATCTCAAAACAGACCCAGGTGCCACGGCTTGTGGGAACCTTAGTTCAATAAACTAGAGAGAAGGGAAGACATCCCCTAAGGTAGTATCCTCCAGAGCTATCTGGGAAGGTTCACCTGCAAGGGAACGCTCTCACAGGCTTCCTTGAGTGCAAGAACAAGAAGGTGTTGAAAAGGTATGTATAGGGTAATCCACATAGTGGCAACTCCCCTCTTATAGCATAGGAAAGGGTTTTGAAAGGGGGGATGCGGAAGGGTAGAGGAAAGTAACCAAGGGTTAACTACGGCCCCCGGGCTATGGTTTAAGGATCCTACCCGGCATTTCGCCTAAGAGTGATGCAGGGAAAATCCTAGAAAACCTTGCATAAGGTAGGTCGGGAATTTTGTACTTGCCACACGTCCTTCCGAGGGCGGGAGAGGGGTTTTCTGTGGGGTCGCAGCTTTCCCCTCGCCGTGCCTTGACCGGTTTAGGAGGCAGCTGGCCGACTAATCCAATAGGAATAGGGTATGCCCAAGGTCTGCTATTCCGGAACATACACCTCTCAAAACAGGCCGTATGCCCAAGGTCTGCTATTCCGGAACATACACCTCTCAAAACAGGCCGAGGTGCCTCGGCATGTGGGAACCCTAGTACAAAAACCAGAAAGATGTGAAAGCATCCCCAAAGAGGGACTGAAAGCTTTTTTTTTACGGTAACAGGCTACATGAGGGTAATCAACATGGTGGCAACTCCCCTTTAATAGCATTGGAAGGGATTTGAAAGGGGGGATGCGGAAGGGTAGAAGAAGGTAGCCAAGGGTTACTAGGGCCCCCGGGCTATATTTTAAGGATCATACCTGGCATTCGCCTAAAGAAATGCAGGGAAAACCCAAGAAACACCTGCACCAGGTAGGTCGGGCATTGGGTACTTGTCCCACGCCCTTCCGATAGTGGAGAAGATTTTGCTGTGGGGTCGCAGCATTCCCTTCTCCGTACCTCGACCTGTATAGGAGGCAGCTGGCCGACTGTTCCAATGGGACAGCGAACAACTGTTACCGTATTCACAGGGTCTTTGACCCCGGAACATACACCTCTCAGAACAGGCCGAAGTGCCTCGGCTTATGGGAACCTTAGATCAAAAACGGAGAGGAAAAGGTATCCCCCAAAGGTAGTCCCTTAGTATCTCTCCTACAAGGTTCTGCCTGCGAGGGATGTTCTCTCTTTTTGCCTGCGAGAGAATAGTCCTCGCAGTCTCTTATCAGGGACTGAAAGCTTTTTTTTAGGGCAACAGGCTACATGAGTGTGATCCACATTGGGCAACTCCCTTTTCATAGCATAGGAAGGGATTAGAAAGGGAGGATGCGGAAGGGTAGAGGAAGGTAGCCAAGGGTTAACTAGGGCCCCCGGGCTATGGTTTTTTTTTTGGGTGTAGATAGGCTATGTATAGGGTAATCCACATAGTGGCAACTCCCGTCAACATTCTGGAACTCCACTCTTCTTGGCATTTTTGTCCAATAAGTGAATTATTATGATGCAATGTTTATTGCATTTTCTGTTTACATTCAGTAGTTCCCAAGTGAAAACGAATACAATAATCTTCAGCGGCATTGCATACTATTAATGATTTTATATACTTGTATCGCGATCAAAGAAATCATATCGTATACAACGATATATATATATATATATATAAATAAATTAATAAATTTATTCAATCGTTTAGTTTCAGAAATTAAGATAATAAATAACGTTAAATCTTTGATCGAATCCGTACCCTTATCTTTGTTTTTATCCTTTTCAAAACGCGAATTTTCATAATTTTCGAATCACTGAAGGTAAATTGGTAGACTGTAAAGTGGGTTTATCCGTAATTATGATTTCCGCTTTATACGTCCAAAAAAGTCATTACCTTCTGACTGGCCAAACCATGGGAGCAGAAAATGGTAGATGATTGAGAACCGATTATCCTGCTCGTCAAAGGCTTTCATCGGGTAACAGAACAAATGTGAGGGACCCTTCGTCACAATCCTTTACCTATTACCCAATGTCGACAATATCAAAGTGGTGAAGTTTCTCTTGCAGATTTAAAGCAATCGCACCACACACTAATCAGTAACTATGCGAATAGTTATGAAACTTGAATACTTTTCTTCGTACTTACTCAAATAAGGAATACAATTAAAAGGGTCAATTTTTTTTAAAAAAAAAATTTAGAGTAATACAAAAAATAACGATTAGAATAATTTTCATGAGAAAATATGATTTTCTAGTTTAAAAATAGTATATCATAGTGTAAATTATACTGCGAAAAACACGGGAAAACCACTGCTTTGGAAGTTTTATGTTTGTGGCATTAACAAGAAACTTATTGATTTACATTATCTTTCCCTCTTATAAAGATTTCGGGCGATGGTGAGATTGTAATTTTCTTAAGAAGCTACATAACCCTATTACACTCTTCATGAGACTTTGTTTTTCTTTTCATTTTAAACCAAATTTTGCCTAACGTCCAACAGCATCTCGGAGTAAATGTTCTGCCCTTTTTACTCCATCAGTTCAAGAATTATGTCATAATTCACCTGCACGAGTGCACGATTTTGTCGACAACTAGCGTCTTCTGTTCACAAGGAAAGGTCATACTAGTTCCATTCAGTTTGATAACGTGAATCTTGGAAGGCAAAACATTATTCGCTTCTTTGAATCTCAAAATTATTTTAAATAGAACGAATATATTGCAATACACTCTCAAATCAAGTTACTTGTGGTGTAAGGTTGAACCCATCTTTGTTTTCAGAATAATTGGATTCGGAACGGATTTTTACCAAATGTTGGAGCCATCTAGACGATGACACGTCCTTGGGTATTTTAATGCGTACGTATCTTAAACGAGATCTGGTTGTCTTGCGCGGGTGGGCGACGCCGACCACGTGCGCCAGATAGGAATCACGACCCCTGTAATAAGGCCGCGATTGAGGCAGCACGTCTGTGGGCCATCACGTCCACGACTGAAGCATTATCGGCCTAATACGGATTCATTAGTTCCGCGTCTGCACGCTGCTCGTGACTCCCGCGCACGATCTCTGGCGCAGCTGCTCTGGACCACCGCGAGGACACGCTAACGTTTCAAATTCTTTACTGCTTTCATGTCGATATGTCTGGTATCGAAATTGATTACAAACCGGAATTAACAGTGCATATGCCGAAGATTGCAAAGCAGCTTACTTCTAACCTAACGTATAGCTTCCATTCTTTTTGTATTCACGTGTTGTTATCCGAGGAAATTTTGAAGCTTGGAACAGAATTGTGACATATTTATTATTTTCTGTCAAACAACAATAACTTCGTAACTTAATTGAAGATTCTTCCATTTGTCATGGTAACAGCATCATCAAAAGTGGGTCATTATCTGCGTGAATAGTAAAGGAGTGAAACAACAATTGCTTCTGTCCAGTTTGACGTGTCCGAAAATATTAGTAAGTTAAATTACTATCTCTTTCCAACCATTGAAAAAATACCCACACGCATTTTTAGTACTGTAATATTTTTCCATAGAACATTAGATTCTGTTCATTCAGATTAACGGCTAAATGAATTATTCTTAGCATCGAATTGGAATGTCTGTAAATGCGTTTGTTGTGCTAGTAATTTTTCTATTGTTACTCCATCAACAGGCTAAGCACATAGTAAAGCAGTCATTCCAATAAAGTACTATAGTAGACGCCACGAAAATGTAATATCGAGGTCAACTGGCTAACCTCCCCGCACCACACCCCTCGTCCAGCGGCGTTGCCACATTGTGCATCCCCTCACTACCAGTTAACCTAATTAGCCGCATTCTTGAAAACAATGGTTGACAACTAACTGTTGATATTACATTTTAGTGGCGCCGACTGTAGTGGACGTTACAGATACAGCGATCAAGTGTGTAATAATATGTCACAATAAATAGTGTGACGTATTGAAAACGTTTTATGTGAACTGACTGCCATAGAACAAAACAAATATCAAATAATTTGAATTATGTAAAAAAGTGTTAACTGGATGTCTTGTTTCTTTGCTGCTACAATTATATCCATTTCGCGTAAGTTATTCTATTTAATTTTGTAGTAGGAATATTTGATTTGATTTAATATTATACTTTGTCTTTATTTCTATCATTCAGTCTACATTTTTATGTAATGCAGTAACTGAATAAGAACAGTTCTGTCAATTGCCATTTTACGTTGATAAATACCAATCATTTGGAAGAGTTAATACTTATCCTCTGGATGATATTTCATATTTTATTATTATTCTAAATTTAAAACGTAGCTGGCTAATTATTATTGCTATGCGAAGCTGCAGGACAAAAAATGTGCATATTTTAAACACATTCAGGGGTTTACTGTTTAATGATAGTTTCTCACTTAAAAGTCGAAAGTGATCATATTTTCAGTAGTATTTACCGTCACTTAGAATTTTTTTCCAGGGCTGTAGTTGCACCCCCAAAATAGCTTAGTAAAATTTAAATTCCATTTCACAATTATTGTGCGATTCTTCGTGGGCTGAATATTTCCTTATATGGGACGTTCGACCAGTTTGTTGGCTAAGCACAAACACTGTTATTGCATGAAAAAATCCAATTTAGGTATAATGGCCATTCAATAATTTTGAATTTATATAGCTTCATCCTTGCTCTAGTTTTGTTAACTTCTAGGAAAGGACTCAGTGGATAAAGGTTAGTGTAAAACTCCAGTTTAGGAAACTGCTGAGAGAGAACCAAAGTCGCACACGTTTGCTTTGAGCTGTCAACTTGACGGAGACGGAAGCTAGCTGTCAATAGCCTCCTTCAGTGCATCACAAGTAGCTAGGGAGAGCTAATTGTTGAGTCACAGGACAAGCAGGCCTTCGCACTTCCTCTCGCAGCCTCGTGGACTCAATAACACACGAAAAAGTTATACCCGAGTTGTTGAGCTTCGCGAAGCCTGCGAGTGCTATTCTCTCGCAGGCAATACCTGCGAAGTATGTTCTCTCTTGTAGGAAAGATACGAAGGGGCTACCTTTGGGGATGCCTTTTCCTCTCCGTTTTTGAACAAAGGTTCCCACAAGCCGAGGCACCTCGGCCTGTTCTGAGAGGTGTTTGTTCCGGGGTCACAGACCTTAAGCATACGGTAAGAGTTGTCCGCTATTCCCATTGGAATAGTCGGCCAGCTGCCTCCTAAACTGGTCGAGGCACGGAGAAGGGAATGCTGCGTCCCCACAGCAAACTCCTCTCCCGCTATCGGAAGGGCGTGGGACAAGTATCCAATGCCCGACCTACCTGATGCAGGTTTTTCTAGGGTTTTCCCTGCATTTCTTTAGGCGAATGCCGGGAAGGATCCTTAAAATGTAGCCCGGGGCCCCTTGGCTACCTTCCTCTACCCTTCCGCATCCCCCCTTTCAAATCCCTTCCTATGCTATTAAAGGGGAGTTAGCCAACGTGTATTACCCTCATGTAGCCTGTTACCCTAAAAAAATTAAAAAATGTTGAACTTCGCCTGTGAACATCTACAAATAAAAATTATCGAAAACATCATATTTACTGGAAAAATGCAAACTTTATATTTCCTGATTAACAGCAGAGCAACAGTACTTTCATGACCTCTCAACAAATTATTAACCGCTGCGATGTTCTTTTTAGACCTATCTGGATGTGTTGAAGAATAAATAATCCTGTAGTATTCTAGAAATATATAGTTTTAGTATAGTAAAACCATTAAGCGGAAGATGTACGTCTATTAACGCTAAATTGGTTCCCAAAATGTTTTGAAAGAAATCGCAATATTAATGTAATAATTGATTTTATAGAAATCATTATGCATTTCCATATTGTATACATAGTTTTGCTATTAGTAACTTTCATGATTTACAATCGGAATTTAAAATAAAAGCTTACACATTTGTGACAACTGTAATTATCTGTAACAAATCAGAACTCTCCAGTAAGTTTGCCATTTTGGTTATTAATTTCCATTGTTTAGAAAACGTTTCTTTGACAATTAATTAAAACACCAAATTACAGTAATAAGTTAGCTATAACAAAATGTAGTTTTTTAAAACAAAACAATATACGGCAGATGCTTTCGCCCTCTCCAGACATCGTCTGTAATCACGCAACGTTCATATAAGCAAAGAAAAAGCAATAGTTGTTTAAATAAATTACAATTATCAATCCAACAAATATAGTTATTTTTCCATTTCTTAGCTTCTGAAGTTTCTTCCAGGCCTGAATAGGCATTTTAAAGTATCCGACTCACTAACAAAAGCGTGTTTCGTGTCGTTATACTCAATGAAAGAATTATGTGATGTATAGCGTTTTTAAAATAAGTTATTGCTCCTCATACCTTCAGTGATATTTATTACGAAAGTTATCTAATAAATATATTTTACTTTTTTTGTGTATGTTCCGCACACAAATCTACACCTGTGGAGCAAACTCGGCCAAATTTTGCACACATGTTCCTTTACATCCGGAATCAAACACTGTGTGGGTAAGACACGGCCGTTGTCGTGGAAGAGCGTTACATAAAAATAACGCTTAAACAACCGAGACTGGAGTCGAATCCGGGGTTATGGATGTTGATGAGTTTATTATGACATTCAACTTGCTGGTTAAGTTGTAAATCAACACCAAGAAGTGGGACGGAAGGGGAAAACAAAGTTCCGCGTACAGTCATACGCGTAGAAAAATTTCGACCAAG
Organism: Zhengitettix transpicula; assembly: GCA_037074705.1. Classification (NCBI taxonomy): domain Eukaryota; kingdom Metazoa; phylum Arthropoda; class Insecta; order Orthoptera; family Tetrigidae; genus Zhengitettix; species Zhengitettix transpicula. Next base: position 69,871,222 of record CM073590.1, on the reverse strand, counting down.
TTTTGTACTCATATTCCTTTTTAACATGAAACAAACACTACTACCACCTCTGGGGGGGGGGACATGCATAAAATACCATTATTTGTGTCGAATAAATAACCGGTCTTTTGAATATCATAATTAAACTCATCGACATCGAAAACCTCGGATTCGTGACCAATCTTGGTTGTTTTCGCATTATTTTAAGTTACCCCTCTCTACCACCACCCCTAAGGATGGTCCCATCCGATGCTGCTTAAATTTTACACAAACAACGTCGGGAGAACACCATCAATATCACTGATCCCTAAAAATATTTATTCCCGGCTTCAGATTGGCGAGCGTTCATGCTCGCTTCTCAGGTACTCACAAAACGAAAATAATCCCAGGGTGACATCCCTTTGTGTGAAAATATTGTGAGTGACCGGCGAGGCTAAATCTTTGGTCACAAGCACGTTCGGACATGATTCGCGGCTGTCTCTTCGCCAACTGAATTCTGCCATGTGGACCCCTGAGGGGGTGTGGCCAATTAAAATTAATTTTCAGATTAGAGGGGCACTAATTTGATTCGTATTGGATAGAAACAGCAGAATTAATTACCCTGTGGGGTAAATTTCGGAAAATTGAGGTGTGAAGGGAGCTTGTAGGGCAAGTGGAAGTTATGGGATGTTAGAAGTTAGTTTATGAGGAGGAGTTAGTGAAATTTGTGGACGTTATGGATAAGTTTGTTTTGAAGAGTTAGTTTTTGGTTTTAATGTTGTATAAGTTGGTGTTTGGAGCAGTTAGTGACTTCGAAGAATTTATGGAGAATTTGTATTTTAGAGAGCTAGTTGTCGAAGTTAGTTTTTGATAAATCAGAGGAAAGTTTGCACTGTCTTGCCGACGAGAACCGGTAGGTCGGCTGGGTGACTATTTCCGGGAAATACCAGTTATTGTAGCGTCCGTACAAGCCACATGAAAAGTTCAATGACTAACGAGATTCGAGTCGAATCCGGGGTTATTATTGTTACTGAGTTTAATTATGACATTCAGCTTGCCGTTTAACTCCTTGAAGCGGGGGTGGTCGGTGGTGGAAATTTTCAAACATGTTAAACGGTCGAATTTCCGTGGAATAAAGATTTGTCGGGGTCAATGACATTGATAGTATTTCTACCGATGTTGTTTATGTATAATTTCAACCCGTTTTGGCATGAGAGGTGAGCACATTTAGGGATAGGGGTCGAGGTGCCTTACATAAAAATAACGCAAAAACAACAGAGATTGGAGTCAAATCGGGGGTTATGGCTATATGACAACCCGGGCAATGCTGGCCACCCAGTTCCTGTCAGAAATAGTCTCTGTCTTTGTTTTGTTTGTTTGTAAAATAGCCGTAGGTATTTCAAGGTGATGATAAGAGCAGGAAGACAATATATTTTATTTTGTAAATAAAAATATAAATGATTAGTTATTATAATTAATTTCACCCCGCAATATAATTAAATATTTTCAGCGATCATAAATTTAAATAACTTAGAATAATAAAAAAATAATAAACATATAATACATTACATCTGCTACTCTTAAGGTTCATGAACAAATTTTAACTCCCTTAGGGCACCGGTATTATAATTCACTCTCTTAAGGTAGTACTTGTATTTTGACTGAATTAAATTACCGAGTATATTTGAAGTGTCTTAATGTACCTAGATGTTTTTTGACTCACTCAACGTACCGGAAGTGTTTTTGACGCTGATAGGTACTAATAGTATTTTTTATATATTTGGTATCGGGAGTATTTATGCATCTATAAATGCACTGATGGGTTGTAATGAAATTGGCATTCCATTTGCATAGGGAAATTATACCACTTATTGAATAATAGAATCATGTACTAGTAAATTATTTGGGGCTTACATAAATAAATACCCGGGCAATGCCCGGCTAGTCAGCAATAATTTACAGGGTACTCGAAAATTCCCGTTAATCCTCTTCCACAGCAAGCGGGCGTGGCAAATTTTAGCGAAACAAATTTTCTTAAGAGTACAGTTAGAAACAGGGTTTTTCTATTGATAAATTTTTCCATTTATTCCTTCTAGCAGTAGGTTAGCTATTAAGTAAGTATAAATGAATATTTTAATCCACATTTTGTTGGAAGTGTAGCTTCATCCGTTAAATATAAAAAGTTCTACTCTAAGGTTACAATGAGCACATGAGATGGATGTTCTCTCGCAGGCAGAACCTTGTATGAGAGATACGAAAGGGCTGCCTTTGGGGATGCCTTTTCCTCTCCGTTTTTGAACTAAGGTTCCCACACGAGGCTCGTCGGCCTGTTCTGAGAGGTGTATGTTCCGGGGTCACAGACCTTGGGCATACGGTAAGAGATGTCCGCTATTCCTATTGGAATAGACGGCCAGCTGCCTCCTAAACTGGTCGAGGCACGGAGAAAGGAATGCTGCGTCCCCACAGCAAACTCCTCTCCCGCTATCGGAAGGGCGTGGGACAAGTACCTACCTGATGCAGGTTTTTCTAGGGTTTGCCCTGCATTTATTTTGGCGAATGCCGGGTAGGATCCTTAAAATATTGCCCGGGGGCCCTAGTTAACCCTTGGCTACCTTCCTCTACCCTTCCACATCCCCCCTTTCAAATCCCTTCCTATGCTATTAAAGGGGAGTTGCCACCATGTGGATTACCCTCATGTAGCCTGTTACCTATAAAAAAAAGTTACAATGAACTGTATAGTACAGTACCTTTTAATTGTTAATTTAAATTTAAGCTAACAAAGGGAACCAAATATTCCAATTATCGATTATTGTCACGGACTGGTGATTGTCGTGATCAGAAAGGCGAAAAATACGTAAGCAGCCATGGACTTTCAGTGAACTATGTTCAAATACAGCCTAGGGAAATAGAAAGAAGAGTAAAATATGCGGAAATATAACATCCAGCTTGGAATGTTCCTTCATTCAATGGAATGGACGAAAATGACGAGGAAAATTACATCATCATATCTACTGATGGAGGTCAAACCGAACACGGAACAGGCAGGTTTGCGCCTTCACGGCTGCCTACAGGAACGAGGAAATTTCTTTCAGAAAATTCCACCGCTGTACTGTTCTGCAATCCGAATAGGTAGGAATAATCAAGGGCTTGTATTGGGTAAAGGAAAGTATAGACTACGCCAATATTGTCATGCAGACCGACAACAAAGCAGCAGTAATAATGGCGAACAATCCCAGAACAACAAATGTCAGGAAGCTCAAGCGTTAATCTAATCTAATCTTCTAATAAATAAAGCAGAGCGTTTGTTTGTTTGTTTTTTGTATGTATGTATATATATTTGTATGTTCCTTATACAAATCTACACCGGTGGAGCAAATTTCACCAAATTTCGTACACGCGTTCTTTACGACCAGGAAACAAACACTGTCTGGGTGAGACGCGCCTACCACCCCCAGAAGCGGGGGTGGACGGGGTGGAAAAAATATTTAAACATGCTAAAACAGCCGATATTAGAGTTGGATAAATATTTTTATGGGTCAAAGATATTGATCGTGTTTCTACCGATGTTATCTGAATACAATTTTCACCCCCTACACCCTGGGAAAAGGGCACCCTTAGGGTTTGGGGTGGAGATGCTTTACAGAAAAATAACGCAAATACAATCGAGATTGGAGTCAAATCGAAGGTTATGGATGTCACTGAGTTTAGTTATGTCATTCAACTTGGCATTTACCCCTGAGTTGCAGCGGTAGCGGGGTGGAAATTTTGGAACATGCAAACACTGCAGATATTTGTGTTGAATAAATATTTATCAGGGTTAATTATAGTGCGTAAAATAAAAAACGGAACGAGAAACATAAAAATTGAATGGGTTCGCGGCCACGACGGCAACGAACGAGCAGACGAACTGGCGAAAGAATCAGCAGGAGATCATCTACAGTCCTTCATTGACTCTAAACGTTCTCTGTTAGGCTTAAAGCAGGAAATACGACGAGAAACAATGGAAAGATGGCAAGTAGAAGGGACACAAGGAGAGTTCCCATGTTTATACCAGACGTACGCCTACAACATAATTTCCCAATGGACTATAAAATGACTCAACTGCTGACGGGACATGGTGGTTTCAACGCCTACTTAAAACGTTTTAACCTTGGGGTTGACGACGCGAGGTGCGACTGTGGAATGGACGCTACAGATGACGTCATCAATTTCATCGCAGAGTGCTCAAAATACGAGTTGCAAAGGCTGCAGCTTAGTGACATTCTGGGCGGGGACGACATCGGGGAAAGCATGAAAAAATTTGCCTATCTGGCTTCATCTCTCCGTCCTTTTTGTGCATCCCTCCAGTAAGCTGGTGATAAAGCGATAAATTAGAGATTGTTTTGATTTGCACTATTATTTTCTATTATTTGAAATATAAATTGTAAATCATCAATTTCCTTAAGGTGTGGATATATAAGATGAATAATTAAAGATAGAGAAATGTTTTGTAAATGAATTAAATGTAGTATACTAACCGTGTGGGTGTTAAAAAATGTACATAGAGAAATTAATGTCTGATCTTAAATGCATATATATTTTTAGACTTGTTGTGATACATTTTTCCCCTGTAGATTTAATCTGTATTTTCTAATTAATTTAGATGTTTCCCTTGAGATATTAATTCTAATTGATTTCATTGGCACAAATTATTCTTGTAAGATGAATAATTAAAGATAAAAAATGTTTTTCAAATAATTTAAATGTAGTATGCTAACCGCTGTTTGTAAATAACGTTAAGCGGTGTTTGTAGTCTTCGCAACAATAAGGGAACTTAATACAACTAAATGTTTCCGTCCTATTGGTCACCTTCATCAGGCTTATCCAATTAACAATATAGAAGTAAAGAAATAACAATAATGCTTTCTTTCCTTTATTTTAATGTGATAAATTAAATCGTGATCGTACTAAAAATTCACAAATGCATCATCCAGATTCCCGAACAGCGCAATAGGAAATAACTTAGAAATTAACGTCTGTTAAATATAATAATAAAATATACGACCTTTGGACATTTCGACGCGAATTAGGGTCTTTTTCTAACGGTGAGAAGAATGGAAATTGAACTTAGAACTAAAATCAAACTATAAAAACAGAAAGAACAAAGAACTAAAAATAAAACAATTTATTACTGTTTTCCGTGTCATGCTTAATATTCACAGTGACAGCTTTATTTTTAATATATAACATTTCGGAAATTTATCTTTTACATTAATATGTTTCTCCGTCTTAAATAGAGGTGGTGTCGAAATCGAAGCAGTAATTCAGTTTTATACAATGCTTGGTGATATGATTCTGGTTACAAGTAAACAGTTTAAAATGTACATTTATGTTGGAAATAAAGAATTGAGAGATAGAGACGTCTTGGATAAAAATCTAAGGAATTCTTAACCGTAAAATGAATTTCTTAATTAAAGCCTAAATAAATTATTTTGTGTAGGAAGGTCGACAGGCCACATAAAGGTCTGTTTAGAGAACAAACCATTAAACAATTAATGTTAAATCTTATGGATTTTAGGGAGTGCTTATGCTCGAGCACACTTAACAGAGGCAAGAAATATGGAATAAGACTCTTCTGTTTACATCTTTTGAGTTGGACTTTGAACTTGTCAGTAACCATATCTAATAAATAAAACAGAGTGTTTGTATGTGTGTGTATATACATAAATATGTTGGTGTGTATGTTCCTTATACAAATCTACACCGGTGAAGCAAATTTCATCAAATTTCGTACACGTTTTCTTTGCGACCAGGAAGCAAACACTGTCGGGGTGAGACATGTCTACCACCCCGAGGAGCGAGGGTTGACGGGGATTGAAATATTCAAACATGTTAAAACAGACTATATTTGAGTCTGATAAATATTTATAGCAGTAAAAGAGATTGATAGTCTTTCTACCGATGTAATATGAGTATAATTTCAACCCTTTACAGCATGGGAAAGGAGCGCCCATAGGGGTGGGGGTGGACGGGCGTTACAAGAAAATAACGCAAATTCAACCGAGATTGGAGTCAAATCCAGGGTAACGGATGTCGGTGAGTTTAATTGTGACATTCGATTGGCCATTTAACCCCCAGGGGTGGGGGTGGACGGGGATGAAATTTTTCAAACACGTTAAATGGTCGATATTTTCTTGGAATAAATAATTATCTGGGTCAATTACGTTGATAACATTTATACCTATGTTTTTTTTTGTAAAATGCCTTTCGGCATGAGAGAGAAGCACGCTTAGTCAAGAGTGGACGGGAGTTGAAGTATTCAAACATGCCAAAAATTCCGATATTGGAGTCGGAAATAAATATTATTAGGCCTCAAAGAGATCGACAGTGTTTCTACCGATGTTATCTGTGTAAAAATCAGTCCTTTACGGAATGGGAAAGCAGCAACCTTAGGGGTATAACGCGAATACAACCGAGATTGGAGTCAAATCCATGGTTATAGGTGGCTCTGAGTGTAATTATGACATTCAACTGGCTATTTAACCCCCAAGGACGCGTACAGTCGGAGGTGGAAATTTTAAAACATGCAATTGAATATTTGCTTTAATAGTTATAGTTATAATTAATTCGATTGATAATATTTCTACGACTTTATTTGTGTATAATTTCAACCCGTTTCGATGTGGGTGGGGAGCAGGGGTATGGGTGGGGGGTTACATAAAAATAACGAAAAAATCGGGGGTTACGGATAAATGACATCTCGGACAACGCCGGGCACCCAACTAGTATTAAATAAATGTAATGTATTCAAATTTTCAGTTCATCGTTATAAAAGTAATCATTAATCACAAACAGATTTTTCTGTTCTACTACGATACAGTAGTGATCCTTATGATCATTCTGACAGACACTTGGACTTGCTAAAATGGTTCCTTTCTCGATACCTAAAATATGGTACATTTAACCGACAGCCTGGTATCATAAGTTGACATGCAATTAAATGGTAATACAATTTTAGTGTTTATATCCCAACACGTTTCTTGACTTTTACAGCACGAGGTTTGCTTTTTGTGTATTATTATCCTTGTCCTCAGTTTCACTTGTGCGCCACTTTAAATGCTAACAGATGTTTAGTGATAAACAGTTTTAAAGGTCAGAAACGGGACTTGATCTTTCTACGTACACTGGACATTTAGGCCCAAATGGAAAGTATTGGAGGCGAACGTACAAATGAAAGCTGACGCAGGCGGATCCAATATTTCGAGCTGAGTGGCGCGCCGGCGCTGATTCAATCTCTCAGAGAGGGCCAATAAAGGAGCGGGCCTCGAACCCGGGCGGGGCCATATTAGGCGTCGGGTAGCCCGAGGCCACGGGCCTAATCACCTGCAACCAGAGTGTAATGGACTGCGCTGCTAATTGTGATTGAGGACTCGGTAGACGCCTTTGTTCTCCTGTGACAGTCACCGGCCGTTTGCATAAATCCCGGCCGAGAAATGCCACGGCTTATCGTAACGAGATATTTAAACACCGGTGCTTCTCGAAGCTGGTCGATTGTCTTGCAGCTAATGTGGTACTTAACGTCTCTGCCACGTGTTCTCCTTCAAAATATACACTAATCGCTGCCGCTTCACAGTTAAGCATTGTGGTCATTTAAACTTGGCAGTGATTTGTTTCAAAGTCCCAAATTACCATAAGAAGTGAGCATCAAAAATCTCTGCCCTCTTAATCGATTGCGGTCTCCGGGTAACCTTCTACACGTAAAAAATTCTTAGTTTTTTATTTAGGTTTTCTCAACACTGGTGTGTTATGAAACACTCTGTCAAAAGTAATCAATCATTGACGTCAAACATGCGTCCACACAAACGTTTGACCTGTTCATTCGCACGTAAACATATGTAGAGGTAATTTTTCAAACTTTAATATTTCCTTTTGTTTACGTATGATTACTACTTAAAATCTTAGTAACAACTTAACAAAATATAAATTTAAAAATTTACTTCCATTTTGATCATTCGTACAAAATTACCTCCATACGTTTACTTTTATGTGCTCCAGATTGAAATAGTATAATGTTGTTTGTTTATGATTTAGTAGCAGGCAATGCCATATACATTTTTGTGTCGGTCTATTCTTCCATGAAATCTCAAACGTAGGCCCTTTTCATGGTTCTTAATTTTGTATGAGATCTCGTTAAGTTGTCGTTATATAATTATCATCTCTGTTCAATCTGAATACAACTGTAAATGTATCTTTTGCTTGAGTTGAGTTAAATGTCTCAAAGATTTCTATGAGAACTATATTAAGAGGAATATTTGCCTGCAGTCTGTTATATTAGCATATCCTTAAAATAATATATGAGGATTCTCTCGCAGATGAACCTTCCCAGAGAGCTCTGGAGGAGGCTACCTTTGGGGATGCTCTCACATCTCTCTGGTTTTTTTGAACTAAGGTTCCCACATGCCGAGGCACCTCGGTCTGTTTTGAGAGGTGTATGTTCCGGGGTCGCAGACCTTGGGCATACGGCAAGAGTTGTCCGCTATTCCTATTGGAATAGTCGGCCAGCTGCCTCCTAAAGTGGTCAAGGCACGGCGAGGTGAAAGCTGCGACCCCACAGCAAACCCCTCTCCCGCCATCGGAAGGACGTGGGACAAGTACAAAATGATGTACAATCTGAAGCAGGTTTGTCTAGGGTTTCCCTGCATCACTTTTAGGCGAATTGCAGGGTAGGATCCTTAAACCATAGGCCGGAGGCCCTAGTTAACCCTTCGCTACCTTACTCTACCCTTCCTTTCACTCCTTTTCCAATGCTATAAGAGGGGAGTTGTCACCATGTGGATTACCCTATACATAGCCTGTCTACACCTACAAAAAAAACTATGTAACGTTTTAGGGAACATATACATATAAATTTTTCTTAAAAACACACGACAAAGAATAAAACTAACCGTAACAGTATTTCATGACAATATAACCTGTACTCTCATATTATCAAAAATGGATTAATGAAGTTGACTAAAAGATATAAATGATCGGAGGTTCTTCCGGTGTAATTTTTGTACTAAGTCTTGTCGGGCACTCAATCAGATTCAATCATCGATTATTCACGACGCAACTGCCACCATTGCCATCGTCAGCCGAAACGTCGTGGAAAATCGATTATTCAAACCAGTTGACTGCCCAACAGGACTTTGTATAAAATATATTAGTCTCTTATACAACGGCACGGAAATAAATTCCTTTTAAATATGGTTGAATAGCACAAAATATTGTTTTTTACATTCTTGTGAAAATACTGTCGTAAATTATGTTTATCGGGCATGAGGTTTATATTTCCACTGTACCGCGAGAAAATTACATTCTGTCAATATTACTACGTCATATACTATATATTTTCCTTGCTATCATCAACCAGTTGATGCTAATGAAGGAATATTATTCATGCTGTTTTTGCAGGAAAATACAATCAATTTCATTGGCTTTTATACGAGACAAATTAATGTGATAAATTGTATTATTTTATACAATTTTTGTCGGCCACTTGAATTCTGTATTAAAGCAATGCAAAAAATTAAGTGTAATTCGAAGTTCAATTCACTTAAATTCAAAGCTTTTGTCCGTAAATGTCATCATTTTTCCTAAACCAGTTAAGTGCAGAAGAAATAAGAAAAAGTTGGATGACTGCAGACAAACGTATCGTTAAAAAAATAGTAATATTATCCCGTTTGTTGACAACTGCACTGCTCATCTTTAACCTTGTTATGGACAATGTAAACATGAACATGACTTCAGTAGTACATTCATTTTTATAGGAGTTTTGTTTTACAGAGGCTTATGTTAGAGTTTTTCATGAACAATACAGAGAATTAAGAGACAAGTGTCCTTAAAGCACGAATTTGTCGCACTAAGTCATGTCAACTAACAGAAAATATATGAAGCTGTTTCCGAAACGTAGGGTTTATCACGAAAACTGAGCAATCTAACTCATTAGACGAAGAATATGACGCCCGGAATGGTGGCGTAGTGACCGTGCTCGAAGCGACCAGGTCTTTAATCTCCCCATCCCACTTACCGAGCGCTGAGTGACCAGGTAGTTAGGACTTTCCCATTCCTGTCTTCCGTGCTCGTAGTCTAGAAGAACACTTCCAGTCCAAGAAGATAGTGTGCATCAATTAAAAAATTTTTCTTGCGATCATTCTCAAAAGAATTTTATATTATCCTGCTCCATATTAATATTATAATTACTGTATTATTATTATTAATAATTTAGTATCCTAACTAATTAACACTTTATCAATGTTACAATGATTATTAATAATAATATTTTTATTATGTGCAATTTTCCCTCACACTTTTATCTCAGACTTGGGACTGCATAGTACGTTCCTGTTTTACAAATTGCAAGAGGTTTTGCGGTATCCACTGAAAACTGAACTACAAGGAGAAGAGAGACAGAAAATGAGCCACTGTATGTTTCAGGCAGAACAGAAAACAACGATATTCTTAGGTTACATATGTAAATAATTATTTTTGTGGGCTGGGTTTTTACGTTAAATCAAAAATTATTTGACCATTAAAGAAATTTTTTATAAGTTTATTACAGTTAAGCATGAAAAACTCTTATCTCAGGCACCTGTGGTTTTTACATAGAAGAGATCCGCTGCCCGTACCAAATACGTACTGCTATTCTGTGTTGTGTTGCTTGCTGTAGCTCTCGTACCAACGTCTCCGTATCTCACAGCCGGCAGAACGGGTTAACTGCAGTGTTGATTTTAGTCAGGACCAATGCAAGGCGTCGATTCAGGGGTTGACCACTGGCTAAGGCGTCGGCATCCGGGATTGATTGCTGGCAAGCCGTCGTACTAAATTGTGCGGCTTCGATGAACTCTTCACTAACAAATTGTGGCCCCTTTCTCACGACGATTCTGCCTCGGACTATATCAGAGACAACAACTTTACGGAGCCTCTCATAATCACATCCACCAGCTGCGGTGAGCGCAGAACAACTGTCCAGTTTCAAAAGCTTATCTCCGTTCCCTCCATTATAGCATCCCATTCTTTTACTTTTTTCATTATTAGAAAACTTCGTCGAAGTGTCAGTTTCACTGATTCTTCCATTGTTACAAGAGCTATAGCACGTAGCTGCAGTTCCGTAGTCGACAATGGTCAACTATTCTGTCATGTTGAGGCCAACAATCGAGACAGAACACTAAATTACTTGGATGGAAATATTTATCTCCTCACCCCCACGCACGTGCACGATTTCGAATTCTCCAAACCACAGCAAACAACACTTCCGAGACAAAGCAAAACTAAACCAAAATACACGCGTTACACGTAATATGTAGGTTGTAATTAGAATTAATATTCCTTAAAAATAATCATAAAGAATAATTGGGTAATATATTTTGTAAAACATCTTTAATCGCTATATGTTAATTATCGAATAGAAATTAAACACTATTCAAAAATATAGTCAATATAAGGTCTCCAAAATGGACAATCACCAAGCAGTGATGGATAATAGCTTGTATACGTACGATGATGTAATTAAACAACAATATTGGTGCCTTCCAAGCAGGTAGCAGATATTGTGAGTTTGCCTGAATGGTGTATTAGTGGAAGGCAGGAGAGATAGCTATCGCGTATGCAAAGCGGCCACAGGACTGGGACTCGGACTCGACTTTCCCACGATAAAGGCGAACTCGCATTCTTACACGCCCGTGGGAAATAGAAAGTAAATCACAGGCGCTAATTAAGGTGCTCTCTTCCTTGACATTTTCGTCACTCCTTGTCGACTCCGAAGATCGATTTTGTGTGAGGAGAAAGCGACAGAACTGAGATTCTGCGTCGTCACGAGTGACCTCTCACCAAATACGATGCGGAGGATTTGTTTCAATATCATAAGCATCTCATGCTGATTTATTTGGAAAGAAATTCATGTCAGTAACAAAACATGTGCACTTCCCGTATAATTGTTTCTATTGGCCGTTAAAGAGAAATCGAAATAAGTAGAGAAATAATGCATCAAAGTTCGTTCATTTAAATATGACTCTGAATTAGTCGTAGTTGTGGACTTAACATGATTTTACCGGAAATTTCAGGCATATGGTTCGAACACATTCAGGATTGAACAACCTTTGACTGTACCATATCTGTCGTCCTCTAGGTCACTTATAATGTCAGATGTTTCTATACAGAACTCTCCATATTTTGTAATCGCTGTGTCTATACCACTGAAAATTGTTAAAGCCACATTTACACCAGCAAAACTTAGGTTTTTTCCCCTTTCGTGTTGTCAACATTTCCCACACAGTCAACATTGTTGACGGGTCTCGTTGTCTACATTTGATGTTAGCTTTTGTTACTGATAAAAAATGTTGACATTTGGTGTAAAGTCGCCGCCAGTTTCATTGTCGTTTTTGCAACTTCTTTCCGCATTACTTTTTATTTTGTGAACAGGCGTGGAATCAACTAAGTAGATAGATAGTAACTTAATACACGAGGGAAACACCTGCTTCTACAGCTTCAAAATGGCGTGTTAAATTTGTTAGCTATTGAATTTCTTTCAAATACGTTCCAAACTGTCTTGTCTCTGGTATTAATGACAATCTTGTTACCAAAACATGGCCAATATTTATTTTAAGTTGTTCAGCGCTACACAACATAACTGTACCTGTGTATTGGGTTGATGTTTACTTGAAATTTGTTTGCGCTACTCAATTTCTGTATTAATTTGTGTATAATCTTTGGCACGGAGAATAAGACAACGTTGTCCGTGAATCGCAAGTTGTGTAAGTACTGTTTTCAGGTCAATATGTTTATACCCTCCAGCTTAGTTTTGAAAACATGTCCTGGAGCTGCAGAGAATAATTAATATGGTTAACAATTCTGTAGGTTCTGACGGTATCTGTTCTTCCGCTTAAATATTCACGTCGTTTGCTGCAACGGAGATTCAATTTATAACACTATATTTATTGTACTTCGTACTTCACACACCGCTGCCTACCCGCCACTTAATTCCTATTATCCTGAATTTCCATAATATAATATAATTATTATATAATAATATAAATGAATTAATTTATTTAGAACTTAAGACTTACCTCAGTGCAGAGTGTGGTACATTTCTTCCTTTTACACAATACCATAACCATCCTGAAGCACGGGCTCATCAACTTCAAAACATTGCCATTTAATACTTTGATAAACAATGCAGTTTTTTTTCAATAGGATGTTAAAATAGGTTTTAACATTTAGAATTTAAATGAGTGTTTCTTAGGTTCATTGTGTTAATAGTATAATAATTTTTGTTCAACCACTTCTATAAATTCATTAGCTTCTTGATAAAATTTATTTTGTAGAATTTCTCCGCAGGAAAGACCGGATGAAGGTACAAACTCTTACCGAAACGGTTCCGTAAATAAATAAAATATTGTCTGGTATTGGTAAAAAAAACTGCATTATTTATTAAATATGAACAGACGTAAAAATACATTCTTAATACTTTGATTTCTCATGACACTACATAAGATTGTAGCTACCCGAAATTTATAGAAACGAAAAGCCAGCCATCTTTTACTATTGATACTAAGATAAATATATCTAAATGGAATAATAATGTTTTTCTCTGTACGCTGTTTAGAACAATGGTTCCCAAACTTTTATGTCTATCAGACACTTGTGAATTTTTTTTAAGTCGACCCCCTACCATTCTAATATTGACATGTCACAATGCCTGTGAGAGCTGTTGTCTCGCAGGCAGAACCTTTCTGGTGAGACGGAGATGGCTACCTAAAAGGGGGGGGGGGGGGATTCCGACAAGCCGAGGAACGTCGGCCTTTTTTGAGAGGTATATGTTCAGGGTCGCAGAGCTTGGGCATAGGGTAAGAGTGTTATCTGTTCCCATTGGAACAGTCGGCCAGCTGCTTCCCAAACTGGTCAAGGCACGAAGAGGGAAATGCTGCGTCCCCACAGTAAACTCCAATCCCGCCATCGGAAGGGCGTGGAACAAGTACCAAATGCTTGACCTACCTGATACAGGTTTTCTAGGTTTTGTCCTGCATTACTTTTAGCCGAATGCCGGGTAGGATTCTTAAACCCCGGGGGCCCTACCTTCCTCTACCCTTCCACATCCCTCCTTTTAAATCCCTTCCTATGTTATTAAAGGGGAGTTGCCACCACTTGGATTACCCTGATGTAACCTGTGGCTCTATAAAAAATTCGAATATTGAATTGTTACAAATTCTTTAACTTCAAATGTGGTTTTGACAACTAACACAGTGCCACTCACTTTGATACGTTTAACTTTAGTGGGATACAAACCAGAGGAATGCGGAGTCATCCTCAGAAATGTCAACAGCATCAGAGAAATATCATACCCGAAAGAACTATCTCGAAGGCAACAGGTTGTTGTAGCCAGAATACGAAAACATTGCACTCCAGTTTCACTCATTCATTCTTGATTTCCAGATCTCCGCAGCCGGTATGCAGCTCATGCAAGGAGCCCAAAACAATTCATCATGTCCTCTTTGACTGCCCCAAATATAGCGAGATAAGAAGATCAACCATAGCCGCACATTCAATGATGGAGATTTGCAACTCATCAGCAGCAATAAGCAACCTCATAGTATTTACGATGAAAACTGCGTTGTTTAATGTAATTTAAATGTTATACAAATGTAGAACTTAACAGATGTAAGTCGCTAATGACCAAAAAGTGAATGCGACGTTAAATTGTAATTAATAAATAAATAAATATATATATATATATAATAAACACATGGGACGTTTTATACATTTACTAATTTTAAACGAGTCAAAATGCAAATCTAGTAAAATTATAAGATAAAATAACTACTCAAAAAATAAATGTTTTTAATGGGAGGACTAAGCCTAAAGTTTTAATAGCAAATTTTCAATTTCGGCTTCAATTTATCAAGTTTACCCTTTGATACCCCTGATCGGTGATTTCTAATTTTTATTTCTTTTGTAATAAGATTGTCAACCGCGCTGAAAACCCTTTCCCAGAGGTATTAAGATGGTAAAGTTATCAAAAACGTTTTCGTGATAGTCCTTAATGCAGGCTAAGTAAGAAGCATGTCACTCTGAAGTCAAAATTGGTGATGTCCCTTTCCGAACTGTATCTTATGTTCTTCGTTGGAGTTTACTCCGATCAGTTTTTCTTGTAATACGACAACCTTTTCGGGGTCGATAATCCACTGTGGTATTTCTAATCAAAATATCGTCAAACCTAATTTAAGAGTCTGTGTGAAGCATACTTAAATGTTGGCGTGGTTTGAAACATCATCATCCTGACAGTTTGTCTGTCACAAAAGTCCAATATTTTGCTTCATTAGCTTAATTCAGACAAGTATAGCTGAAATAATGGACTTTGTGTTTATCAAATTTCGACTGTCAAACTGTAACTGCAAGTTGACCACATCTTAGTACAATTCACCACGATATCACAATACTAGAATCAAATTTCAAGTTTTCACAACTTGTATTGCGATCACAATGCGATTTACTACTTGCCCAATTTTATGAACTGTACTCATTAATATGTAATTGAATGTTGTAGTATAATTGTTTATATATAAAACTGGAAACGTAAGCTCACCTGTTAATGTATCAGGTACAAAAACAGAATTTATGGTAGTTAAAATTTACATCCTCTAATTAACTTGTTCAAGATCTTTCCAGTTTATCACATTTTACTGGCAAATAAATAATTTATTTATAAAAATCTAGTGTTTAGAGTATATAGCCTGCTATATCGTTCAAACGAAGCGTAAACTTCGAATCATAATTAAAAAAACATTTTACAGATTTAAAGCAACCTACGGATAAATAATATTTTTTAATAAAACATGTATACATGAATAATCACGGGATTAATTGAAATGATATAAAAAGACACTACTATCTGTGTTATGTGAATTATTGCATTAATGGAAAGTCATAATTTAGGTCACGACCTACTTAGCTGTGATCTGTTCTCGTGAACCCCCAATTTTGGACGTATGGACCCCTTTCAGTTTGGAGTCGACACCTACGGGTCGATATAGACCACTTTGGGCATCAGTGGTTTAGAATCTAGTGGTTTATGTATAGCTTTACGCTTCATCCACCCGGGGATCCGAAACCGACGTCATCTAAATTTCTTTCGGTTTACATAAGAAAACGGTTAAACCGGTTTCAATTACACTTTATATCATCGTTATACAGAGGAGTAAGAACGTTTACTTGTGAACATTTTATCTCTGAAACGGCAAATACTTTGAGGCTACCTCAAATTTACATTGACCTTTTAAAGAAGTTAAAACTAAAATTAGGCTTGCCAAAGTTAATTTTATTTAGGGGACAGGTATTGCTAGATAAACCAAAATTTTGTTGTGTAAGATATACGTATGGGTAAAACCACGGAGAAACAAAATGAAAACTTTGGTACTGAAACAAGAAGTTATAAGTAACGCATTAAAGAAAAAATATGGACATGATATCAATAGTATTTATTGCAGACAATTATTAGTGCCTACAGATAATTGAACCGTTCGAAATGTTTTCATTCTCGGGTAGGGTATCAGTTTTGAAGTATTGTAAATGTTCATTCACAGTCAAGAATCGCCCATCATACCTGCATCAACGACTGTTTCATTCTACTCTTGCAGCCAAAATGTTAGCAACCTCCGAAAAGACTACCGGGTACTGCTGGACGATCTCCAAATTCGATCGTAAATAACGAACAACTATGTGGGATTCTTCGCCCAATGTCCTCGGAGATAGATGGAGGGCAAAGCGCTGGCGAGTGGCGACCACCCACCTCGAAACCTAGCCCGGACGTAGCAATTCCAAGATTCTAGCTTGCGTATGCCAATTCGCTTATACAATTGTGGGTCGGTTACGAATATTGCTTGTGTTCTTTCGCTAAGGTAAATACTGAACTAATATTTTTTGAAGCAAATGGTTACCATTTTTCGAGCTATGATAACCTATCAATTACATTCTATTTCAATAGCGCACTAACACGAAGGACGGTTAATTTTTTAATTCTAATAAATGTGGCTAAAGGCTGTTCTTGTAATTAACAGCTATGTTATATATTTTAAAAAAGTTATTGGGTATTCTACTGTATACAATAGATGAAATTATGATAGCTTGCTAGAAGGAATAAAGAATCCAACGTTTCAGTCAATACAGCCCTTCCCTTTCATCTTTATTATTATACTTATTATATTTCTTAATATTATTCGGGTTGTTGACCAATACGTATGTACAAGTAGGATGTGTGACGATTGTCGTTTCTGCGCCAATACGAATAAGACATTGTAAAGAATTATTTTTGTGGGCTGGGTTTTTACGTTAAATCAAAAAATTATTCACCATTAAAGAATTTGTAATAAGTTTATTACAGTTAAGCATGAAAAACTCTTATCTCAGGCTCCTGTGGTTTTTACGTAGAATAATTCTGCTGCCCGTACCAAATACGTACTGCAATTCTGTGTTGTGTTGTTTGCTGTAGCTCTCGTAACGACGTACTGGCGTCCCCGTATTTCACAGCCGGCAGAACGGGTTAACTGCAGTGACGACTTTAGTCAGGACCATTGCAAGGCGTCGACTCAGGGGTTGACCACTGGCTAAGTCGTCGGCCTCCGAGATTGATTACTGGCAAGCCGTCGTACTAAATTGTGTGGCTTCGATGAACTCTTCACTAACAAATTGTGGCCCCTTTCTCACGACGATTCTGCCTCGGACTATATCAGAGACAACAACTTGGAAAAGTTTCCAGCAGAACTCATGAGATTTGTAGATCGGTGACACTTAAAACGTATACACGTAACGCAATACGGAGCCTCTCATAATCACATCCACCAGCTGCGGTGAGCGCAGAACAACTGATTCAGTTTCAGAAGCTTATCTCCGTTCCCTCCATTATAGCCTCCCATTCTTTTACTTTTTTCATTATTAGAAAACTTCGTCGAAATGTCAGTTTCACTGATTCTTCCATTGTTACAAGAGTTATAAAACGCAGCTGCAGTTCCGTAGTCAACAATGGCCAACAATTCTGTCATGTTGAGGCCAACAATCAAGACAGGACACGAAAATTACTTGGATGGAAATATTTATCTCCTCCACCCCCACGCACACCTTGTCCAACATTTCACAGAAAACAACTCCCGGCATCCGTCCGCCAATGCACGATTTCGAATTCTCCAAACCACAGCAAACAACACTTCTGAGACAAAGCAAAACTAAACCAAAATACACGCGTTACAACATCAAGTTTTTACAAATATTTAGTGTTTTATCTTATAGTTGTGTTTTATTTAAAACTCACTAGTCTAAGATATGCATCAAAATATTATGTAGTAAACAACGTGATCAAAAATATTAATTGTATCAGACTGTATAATTCAATAATGTTTTTAATCTGTGATTAATATTTGCAGAAAGAATATGACACAATGCCGAAAGAAAGAAATAATACCGGAGACTTAACTGAAGGCTTTTATTCCGAAATCATGCTTCATGAACAGTCCAATCCTACTCAGCGTGACCACTTAATAAGTACTAATTTCCCAGCTGTGCATTAAGATTTAGCAAACATAGCAGTTTCTAAACGAATGTTATAGGCTTAGAGATGTTTCATAAATTTCAATAGAAGAACAATTTTTATTTTATATTTCTGCTAACTACTAAATTTAGTGTATTCCATAATTACAAATGAAACGAAATTGTCCTCAAAAGAGACAATAATAATTATTTAAAACTTTAATAATAAAAAAGTTTAATACAGTCAAAATAAGTGATAGAAACGTTTCTGGAAGCCTAGTTCCTTTCTTCAGTTGCAGAAAAAACGCAAGAGCCTGGAGAGAAAGACACAATTGCACGAGTAGGTTGACAAAACTAAACTTTTTTTTTTAGTTTTGTCAACGGACTTGTGAAGTTGTGTCTCTCTAGGCTCTTGCGCTTCTTTCAGCACCTGAAGAAAGGAACAAGGCTTCCACAAACGTTGAGTGTATTTATATTATAACTTATTTTGTCTGTATTTGACTATATTTCTTATTATTAATTTTCAATCAGACAATAAAACGTTAATAAACTGTTGCTATAATTACAATTTATGGTTTTAGACAAGAACATAAATTAAATTTCTGTCTAATCGAAGTTCTGATACGTAAGTGAATCCTGAAATACAAACTACTAAAATGTTAATTTGTGGCAAGAACTATAGACTTATAATATTGAAATTTATAGTGTGACAGTTGTATGTGAAATTATTACTTTAAAAGAATTTATTTATATAAGAACAAAAGCGTTCTGAAAAAATTATTAAAGCATTCTTTTCAGACTTCTGTATTCAACGTTTTTCTTCTGTACACTGATATTTGAGTCATAAATCTCTGTAATATTTTAATTTTTAATAACAGAAACATATGTTTTAAATTGTCGGCCTTTAGAGGTTTTCATCAATTGTTGGAAATATCTGAGATAATTAATTCAGTTTTCAAATAAAAATCTCATAATTGTATTTCTAAAACTGTCTTATGAGTCAGTTTTCTCTTGTAGAGTATTTCGATGAGTCATTCACCAATTGTTAATCATAAACAACCATTATCTAGTTGTTATACGGTTTGAATATAATTTGAAAATTCGCCACAGTGAGTCGCCTATTATTCTCGTGTGCGTCGAGTGTATAGTTATGAGTGTGTCGTAATTGGAACAGCCTCCGAAGGGACGACGTAGCCCGGAGCACAGACGGAGGGAGATAAATACTGTATGATTGGAGGGATGAGGAGCTTTGCGTCTGTCCCCTTCGGCATATCTAAACGGCTCGTCCATTCCGTCCATCAGCCCGAGAACATCTCAATTCTGCCCCAACGATTTATAGCCACGTCGAAGACATAATAACACACTTTCACCGTTGCCGCGAAGGTACTCCATTGTTTCTAGAGCCACGGTATGGAAGCAAGTAGAACACCACGCAGCAGAGCTTCCAAACATAAGTATCACTTCTACACATAGCATGGCAGTATTTCAAAAAATAACATTTGCTAGCGGCAATGATGAGAATCACAACTCGTATTCAAAGTGTTGGAATATTTACATTATATTGTATTGTTCTGCTCTTATAATAATTTCCTAGAGAAATCCTTGTGAAATTCTGGAGGTAATGTATTTATTTGGCAAACTTAACTCCTGAGACGATTTTCTTCGCCTTCTCTGTGCAGTGTTGTTTTCTTTCCTTTACAAACCTTGGTTTATGTTGACAGAACCCGTAAGTCAGTCATAAAAGTGTGGACGGGATTAAACCAAAAATCGTAAAAGAGAATGTCGCAAGATAACGGCAGTTGAATGTAAAGAAAATCTGGTTGATCGTGTTGACAATTAAAGTAATTTATTATTTTTTCGTAGAGATTATAACGCGCCTGCTCAAACCGAAGCTGGACGATAAGTTTAGTTCTGTATCACGCATGTTCTTACCTATTGACCAAATTTATTGTTTGTAAGGAAAAAGTTTAGAGAATATGAATGTCTGACACAATAATACAGAAACATTATTTATCCATCGATACCATGTTTATGGGGTTTTGTTCTGTTGCATGCTTAAAATACGGAAAAAATATTACGTCAGCCTAAATATATTAATATATACTACTTTAAATCTGACGTAGGATTAAAATTTTTTTTTTTATAAATTCATACTTATTTCCATATTTCATAAACCGTTTCAACACATTCAAAATAAATGTTGGAATTCTTTCATGTCGTTAATATATTGGACACTGAAACAGGACAACACCAAAAGTTATGCACTCTTATTTTACGCTTTTTTTATTAAAAAAAATGCTATTAGTCCTTACGTTTCAATCACCAAACCCTACTAATTAGCAGTAATTATTTTGTTGCTATTGCTGATATATAGTGCCAACACACGCGAACAGGCTAATAATGTTTATAAATAACTGAATAATTGTACAGATGGCGCTAGAAGGCACAGAGTACGATTGTTTGTCAAAGTAATCTGTTAGATGGAATAATAAAGGTTTTTTTTCCTTTTTTTTAGGTAACAGGCTACATGAGGGTAATTCACATGGTGGCATCTCCCCTTTAATAGCATAGGAAGGGATTTGAAAGGGGGGATGTGGAAGGTTAGAGGAAGAAAGCCAAGGGTTAACTAGGGACCCCGGGCTATATTTTAAGGATCCTACCCGGAATTCACCTAAAGAAATGCAGGACAAACCCTAGAAAAACCTGCATCAGGTAGGTCGGGCATTGGGTACTTGTCGCACGCACTTCCGATAGCGGGAGAGGAGTTTGCTGTGGGGATGCAGCATTCCCTTCTCCATGCCTCGACCAGTTTAGGAGGCAGCTGGCCGACTATTCCAATAGGAATAGCGGACAACTCCTTACCGTATGCTCAAGGTCCGTGACCCCGGAACATACACCTCTCAGAAAAGGTCGAGGTACCTCGGCTTGTGGGAACCTTAGTTCAAAAACGGAGAGTAATAAAGTTTCGTCAAGTATTCAATATTTTGTATTGAAGAGAACTAATGACAGAAGGCGTTGCTTTAAATTTTAGATTCGAACATTTACCCGACTGCTATATTAGACATTTTCATCATTGGTAAAAAAAAAAAGTGGCTGATGATCTCAAATATCCATTTCTTTTTATGAAGTACCACTACGACTGAGGGAACTCAACTCCAGAATGCATTTTAAATGTTCATCAGAAATGGACTCGAAGGAACATTAGAACTGGAGCACTGGTTTGATCTTTGTAAACGCAACTCAACTAAGCTTCTCTGACGTTCTTTTGCTGTTGATAAACGTACTTTTATTAGTGCGTCCTTGAGCCGAAGAAACAGT
The DNA here is from genome assembly GCA_037074705.1 of Zhengitettix transpicula. NCBI lineage: Eukaryota > Metazoa > Arthropoda > Insecta > Orthoptera > Tetrigidae > Zhengitettix > Zhengitettix transpicula. The sequence goes on along the minus strand of CM073590.1, from coordinate 69,849,415 downwards.
CCGTCATGATCACTGCTTCTTGATATTTACATTGTGCTGTTGTCATAGAATAACTGGAAAAGGTAAGACAATCACTACACAATTTTACGCAGAAATTGGTGTCATAACATCAAGAATTCACATTAGGATATGAAAATAGTCCTTTTCATCATGATCGCGCACCCTGCTCTCATGTTTTCAATTGTTGCTGACAAAAATATTACGTTAGGAATTGCTTCAACATTCGCAATTTTTTCCAAATTTAGCTCAAATCCTATTCCCGAATCTAAATAAATGGCTTGCTGGACGAAGATTTGCTTTTAATCAAGAATTCATTGCATATTTTGCGGAGTTTGAGAAATTGTATTGGTCTGAAGGTAAAAAGAAGATGGAAAAACGATGTGCTTCTTGTTTTGATTCAACAGCTGACAATGTTGAAAAATAAAGAGATATATTTATAATTCTTTCTCTCAGTCCGACCCCTTTCCGAACCACCATCCACTTAATCTATTGATTATAATGTGCGGCATATAGCTCTCAAACATAGGGATGGAGTAAGGAGGGTGAGGGGAACAGATTTTGAGGGGATGAAAAGAGTATTTCTGGAGAGAAAGAGCCAGTTGTGTTCTCCACTTAGCGTATTGTAGTTTGTGGTAGATCGTAGCTCACTTTAAGGCACTTGCGATTAAACAATCCCTGGCTTTATTATGGATGAAACTATTTGTCTGGATTTGAAATTATTCGGGTATTCCATTGTCTTTGAGTAGAAATGTGAACAAGAAAAAGCGAAAAAAAAGGGAAAAAAAGCAAACTAGAAAAACAGAAAGAAATTCGTCTAGAAGATCAGAAAAAAATATGTAGAGATATACTTCAAGCGAATAAACCAAAGAAAACAAGAAAAGTAGAAAGAAAGAGGTGTTCCAGAACAAGTTGGGGTTAAAGACTTAATGTGAAAGATCGTCTACAAGTTCAGAAAAAGATGTAGAAACTTCAACGTTTCGAACAGTACGGAAAATACTCTGTTCGTTATCAAGGAGACAACAACACTCAGACTCGCAACATGAGAGTCGAAACACTCATTAGGGTGCGGACCTATTAAAGTCTGGCTGGTCGTATGAGTGACAGCTCTACCAGTATAAACGGGACTCTTATGTCTCGCGTCTCAGTTGTTCTCTCCTGATGACGAACAGAGTTTTTTTCGTACTGTTCGAAACGTTGGAGTTTCCACATCTCTTTCTGAACTTCTACACGATTTTTCACGTCATCTCTTTAACCCAACTTCTTTATTGCACACTGCTTCTTTCTTTCGGTTTTTCTTGTTTTCTTTGCTTTGCTTTTCTTTGTCTTATTTTTCACTTTTTCTTGCTCACCTTTCTAATCCAAGACAATGTAATACCCGAAAAGACGAGTGCAGTTGTGTCGCTGTAGGTTCTTTTTCGCACCTGAGGAAAGGGACAAGGATCGAAGAAACGATGTGTGTTATTTATATTATCACTTTTTTGTCTGAATTGGCTATATTTCTTATTAATTGTTTTCAATCAGACGATTTTTTTTCATTTTAATCGAAATAATAATGTAACCGTTTGTGCAAAGCGACGTCAAGGACGGTAGTGGGTTCACCCGCTTTCAAGCCAAAGAGCAATGAAGGGTCAGTTCTACAAGACGGAGCAAATTATTATCCATTTCACATTACCCATAATGGCTTCAAAAATGCTAGAAGCCTCCCATAAAATGCCAATGACGCACTGTACCCAACTATATATCTTGCGTTGCTGACAAATTCCGATTTGAAACCTTTTTAACCCTTCGCAGTTACGTCATTAGAATAAAGCATCCTACCCATAAATCAGACAATACTGACCTATATTCCAGTCTTATGTGGATGAGACATGCAGGGAAGTATCCATCTGAACATCAGCATAACGTTTAATTAGGAGAAACGAATAAATTCGAATTAGCTGAGCATATGTGGCACCGATTTTCCTTTGATAACATCTGTTCTACACAGAACTAATCCCGTCAAAACGGAAACTAAAAGAGACATTGGATATAAAATCTTCCGGTGGTATTTCCCAACGTATCTCAGAGATTTGCAATTCTATAAGATTGGATTATTCTCAAAATTACTTTAACTGCAGACAACAAAACACATCACGCAATATCCCTCCCCTCATTCAAGAAGACACCTCTTCCACTTTATGAATTTATAGCAAACTTCTTCCTGAGTCAGATGCGCAGTCTTTAATAGCCTCACGTCTGCCTGGAATAGAGTGAATTTAGTAGGTTTATTCTCATTAAGGAATGTCAAGCTCTGATTGCTATTCATCTTCTATGACGACGAACATAAGTTTTTACTGTTAGAAACGAAACTTCTTACACAACGGAAAACCCAACCAAAAATACTATTAATATTGAAGACTTGTGTCGTCCCCCGCGTAAATGCTAAAAGTCTATACAGATACTTCCAATTTCAGATTCGATTTAATTTGTTGGCCTATCTTCAATTTCTACAATCAGTCTGTCAGAATGAAACACTGCTTATGACACCGTAGTCACATGACTCGTCGTTTGGATTTTCTAAAGTAAAATACGTAAGGTAGAACAAAAGAGAAGGGTATAGTGGCAGGATCTCTCGGAAGTGCGGCTGAACAGTCGCTAGTGGGTCCACGCCCATGCCCTGACAATGTGTCTCACTTCAGAACACGGCACAGGTTTCTAATCTCGCGATTACTAATCGCAAGTGGGGGCCAAGTCTTCATGAATCTTTTATACGGCAGCTTGGTAGTTTATTACTATTCTGAATACATTGACGCAAAGGAACATATTGTGTACAGTACAGGATCTGTCTTACGCCAAATACTCAAACGTAAAAGCTAAGAGATGATGTTGTAAGAAGACCTTGTCGCTGTCTGTATAATATATAATTAAATTTTTAAGAATGATAGTAGCGTTACAACAGCTTGCCTCCCCAAGAGCAGTTCCCTCGTCGTGGTAATACTCCCCTCCACCTTCTCCTTATTTCTACTACGCATCTCATACGCCACGCTAGTTCTCGCGACCTATACCCCGTTTCTAGTGACTAAGTAAGGAGTAGGAGTAAAAAGAGAAGAAATAAGAACACTAAATATACAGAACAGCTATATAAACTTAGGTGAATGTAAACACATTTCATGTTAGTTAGATAGTTAAAATAAACATTAATTTAAACTTCTGAATTTAATTTATTTACAATTATAAGAATCTGACTTCTTTTTAAAAATAATTGTTAAAAATAACAGACTATTAGTCAGAAAAATTTATTATCATATTAAAAACAATATTTAACAGACACTAAGTTTCATCCCGGATTGGGACCACTTCATGTGAACAATTCAATTAGATTATCTTAAAAAATAAGACATACATGATAATTTGTAATACAATTAGGTATAACTATTTATAGTGTTACAGTATATTATAAGAGGATTTAGTTTAAAAAAATACTAACGAGCTGTATGGGCACACGTTGCGGCTTATGGACACAGATGTTAAGAGTATTATTGAGTTTTATGATAAAAATTGAAATAAATACTTATATAATTCAATAGATAGATCAAAATAATAAAGAATCATACGTTTTATTTAAATTATTAAATCCACAGATCTAATGTGCAACATTTCGTTCATCAATCTGGAATAATGTTTTCATCTTTAATCTAAAATGTTTACATTGCGCCAATCGAAATTGTATTTATTTCAATAAATATGTTTGGACAGAACTGAATAATTTTGGACGTTAAAATTCAAATTCTTTTTGTTATTTTTTGTTTTAGACATGGTTTAATTCATTTTGTAAATAATATTATGTTTATCTAAAGTGTTAATTTTTTCCTTAATATTTTTAACTAAATTTAAATTATTGGAAGTTTTAACAATAATCCCAATCCTATAATTATTAAACAAATCAATATATAAATATATATTGCATATTATCAATAAAATGGCAGTACGATAAAAAAAATTGTTCATAGGCTTATCTTAATTTGTTATTATTGTACATTATTATAAAAAATTTAATGTTGATGTAGTTGTAAAAAATTGTAACGAGTATGAATTTGGAAGAAGGATTTTAACAATTTAGTCAACGTTATCTACATGATACCAATGATGACACAATTTTACTGTATTATCTACAGGATTATAAACCATGCTTTTTGTGTGTGTGAAATGGAGTCGTTAGACATGTAAGTTTAGGACCAAAAGTATCTAAAATCAAGTTTTGTAACGTCCGTCTTTTTGTCGAAAGATGACTAAAAACACTTGAAATGAACAAGGTTACCAGAAATTTTGTGTGCTATTTATATCATCACTGATTTTGTCTATATTTACATATTTCATCTTATTATTAAAAACATATATTGGTAGAAGTCTTCAATCTAAAATCTTTTTTATTAGTTTGTTCGTTTGTTTTTTATTAAAAATCTTTACCGCAAAAATGCTATTCTAGTTTAATAGTATTTTTCAATCATATACTAATGAACCTGTATCTTATACAGGTAAAATACATAATTGATGGAGACGAATTTTAGTCGTGCATAATCGGCTGGGAAAGAATATTAGCGGCTATATGAGAAAAGTGCGTCACGTGCACGTGAGAACGAGTTGTTCCCAAGGTTCTCCGTATTCCCGTGCGAATCTTGGCTGTGGGAACGACTGACTTAAGTACTCGTAGCACCCAAGCAGGGTACTGCTAGAACAACCGCACTTTTCTATCCTGGATTATTCAATGCTCTTATTCGACAGTAAAGATCCGTTGGATCGTCTCCATCCTTACGACTAAAAAAATAACAGAAGCATCTACAAAACGTTGTTAAAACTTGCCATTAACGTCATACAATTTTTTAAATAAATAAAATATGTTGTTATATGCGCTAAGTTGCACCTTTTTTTTCTGAGGAAAAAATGCATTTACTATATTGGTGTAATGTAATGATGTCTGTATTAGGTCATATTCCGTTGACCCTAGCAAGGAGCTGGCTGTGCTTTGAGGGCGTGGAATGAGTAATGAAATCTTCAGTTATGCACTATCAATTGAATAACATTTTTTATCATGTGCAATATATTTTATCTGATTAAATATTTTAATGTAAATCTTATTCTGTCAGTCAGTAGTCGAATATGAGAGACTTGGTTAGCACTTTTATGAGTTTGTGTTTTATTATCTTTCAACTGTTTAATTCTGTCTGGAAGCTTCATAATTGTTATAACTCCATTATAATGAACTGCTTTCTGATTAACTGGTAGTAATTTACCATATAAAATAAGTAATTGCTTCCTGGTCGATGATAGTAAATACCTGTTTTTGGACTGCTGTGACGCGTTCGTTTCCGGCGAGTTTGCCAACGTTTTCGCTTGTAAACGCCAAGCATTTTCAAGGCTAATCTAAGACTGATGAGTTTTGTGTGTGTGTATGACAGGCTACAAGACCGTTATCCGCTTTGTTAACTCTCACCTATAATAGCATAGGAAAGGATGGAAACAGGTGATCTGGAAAGGTAGGACAAGGTAGCTAACGGTTGACTAATGGCCCAGGCAGTATAAGGATCCTACCCGGCAACTCGCCTACATGTTATGCATACAAAACTGTAAAAAATTGTGCATAAGAAAAGGGGGCTCTTGCTCCTTGTCCCACAGTCTTACGATGACTTGGGGGTTGCTGTGGGGAAGGAGCATTCCTTTCCCCATTTCTCGACCGGATTTGGAGGGCAGCTGACCGACTGGTCCAATAGGAACAACAGACAACTCTTGCCGAATGTTCAACGTCTACGACCCCGGAAACATGCACACTTCCAATACGGACAAAGTGACATGGCTTCTGGGAACCCTAATTTAAAATCCCTGGCTTAAAAACCGGGAGAGGACAATCCAAAGCAAGAGATTCTCTCTTTTAGGATGCAATTAGCCGGCTTACTTTATATATTTTTGTGAGTTTTGTGCGCCTTACCCAGGCGTTCAAAGTCACCTTGAGTCTATCCGCGTATGTGTCGCTGAGTTTTTCCTGTTTGTTCCTGATGAACCCACAGGTCGTATCCAGTTTCTGTGTTAAAATTGGGTGGTCTCTTTTTAATTTCAATTGTCTTTCGAGGCCAGAAAGAATTTTCCTTGTGGAATAGACCTTCAAGAATTGTTGCAAAGTTGGCAAGTTTACCAAGAAGAATGAAGTGGCAAGTGATTTGGCTTTCAAAGCTCAAGCATCTTCAACATCTATGACAACTCATACTGGACGTTCAGAAGAAACTCCACTCGTTCGACAGAAAGCTCTTACGTGAAAGTATACGATTAAGCAACCAAATCTGCTGGTATTTATGGCTCAATGGTGTGGAATGTCTAGCAACAATATAGAAACACAATCATGAGACAGATGCGTAGGTTCCCCGAATTTTCAAAGACGTGAACTGAACCAGGATAAGTTTGTCATCATCATTTCATTACAAAAACTAACAGGAATAAAGGTACTAAAAAAGGAATCGAATTTCGCCATCACACCTCGCAATGTGCCACTGAAAGAAATGATCACCGGAGTCGAAGCCGCAATCCCGGCCTTACCTAAGGACAGGGCAGGGGGAAGATGGAAACAGCCCGCATTCTATGAAAGGGTAAACTTCCTGTCTACAACTTAACAAGGACTAAGTAAGAAGCTCTTAAAGTTCTAAGAAAACGCGAGGACACAGTCATCCTACTTGCCTATAAAGACAATATGTCAGTTGTGATGGAAGCGAAAGACTAAATGACAAAAATGGAATATATATTGCAAGAAGGGGTCGAACATAGAACTGCATAAAGACCCTACCTCCACGTACGACAAGAAGACCCAAGTGTGGCTCCAGGAATCTACGTACTATTGAAACTTCACAAAGAAGAAACGTCACTAAGGCCAATAAACTCAGCGACCTACGGCCACGCGAAATACCTATCAAGTTTGCTACGTCCATTGTCAAATTCTCCTTTGACTTTATAGACAAAATAAAGGATATTCTGGTTAGTTTTGACATGACGTCACTCTTGACCAAAGTGCCATTTCTTCAAGTCATACGCTTATTGGAAAAGGAATTTCGCAATGAAATGTTTGAACAGTGTAAACACTGATTAACTTCCAATACGATGAGAAATACAGACGGCGTTAAATCTTTTTTCCTTAGTGTAACATTATTTGAACATTTTATTATTTATCTGAAAAATTGTTATTCAGGCTTGGTTACTATTATTATTCTTTATAGAGTATAGCATAAGAATTTAATATCAAGGTCTTGAATTATTCTCTTTGCAATGTGTTGTAATGTTATATTTGCTTCATATATGGAAAGAAGTACTCGCTCCGAACTAAAACTGTGTCATCTTGTGATTAAATGAATGAGCTCAATTATTAGGCGTACATCATTGAAATAAAAATTCATTTTATATATTTTAATGAGGATCGTTTTCTTTGTACGTTCTATTATGTATTTTAGAAAAATATATCTTTAAAAACCTTTAGAATCCCAAAGTTGTAACACTTATTTCTCGTCCTTTTGTTACAGGGTGGTGAGAGACGGAAGGCGATGAAGATATGGTGTGCTTCTCCCCGTAGAAGAGATGAAATTTGATACAGGAAAGTGCGGGGTTGCTGCGCTGATCAATACATCAGCCTCCCACCTTGCAGCCTTCACATACTGTAAACATTGCCATTTCTTAACGATCGAGTCATATAATGCTTAAATTATTGTTGTTTGCTAATAACAGCTATAATTTTGGACGTATCCTACATTTAGAGACAGAGTTTAAGCTAATTAGTCATTTCTCTGTCATAGTACTACCAGAGCCATTCATGGATTTTAATTACAAATTCTAATTGTTTACGTGATAATATCTCTAAAAGTTCTGAGCGTGGGAAGGATGTAGAAATTCTGTGGGACTCTTCCCACATACTTCACTTCAAGGCTACAAAGCGATGAATCAACGAATTTCAGAGCAATGCACTTCTACATAAACATATGGTGAGGCATACTTGTTACACGGTTACTCAAATACTTATTATAAACAATTTAATAAAGCCTTACAATTATACGGAAATTAATGAAAAAATGGCACACACATTCAGTTATACAGTTAAATATAATAAGTTATTTCACTTGCACTTAACCGTATATTGCATAAGAAAGATAGTCAATGCAGACAAAGAAGTGATAATATAAATACCACAAAACGTTTCTGGGATCCTTGTCCCTTTAGTCAGGTGCGAAGAAACAAGTGCAGTTGTGTCGCTCTAGGCTCTTCTTCGCACCTGACTAAGGATCCCAAAAACGGTGTGTGGTATTTATATTATCACTTTTTGTCTGAATTGACTATCTTTCTTATTCATTATTTTCAATCACACGTAAATTTTTGCATTTTAACCTTATATTGTTGAACTAATTTTTGCCCCCGTCATCGTATTGATTTCCTAGTCCCTTCAATCCAATGCCCTTCCTCTTGCTCATGTGTTACAGTTTAGAACTTTCAACTTTCATTGGCTATTAATTGCCACTACCAGACATGTAATACGCAGCAATATGCGTTACTTTGACCCTATTTTTCAGTCTTTCTTCTGTACGTTGTCTACATGGCTGATTATTGTGGGCTGGAGAATTATTTTGAAAGGGCCACACATTTTCCAAGAGCAGTGGGCAACTAGTAATTAGATTTAGGCCTACAGCATCTGCCATTTTACTACAGCAGATGGTACAAAATCAGTTTAGCGTCTAACATATAACTTGAGAGCCTATTGGAAGGTCTTTGAACTCACGGATGCGAGATACAAAATTCAGGAATCGAAACTAATTTTGCATTGAGTTGAGACGGGCTTGCATTGTCAATGGTCGGTCAGTTATAGAAAGTAACAGGTCAGAGAGAGTCATGAATTTGGAAGAGCTTCTGAGTTCTTCAGCACAGTAGGGTGGGCGAAGACCTGCTTTATTTTCATATCCGCGGAGCAGAACAGTCTCACTTGGCTGGCACTTGACGGTAATAGGAGGCCGTAATGTCTACCACCAGCTCATCCACCCTGGAACAACACACCACATAACATTATGAGAATTTCATGTCTACCGTCCTTGTCGACGACATTAATACACGGTCATACTGAAAGTAATGAGCAACGCAATGTTACAGTTTCAATTTAAATTTTTAACAAGACGACTGCATAATCGTAATCGACAGACTCTACACATGTTGGCATACTGTGACATCATTAACTTCTATCACGTGACTACAGCCAATATTTGGAAATATTCCTTGTTGAAGATGCAAAATATGCTGCTGAAATTATTATTATTATTTTTTAGGTAACAGGCTACATGAGGGTAATCCACATGGTGGCAACTCCCCTTTAATAGCGTAGGAAGGTATTTGAAAGGGGGTATGCGTAAGGGTAGAGGAAGGTAGCCACGGGTTAACTAGGGCCCCCGGGCGATGGTTTAAGGATCCTACCCGGCATTCTCCTAAATAAATGCAGGACAAACCCTAGAAAAACCTGCATCAGGTAGTTCGGGCATTGGGTACTTGCCCCACGCCCTTCCGATAGCGGGAGAAGAGTTTGCTGTGGGGACGCAGCATTCCTTCTCCGTGCCTCGACCAGTTTTAGGAGGCAGCTGGCCGATTATTACAATGGGAATAGCGGACAACTCTTACCGTATGCCCAAGGTCTGTGACCCCGGAACATACACCTCTCAGAACAGGCCGATTTCAACGACTTATAGAGATGTTTGTAAAATGGCTAGAAGTGTTAGGGGATGGGTAAAACTTTACAAAAATGGAACACACGAGTATCCTAGATGAGCCATATAGCGGTCGCCCTCGAACTGCCTCCACGGAACTTGATCAGTTCATTAGAGTAGACAGATGTGTTCATGTGAATTAAATCTCTGTAAAAATTACTGTACGACATAGTGCAAAGCAACAAATGATTTAAAGCTTAGGATATCGAAAAGATTATTCCCGTTTGGTCCCACGTTAATGTCCAAAGACCACAAATTTATGAAAGAACCAGCACCCAAGACATTCAGATATTTTTAAACGTTCTCTGAGAGGCGATGAAAGTTGGTTCTCTCATAAAGCCATAGTATGGATTGGCACCATTTTGAATCACCACCAGGGAAGAAGATTATCCTACAACACGATAACTCTCGGCGTGACACTGCTCGTGTCACTGAGGTGTAAAACTCTTCCACACCCACTCTTGACACCCACTAACTACCATCTTTTCGGTTCTGTTAAGAAATTGCTGTAATGTTATCACTACTAGACTAGGCGTCAGTATCTCCTGACAGCTGTGAGTGACTTCTATAGCACTTTCCAAACTTTCAGAACGATTGGAAAAATATTTTCGAAGAAATGAGAATATGTTTAAAAGTGACAGAAAAATATGTAGATTAACATTATGAATTAGGTTTGTTGCTAATAACTGTAAGTATATATGTTCTGCAATTAAAATAACTCAATGGAAGACTACAAAACCTCGCTTGAAAGAGAGTCATAACTGCTATATGAGTACTGATTTAATTTATTTAAATGTTAGGAGGAGTCTATCAGTAGGCTCCTTACGGGGGATGCGTTCTTCTCTCTCTGGTTTTAATAAAAGTTACCATCATCCGAAACACCTTTGCTTAATTTTTAGAGGTGTATGTTCCGGGGTCGAAGACGATGGAATTACGGCAAGAGTTATCTGTTATTACCATTGCAAAAGTCGGCCACCCGCCTCCGAAACCGGCCTAGTGATGGAGATAATAATTATGCGTCCTCACAGTAAAACCCCACTCTTGTCTGAGGCGTGTACGAAAAGCCAGTCCTATCTTTTAGGCGAATGACGGGTAGGATTCTTAAACTATAAGACGGATACTTTGCTGTCCATTCCTTGGCTATTTATCCACAAAGTGGATGACCCTCAGGTAAAAAAAATAGGGTGGTCATTTGACATCTGTGACATCATGATTAAGAAATCGGTAGGGGTGAATTGAATAAATCTGCCCAATATGGAGAAAAATAAGTCAGTAGAAAATAATCATGAATAGTTATGAAGTATATTCAGTAGGGTATTTATTACATGCAATTATTTTTCTGGCACGGCAGTCAGCATAGAATGACCTGTCTATCATTTTTTTAACTTGAACCTGATGAAGTCACTAAATGAGTGATGAAACGTTGTTTAATTTTACAATATTTAATTATTTTTTTCTGACTTAAAATTGGCTGATGCTTATTTATTTGTTTCCTTAATAGTCAAAATATATATTTACATATATCATTATTTTGGAACATACTTGAACCATTCTATATGGCAAAGATACAAGAAGAGACTTTCTGGGTTAATACCGCAGATGAATTTAAACCACGGCACAAACTTTCCTAACGTCATAGTGGCGTATATATTCTTATATTGTGTTACTGTTATTAAAGCTTTTTGTGTATTCTATAATTATGTGCAAATTAAAGATGGAATAAAATTCGAAGATATACTCTATGGATGCCCAGTGAATAGCGACAATATTAAAAACCGAGGAAGAAGTAATGACATGTCATATTTTACTTCTTCTCAAGGTTCTGTTTCATTTCAGTATGTCAACGTGTAAATACGTAATATTAATGTTATAATAATGTATTTTAATAGTAATAATGTTTAATATATCATTTTAATTAAGTAATAATGTTCTTAAAATTTTCTGTGTAATTTATTTCTTAACGTAATTATTATTTCCTTGGCTCGACAGCACATGAAGGGCCTTGGCCTACCCAGACGGCTACCAGACTGTCATCTTACATGACACATTCTGGATCAGGAGTGACTCCTGGTCAGAGTATCGATTCTCTCACAGCCTTAACCTCAGTTCAGTGACCATAACGACTACAAGCATCCATGCTCATCAAAGATTGAAGCCTTTCCCGGTGCAGTTGTTCAATATATTGTTCTCGGAGTTCAACCGGGTTTTGCATAATTATAGTAGAACGCAACGTTTCGACGACTAAAAGCTCTGTCGTCATCTTCTAGGCGAAGTGTCGGAACCATTCCATTGCAATTATGCAAAACCCGGTTGAACTCCGAGAACAATATATTTATTATCCATGCTCATGCCGGGATTCGAAACCAGGACCTCTGTGATGCGAGGCAATGACACTGGCCACTACACCACACCAGGCCGGCTCTTAACGTAATTACAATACACATTAATGAATAGTAATGTACTTGTCTTCTTTCCTTTTAGCGTCGCCATGCAATTGACTCCATTCGGGAACAATTCCACATACTTCTTCCAACAGATTTTTCCTTATATCTGAATATTGTTTTAAATTTCCTTATATAAATTAATAAGAAAGATAGCCAATTCAGACAAAAAAAATTTGATAATATAAATACCACACAAGAATGAGAACAACAGAGAACTAGAGCAGCTCATGAATCACGAGGACATTATTAGGTTTATGAAGAGCAGAAGGTTGGCCTGGATGGGACACGTACTTAGGATGGATGAAAGCAGAACACCTAGACGGATTATGGACTGGAAGCCAATTGGGAGGAGGAAAAGAGGGAGATCCCGGACAAGATGGGTAGATGACATCGAGAAGGATATACAAACCATGAAAGTAAGAGGATAGCGGAGACTGATACAGGAGAGGACGGAATGGAAGATAATTGTTAATAAGGCCAAAACTCACATTGTGTTATAGTGTCAATAAAAGAAGATAAATACCACACAACGTTTCTGGGATCCTGGTCCCATCCCTCAGGTGCGAAGAAGAGCCTAGAGAGACACAACTGCACTTGTCAGTTGACATAACTCATAAGCGACGAAAACGAAACGACAATGGGAGAGCAGAAGGGTTAGCGTAGCAATAAGGGAGCAACGACGTTGGAAACCAGAAGGTTTAGCGTAATAATATAATAGCAAATAAAATGAAAAAATTTTGTCTCATAGAAAATAATGAATAAGAAATATAGCCGATACAGACAAAAAAGGGGTATTATAACTACCAGACAACGTTTCTGGGATCCTTGTCCTTTTCGTCAGGTGCTAAGAATAGCCTAGAGAAAAACAACTGCACTGGTCAGTTGACAACACTCAAAAACCTTCTTGGTCAACTGTCCAGTGTAGTTGTGTTTCTCTAGGCTATTCTTAGCACCTGACGAAAGGTACAAGGATCCCAGAAACGTTGTCTGGTATTTATATTACCCTTTTTTTGTCTGAATCGGCTATTTTTCTTATTCATGTTCATAGCAAGTATTGAGTTTCATTGTGTATGTTTGTACATTAATAGCTGTGATGTTTGATTTGATGTGAAGCATCTCTGAAATGAGTTTGGAATTGTACCTGGTGTCAATGTCGAAAATTTTAGTATTTAGTCAATCAAATGTATGTTTCGAATTGATGATATATTTGGAGATTACAGATTTTTATCAATGGTAAGTTCGATATTAGATATATGTTCCTTGAATTAAAATTAATTCCTGCTACATAGGGCAAATAAAACGTTCCATTAATACACGTATCAAGGAATGCAAGAATGCAGAGACGATAATGCTTGCTACGAATTGTATTGCCGAAAAGGCATATATAGACGCTCAGAACTTTATCGGTCGCCAGTTACTCGGACAGTCAAATTTTGAGAGAGCAAGAGGAAGTCACCGAGACAGTCAGAAAATATTACAATGTAAAATAATATTTTTATGACGAGTGCAGTTGAGTCGCTCTAGGCTCTTCTTCGCACCTGAGGAAATGAACAAGGATCCCAGAAACGTTTTGTGGTATTTATATTATCACTTTTTTGTCTGAAATTGCTATCTTTATTATTTTCAATCAGACGTAAATATTTTTATTCCTCACATAAAACCGCGGTCTCTTTTCAATTTCATTTTCTATTGTCGTGTCACTATCGCCATCGTCAAAAACAAAGCTAACAATGTTCGTTGTAAGCAATCACACGCTCCACACGTCTGTCAGCGACAGTCGGCCAGTGTGCGCACTCTCATTGTAGTCCATACTGAATAGCAATCGGCCGATAGTTGGCAGACTACAATTCGTTCTGTGCGCGCACTCCCATTGAGTACTAACAAGCAACCGACTACTGTCGTCTATCGAAAAGTCTGTTGTGTGCGGTGGCCCTAAACTATTCCACTGATGTGAGGATGTTCAATCATCAACACTAATCACTTAATAAGGAATATATGGAGACATATTCGTTTTTATTTTCGTTAAATGACGTTTAATCGTACAGAATTATGCTTTTAATTAATTGACTCATAATGATAAAATCAAAATTTTCTTTAATGGACGACTCAACAAGTGTCACACAGTAAACAGTTTGTCGACGAAAGTGAACTAAGCAGACGACCGAATATCAATTGTATTCTCACACCCAGCAGCTGCTAAAACAGAGACGAACAATGGCCGGAATCACGGCTCTCGGTGAACAATCAATCCGAACAATCGCGGGTTGTAACGTTGACGGGGAATGAGCAAGGCTCGCCCACACCTACCTCCCGTGCATAATAAACCTTTATTACATTTTTAATGAATGTTTCTATTTATAGAGAGTTCCTCAGATGGAAAAAAAAATTGGTCAATTGCTGGCGCTATCAGGAATAATATATATTATATAAGGAATAATATAAACAATAAGCAAAAATTAGTCTGAAACAGTGCCACGAACATCAATATTTAGTTTATAATGAAGTTAATATATTCCATTATTTTAGAATTCCGTTTTTATACAAATCAAGTTTACTTTTACGTTTATAACGTAATTAACCTGGGGTCATATTTGCAAAAACTAATATTTTTCGTGAAAAACTAAAAATTCATCCTTTATAACAAGGCGTGATTATTGCAAGGATTTGTCCAATACAGCGAGGATCATTCTCGTAGGAGAGAAATTGAAGCCAACCTTTGCTATTTTCTTGTGAATTCTGTCTTTTGTAAGCATATGGAAGCTCAGAAAATTTTCAGATAAATTTCAAAATAATCCTTGTTAAGATTTGTGAGTTGTATGAAAATACACATACGAGAGCGAACTGAAAAGTAATATCTCTGATTTTTTTATGTAAAATCTCTTAAAGCTTCTTAAATAAAACAAACTTTATTAACATTCTACATCTTTATTCTTCATGTCTATAGAAAAGGAATCAGACAATGATGTCAAATTACTACAGATTGCTGCTAGAGAAGCTACATCAATGCTGCACCATGCACTTTTATACCTATTTAAGTAAAGTAACTAGTTGACGAGAAAAGGAAAGCAAGATCTACATGGCAAAGAACTCACACACCAGAGCACAGAAGAAGATACACGATGTTAAGTAACAAATTAAAATCGAAACTCAGGGAACTGCAAAACGAATCCTTTGAAAATTATGTTTCTAATCTTACCAGGCAAGACAATACAATTTGGAAACCGATAAAGAATACAAAAAAGTCAAAAGCAACTTCACCCTATTCGGCAGTATTCAAACCCACCTGGACCTTGGGCAAAAAGTAATTAACAAAAAGCCGACCTGTTTGCAAAACACTTATCACAAGTTTTTACTCCTCATAATAACGACCTGGATCAAGAAGTAGAGCAAGAACTATGAGAACAAATTAACGTGGAACAACGCCTTAAAATAATCCGTTTAAATGAAATCAAAGCAGAAATAAAGAGACTTAATCCAAATAAATCACCAGAACTTGAACTCATAACGGCTAAGATGCTTCAAGAATTACCAGATGAATGTCTCAGGTTACTCTTCTACTTGTTTAATGCAATAATAAGGCTAGATTAATGACCCAAATCCCTAAAAATTGCAAAAATAATTATGATACCAAAACCCGGCAAAGATATAACTGACGTAACTTCCTATCGTTCCACAAGTCTGCTATAATTGCTTGAGAAGGTCATACTGAAAAGAATCAGAGTAGGCAGCAGTAATCAAGACTGGATCGCGGATCATTATTTTTTTCCGACAGTCGCATTCAACAATGGCATAGAATTGTGGACGTAGTTAACATAGCTATGGAGAACCAGCAGTACTGCACAGCAATATTCTTAGATGTAAGCCAGGCCTTTGATAAGGTCTGCAAGTTGGATTAAAAGGACTCTGCCTGACCAATACTTCAACTTATTAAAGTCATACCTTGACCAAAGAGAATTTCTTACTTACGTAAATGGAGGAAGTTCAAACCGTTATCCCATTCTCTCCGGGGTGCCACAGGGCAGCATCCTTGGCCCCCTATTATACGTCTTATACACTTCCTACTTGCCAACCTCAATGGACGCAAACACAAGTACCTTTGCTGATGATTCAGCAATACTGTCAACACACACAGACCCTGACACCGCATCATTGAATCTTCAAGAACGTCTACTAATAATAGAGACCTGGCTAAAAAGATGGAAAATAAAAGTAAATACAACGAAATTATCCTACTTAACATTTTCCCTTAAAAAGGAACATTGTCCTATAGTAAAGCTCAACCAGGAAGAAATTCCAAAAGCAGAAACAGTAAAATATTTTCGTCTTAACTTAGACACGAAACTGAAACGGAGGGATCATATCAATAAAAAGAAAATAGAATTAAAAACTAAATTATTAAACTGGCTGAATGGAAAAAAATCAAAATTATCAGTAGAAAACAAATTATTTACAAAACAGTGATAAAACCTATATGGACGTACGGAATAGAGCTCTGGGGATGTGCAGCCAAGTCTCACATCGCTATTATGCAACGAGTACAATCAAAAATCCTCCGCACTGTTACAAATGCTCCATGGTATGTATCCAACTTCAAACCCATCCCAATCGACTACTAGAGCCGTTACTGACAACCGAAGACTGAAGAGATGCTGGCCGATAGACTTCAATAGAAACTGAGGTGGCGTTGTTGGACCCTTACCTCTCCATGACATGAATACAAGACACTTTTATTAAATTGTACATTCTATCAAATTAGCTTAAAGATCGTATGTAATGTGATATACAAAATAAGAGGTCGTTAATTAAATAAAAGATTAATAAAATTTACAAACAATATTTTTATTGTGGCAATAACTCAAACAATTACAAATGTATAATATTGAATTTCTCAGGGTCTTCACTGGGTTTGATAATGGACAAATCAATAATATTTATAATCTTATCAACAACAAAACACAATTAAAAGGGAAGAAATTTACTCGTCAATTAAACTAGAACGAAATTTAATTGTGAACGAAATTAAAAGTAAAAAGATTGACTCTAATTAACAATTTTAATCAAAAAGAGAACGAAATCTGACGGCTATCTTTCATTTAAGTTTACATAATTAATTGTTTTTTAAAATTGTTACTCACGTCTGCTCAGCATTCCAGCATACCTTCCATTTTCGAAACACTATTGCGGGTTTTACACTGCTTCTAAACTCACAGATTCTACACCAAATTTTTAAGTCAAAATTTTATATGATGTCAGGAACTCGGATGAACCACCTTTCGTCATCTATCAGTTGACCGCTCGCCTTAGGTGAATTCTGCGATTTGTCGATTGGGTAGTCTTTATTGTTCCGGACTTAAACCGAAACATTTGCTATTTCTAGCCGGCTATGGACACAAAAACTGCTTTTTCTTAGCAGGTTTCGACGTTAAACTTTTATGAATGTTTTACTTTGTCCTGCTAATTGCCAACCTTGTTGAATTCTCCTTCCATAAACTGTTATACCTCGATGAGGTCTTTCCGTGAACTGTATCTCCCTGCGGACTGTACTCTCGTCTCGCAATTTGAGCGCGCATTGCCATTTTGACGGACCTTCCGACAAAGGAACAGAGCCGGATTTCTATTGTTGTTCCAAAGGCTCCTGCCGCTACAAAGGATTTCTCAAACAATTTATATTTTATGTTGAAACAATTAAAGCCCTAATTAATTGGCATTACAGTATATAAAAAAATACTTCATGTATACGTATTTATTTCTCAACATACCCTGGTGCCGAACACATTTCTCCCAACGAGAGACCAATTTGTTAATACCGTCCTATATAATATTTGACTTTGTTGACGAAGCTACAGCTTGCACTGCTTCATCGCTATCAAGAGTTCTTTCCGTTTAGGAAAAGATGAAAATCGGATGGGACTGTTTGGAGGATGATCGATGACAGTGAACCAAAGGCTCGTGTGTGGTCTGGCATTGTCCTTCTGAAGGAGAGGTTGCTCCATGTGTGGACGAACTCTTCGATTCGTGATTTCAATTTTCTGATGGTCGCGCAGTAAGTTTTCGGCGTTCCCTTTTAGCATGAATTCCAAATACACCGCACCTTTAACATCCCAGAACACTGTGAGTATTATGACATAGCCTTGAACGTTTTTGGTGTTGGTGATCCTTGGTGAGGAAACTCCATTGATACTCTCTTGTTTTCAGGGTCAAAATGGTGAACCCAGAAACGGTTCCCGCCATTAGAGACTTGATTACAGCAGCCTGTTTATTACGCAGCGACATAGTAACGTTACACACCGCCATGTTACACGCTACTATTCAAAGCACTCTGAGGGTTGCAACTTGCGTCAGCGAAGCGGATTAATTGACCGAGCTATATGCATGACATGTAATACCTCACCGATATTGAGAACAAAATAAAAAATTCGGAGGCATTACCTTTCAGCACGCCCTCGTAGTCACGTCCAGAATTATATTAAATATTAGAATAGAGCTTTAAAAGTTTTCCAGATAAATTTTCAATGTTATTTTTCTTGACGTTGTTTATGTGTTTATAAATTGTTTCACATGCCATTAAAAATTTAGTCTATTACTTGGTTCAACAGGCTCGAATTCAACAATTTGTCGTCACTTTATTCCTATTACTATATTTCTGAAATTGGGGTTTAATTAATTTTTTGTGTATTGTGTGTTTGCCAGTTTATCATATGTGTAAATAAGTACAATTTAAATAAACGTAAGTTGTGATAAGGAAAGTGTCGCGAAATTTGTGGTTAATTCAGCTCTTTGACAGACTGAAAAAGGAAGGGCAGAAGATGTCAAGTCACAAAGCAACGGATATTGATTAAAAACGAGAAATGAAAAATGCAGAGAAGTTTGAAAGGAGAATTACAGAATATAAAGGAAATTCAGATCATTCATCGTGTGTTGAGGTTATATGAAAATGGAGAAGAAAATTGGGATGGGTATGTCATTGACCACGGTTGGGAAGTCGAAAGAGAAAATATAGTGGTGGTGACGAAGAAGAAACCAAGGATGTACATTAAAAATGTAGTGAAAATGGCAGATTGATGTAACTCAATATACATAATCGAATATTTTATTATATTTAAGGTTGGTTTTGAGAAATGTTTTCCTTCAACAAGGCTCAAGTTTATTTCGTTGTATTGGAAGCAATGTTAGTGGTGGCTATTGTATGACCCCAGTAAAAAAAATAGAACTGTTTTTGCCTTTTTTGGAGCCAATTCTCCCCTTTCAGCCACTTGCTTTCACTGTTCCTTCGACTCAGGATGTGAGGTTACACCCATGGTTATAAGTCGACGAAAAAATTTGACTTTATTGCTGTGAAACATAGACAAAAACGCGATTGAAACATCCTCATTTGTTACATTGAAAGAAAACGTGGCACACATCTTGGAGAAAGCTTTCTCAGGTTCAAATTTTCAGTCAACGTACGGTCTATAGCGCTTTTAAAATGCTTGTCCTGTCTGCCAGCTCACCTTTCTGACATGATCACTTGATTTGGTCGACCACTGCGATGTTGATCTTGAAAACTCGTTTAAACTCTTCCAGCCAATATTTTATTGTTGTAAACGAAGGAGCAGAATGGCCCAGAGTAGTATCTCGAATTGATATTGATTGCACTGAGATCTTTCAAATTGAAACATGTCTGTTCGGTTTCCACAATAAAATACAATAAATTTGTTCTATTGCCCTTCTTTGCAAGTTCACCTCTGCCGTCCACATGACGTCACTCGCTGCGCAGGCACCGATAGCCCCGCCCAGAGGGACTCAAAGCAGTTCGAAGCCAGTCGCAAGCCTCAGACACCCGCAATAACCCATCGATCGCCATTGGCACACAACCACATGCTTCCGTCCTGTTCACGACAGACAGCCGCGTTCCAAAGGTTTTTCTAACTTTTGCTTTCAAATAAGTACCTAATTTTTTATTAGAAACTGAAAAAACTGAAACTGCATTTTCCTTTGAACAAACCCATGACCTAAGTTTTACAATATAAAAATTCACTGTTGATGACTACCAACAATGCAGCGTCTTCAAATTCCAATCAGACCGCACACGGTCAATAATATACTGCTCGATACAGGAAGGTCAATATTCTATGTCAATCCGTTATCAATATTTATACAACCGCACTCAATCAATATATTGATCAATATTTTCATAAATATATTTGCTCATTTTAATTTTTGCTGATCACTGTGTCTGTCCGTGTGATTTGTATTTGTCAATTTTATTTAAATAATAGTTATGTTTCCTTTTTTTAATTATGAATTGTAAGGAAAAGGTTTATTTAGCTTTCCTACGTTTTCTCGAAACAAAACAGTGTTGTACTATCTCCGAACGCAGCTACATATATAGATAGGTCTAAGAACAGCAATACTGGTGAGATATATGTTACGTAATTATGTAAACATTAATTAATGCATAACAATTTAATTTCTTTCAGTAATTTAATATGTACATATATATTTGCAACAATACATATTGTAATTGTTTACATACTTTGTCAACAATAAATTTTGAATTATTTTGTTTTCTGGATATTAATTATTATTCATACAAGGGGTGGGGTATAACTATTTTCTTTCTTTTTTGAGGTAAGTACTAATGCTAACTTTTCTTAGGTTAAGAAATAGAGTGTATTTAATTATTAACTTAACAAGTGAGTCTTGAATATAAAAAGTTATAAATTTTTCTCATTTCCCTGGAAATCGACTGGAAGCTGTGAATCTCCCAAAATTGTGAGTGCATCATCCATGACGTTGTGACGTATATAGTGTAATATACACAATTAACACGTTAATTAAATGAAATTTGATTATTTGCCTCTCGTTGAAACTATTTATGTAATCATTAAAAGGAATGCGTTAATTAAAATAAAACAATTAATAAAATTTATAAACAATATTTTTATGGTGGCAATAATTTTTTATAATGTAATGCCAATTAATTAGGACATTAATTGTTTGAACATAAAAATTTAAATTGTTTGAGAAATCTATTATAGCGGCAGGAGCTTCCATAGCGACAATGTAGCCCAGCTCTGTGCCTTTGTCGGAAGGTCCGAAAATGGCGTATGTTCAGACGAGAGTTCAGTTCGCGGAAAGACATCGTCGATGTATAACTGTTAGTTGGTGACGAGAATTCAACAGAGTTGGCGATTAGAATTTAACAGAGTTGGTTGGTGCCTGGACATTTCTGAGGACAAAGTAAAACATTCACGAAAGCATAACGTCGAAACTTGCTAAGTAAAAGCAGTTTTGTGTCCATAACCGGCCAGAAATAGTAAAATTTCAGTTTGAGTCAAAAGCAGTAAAGACTGGCAAATCTACAAACCATGGAATTCACCTAACGAAGCAGTCAACAGATAGCTGACAACAAAAGGGAGGATCATCCGAGTTCCTGACATCCTATAAATTTTGATTAGAATCAGTGTAAAATCTGTGAATCTTAGAATCAGTGTAAAATCTCGCAATAGTGTGTTTCGATAACGAAAGGTATGCTGGAACCAACTGGACAGATGTGAGTAACAAATTACAAATTAATTAATTATGTAAACTTCATTAAAAGATAGAAGTCAGATTTCGTTCTCATTTTAAATTTCGTTCTACTTTAATTGTCAAGTAAATTTCTTTTCTTTTAATTGTGATTTGTTTGTTATAAGATTTTTAAACATAATTAATGTGTCCATTATCAAACCCAGTGAAGACACTGAGATCTAATATTTTAAATTTGTAATTGTTTTTAAATTATTGCCACAATAAAAATATTGTTTGTAAATTTTATTAATACTTTTATTTTAATTAACGCATTCCATTTAATGATTACATAAATAGTTTCAACGAGAGGCAAATAATCAAATTTCATTTAATTAACGTATTAAATCATTGTGAATATTACAATAGAAGCAATGTTGTTCCCTGACCGTTTAAGTTCCTTTCTATATTTGTCTCTCATTCTATTAATTTTCTCAGCCAGATCTTTCTCGGTTGCTTCTGGTTTCAAAATTTGACTGATACAGTTCTACCATTGGTTATAATGTTGTTTTTAAATTTTTATAAGATGCTAGACGATAATCCTCAATACATTTAATATATTTCATACTTTGCTCGTTTTCAAAATTATCTTCATCCATTTGAACAAAACAAAACGAAAAGTAGTAAATAAACTACAGTAAAATATCAAAAATAACAACAGCACAATGCATGCAGTCGAACAGGTTAGGTTCATACTAACAAAATAGTTAACAAATTTGAGCTGAAGTTAAGTTTTGTTGTACCGCCTGTGACGTCATACATCCCTCTTCCTCCGAGGACCAACGCATTGCGTTCTCTCTTTCAATGGCGTTAATTTAATTAGCGTGTAGAAAAAAACATTTAATATATATTAATTTCTATATTATAGTTATCCCTTCATTTAATTACTCTAATAATTTGTTCTTACTTTTCAAAATAAACAATAAAAATAATATAATGCATATTAAAAAAAAGTACCTGACTTCATATTCAAATTAAGCAACAAAAATAGCAGTCTTTAGTCAGAAAACATTTTTAATATTCAAATTTTAAACACGACGTTTCGTCCCTGATTTGGACCTCTTCAGGTGTATAGCGGTTACAATTAAATAAATAAAAAAAATTAAGTTAAAAAATTAGTTTCCGATTTGGAAGGAACATGTGTACAAAATTTGGTCGAATTTTCTCGTCGCTGTACATTTTTATTCGGAAGGTACACACGCACAAAAACAATTATTTTATTTGTTTGAAAGAAAACAGATGCTAGATGCTTCGTCTGTTGAGATTAGCGTTCTAAATTTCTTTTCCTGAGCTTTCAAGTCAAAGAAAAATTATTTGGCCGAAGAAATTGTATATATCAGTAGTTCCCTTTTTGTTACAAAATTGTCAACGATTGATGTCGTAATCATTTCGGAATGCGTGTTTAAATACATGCATGTAATACCTATTAATTTGTTTAGCCATATTTGTAAGTGCGATTTGAGCGCCGTAAAAATAAACATAGTTAAAATTTGTATCGTCACTAAGCATTGTATATGTTCGTATTTCATTTAAATGTTCTATGCTTATTGGTAAAAATATTTATTATTCATAA
This sequence comes from Zhengitettix transpicula, assembly GCA_037074705.1. Taxonomy (NCBI): domain Eukaryota; kingdom Metazoa; phylum Arthropoda; class Insecta; order Orthoptera; family Tetrigidae; genus Zhengitettix; species Zhengitettix transpicula. The sequence continues at coordinate 69,826,100 of CM073590.1, read as the reverse complement.
ATTGCGTTAAAGCCCATTCATTACTTGTAGTATGAAAAGTACATTCACTATGAAGTATTTTGATTTAATGAATAAGACAATCCGGGTTCCTTATTTTTTGTATTTTATGTACTTATCGAAGTAATCGTTCAGGTGGACTATCTTAAATTGTTCGTAAATATAACGTCATAAATTACAGATGTTTTCCAGTCATAGGAACTACACTGTTCTAACAATCATTCTACTTCTTCGAAAATTTTGCAGAATCATAGCAAGTTTGAGAAAAATTGATCATTATAATAGATTGTAACAGAACTAATAGATACGTTGTCAAATATGTGTTTTCAGTGCATTAACACTGCTTGTGAAGTTGTGACCGAACAAGGCTGGACCCTTTGACGTCCACGCAGTCAGTGCTACAGGGAGTGCGTCTAATGACGTTATCGTTTAATGATGAGTTTGTTCACCCGGCCATTCCCTCGGTGCGTATTGGTGTCGCTGGGGGGAAGGGGACTTCGCAAACGGAAGGGTGGAAGGCGAGCTTCCAAACCACCAGGGTATTTTTAGGAAGTTACGTGATGGGAATTCGATGGAGATGGAGTCATACGCCCTATACAGATGCTGCTTATGCGCTCAGCAGCAGATCTACAAGACGCTACCAGATCATCACTAACACAATTATTACTTACACATTCATGATCAGTTTTTGTACCATTTCTCTTCATTTGCCATAGTAATGGTATTCCCTGATGTATTCATTTCCAAATTGTATTCATTCATTGTTTTACGCGAAATAGGAGGACAAAATTACAAACGAACATCTATTTAATATATCCTATTGACTCTGGTGTCGCAAACATGAAGTCTGCAGGTTCACAGTGATTGCTATTCCGCTGTTACAGCTGCCCTATGTGCATTGTATTGGGAGTAGTCCGAAGATCACTTCAACATAAGCTTTCTTACAGTAGCTTGGCTCTTGAGTAAAACCTATTCTAAAAAGGAAATGTTATATTCAGTTCAGGATAAGCTGTACGTCAAATAACTTGGCCATAAAAGAGATGATAAGTACAGTGTGTAATAAAAATGCCTTACATCTGTCTGTATATCCCGTTCGTTAGAATATAATAAATATTTTGAAGATTCATAGTGGCGTTTCTCCAAGTAGGAGTTCCCACTTGACGACAATAGTCCCTCCCCATTTTCTCCCTCCTATTTGTGTGCTGAAACGCCACGCTGTTTCTCGCGGCATATTTAGCAGTTTTATTTTGGCGCAGTCACAGATTTATGACGGGACTTTTTTCCACTTGTACAGAGTATAGTATGAGCTTCTGCTAATTCTATTTACAATGAACCATGGTTTGCGTTGTGAGAGAAAGTCCTGTGGTTTTTAATGGCATGATGTTCTTTAATGAGTTAATTATATATACTCGTTTTACACCACCATTTGGACATATGGTAAGAGTTATCTGCTTTTCCTATAGGAACGTAGGTCAAGGAATGGACAGACACGTGACTGTTGCACCTCCACAGCAAACCTATTAAATACCGAAATGTATTACATCAATAAGACGTTATACTAAAACAATGCGTAAGCCTATACGAAACGCGTTAAACCAAAAATATAGACCAAAGTTCTATCCTATCAATAGTAAAAAAAAATAAAAAATTGCACCCCATAGCTAAAAGAACCGCATAGTGGTTAAACTAGCCGTATCTGATTCATTAAGAGTTGTGGTGATAGATGGTGATACATGATTCATGAAGTATATATATAATGAGGTGAATTGAAGTTATAACTTTGTTTTGAATATTATAATTATTACTTACTTAATAAGAAGCAAGTGAGTTAATTTCGAAGCCATTTTAAGAAATTGTAAACAAAATAAAAAATTTTGATTAATTATTTTATCATTATACAGTTATGTTCGTGATTTAAAATCATTAATTTATGTGCAAATGTTGTCTATTATAACTGTATTTAATTCTTTATTTTCATTTAAGGCTTTGTAGAATCTGCTATCAAAGCAAAAATCTGTAAAAAACGTATGACGCAGTTTCTTAATAATGTGTAAACAGTAAGACGCAGTTCCTTAATAAAGTGAAAAGCGAGAGCCAGTAATGAGAAGCACTGATTTTGATTGTCGCACGAGCTGATAAACTTCTGGAATTTCTGCGAGACTATAGAAGGTAATCTGCAAGATCCTAAACAAACTCCTCGGACGTGTGTTTTCATCGAAACGCCTTCACGATACTCTGCTCACTGAATATTTGGACAATGCGAAAATTCAACCTTTTCTGTACTTTGAAATATTTCACGTTGTCTGGACTTATAAAGATTTCAATACTTCTCAGTACTTAGAAACAGTTCTGTTTCTTACGCAAGCTTTCTATGTACGACAAATAGCCAGTCATCGGACTGCTGCATCATAGCAGAAGGACGTATCATCTACGCTAGCCCGACTTCATGAGAATTTCTCCGGGCATCACCGCGTAATTGCGACGCCGCACCATAGACGAAGGGGATCCTGCCAGCACCGAAGTTCTTTGACAACGCCGTGGTAAGAAACATCTTCGCGGTAGCCAGTAATAATCCCCGGAGACCAGCGACTTCATAGCCATAATCTCCATAATCCCGGAGAATAACGCCTTCCAGTGGTCCAGCTTACGAGGGTTGTTTGATAAGTCTGGTAAATTTTTCACTTTCGTGCAATTCTTGGTATACATGATCCTTTCAAAGAAAATTCTAAAAGTTTTAAACATATACCAGTGATAGTTTACCTGTCATTACACACTTTCTTTAGAACGGTTGGACAGCTGCACAAATCAAAATCGAATTGGATGAAGTTCATGCGGACTCTGCACCACCATTGAAGACTATTTACTTCTGTATTAACGAGTTTCAACGAGGTTGCAGAATCACAGAAAATCAAACTCGCTCCGGCCGCCCAATTCGAGGTCACCACTCAGGAAAACATTGAAAAAGCTCAAGATATCGTAATGGAAGATGGAAGACTATACGTGCGCGAGGTGGCTGATGTCGTAGGCTTCTCAACTCAACGATTGCATTTAATTCTCCATGAAAAATTTTGCGCGATGGGTGTCGCGACTGTTGACATTGGACCAAAAGCTGATTGGAAAAAACATTTCAACGCAGAATCTAGCAATGTTTAGGCGAAACCCACAACACGTTTTGAGCATATTCGTAATTGTCGATGAAACTTGGATCCATCACTACACTACAGAGAAAAGAAAAACAATCAAAACAATGGACAAAAGCTGGTGAAAGTACAATGAAAGAGACGAAGACTGTTTTGTCAGCTGGAAAGGTGATTTTCAGGGTATAATAATCATAGATTTCTTGGAAAAGGGTCTATTTTGCTGCTCTGTTGGGTCATTTGAAACGGGTGCTGATAGAGAAACGACGAAGATTGGCGCGCTCGAAAGTGCTGTTTCACCAGGACAATGCGCCAGCGCACACAGCAGCACTCTCAATGGCGAAAGTGTACGAGTTGGGATTCGATTTGGTTTCTCATCCACCCTATTCACTACCAGTGCTAGCACCGAGTGACTTATTCTTGTTCCCGTGTTGAGAATTTGGATTGATGGGAAGTAATTTTCATAAAATGATCGAGGCAGTGACGGAGTTTGAGAAAATCTATTTTTGTTATTGGGTTGAAAAACATTGGAAACTCACTGGGCCAAATGTATAGCCAAGGAAGAAAAATAAATTCTTTTTTGTTACGTTTTTACCAGACTTATCATACAACCCTCGTATATATATCGCTGCAGCGGGCCTGTTCAGCTGGCTGTTAACTTCACTACGCGGAGAATTTCAACAGTCAGCCTGTCCGCGAACCGCAACCAACAGTGGAAATCGCCAGACACCGCAGTGCGGGAAGACAGCAGAAGTAAGGAAGTGACAATTATCATATTCCGTGTGAAGCTGTCTCTCGAGCTTTTACCGCAGAATTATTCAGTTTAAGTTTCTAGAAATATTTACCAAGCCCCACTTAAATCCTCGAAGAGAAATTGTTCTTTTGCCTACGTACTAAATCTGAGCTCAGTCGTTTTTCATTTTGATTGTTATTCACTGCTGTATTTCACACAAACGTTTAATAACCGTTATTTGCAAGAAGACTGTAAAAACATTACCTGTGATGATTAAAAGTTCCAAGTGAGGTTTATGACTTTATATTATGTGTTAATGAAAGGGTTTATTTGGTTTTCAATTGAAATTAATTCAATTATATTTAATAACCCTAAATTATATCATTACATTATATATATATATATATATATATATATAATATGTATAACATCATTCACAAATTATTAATATCTCTTTACGTAATAAAAAAATAAGGTTCATGCAGAATGTTGTGAACTTTAATTTATTTTAAAGGGTAAGTTTCCAAGAATTTAGCTGTGGTATGAAGGCAAGCAGTACAGTAACGGGACTTCCACAGTGAGAAGACCTACAGCATAATCTCATTAAGTGTAGACTTACGTGAAATGTAGCAACCATTGTAAATCAATAATTACTGGTGTCATGCTAATCACGCTATTTCCTTTAATGGATAATTTCGGAACTACCAGAAACAAATAATCTTCAATACTTTTAAGCAGATTATGTAGAGTAAGAGGATTATTTTCCATGATATTGGCATCATTAAACGGGCATAAACTCATGGAGTTAAAGTCTCCAGCCGGCATTTAATTAAAAATCGAAGACGGAAGAATCGAGAGGTCAGAGATTTTTAAGAAGTATCGGGATACTCCAAGGATCTGAATACGAAATTAAAATTAATAACAGATCTTTAAGATTATTCCCTGTTCATAAATGAAAAATGGACTGCTTTACAAACAACTGAAAGTAGTTGATTAACAAGAGTCAGTGTTTAATTGCCCTTGAATCAGATATGAAATGAAGTGACGTTTTTAAAACTGCAAATTGTTTTCAGGTGTTTTTAATGTTTAATCGGTTTTCCCTATTAAACGTAATGATTGAGTTATTTTATTTTAATTTGGTGTTTAACCAAAAAACTCTTAACGTCCACATTAAAGACATTTTATAATATTTTCAATACTGATCTAAATTATTGAACTACTACAAATAATGGCAACAAATATATTGCAAGCATTGTTTAAGTAAGAGTAAAATAAGTAATACAATCATGAACAGATTCAAATTACAAATACACATTTCGAAAATTTAACGATGTCATATTTACATTATGATTAGTATCAACATCTTTATACAGAAATTCGAGAAGCAAATTATAGTTTCCACTAAAATACTCCCACCTTCTGTTGGCATTATTCCGACGACATTAGAAAAGGGTTCTGATTAACCACCCTAATCTAAAAGTAACGAGAAAAAAGAAAGTAACCAACGAATTATCTTCCTTATGGCACTCTATCCTAAGTTCGGAACATATTTTCAACAACAGACTACAGAAGGCAGACGCATTCTGACAAATAAATGAATTACAGTCGATATATAGCTTACTCTGCACACCGACAGTACGATAAACGAATTAAAACATGATTTATACAGACAAAATTAAATATTGATTGAGTGGTATTATAGCGCTTAATAGAGTCCGTATTTGGCTATTTCATCTAGTTATTACATTTTATGCAGGCGCATTATATTCTCATTTAAAAAAATTATTTGTTGAATGTAGATTTCTCGGGTTTCAATCAGGGTTACATCATATGTGAAGCTCAACGTTTCGATAGCTAGCTCCGCCATCATCGTCAGGTAACTGAAGACCTTATATAACGTTCTTCACTCCCCTCAGCCGCGGACCTGATTGGCCGCTCCTCTTTATTGCGTAGTTTCCTTGTAACTTTCCCCAAATGATTTAATTTAATTGCTGCAAGGATAGGGTCCCAGGCCTCACTCAGTTGGAACCCAGTGCCACGGTTCATAAGGTTTTCCGAGGTTTTTATTCTTACAGCTTCTGTAAAATCACGGTGTGGTGCATAATTGTCGTCTTGGCGAAATCAATGTTGTGCCCCGTCATGAGAGCGTGTTCCAAGGCCGACGTTGTAAGCTCGGATACACATCTCAAGGTACTCGTAAACGAACAACAAAAATTACGCATTGTCGGTAACATTTCAGACAAGTATGTTGCCAGCCACACATTTATATATTCCGACAATACTCCGGCCACAGTATAGCCCGACCATTTCCCGCGTTCGCAATAATAATGCCTATCAGTTCAGCATTAATTGTGATAAAAAATTTCAAGTAATTAAAGAAGAGAAGAACCTGGATTAGACCTTATTTAAACAAACGAGAAACACTTGACAATTTAAACAAGTTCTTAACAATTACTTATTTAAAAACTTCACCAGAATGTCGAAGGGCGACTTTGAATATTTGCTAAAAAAAATTGGGCCCATTGAGAAAAAGGACACGGTGATGAGGAAAGCAATACCGATCACTAAAAGATTGGCAATCACCCTTCGATTCTTCGCGACAGGAGACTACTAGAAATCTTTGTTGTATTTAATCAGAGTATCCGATTGTTAATTTCGCACATCGTTTCAGAAGTATGCGGAGGTTTAATGGAAGAATTAAGTGAATTTATTAAAGTATGTACATGTTTGGCCTCTTTATTTGTTTAATAATTTTAAAAATTAGAAATTAACTTTTCTTCTTATTTTTCCTATGAAAAGAAGGATCTAACAACCTTTTTGTGGGTTTCTTAATTATAAAACGAATGCCAAATTTGTCGGCTATTGCCAACCATCTTTCTTCACTTGGCGATCTCCATCTACAGTCCATCGATTTTACGTCCCATAATGATGGATTTGAACGAACTTCAGTGATAAATTCAATAGTTTTCTTGTTTGGCCAAATTATAAGTGGAATACTGAATAATTTTACAGAGAGAAAAAAGTGTAAGGCTATTCTGAAATATTGGCAGACAACAAGGTCAAACAAAAGAGATCGCTAAAACCCTGTCTTAATGAGCACAAATATTGAGTCAAAATTCAAATCAGCGACCCCGAAAAAAGCGGATTCGTCGCGAATATTCATGATTTTCGCATTAATTGTAACCCCCACCCCCAGTGTGTTTCTTTCTAGATCGTATGTAGCGTAAGTACGAAATGTGTGGTTGAAACGTGTTTAAGATTGAAATCATCGATTTTAATTTTTTCATTCGTCTATTTTGTTTTTTAAAATAACTTAGGCTGTGTCCGGCGACAGATCTGCCTTTTGTCTATTTCAAAGATACTTAAAGGGAGACTTTTTATATATTCAATTCGTATCTCATTTTGTTCATATAGATGCCACGTGGGCTGTGTTAATGACCTTGATTATTTCCATTGCAAATTTTGTTCTGGCCTGACCTGATTCGGGCCACGTGATGTCATGAAATGTGAATGTTTCAAAGAGGTCGAAAAGTTACGTGAGAGAAGGGCGAAATCACACCGTAGCAAAATAGCGTGGACAATAAATGTGGATTTGGAGAACCGAGAGCGGAATATTGAACTCCGATGCTGACATAAAGTTATACACCAGAAACTGATACGACAAGAAACGTTATACAATCAGAAAGTGACAGAATAGGGAGAGAAAGTGATAAGAGTCAGACAGGGATAGATGAAAGTTGTAAATAGAAAGAAAGTTATACATAGAGAGAGAAATTTATGACAATGGCACTTTGACGCTAGTATGCCAGAAGGAAACTTCGCTACTTGAACCTCTACGCTACCGACCGCGAGTTTTCTGGCACCGGAAGCTATCAATACGCCCGGAGCACCTGCTCGAATGCCTTCGGTTTGTTTACTTTTCGATTCTGGTCGCAATGAAAGGCAAAGTTCAATCACACTTTACAATTTTGTTCAGGAGTGTCTCAGCTCGTTCACAACGTTCCTTTACCTACGCACACTGTCAACCTCGCATTGTTGCTGTAGGCCTACTTACGCTGCTATGTAAAACGGTTCCAACACTAATTTGTAGTTTTACTGCAATTCGTACAATGTTCTACACCAATTTGGCTCTAATTTTTGAATGAATCTATATTTAAGTGAAGTAGGGCATTCAAGAGGAGTTAAATTATGTCGCCGATTGAACAGCAGTGGCCCAACAGATCCTCTCAGCATATTGATATAGATTGATTTATTGATTGCATTTGTCCTCTACTGAGAAAATACATACATTGATAACAAACAATGAAGAACATAACATGAAAATAACAAATGAGGAACAATGGCATCTCTGGCGCACACAAAAGTATTTTGGCTACCTTCCTCTACCCTTCCGCATCCCCCCTTTCGAATCCCTCCCTATGCTATTAAAGGAGAGTTGCCACCACGTAGCCACTAAATCTAAAAACATAAAATGGGAAATACAAAAAAATAAATACGCAAATAGTCAATTTGTAAGTGAATAACAAATTAAAATAGATAAATAGAAAAGTGAAAATGATTTATACATAAATGAGAAGGGTAATTATCATTGCAAAAAATATTAAAAACCTCAAAATATTCCAATCCAGCTTTAACGTACTATTTGACTATTATTGACTTATTATTTACATAAGCACAACTACACTAATTTCAAAATTGCGTGATAGGAAACTGGCTCTAGTCACAGTAGTGATGTGCGCACGACAGGCGATCTACGAATTAAGAGAAAGTCCTGAGATCTGTTTCATTGCAGCACTGTTGGTGTGCTTTTCTGAATTTCTTGCCGCTTTCTCTGCACAAATCGACCACAATCCGGTCGGTCGCCTCCATGCCTGAATCATGACGTACTTTCTCTGACCTGCAACAGACTACCATGCCGTTTCTCATTCTGTCGCGTTCACACTAGAATGCCACATTATATAACATTTTAAATTGTAGTATATTGAAGTGCGTCACAACGCGTAGTAAAACAAACGATTTGCATGTCATAATCCAACGATTTCATTCATTAAATGAGCCGCTACAAGTTTATCGTTGGTAATTGAATTTTTAACTTAAAATTGTCGCTTCAATACATAGTTCATTAATTTTGCTGGTAAGGAAAGTTATCAACTTTATCATAATAAATCTGTTTTAAATTAAATTAAAATATTTATTTTTTGAGTTATTGGTCTCCTTTATAAAATAAACTAAAGCAAAACATTATGATTACGTTATTTATGACAAAACTTCCATAAAATAAATATTCAAATATTTTACCAGAATAAAACGTTTCAAATACAGCTAATTAATTTACGTCAAGCGGTTCAGGAATAGTTTTAAAATAGATTTCCAATGTATTTTAAATTGATACGTAATTGACAAAGTGGCCAAATTTTCCTCACCTGATTCAATGACAGACGAAACGTTATGCGTTTACTCTGCCTCTATTTAACCAAATTGCAAATTACTCGCAATCTTCAAATTAAGAAATTGAGAAACACGGACGTATTTCATTATAATATTCAAATTACATATATGTTTTAAATTATTGATTTTCTTATTCTCCATTCATTAAATTGTACGCCTTATCACACAGGCTAGAATGTTACAAGTGAAATTTCAAAATTATGACCTTGTTACAATTTGGAGAAAAGTAGGAACCAAATATCCTATAATAGCTGACAGAGCTCTTTTATTAAAGTAACAGGCTATATGAAGGTAAACTACTTGGAGGAAACTCCCATTTAATAGAATAGGAAGGGATTTGAAAGAGGGGATGCGGAAGGGTAGCGGAGATAGTCAAGGGTTAACTAGGGCCCCTGGGCTATAGTTTAAGGATCCTACCCGGCATTCGCCTAAAAGTGATGTTGGACAAATCTTAGAAAACCTGCATCAAGAAGGTCGGGCATTGGGTTCTTGTCACACGCCCTTCCGATTGCGGGGGGGGGTTTGCTGTGGGGTCGCAGCTTTCCCCCCCTCCGTGCCTCGACCTGTTTATGAGGTACCTGGCCGACTGTCACAATGGGAGCAGCGGACAACTCTAACTGTATTCCAAGGTCTGCGAGCCCGGAACAAACACCCTCAAAACAGGCGGAGGTGACTCGGCTTGTGGGAGGGACCTTAGTTCAAAACGGTGAGAGGAAACGGCATCCCCCATAACTCCAGAAATGTTCTGCCTGCGAGAGAACAGCTCTCACTGGCCCCCTAGGAACCAGTGCCAACGCCTTATCCCCCAAAAAATTGAACGTCACTTACAGAATGCAATACGTAAAATATCTTTTGTTCGGAGCGATTATTCGACTCTGATATTATAGAAATAGCTTCATCTATTTTATAATGGCTAACTAGGAACGCAATTTTAGCAGTTTCTCCATTTACATCATATTCAGCACAAGTACCCAGATAATAAAGTCTCAAAATAATGTAGCTATAACAAAACCGCGGAATGTGAGTTTCTAACTTGAGAATTTATTGGGTCGTAACAAACTTCATTGCCTCAGAACGTGTGGAATGCGAACGTACATCGTTTTCAAATTAATGGCATGTTAAAGTGTGTTTGTATTACATTTTTAGTTACAATATTACAGAGTTAGTACTTTTACTATTTTAACTTATCGGTATTGAAATTTATTGACTAACGATCACATAGGAAGATTAACGGTCCCATTGAAGTAAACACTACGTGATAACAGTACAATAATATTGAATGGAGATTATTAAGATTTTGAAAATGTGGTGAGTCGAAGGAAATTTTGGGTTAGAGGTTGCTGTGTGAGCCTGCAGTTAGCATTGCCATGAAGTATGTGGAGTTGATAGATAGTGATTGATGAGTAATATTGATGCTGTCGGCGAGATTCTACCACCGGTACAGAGTCTCAGGTGAAAGCAGTTGAGTGCATCCTTCACGTCGATGCCCTGCGCTTAGCTGTAAACAGTATACTATTATTGTTTATAATTGGGGTTTCCACCCCCTACATAAATACAGTTTTACAATGTTGTGATAATCTTCGTACAAAAGTTCAGCCAAATGAAAGACTGAAGTGAAAAATGTTGTCATGTATCCGTAAAGAAGAATAATGCTATTGGAAAATCTAATAAATAAAACTGTGTTTGTTTGTATGTATGTTTGTTTGCATATTTGTATGTATGTTCTGCATACAAATCTACACATATGGAGCAAATTTCAGCAAATTACGTACAGGTGTTCCTTACGACCAGGAAACAAACACTGTCGGGGTGAAACACGTCTACCCATCCCCAGGAGCTGGTATGGACAAGGATGAAAATTTTTAAACATCCAAACACGGTCGACATTTGCGTTAAATAAATATTTTTAAGGGTTAATTAGATTGATAGTATTTTTACCGATGTTGTTTCAGTCTAATTTCAATCAACCCATTTCGGCATGAGAGGGGAGAACGCTTAGAGGTGGGGGTGGAGAGGCGTTCCATAAAAATAACACAAAAACAACCGATATTATTCGAGTCAAATCGGGGTTATGGATGTCGCTGAGTGTAATTATGATATTCCTCTTGCGCGTTTAACTCTCCCAAGTCGGGGGGGGGGGAGAGGGTGGAAATTTTCAAATGTGTCAACCGTTCGATGTTTGCGTAGAATAAATATTTGTCGGGGTCAGTGACATTAGTATTATTCTAGCGATGTGGTTTTTGTATAATTTCAACCCCTTTCGAGATGAGAGGGGAGCACGCCTGAGGAAGGTGGTGGAGGGACGTTACATAAAAATAACACAAAAACAACCGAAACTCGAGTGAAATCCGGGGTTATGTATGTCGCTGAGTTTAATTATGACCAAAAATGTAACCGGCCGATTTTTGCGTCGAATAAATACTTTTTATTTAACTCACAATTGCGGGGGCGGAAATGTTCGAACATAATTAAACGGCCGATATATTCATTCAATGAAACTTTTTCGAGTTCAATGAGTTCAACCACTTTCGGCGTGGGGCGTGAGCACATTTACGGTTAGGGGGTCGAGGTGTGTTACATAATAACGCAAAAGCAACCGAGATTGGAGTCTAATCAGGGGTTATGGATATATGACAACCCGGGAAACGCCGGACACCCAACTAGTCTAATAAATAAAATTGCCTGTATGTGCGTATGTTCCGCATACAAATATACACCCGTGGAGCAAATTTCACCAAATTTCGTACACGCAATCCTTACGACCAGGAAACAAACTCTGTGTGGCTAAGAATAGACGGGGTGGAAATTTGAAAACATGGTAAGCGTCCGATATTTGCGTCGAGAGTTATGGATGTCGCTGAGTTTAATTATGACAACCCTGGCAACGCCGCGTTCCAGCTAGTATTAATTAAATAACAAGTGGTTCAATTGTTTCGCAGATTCAGTTCAAGTCCAATGAGAAAATGTGGGACAATAAAGGCCGACTTAATAATAGTTTTAGTACGACGTCATTCTTTTAATGACCACTAATCCCTCCTTCCCTCATTTCTTCCTGCAAAAAAAGGTATTCTTTCTAGAATCAAAGCAGCAATCACATAATCAAATATTATATAATTAATTCAATTCAGGTACTTAGCTTATTGCACTCGCACTGTAATTCAAGACTAGGAACGTGAAATACGGGAACAAAATGGGAAGTCCTCTCGGGAAGAAAGCCTGCGAAAAGATTTTCTCGCAGGTAACCTGCGAGGGATGTTCTCTCGCAGACAAAACCTTGTAGGAGAGATACGAAGTGGCTAGCTTTGGGGATGCCTTTTCCTCTCCGTTTTTGAACTAAGGTTCCGACAAGCCGTGGCACCTCGACCTGTTCTGAGAGGTGTATGTTCCGGGGTCACAGACCTTGGGCATACGATAAGAGTTGTCCGCTATTCCCATTGGAATAGTCGGCCATCTGCCTCCTAAACTGGTCGAGGCACGGAGAAGGGAATGCTGCGTCCCCACAGCAAACTCTTCTCCCGCTATCGGAAAGGCGTGGCACAAGTACCCAATGCCCGACCTACCTGATGCAGGTTTTTCTAGGGTTTTCCCTGCATTTCTTTAGGCGAATGCCGGGTAGGATCCTTAAAATATAGCCCGGGGGCTCTAGTTAACCCTTGGCTACTTTCCTCTACCCTTCCGCATCCTCCCTTTCAAATCCGTTCCTATGCTATTAAAGGGGAGTTGCCCAACGTGGATTACCCTCATGTAGCCTGTTGCCCTAAAATAAAGGAAGTCCTCTCTTCCCGGTCAGAACCCTTTTCTTTTTTGTCTCTAAAGCTCCAAGGTCCTTGGTGTCACAATAATTATTCACATGGTCTTCGTTTTGTGGAACGGGATTTTATGGCCCTGTCATTTAAGCATGTTCGCCTAGCGCCGATTTAAAGGGTTATTTCGACCGAATCCTCCTATCATGCTGTGGGGTCCGCGTTGTTTTGCCGATGTACTAAAAACCATGCATTTCCGGACAGATTTTGCACGGAACTTTTTTATTGTCTACAAATTGGAAATTATGCCTTTTATTTTTTAAACACTCCGTGTTTCGGGTATCCTTGATATTTGCCAGGAAACCTCCGATATTCCTTCTGCGTTTTAAAGACTGTAAGATCTCGTGATTCCTACCCGAAGAAAATCTCGCAAAAGGAAGGTTTCTTCCTTATTGACTTCTGTATGTGATGCTTAGAATAACCATTGTCTCTGAAGGTTCTCAGTTGCTCCGTCTCATTGTGTATTCTTTCATTGTGGGAACTGCGCACTGCAAGCATCGTGAATCTCCGGCCGGATGGTGATAGCTGGTGTGTGTGTGGGGGGGCTACGATTCATACTGTCTCCTATCTTCCCCAGTTGTATCGACTTTCTGATTTATTTCAAGTAACATATTGAAGGTGAAAGTGAACTCCGGTTCTCTCCACCACAGCGCAATGGGTAATTTCGTTTGATTGAACTCTGCTCAGTAATGAAGTATTGTTTTGTGGCTTCTTGTTCCATCACGTGTTGAGATTGGATTGATGGCTTGGAAGAGATACATTGAGAGCTGTACGAATAATATTGGCGTGCGTTGGGGCGTCTCTTCCGTTGACTCACTCCGGCGGAAGCGGCGCTAATGTTCCCTAGCGACGTGCGCCCATCACGAGGGGCGACGCCCTCAAATATTTCATGATGTCGTTTACCACTTACAGTGTTTTCGTCTGTTGTGCAATTTAAAACGTTTGTCTGAAAGATATGCGACCAAAAATTTGGACATTATTATGCAGTGAAGAGTTTCAACTCTATATAAAATAACTATACATTTTTCTATTGCAATCCTTTGAAGCCGTATTATTAATAATGAATGACTAAGCGAACAAATATCGAATGCTGTGTATGTTAGCTCACACTGAACCTTCGTTTTCAATCACGTAAACGACTAATAGACTATATCAGGTTTAGACCAATAAGCAGACTTTCATTAATCACCTCTACGAAATACGTACTTTGAAATCATTATCAGCTAGTTCAATATGCTATTTACGTTTTAACATAAAGTACATACAATTTCATAATGAAATATGTATATCCTCGAATATTAGCTTTAATATTTTTTTAGTTATCAGACCTATGACTGCGAAAGTGCTCTTTTCTCGGGAAATTCTTGAAGCGGAGGTTTCCCCTCGCCTCCCGCAGGTACAATGATGAGCGCGATGAACCCAATGCAGTACTCGACCGTGTGAACGAGTCAGCGGGATAGACAACAGACACGAATATCCGTGCCATCGCCGGGATTCGAACCTAAGAGATGCTTTGGTGCGCGTCAGTGACCACAGCACGTCGGAACTCCAGTCTTAGATGAATTTAATCGAAAGTTTTAAATACCTTACCGTTGAAGGCCATAACTATTAATTCGTTGACATTATTATTGTATTACATGAATTAAAATTATTATTTAAACTTTAAAGTCTTCGTGAATGTACAGCAACTTGCATTCCAACCAAGGGTGCCTTCCTTCTCCGGGGTTAGCTTTCATAATTATTTCCTACTCTACCACAAAAACATATCGCACTTTCTAACTTTTCTCAGTCTTGCTGTAGAGCAGCTGTTATAATCCGTATGGGAGCGGCGTTACTCGAGTGGATTTCTGACATTCATATTGAAGGAGCCTCTAATTTATGATTACATAAGAATGCCCTAAAATTATGTTTGCAAATAATCATTCATTATGTGAAATATTCGTCACATATTATCCATTTATAATAACAAATTATCACGTACTAAACTTCAATAAACTGATTGTGTCAGTTTAAAATTAACCAAGAAACAATAGAATAATAATAAGAAAGATAGCTAATTAAGACAAAAATGATAATATAAATACCACACAACGTTTCTGGGATCCTTGTCCCTTTCCTGAGGTGCTAAGAAGAGCCTAGAGCGACAGAACTGCACTTCTCAGTTGACAAAACTCAAAAACGACGAAAACGCAACGACAATGGGAGAGCCGAAGGGTTAGCGTAACAATAAGGAAGCAACGACAATGGGAAAGCAGAAGCATTAGAGTAATAATAAATTGTTGAGTTTCATTGTGTCTGCTTGTTCATTAACAGCTGTTATGTTTGATTTAATGTCAAACATTTCTGAATCGAGTCTGGAATTGTACCTAGTGTCAATGTCTAAAATCTTAGCATTTTGCCTAGTCATTTTTTTTTTTGCTAAGATAGTCATGAGAGATTTAGAAAATTCTTGTCTTTCTCTACTTCCTGTCCAACCTCTTTGCTACATCAGATATGTAGATGTAATTTTTTGTATTGTTAATACCTCTCAAATCAAACTTCCACATCCCAACTTACAATTCACCCATGAACTGGAATTTAACCATTCTATTAATTTCCTTTATGTCTCTGTATCCATTCACAATACTTTCATTCTCAGCAATTGGTTCAGAAAAACATACATACTCTGGACGTGTTCTCAATTATCTTTATTATCATCCTCCAATCCAATCTCCAAGTTCCACAACATAAATATTGACCGGAACATTTTAATCTCTAATGAGTATCATTTAAATTTGAATAATAAACACATAAACATTAGATTGAATAAAATCCAATACCCTACTTTCACTAGTCCCCAATCACCTCAATCCAATTTTTTTTTCTCGTACTCCCTTATTACAAATACATAACCAATTCGTCCAAATTTTTAAAAAATATAAAATATCCATTATTTACAGATCTACGAATACTCTTTCCTTCTTAATTTAAAACCTCAAGGTTGACACATACAGCAAACATTGTGTAGTTTACAAAATCTCTTGCTATAACTGTAATTGAGGAAAGGGACAAGGATCCCAGAAACGTTGAGTAGTATTTATATTATCACTTTTTTGTCTGAATTGGCTATTTTTCTTATTAATTATTTTCAATCAGACGAACATTTTTCATTTAAATTAACAGAATACCCAAAAACAGACACTGTTAGGCTTAAACGCACCACGTTCTGAAATCTTTCTTACTTTCCTCAAGAAAAACTAGGTTTTGAAAAACACGCTGCCTAATTCAAACGAAGTAAACAAAAGGAGAAAAAAAGTAACAGCTTTTATTATCTTTATATTATATATATATATATATATATTAATGTCTGTTTGTGTGTACCCTACACGCTCCTAAACCCTTCATCCTATTGCGATCGCTAAGGTTTCTTTCGGCCTTTCGAAGCGTTAGGCAACTCCCAAGGGGGTGAACGGGGGTAAAATTTAAAAACATGCTAAAACGGCTAATATTATCTTTGATTAATTACTTTTCTCGGTCTATGTGATTAATAGTTTCTATCTAGATGTATTTAGTGTATAGTTTCAACCCCTTAAAGCACCAATACGGGAGGTGGTGGAGGGGCGTAACAAAAAAACGCGAAACAACCGAGATTGATGTGAAATCCAATGTTATAGAAGTCATTGAGTTTAATTCTGACATTCACAATGCCAGTTAGATTGTAATTCAGGCACTAGATGTGGAGGCGGGGGAAGAAATTTATAACATTCTAAAACGGCCGATTTTAGCGTCGAAAATTTAGTTTTCGGGGTCTATGAGATATCAGATATTTTTTAGTGTTTAATTTCAACCCCGTCCAGAAAAAGCGAAGTCAGCAATACTAAAGGAGGGGGTCAAGTGGAGCTACAAAAAAAAAACACGTCTACCAACCGAGATCAAATCCAGGGTTATATACGTCAATGAGTTTAATCTTACATTTACAATACTGGTTAATGAGTGGCTCAGCTGCTAGGAGTGGGGGTTGAAAGGGGCGATACAAATTCCCGTCGACCATCTTAAATCCGTAAACCAATTTCCATCAAACTTACAATACATATGTTACTTACGTTCCAGGAGCAAACACTGAGGGGCTGAGACACACCTACCGCCTCTAGGAGTGGGGGTGGAGGAGGCATAATTTTAAAATATTCCTAAACGGCCATTAATAACGTTGAATAAAACGATTTTTGAATCGCTTAATTTGGTAGTGTCATTCAAGAATTTTTTAAGTGCCTAATTTCAGCTCCAAAAGGCATGGGAGGGAAGCATCGTTAATGTACGGGTCCTGGTGGAAGGGGTTTACATAAAATATAATACAAAAAAGAACGATGAGTGTCAATTCCGGGCTTATAGGAGTGGCTGAGTTAAATTTTCGGAATAACCTTGCTGTTCATTGATTTATCCTCCTCTTCGTGGAGGTGGTTGACTAAAGGTTATCCGTCGTAATTTTGACCCTCTTAAGTTTTCGATTTCCTTAGGGTACCAGCTATATTTTAGTCTGTATTTAGTTAAAGGTTGTATTTCTTTTCTGATTTAAGGTACCGTGAGAATTTTGAGATTTTATTAAGTTAGCGAGTATTTTTTACTGTTTTAATTCGTCGTTATTTTTAGAGACTTTTATTTTTTATACTAGGAGAATCCTTAATACCGTCAGTCATCATCCTGGGATGGGCATATTTTTCAAACACTGGCGCTATTGATGCTGGTTACATGGAATGTTTACCAAGAGGTTAGCGGCGAATCAATACCTATTCCGGGTAAATTGAAATGAATACATGGGCAACGCCGGACACACAGCTAGTTTAAAATGAATTGATCTTTGCTAATTGCAAATGAGTAGTACGTACGCTAACCGACCTTGAAACGAAACCTACTGAAGAGTGAAAAGATAAATGAATGACATTCTTGTTGCTGGTGTTGTGCTTTCCGGTTGTGTGCCTCACAAAAGGAAGCAAACGCACTCCCAAGGCCAGAGTTCGCACTCAACCTTGCTCTACGATTATGAATGGAGCGCTCTCGCAGCTCTTCCGGTCTGGACGCGCAATTGCATCTTTTATCTTTAGCTAATTCGCGAATAAATTACTGTTATTTGAGACAAAGCATGCTTAAATTATTATTCTACTCAAACACAGGTATTCCTTAATGTGCTAAACAGAAATTTGCTCACAACATATTAGACTAGCTAATATTCAATATAAGAAGGTTTATTATGTCGATTTTGCGCTTTGATGTTTCGTTGCTTCGGTGATATTTTAAATCGCCTTATTTCAACATTTTTTTATATTTATTTGACCCAGTAGTAATCACTCCGGACTTTGCGAGTGTCTGAGGTGTGTTAGGATTATATACTACGTCTTGATAATAATAATAATGGACCTGATGAGCATTATTCGCAAATACATAAACTCTATAGAGCCAAGTCACGTTTTGAGTACGTTCTGACTCCGTACTCAAAAGGTACATGGACAAAACATGGTTACAGTTAGACTTTTCGGTAACAATGCCAAGTAATTATATATATTCAGATGTAGAAATAATTATATAATATTCTTTAAACAAATTAAGAAATTTGGTATAGATGAAACCAAAAAAGGAAATTTAATAAAATTGTTAACGGAAAAATATCAAAAAGTTATAATATATTCTTCATTCAAATATAAAACGGACATAAATTTCCAATTAACTTTAAGATCTCCATAAACATATTTGTAAAAATTATGCCTTGTGTTATATCGGTCAGATAAAAAGGTCTTTGAGTAATGGGATTAACAGAAGATTGTAAATTCCACTTCATTAAGAATTAAATTATATACATTTTAGATAATGAATACAGATTAAAAAAATGAATTATCTCTGAATACTTACACTTAAAATGCAACCTTAATTCCGTTAAAATCAAACAGAATACGATTGCCTTAACAATATCTATGAATTTTTGCTACAGAATATCTGACGTGTATTTATTTATTTTATATCTATATTTAAATATGTTGTAATAAGCAAAAATATAATCGTCAATTAAAATGGCCCAACGTTATGTGCCATTTATGTAATAATAAATAATAATAATAATAATTGAAATGATTTTGCCCCACGTTGAGGTCGTCATTTATGTAATAAGTAAAAATAATTTTAAATTAAATGCATTGATTGTCCACACGTTAAGGCATCAAAATATGGTACTCAATAATGAAGATAATCAATTAAATTGAACTAATAAATGAAAATTATCTAATGAAAGTAGCATGAAATATTGACATTTATTTAATTTAATTAAACAATTAGTTTATTATGCAAAACTATTTTACCTTAAAACAAATTACTTGCTGAACTTTACAACAATTTTTATACAAAAATGTCCTTTTCTCTTACCTGAGGGTCTTTATTGGTCCTTTTAAATAAATAACAATTAATTTTACAATTTGCTATTGACAAATATTTTTAATATACTCTCGAAATTTAATCGAATAAAAACGATATAAAAACGAAATCTGACGATATTCGACCTTTTATTAACGTTTACAATTTTAATTTAAATGTTTCTTTTTTTTACTCACTGTACTCACTGTACTGGTACCAGGGCAATTGTAAAGATTCTGCAACGCACTTTCACCTCTCTCTCCGTTTTTGAACTAAGGTTCCCACAAGCCGAGGCACCTCGGCCTGTTCTGAGAGGTATATGTTCCGGGGTCGCAGACCTTGGGCATACGGCAAGAGTTGTCCGCTATTCCCATTGGAATAGTCGTCCATCTGCCTCCTAAACTGGTCGAGGCACGGAGAAGGAAATGCTGCGTCCCCACAGCAAACTCCTCTCCCGCTATCGGAAGGGCGTGGGACAAGTACCCAATGTCCGACCTACCTGATGCAGGTTTTTCTAGAGTTTTCCCTGCATTTCTTTAGGTGAATTCTGGGTAGGACCCTTAAAATATAGCCCGGGGACCCTAGTTAACCCTTGGCTACCTTCCTCTAACCTTCCGCATCCCCCCTTTCAAATACCTTCCTACGCTATTAAAGGAGATTGCCCTACGTGAATTATCCTCATGTAGCCTGTTGCCCTAAAAAAAACTTTCACCTCGAACGCTATTTGAATAGGCCATTTAACACTGAATTTATTTTTATACTGGTTTTCAAACACTTAAAAACTGTTGATCTCTTTCTGATTTTGTATGTTTAATTGTTGGTCGATCACACGCCGCACGCTAACAAATCTCTATTTACTGTTAAAGTTCTGAATATCTGTATTAATGTTCCTTAGATTCTGTGTTCTCTGTCAATCATTGGGAACTTGCAACGGAAAACTGGAGACTTCTACCACAAAATCATCAGCCTCTGATTGCAGACTGCTAAATTTCAATATCCTCCGTACTCGGCAATGTCTCGTGGCTGACTGTCCACACTAGCAACTTACGTGCGCTAAGTCCAAACAATACCTTCCCTGTTCAATATGATCGACCATATTATTGTATCTTTGTGTGTTCGTTGGTAACAATTCAGTTCCATAGTTTGTAAAATATAATTCTTAATTGTCCTTTTATCATTACAATATATATATATATATATATATATATATACTGTAATACCAATTAAACAAGCCATTAATTGTTTTAATATAATTAAATTGTTAGCGGTACGAATGCGTAAAGGCGACAATGAATGCGGGTTTTTTTCTTTGTTTAACAATGGAGCCCGCGCGCTTAGAGCACTGAGTATGCGCTTGGAGAACGGCAGCCTGGAATCGGCGATGAAAGGTGAAAGAGTCTCAAATCTGCGTACGAGAGATGAAACAGTTAAAAGTCGACGGGGACATATAATACAGTTCAGTTCACCTAGAGCAACAAACAGTAAAGTCTGCAGATATAAAGTACAAATGGCGAGATCCTGTATTTTTACATGAAAGCAAGCAAATATTTTTACGGAGATTTACATAATAATTGGCACACGGTGAAGCAAATGGTTGCTTCACGCTGATTGAACAATTTTCGCATAGAGGATACCGGCATCCACTAGCTGACCAAAGTGGCGGCTCGTCCGAGGTTCTAGATAGCAGAGGACGAGTATTTCAATGGTGTGAATTAAAAAATTTCAATGAAGTGTAGAGTCTGTGTAAAAATGGCTTTTTATTGTGGTAATTTTCAAGATACAAAAGAGAGATCTGGTACCGGACAGACATTCCGTGAGTAACAAAACTTTTATACAAATTTGTAAACGTTAATTAAAAAGGTATTGTCAGATTTCGTTCAGTTTTCGTTTCATTCAGTTTTCTTTTCACTTATCTTCATATTGTATTAGGATAACTTTTTATATTTGAATTGTTAATTGTCAGTTTACACATTGCTTTTGTTCTAATTATCAAACCCAGTAGTGACCCTGAGATATAGAGATCCGACGTATTTGATTGTAATGATATAAGAATTGTATTTTCATAAATGCCACGAATTAATAAATGAAAAATTAAAGTATTAGTTGTTAACTGGATTAAATTCGGCGTGCAAAATACATCTTATACAATGTAAATTTATCAACAGTAAATTTTAAATATTAATAAATTTTCGTTAATTGATTCATTAATAAACCCTAACAAGGTGTTTATTACATTTATGGCTTCACCAACGTGGAGCAAATTAATCGTTAACCTGTTGTTTATTACATCAATTTTCAATGTATAAAATGTAGGAATATATTTTAGTTTGTAACCAATGTCGAAGTTCTTGCAATTTAACGTCATAATTTAAATATATGATGATACTACACAGGTGACACTTCTCCGTATTAACGGAGGCGAGCACTAAAGCTATTTGAGTTGTTTTTGATGGAGGTGATAAGTCAGCATCTCGGGTCCATCTGCAGCTGTCAGTACCCGCGCCAATGTTATTCTACCCGCCCCTGGCACTTGAGGCGCGCTTTTTTGACCCCAGGAGATGGCTGCTGCACCCCCCTCTGTTCGATTGACGCATCAAACCGCGCAACAAAAGTGAACTCTGCCACTTGGCGAGGGGTTGGCCAGCTGGCGGGTCGCCCTTGGGAAATTACGTCGACAATGAGAGCAGGGTTAATCCCGCACAGGTGTGCCCGTTTCAACGGCTTCACCCGGGACATCTCATTAGGCGCAAATTGGCAAGCAGCTGTCATAGAGACAGTCAGCGACAACCAGCAGGAAACCTGCTTCCACGGCTGTACCAACAACACGAACTACTGGCTACAACATTTATCGCATGGGGAATATTAATAGAGGAATTTTTAATAAATGAGGGTAGACTTAAAATTTTAAAAATAATGCATGCCATTTTAATAGAATTTTATTATATAATCATAATTATTATAAATATTATAGTTAAGCTCCGGTTAGCAGCAAATTGAGAGATATCCGGGTTAATGTGGGACAATGTCTAAACATTGGAGACTGTTCGAAAACATTCATGGTGTAGGCAGAGGGAGAAACGTAAAGTTCCGTACATTTTTTAAATTCACATGGACGTTTATTTTACTACAAACTGATCTTTATAGAACAATGATTGGTTTTGTATATAACGTAAACTACTAAAATGGTTCTTGAGGCTAAGGTATTACTGATTAGTGTCTTTACAATTCTGGTAAATTAGCCTTCGCATATCATTAACACGCGCACTTGGTTGCACACTACGTTATGTTTTTGCTCAATCACTGGACTAACTCGAATGTCTTGATCGGCTTGAGTCTTCATTAATTGTGAAGTATCGATGATCTGTTCACAAGTTGGAGAATGCGTCGCTCATGACTTCTGGAAACATTATGAATGATATCATAATAATTAATAGGAATGAATGAATGGAACAGGACGTGAAGAATTGCGACAGTTCCTGGTTCCGAGGACATTTCTAGTGACGAGACGGCGTGGTAAGTAATAGACTCTATTTCATAACTTGATATAAATAGCTTTTACGAACATCAGTAATCATACATGGGCTTTTGGAACTTAGTTTGACTTTAATAATAAGAAATATAGCCAAATACAGACAAAATAAGTGATAATATAAATACCACACAACGTTTCTGGGATCCTTGTACCATTCTTCCGGTGCTAAGAAGAGTCTAGAGGGACACAACTGCACTCGTCGGTTGACAAAACTAAAAGTCATTACTTTGATTTTGTAAATAAATAGCTCAATCTACCACATGTTCTAATGTTTAAAAAAATCCTACGCTTGCAAAGTAAGTTGTATAAAGATCAACCCAAATAAAATTTTATGTCTGACATCCCGCAAGGGAAAGCAGGTTAATTGCACCTTTTGGTGGAGTTTCCTTATCTTTTATTATGTAGTAATGTGCTTACCAATGCAGTTTACATAACTCGGTTCTTTGGCGCAGTATTTCTGCGTGTGCCCAAATGCTTAACACCGTTTACGTGACACTAATCTATTTTTTGCTGATAGGTTGGATTTCTACTCGAATGTCAATGACGTCTTTTATTTCAAAGATTTTGTTAATGACTTCATCATGTTTAAACGACATCACCAAGTTGTTTTATTTGCTATTTTAATGTTGTTGTACCTGCAAGTATTTTGTATCCTCTCTTCCGCAGCTCGTTAATCTACTGGATGACATGAGTGATGGATTTTAGTAGCCATGGCTTTGAAGGTTTCTTGGCTCTTCGTGAACCTGAGCTCTCGTGAAGATTTCTCTCCTCATCTGATACATTGATTTTTATATTATTTTTGTTGATTAACTCAATTTTAATCAGCTAATGTGATAAGCTATGAGTTCATGGATTTCATTAAAGTTATTAAATCCATCCGCAATTATAGGCGGTTCTATCTTTTTGCTTTCTGTGGTATTTTGTCTATCTTGTGGGGGAGACAATGAAGTATCCATTTTCAATTCGGTTTTCTTTGATGAATCTTTGTAATCCTTGAGATATCCCATTGGTTTCTTACTAGTCTGCGATGTTGAAGGATTTTGGATCGAACTGTTTTCTATTCTTATAAGTTTAAAGTGTAATATGCATTGAAGATTATTTAATTGATCAATAATCCTGTCTTTTTCATTCTCCGATCTTTGCCATATAGCAAATAGTAATTTTTCATTTTGTGATCTTGCATAATTTTCTGGTAAAAGTGAGTTGTTTTGTTGAATTAATATCGCCTCGTTCGACGTTTCTGTTAACGATGTTTGATGAAACATACGCGATAGCTCGGCGACCTCGATACCCAGAACCAGATAAGACTCGTGTTGGACACTCGTAAAGTAAACACGACACGATGTTCGCGCCTTGAAGGTCAGGCTTCAACTTATTCCGTACGTTACCGTAACTGTTGCTATAGGCCAGGATCATCTGCTGATATCCCAGGCTGGATATCATGGCTATATCGGCGATATGGGTAGCAGCTGGATCCTCCGCTGGGAATTTTCCTGGCGTCGGCTGATGATGATCCTGGTCCACCGCGATGAAACAGGTGTCATGACGGAGCGTAGCTGTGCAACCTGATAGTATTTTAGTAATTACAAGTCTGATGTATTTATGTCCTTTCCTCCGGTATCCAGAAAAGAGCTGATCTTCCCACTCCACTCCATTCTTTCTCATTTTTCTATTCCGCAAAACATACTTCCCGTCCCTCACGGCAATGAAATTTTGGGCAGCGCCACTGATCGTAAAAATACTGTTGTAGAAAAAGGTGGCGTCTGACCTATGTATTTATGGCTCATTCGGCTACAAAAGGTAGGATTTTATAGTTGCCTACGGCTTTTCCCACGATGGGCCGGGAATTGGCTGCGCTGTATCCTCCGGTTGTTATTTATTGGCAAAGGAATACCTGTTGTCCTGGCGACTGCTAATTATTTTATGTGCCGGGTGATATTTTCTTCCACCATTGACAGGTGTTATGTAAACCAATCTGCTTTCTCGCCTGGCTAAAATTAAATACATTGGGCCCAACTCTCACCAAACGGAAACATTCTCAATTTGCTGCTTGTTAGAGGCAGATCACCTTCCGCAGATAAAATAATTTACGATTACTGATATTAAAAATAATACTAACAATAATATTTATATTTTTAAAGATTCTGCAATTGCACAGAATTACATTATACTACCCTTCATCATCCCTTAATTAATTGCTACTCATTTAATCAGTGACATTTGTAGCGTAGAACTTCAAAGACGCATTTGGATCATGCTTTCAACAGCTTTCTATAAAACACTCGCAATTAACAAAATTAAACAGAAGTAGGACAGTTCTAATCCGTTCACTTAAATATATAGACCTCCAGTTTTACGTTCTATGAATGGATGGATTCGAACGTTAATATTTTAACCCGATGACATTAAAATATATTTTCTTCTTCACTGAAGATTAACACTTTAACCGCGAAGAATATTTTAGTTTAATTTAATTTAATTTAATTAACACGACATTTTAAAATATTTACATAATTCAAATGTCAACTATGCAAATGACTTTGTGATTTTCTACATTTTGATATTCTAAATTCCACTATTATTATAGTTAATACTCATGCTTCACCTAAGAAGGTTTTTTGGAATCAGAATCTGCAAAACAATCCAAAATTATGCCACTTAATTATCGTCATAAATAAAGAGAAGACTTATTCGACATCTACTTTCACACATTTTACATGATTGCATCTACCTAGCAAGGCTAAGGGAAATAATTTAATTCTATAACCTTTACCCTGTATAACCTTTTATATCTGACCTTACTTTCGATATCCTTTTCACTTCTAAATCGCACAACAGTTGCTACACTGTTTTTATGGTGTTACCAGAATCTACTCATTCAACCTTTGCCGCAGTTTTCTGACAATTTGTAATGTTTTTTTTTAAATTTTTCTATTGTGCTCCACTATTGAGTTAACTAGGTTAAAATATTTGCATTTAGAACCCTTTAAACCCAATTTCAAGGAATGAACTGTAATGAATTTCACGTAAAGGTGGAGACACACTGCTATCACGTCACGTACTGTCACGCGACGTGCCGGCGAGAAAGTTGAAGAGTGACTACTGCCTGTCACGTCACGTGGTTCACGGCCAGAAAACCTTCTGCTTTGATTTGATAAGTGACAGCTGCTCGTAGCTCAGAGCGTTCTTTCTTCACTATACCAGTTTACATCTGTGTAGCTATCAGCCGTACATTACGCCTCTAATCTAATACCGTTACGGAAATACCAAGTAATGCTTCCGTTTGAAGTCTAAAACTAGAGACAGTAACTTGTAATACAAAATATTATACAGATTCTGTTTGTTTTGTGTTTGATTCTAAATATAATACTTATGTCCATGTACTGAGATACGCCCAACTTATTTGGCGTTATTAAATAACAATAAAAGGACCTGACTGAGATAGTAAGCCAGCTTGATATTTTTTTTATCCTTTCAAATAATGAAATGAAATGTGAAAAGTAGCGGTCATATATTTAAAATTCAATCAAATGATGATAACTCGTGCAATTATTTTTCTTTCATTTGAATTTAGGTGTATTTTCGTAAATTTTAGATGATTCTTTGAAACCCGATACTACGTTAAGAAGATAATTAAATTCTCTATAACTTTCCTTCGATGAGAAATTAGTGTACGAGTGACCATTGTGGAGATATCAGGCAGGAGTTATACCTTCATAATGTTTAAGTTTTAATGTATTATTAACAACAAATAATAATACTTCAGGTAATTAAGTAAAATAATTATTTGTTCTATTGGAAAAAAGCGACGTGGGATCCTCAAGCGCCTTTCATAACGTTTAAAACAGAATATAGATTGACATCAGAACGTGTGCGAGCGCAGATCATAGATACGTGACAGCGCGCGACGACCCGTGGCATCACAATGCCGTGACGTACCGTGATAGAAGAGTCTCTCTGGTCCGTAAGACATTGACAGTTAGTATCGCACACTTTTGGGCCTTCACGTTAAATCACGTGACAGTGATGGCAGTGGATCTCCACCTTAACTCGCCTGATCCTGAAACCCGTGATTTATGCTACAATTGATTACTAAATATTTGATGTCCAAACTAGATCTCTTTAAACTCCTAATGTCGCTTAATTTTAATTTGTATTTTTTTATATTATTTCTGCAAATATCATACGGTAGTGTGCCGAAAGTCTGGCTTTAGAATTGAGAATGGTTCGTTAATATTATAAATAATAATGCTTCTGTGAAAATTTGGAGTTTCGACGCACTTTATTCCCCATTTTCTTTTTATTGGAAATTTTAAACTTTCAGTAATTTAGAGGAGTTGATCCCAAAAGTATGCATTCATTCAAACAAATAATAAACCTTGCAGACAGCAAATAATTGTTACTGCTCGAGGTTACGTCTCACTAATGGATCATGTTTAAGCTAGCTAAAAAGCGATTGGATAAATCCGCCACCCCTCTTTCAAATACCTTGCTGTGATCAATAAATAGTTCTCGGTATTCCCACGGATTTTGCATATTTATATTTACACGCAACGTTTCGACGCCTAGAAGATGACGACAGAGCTTTTAGTCGTCGAAACGTTGCGTGTAAATATAAATATGCAAACCCGTGTGAATACCGAGAACTATTTATTGAACAACTACACCGGGAAAGACTTCAATCTTTGACCTTGCTATGCTATTAAAGGAGAGTTGCTACCACGTGGATTACCCTAATGTAGCCTGTTACTCTAAAAAAAATAACAGTTCAAAGTTTGACTGAACTTTATATAGGTATACTGGGTGCATAACAACAATGAAAGATATAATTACAGATTTACAGCAGAACACAAACAAGATATTCGTTATTAGTCATTGCGACAGGCTTAAAATTGTTCACTTCAACACACACGAAGGATATTACATTGGGAATATTTTTAAAATGTATCATATTTATGGTAATACGACCGCAATCAGGCATTGAAATCTATTTTATACGATGCCACACTATGATTGGCAGAACTTAATGGGTGCAGTGTTGCATTATGCTTTATCGTAGCAAGTTTTGTGTATTGATGTATGAGCGAGGTATCACATTTCGTTTACTTTTTCCGGGATGAAAACGAAACCGTAGTGAAGGGAGGACGCTAACAGCCTGGGGCGGGACACGAGAGGCTTAATTTGCGGAATCCTGATTGCTCGCTCCGCTAACGACCGCTGAGGATTGTGTTGCTAGGCAACCTCAGCTGTTGTCCTGGCAACCACGAGATCCCCAGATCGTCGCTGGTACATGGTTTCCTGAATTCTTAGCAGCGAAATGGCTTCCGAAGTCCGTCGAACACAGCACGCGTCTGAATGGAAATTACCTAGCGAATTTTATGAATATAAATTTAAAATGAAAAAAACTTACGTCTGATTGAAAATAATTAATAAGACAGCCAATTGAGACAAAATAAGTGATACTATAAATACCGCACAACGTTTCTAGGATCCTTGTTCCTTTCCTCAGGTGCGAACAAGAGCCTAGAGCGACGCAACTGCACTTGTCAGTTGACAAAAATCAAAAACGACGAAAACGCAACGACAATGGAAGAGCCGAAGGATTATCGTCACAATAACGGAGTAACGACATAGCAATTGTTGAGTTTCATTGTGTCTGTCTGTACATTAATTACTATGATGTTTGATTTAATGTCGTGTCAAGGAACATATGTCTAATATCAAACTTCCCAACGATAAACAATCTGTAGTTTCCAAACATATAATCAATTCGAAACGTACATTTGATTGGCAAAGGGCCAAGATTTTAGACCTTGACACCAGATTCATTTCACAAATGCATCACATTAAATCAAACTTCACAGTTGTTAATGTACAGACAATATAAACTCAACAATTGCTACCATCCCTTATAATTACGCTAAGCATTCTGTTTTCCCATTGTCGTTGATCCCTTATTGTTACACTAACCCTTCTGCTCTGCCATTGTCGATACGTTTTCGTCGCTTTTGTGTTTTGTCAACTGATGACTGCAGTTGCGTCGCTCTAGACACTTCTTCGCACCTGAGGAAAACAAGAAGGATCCCAGAAACATTGTGTGGTATTTACATGAACACTTATTTTGTCAGAATTGGCTGTCTTTCTTATTAAATATAAATTTAACTAAAATACTCATAAATATTACTCTTCTAACAGTTTTGAATAGTCCCACTGTCAACTGTTTAGTATTTTAAAAATTATGTCAATATTGAATACAAGTGTGTTCGAGGATAGTAACTATTCGGCTTGAGATAAGAATGATCGCTAAACCGACAACGAAAATATAAATTTTATAGATTTGATATTTGAATTATTGTTATTTTGACTACGGTATCCTTTATTTGAAGCAAATTCATGTAATCAATCCTGTAAATCCTACCATGAAATGAAATGATCACACGACAAATTACTCACATAACAGTAGAGAACTTTGAAATATAATATAAGTATTTCATTATTCTTGATTAGGAAATATTTTATCCGAATTGGAAAATCTGAATTGATGTTTACTTTCTTGAATCACATTTGAAATGTAATATGTTCCAATAACGTGATGTAGAAATTAAGACTTCAACATTTGTTACGTTATGGCAGAAGAAGAAAGATGATAGACAAGACTTTCATGTAAAGAGGGCAGAGATAGGAAAAACCGAGAGGTTGAATATATTGACATCCATCAAAATTCGCCTTTTAACGATCTATACTAACAACGGTAAGTCTGTACGGGGTAATTCATACGCTAGTATTAGGGAGTCTATTTCACAATCAACGAGTAAATGTGAACTTGCATGTTTGGATGGTTCAAACCATTCGTAATAGGCTAAGTGGTAACTCCGGAATTGTGTTTTCTTATATACCCATGAAAGGTTGGACATTATGCTCAAATCATATTTTGTTAGTATTCTGTAGTTCGTAAAAGATAATGCCCGTTTGTAATATTCGTATCGAACGCAACGTGTTCAAGAAATAACCTGAAATTCTATTGAGATACTAATTTTCGTAATATTTCATATTAATGAATCACAGTGAATTCTAACGACATTTAGTTTAAAAAATAAGAATTTAGTTTCATACAAAAGTTAATCGATACAGTCTCCCTTAAAACACATGAAGAAACGACAGCGACCATAATTTATTTCGTTTATGCATTTCTATGGAAGTAATATTTTTACTGCAGACTATTCTCGATACTTCTGCATCAGTTAACAGTCAAATGAACAGAAAAATGTCCACACAAATGATACGATATTAATTGCTAGGATCATAAGACTTAATTAATATTACGAGCTTCCAAACATACATCGATAAGCGTTTCTATCCCGGCATCCTAATTATATAGTTCACAAAATTTCATCTCCTCTCTTTATTATATCATACAAATTAATTTATTATTTAAAAAATTTGTTTATTTTAGAAATTTGATTTAGATAAGTAGCTTAAAACATAAATGGCTAGAAATATCCAAAACAATTCCCATTTTTAAATCGTATATTCTACGCAGTTTCATTGAACTAAAATCACTAAGCTTGACTGATCAAATTATTAACGTTCAATGCGCTTTTGCGAGGATTTCGGACTATTTTGTAGATATTACACAGAATTGATCTTGGTTCTTCATTGTCATGTACCTCTCGGGTCTTTTTTCGATTTTATTCTAGTTATTTATTATTATTAATATTAGTGTAATTTCCATAACAGACAAGTTTGTGGAATGTTTCACCGAAGAGTCGTAAAGTTACGTAAAGCTTTCTTCCCGTATGGGAATGAGTTTAAATCGTTGTTTTGTACGTATCCGAGAGGAGCAACTGGTCCGACGAGCCGTTTAGATGCTGTACGCGTAGTTTACGATGAGCGTTGAACTGTACTGCATAATTGAGGAACCGAGGCCTGCTGTCAGCTGGGGAGACGCCATGTCGCCCGCCGATAATTGGCTCTGAGCGCGCCAAATGTCGCCCAAACGGTCAGCCACCTGTCACTCTCTCACTGTCACAAATAAGCATCACCTGTCACGGACTTAACGAATCACGTACGTCTAATATCTTCAAATATCCTTAATGGCACACATTTCACCTTATTTTTGAGTTAATCACCCCTCAATTCGAAAGATTGATCAAATTTCGTTGTTCGTATAAGATTTGATGTAATAAATACAATTTCAATTTAACAATCATGTAAAATGAAAAACAAAAATTCTGAATGAAAATAATGAATAAGAAAGATAGCCAATTCAGACAAAAAAGGTAATGTAAATACCACACAACGTTGCTGGGATCCTTGTCCCTTTCATCAGATGTTAAGAAGAGCCTAGAGAAACACAACTGCACTTGTCAGTTGACAAAACTTAAAGCCTTTCAATCTTTTCAATATATATTTTTTAAATTTAGTAATAAGTTCACATTCTGCTGAAACTCAATTGAAAAGAAGATATACAATTTTTTAATTTTTATAAATAAACGACCTGACTACCAAATTTTTGTGAAAGCTTCATACCTGAAGACGTCGCAAATCAGCGACTAATTTTCTTTAAATAAATATATTTTATCTGACTTAAAATTTCCTGTTAACAATTTACATTGTTAGAAGTCAGTGAGTGTTTTACACTATTAAATTTTTGAATAAATTAAACAGATATATTTCTCAGTTAACTTTAATATAATTTTATTTACGCATACACGCCGAATTAGCTTATAAAAGATATGCAATAAATTGAATATTAATATTAAGGCTATAGAGGGTAAATTTTCAAAGGGCTAGTATTGGGCAGTGGAATCAATGGAACTATGAAACAATAAATGAAAGAATAAATACAGTAACAGTTCGAAAATGATGTAATTTGACAATTTAGAGCTCATAAAGTCGTGTATAATACCACACCACATTGACAGCTTAGCCATGACAAAATTACAGTAGCAATTGTCTTTTAGTCCGTTCTCCTCCAGTAAACTTGAGCAGATTGTCTTTCAGACTACCTACCTCCAGTAATTTCTTTACACCTTTTTGTATGTTAACAGAACTCTCCCCTTTATAACTTTTATCCCTGGTACGTTACTAACTCTAGAATCCACAATGACCTTAATATTCCCTCAACCCAACAAACTATAATACAAAACGCCATAATCTAACGTAATAGAAATCACCACTTCAATCCCATTATCTCAAATACAGAATCCCAACATCCTCCACATAAACCCCTCAGAAGGCTAAAAAGAAAACGACAAATTGACCTGGCAACCAGCGCAAATTAACACACACACACGCATGTGTCTGTATGTATATATGTATGTATGTGTGTGTGTGTATGTATGTCTGTGTGTGTATGTATGTATATATAGATTACTTCCTCAACTACTCACTCAAGAAGCAAGTACATTTCTTCAAGATAATTGTAACATGTTGAAGTTATCAAAGTTATATCACAATTGTAAAATCTTCGGATTAAAATTTTTTCTGCATGTTTTAAATAATAATAATAAATATATGTTAACAGAAGCTCGAGAAATGATCTCGGGAATTTTTATTGAGTTCCGGGGATTTCACAGACAACAATGTTACAACAATAGTCACCTATGTCTATGGTGGGGATATTTTCCTTGGGGAATTCTCTGGTCTGTGGCACACTTGTTTCTCACCCAGTGAAACCCTCACGAAGCTTTATTTGGTTCGTGCCAAGAAGAAACGACAATGTTATCTGCAGTCTCCCCTGTTTATCGGGTATTTTTCCAAGCAACAAATGAAGACTGGAGTGGGCCTTGTACTGCGGGGAATTCTATCGGGGATTTTGTTACGTTTGTTACACAGTGATGGGGCCCTGAGTGCAGGGTTCTATATGACAAGCCAGCTCCAGAAAGTTTCGGATTCCCGGGTACACAAGTGCAAAAATTTCACTGACAACCTTATTTAATAGTTTTATGATTACTGTTACAGAGATGGTAAGTATATTGACGGATGTAACCGAATCAGCGCAGCCCTATCTCATGAAAATTGATTTAGCAGGTTACGGCACAATGGGAGGTAAATGAGGTTAACCCTAAATAAACATTGAAATAGTAACACTGAAGACGACGATATATATGTGATATAATAAAGATAAACCTAAGATTTACTGGAAATATGCGACGTTTGCTTAGTGTTTTTGTTCCTGTTACTCCTTGTAAGTATTATTGTTACTAACCAATACGTAGGAGATAAATAGAATTATTTTCCAGAAACAGCAAAACTTTTAAAATAGTTAAGTTTACTCTTTTTAATTCTACCGTACCCAGTCATTTATTCTTCTAAGATCGATTCGTCACTGTTACTGCCATTTCTTCCTCTTTTTATTTTGCCTGCAAAATCTCGCAGCTAAAGGGACTTTTTATATGATTCTATAAACAAGCGAGATATATTAGGAGTAACGTTTGTTTTCGGCGAATTTGCACCGTTTCGCTTGTGTACAACAAGCATTTTCGGAACTAGGCCAACACTGATGAATTTCCCATTCGCTTCTCCATGCCTGGACCAGTTTAGGAGGCAGGTGGCCGACTGTTCTTATAGGAACAGCGAACAACTATTATCGTATGTACAAGGTCTACGTCCCCGGAACATACACCTCTCAAACCAAGCCGAGGTGGCACTGTTTGTAGGAATCTTAGTTTAAAAGACGAAAGGGGAAGAAATCCTGAGAGATTTCGTCTTCGTCTAGTTCTTTGTACAAAAACCTTTGTTCAGATCACTCGTATGTAGCGAAAACTCAGGCGAAATTATATTCCAGTGTTGATCGTAATATTCGTTGCCTGGTAAAATTCATTATTAAAATGAAAAAATTACGTCTCATTAAAATAAATTAATAAGAAAGATAGCCGATCCAAACCAAATAAATGATAATATAAATACCACACAACGTTTCTGGGATCCTTGTGCCTTTCATCAGGTGTGAAAAAGAGACTAGTGCGACACAACTGCACTCGTCAGTTGACAAAACTCAAAAGCGTAAGGTTCCCAGAAACGTCGTGTGGTATTTATATTGTCACTTATTTTATATGAATTAGGAATTCCCTCTTATTAAAATTCAGTATCCCGTGAGTTTTGCACATAATTTCCCTCCTTTACGTCCTGAAAGCGGAAGAGAGACGTTGACCATCAGGAAATTGATCATTAACGTCACTAATGATGCTATATGGCAGCAAAGGCTCAAATAGGTACTTTTATAAACAACATGTTGATCGGATCGTTATGGCCTTTTATAAAGTTATATAAAGGATGTTTAGATGTAGAAATAATAGTTATATATTGTTTAAATAAATTCAGAAATTAGGTACGGATGAAAGCAAAATTGGAAGTTTAATAAAATTGTTAACATAAAAAGACCCAAAAGTGTTATCAGACATTCTTTACGCAAATATAAAACGGACATAAACAGCCGATCAACACATTTGATCTGCTGCTTTATTACGCATATCACCCCCACCACACACACACACACACACACACATATATATATATATATATATATATATATATATTGTATTGAATAGATAACTTAAAATGAATTTGGCCCACGTTGAGGGTGCCAATTTATAATGAATAAGAAATAATTAAAAGAATTAAATGGTAGGCAATACGTTAATAACGCCAATTTGTAATGAATTGAATATTAAAATAATTACATGGTTGATTAATGGATTAAGTTTATTTTATTAAATTTCAAAAAATGAAAAGAATGCAACATGATCTACCAAATTTTAATTTCACAAAATAATTAATTTATTCTAAGTAAAAAAAATTAAAACATTTCTCGACGTGATTATTTACATTTCAGTTTTGCTATTTTACAGATTTTATCAACTATCATCTCTGGGTCGTTTATTTGGGCCTTCTAAATAAAGAACCAGACTTTTTACATTTAAATTAAACAATCAAATTCTTTTACCACCTTAAAGTTAAACAATAAAATAAACGTGAAACCGAAATCTGACGATTTGATCCTTATTTAACGTTTACAAAACCTTTATTAAATTTCTTTCTACTTACCGTCTCTTTGCTGGTACCAGGCTTACGTTTTGGGTTCAGATGCACTACACTTTACACATTTAACAGGCCATAAATTCACTGAATTTAAGTTGATTATAAAACACTGTCGAAAACTTTGGTATCTCTCAACTGGAACGACTACTCCGTCTAAATTAATGGTCAGTCAGATTGTTACCAACTCTTTCTTGGTGAAATTCGTGACGGTCTCTTTACTTATTAAATTTTTACTGCGGCTTGACTTATTAAGTTACTTTCCTGCAACTTTACTCGATAAATTTCTGTCCAAACATTTACTCGATGAATTACTGTCCGAAACCTTTTTTGATCAATTTCAACCTGCTACCTTTCTTGATGGATATCTACCCGCAACAGCCTCTGCCGTCAGACTCCAGTTTTAGAATTCCTGCTGCCGACAAAGGCTCGACCGTGTTTACCCATTGTTGTCTTCTATTTTCGCCGCTAACAATCCACCACAAATTTCCAATTATCAAATCACTAATGGCCTCTAATTAATATATATATATATATATTGTGGTAGTTAAAAAACATGTAATTATTTATTGAACAAAATTTTACGATTTTCACTGTTGGCGGCGTAAGTATAAGAATCGTGTACTATAATATGGGGCAATAATGCTTGCTTGCTAAGCGCATTGTCGCGAAGGCATGGCTGGACGCGTCGAACTTTAGTGTGTGTTGGGAGTTGGTGGAGAATATAGCCGAATATGTTCTGAAAAGCTTTAGTGTGTGTTTGGATTCGGCGGAGAGAGAACTTGAAATACAGAGTTTGTTCTGGAAGGCAGCAGAGACAAAATATTTTAAATTCCCAAGTTTTAAAATTACGAGTCGACAATCGGAGTTATTTCTCAATTGGCAAATTCATGCAAGCAACATTGGCAAATTTATGCAAGCATCAAAGATTTGAAAATACGATATCAACTGTAAAGAGCAGGAAGTGTTGTGTCTAAAAATTACAACAATATTAACACATTAAATTCAGTGAAATATGGCCGGTCTGTGATGTGATTTAACAATAATAAAGTGATTATGATCCCCTTCTAACAGAAAAATGTAAAGTAAAAAAAAATTATTATCTGTAAACCTAATGTAAATAATATTTATCGTCAGATTTCATCTTTCACTAATTGTTTAAGCTAAGAATTTTTCACTTTATAAGTTTTAATTGTCTTGTGGTAACATTCTTTATTGGAGGCCCGATAGTCGGCCCTGAAATTAAGCCGTGGCATTTTACCAACTTGCAACATAATTTTCTATAGTGATAATAATTTTTTTAATAAATTAACTTTGTTTTATATTTTAAATTCTGTTTTTCATTTAAAATCGTATCATTCAACTATTAATTACGTTAATTTAAAATCTAATTCAATTGTGTT
This sequence comes from Zhengitettix transpicula, assembly GCA_037074705.1. Classification (NCBI taxonomy): domain Eukaryota; kingdom Metazoa; phylum Arthropoda; class Insecta; order Orthoptera; family Tetrigidae; genus Zhengitettix; species Zhengitettix transpicula. The sequence goes on along the minus strand of CM073590.1, from coordinate 69,789,633 downwards.
TATAAAATTTATGCCTCAACGGGAGGTAAATTAAAATCAAATAATTTAAATTAACATAGTGTTTACTACAATATATATAACCTCTCACAGCTGAAATCTTTTAGTACCTTGCAGAATTAACTTTTACTTTGCTATAAAATCATATACCGTACGGTCAGAACTAAAATATTCCCGTACCCTAACATATTACTCTCGTTAAAATAAAAAAAATTACGTCTGATTGAAAATTAATATATATATATATATATGCTCATCCTGTTAGGTGCAGTATTGTCTGGAGATTACAAACGTTTTCAAACTGCTACATCCGCACCTTTCGCGGATCAAAATTTCATATAATCGTAAAGATGAAATCTATTTTGCAGTTCTGCGAAGTGTGACATAAATATAAGGCAACAGCATCAATGCAGTGCATTGAAAATGTTTCCGAGGAGCGCCGAGCTGTAAGCACCTGTTCCTCATAAAGAAACAGATCTAAAAATGATTACGCGGTCACGACGCAATTCCACGGTCCACGACGCCTCTCCCACGAATCCCTCATCTTCTGAGATGGATGGACAGCTGCGGGCTCCTTCAATGGGAACCTCTGTTTCATTCATTTCCAAACCCCTCACAGCTAAAACCCTTTACTTCCTAGCCTAATTAACTTTTACTTTCCTATAAAATCACATACCGTACGATCAGAACTAAAATATACCTGTATGTTAACATATTACTCACGTTAAAATAAAAAGTTTACGTCTGATTGAAAATTAATAATACAGACAGACAACAGAAGTGGTAATATAAATATCACTCAACGTTTCTGGAAGACTTGTTGCTTTCTTCAGGTGCAGGAAAAACGCAAGAGTCTAGACAGACAAAACAACACTAGTTAGTTGATAAAACTCGAAAGTCTTGAAATTTTTTTTCTAGAACTGAAGAAAGGAACAAGGTTTCCTGAAACATGGTGTGGTATTTATATTATCACTTCTTTTGTCTGTATTTGGCTATCTTTATTATTAATATTCAAGTTGTTGACAGATACGTATGTACAAGTAGGATGTGTGACGATTATCGTTTCTGCGCCAATACGAATAAGACATCAAGTTTTTACAAATATTTTTGTGTTTTATCTTGTACTTGACAAGTGTTTTATTTTAAAATTTGAGTATTCTAAGAAATGCATCAAAATATTATGTAATAAACAACTTGATCAGAGTATCAATTCTATCAGACTGTATAATTCAATAATGTTTTTATCTGCAGAAAGAATATCACACAATGACGAAAGAAAGAAATATTACCGGTGACTTAAGTGAAGGCTTTTATTCCCAAGTACAACTTGGTGTCAATGTCTAAAATCTTAGTATTTAGCCAATCAAATGTATGTTTAGAACTGATTATATGTTTGAAAATTTATAAATCTAATCCTCAATTTCACTATTTCAAGTTTAATCAGGTTCACTATCAACAAATCAAAGGTTCTCCCATGGGAGGCCCCGTTAGTTCTTTTTTTTCTGAGATTTAGAAAATTCTTTTCTTTCTCTATTTCCTATCCAACCTATTTGTTACATCAGATATGTAGATGACATTTTTTTATTGTTAATACCTCTCAAATCAACCTTATAGTCAGTAATTTCAATAATTATCATCCCAACTAACAATTCTCCCATGACCTTGAATCTAACCATTCTCTTAATTCCCTTGATGTCACTGTATCCATTCACAATACTTCCATTCTCACCAAATGGCTCAGAAAACCTCCATACTCTGGACGTGTTCTCAATTATCTTTCTGATCATCCTCCAAACCAAAATAGAGCTGTGGTATACAATCTTGTAGACAGAGCCATATTACTTTCTAATTCCAAGTTCCATCAACACGACTTAAATATTGTCCGAAACATTTTAATCTGGAAATTAATCTTTAAATTTTATTATTAAACACATAAACAGCAGACTGAACAAAACCCAATATCCTACTGTCAATTGTACCCAAACACCAAAAAAGCCTATTTTTTTCTCGTACTCGCTTATTAAAAATTTCTACATCACAAATTTATCCAAATATTCAAAGAATATCAAATATCCATCATTTACAGATCCACTACTAACCTTTCCTTCTTGATTAAAAACCACAAGGACCCACTTGACACCTGGAGCAAACATTGTGTTGTTTACAAAATCTAGCTCTAATTGTAATTCCTGCTACACAGGGCAAACAAAACGATCCCTTAATACACGTATCAAAGAACATGTGTCTAATGTCAAACTTCCCATTGATAAACAATCTGTAGTATCTAAACATATCATCAATTGTAATCATACACTTGATTGGCAAAATGCTAAGATTTTAAACATTGACACCAGGTACAATTCCAGACTAATTTCAGAGATGCTTCACATTAAATCACAGCTATTAATGTACAAACAGACACAATGAAACTCAACAATTGATATGATCCGTTATTATTACGCTTTCGTTTCGTTTTCGTCGCTTTTGAGTTTTGTCAACTGACAAGTGCATTTATGTCGCTTTAGGCTCTTCTTCATATCTGACGAAAGGGACAAAGAACCCAGAAACGTTGTGTGGTATTTATATTATCACTTTTTTGTCTTAATTGGCTGTCTTTTTTATTAATTACGCAATATCCTCGCCATTACTAGGCCACATCCTGATTTCCCTATCTAAATATTCAGTTCTGGAATGGATCACTCTTCTCTACCCAGTATGACTCTACTGTAATTCCACACTGCACTAATCCAAAGTGAATTAGCTATTTCAAAAAGACTATATCTGTAATTAATATATCAAATATTTAATTATAAATAAGTAAATCGCGATTTTTACAAGAAATAAAAATTTTGCTTATGGAATTTAAAAAATGGACTCTTTATCTCGAGATACATTAGAATGGGAATATTATTTTGGAAAAATTAAATTTAGTTCCGTATAAACCAAATCTATTATCTTGCTAATACTTGATGTTCGTAAACGTAAACTTTTCGTTAAAAGATCACTTTTTCTTTATAAAGAAACACTATATTTTACTTTATTTTACCAATGGCACGACACATGACAACTTTCGAGGATAAAAACAAAATAAATATGTTGATTAATTAATTGCTTAAAAAGTTGTCAGAGCGGTTTCGAGCTACCTCTAACATTAAGTTAAGTTCCCGATCGAGTATGATGGATCTCCCGATTAAAAAACAAACAAACAAGGTTTTGCAGGCAATTCACAGTATTTGCAAAGTTATTACCGGCGTAATATCGAAAATAGAAACAATGCTTTTACAAAATCAAAGTTTAGAACCAACTCCCCCAGCATGTTCCTCTACATCACCCGGGAATTCTTCCATTTGGGAAAAAATCAATAAAACAATAAATCCGTTCCAATAAAGGCATGACGCGCAATCTGCAGCTATTGTTGAAGTAGATACATATTTATCAACTTCAACAATAGCTGCAGATGCGCTATTCTAGGAAGCTCCTGTATCCCACGTTATAGTAATTACTTTAAAAATGGTTGTTAATCCAGGTAACTTCCGCGCCCTGGGAGTACATCGTTTCCAAAACCGGATAAATATGCACCGACCAAGGAAGCAGGCTAACATCCAATAAAATTATATAAATTATATTTATAAACCATAATACACAGTAAATAATTTTTATATGTTCTTTTCTAGATTTAATTTTTCTTCCAAATTTGCGTTTTTTCGCGTGAAATAGGTGTCTATCCCCAGCCGTTTAGGAGATATAGCCGCTTTTTTTCAAATTTTGCTCGTTTTCTCTGCGTCTTATCGAGTGAATAAGGTATCTATTCCCATGGAGGCGGCCACGCTGAACACGATGGTGTTGACCGCAGGTCGCTAACTGCAGCCGTTTAGGATATATAGCCGTTTTTCTTTCTTTTTTTTTTAAAAAAATTGCTAGATTTCTACTAAATCTGCGTTGTTTCGCATGAATAAATATGCACCGACCAAGGAAACAGGCTAATATCCAATAAAATTATATAAATTTTATTTATAAACCATAACACACTGAATAATTTTTATATGTTCTTTTCTAGATTTAATTTTTGAACTAGATGGAAATTTATTTCCATAATTGTGTTGCTATAAAATGTAATGACAAAGGAATTTTTCGGACAAGGGATCTCAAAACTCCAGATGAAGGAATATAAATTTAATAACTTTTTTTGGTCTAACTTTCTAAGCGTTAAAATGCTTTTATTTTCATCTATAAATTAATATAATAAATTTATTCAGTGCCATAACAATTACAATATAAGTATCGGTATTAATATTGAATGTATAATATGTAGATATATATTGTAGTAGATTTGTTCGTTCACTTACCAAGTTTTAGGCAACAACTGCGACGATCCTTTGCCGACTCTTTATTTCCGTGATGAGGAATAATTTTCAGAGTCTATCATACGTGCACGAATCATAATATTTGTCGGTACTATGTTGGTAGTCAGGTTATTTTATCAAGTAAGTAACCAATCTTTGTTGATTTTAATAATGTATTTCTCGAGACAAGAAACATTGACTAGTCAAGCGTGGTTTCGATCTACACAACACGCAGAATTAAATACATTTTTGTATAACATATTTTATACGATGTCCGTGCCTCGTATTGAGTGACCATCCACTCGCACAGAAGCCATAATACGAACTGATATTACAAACAATTCCACTGGCGCGCCAGTCACGATTGTTGGGGTTCTGGCCGCCACGAGAGAACTTAACAATACAAAAAATACTTAACAACATATCCAAATTACACTGTACTAACGTTGATATGTTACGAGATATATATTGTGGTAATTCAAAGGAAGTAATTAATTAATAAACAAAAAAACAAGTTGAACACAAGAATGTGGCAATAATGGCATGTTTGGGGTATTGTAAGTTGGCTCGCTAGACGGAGTGTGTGCGCCAGTCGTCGTGGAAGTTTAGTTGTGAACAGACCAGTAGTAAAATATCCAGAAAGTATCTGGTTACTTGTAAGGACAATAGCTCATCCCGTTATTGCCGATTGGAGAGACACGAAATTCAGGCACATAGATCATTACATGACGCTACGGGTCACGGGTACTTTAGAGCCTATCAACACCGTTTCAGTCTGGACGACGGAGCAGCACGTCCATGGTGTGACCCTGTTATAGAGGACGTGCAGCACGTTTTCTGCACGTGTCCCAGATTTCACAAGTTAAGGGAAGAACTCTCCGCTTGTCTCGGACTAAACCTAACGCCGGACGACATAGACAGTGCGAAACTGTCTTCAGTGGATAACTAGAACCAAATTAGTGACTTTGCCGCAGTGATCTTAAAGTTACTACGGGCAACCGATAAGGAGAGAAAATATAGTAGGAAATATATAGGATAGATAGACTTAGTTCGTAATTTTGAGGAATATATTTGGCATAGATTAGGGGACTAAATTGAATTAATATTGTAATAATTAACTAAAGTGGGTGCTTTAAAATAAAAAGATTATTAAGGGAAAACAATTAAACAAATTTATTAACAATTTTAAATACACAATAATATTTGGGATCTCAGGGTCTTAAACTGGGTTTGATAAATGGCTGAATTTATACAATAAAATTACATTTACCTTTTATGGAAGTTAATGCGTCTAAAACATAGACGAAATTTGTTGTGGAAGAAATAATAGTACAGATTGAATTTAAACAGTTTTAAATTTCATCAGGAATTAACGATCTCATTTTATCGATAATTAAATAATTAAAATTAAAGAACGATCTGACTTTTATATTTTAAAAGTGGTTTACAATATGATTTTAAAGTTTTTCTACTTACGGCCGCCCAGGTCTCATTTTAGGGTTTTCGTGCTCAAAATTTGGGGATATCACTGATTCTAGTACTCACAGACTCTAAATGTCAACAAATTCTAATTGGCGTAGTTTTGTTAGTTGGTCTAACACAAATTGGTAGATTCTCGATGCTTTGCTGCAACCCGGATTTGCAGATCTCGTGACTTTAGTTGGAAATGTACTTCATTGGTTTGTCTATGGCCAGCAGGTTGAATTTATGCTCGGCCACCGATTACAACATTAGTTTTACTCTCTCCTTCCCGACTGCAAAACTTTTTATAACATGAATTTTCTGGTCTTTACACCTCGCTGTTCTATGACCGACTGAACTCCTCGTCTCGTAAATTTTGAGCGCGTAAAATTCTCAGCCGATCGACAACAATACTTTCTTTGCCTCGCCGCCTTGTTGCGGCGTCCACTCTATATCCACTAATAATGAGTCCTCTACAATCCAACTTTCCAATTTGCACAATGTCTTAGTTACCCATTACTACAATATATAAGTCTAAAAATAAATATATTATACAAATGCATAAAGAGCACACTATATCTATTTATTAGAAAGAAATCCTTTTAGTAATTTTTTATATTCCAACATAATTACATGTTTCATTACATTTTCAATGCAATGCAATAATGAATAAAATTGAATCTGTAACGTTTATGTTTACAGAAGAATCTTGAAAGGACAGAAAACATTGTGATTGTGGGATTTGAATGAAAGTGGAAGACAGCTATCACATTTAAAGTATTGAAAAACGTTAAATAAAAGTAACTACTATAAAGAGACGAGGAAAGGAAAAAGATTGTGATGCACTTCATTCATCAAAATGTCGCCTGTAACAACTATTCCACTGTGCAAGTGCACATTTTATGATGATATTTATATATGGAGAATGTCTCGGATTCCAACCGTTATGGGTCGTAATTTTCTGCTTAGACGAGCACAGCCGGGAAAGAGATCGGGGCATTGATTTGTCACGATCTGGCTATCTGGTTAGCTGTGCAGGTGTCCAGGCCACTGTCCGTCATCATACAGTCAAAATGCCAATTTCGGCACGGACCATTTCCCGAAATTACTTTGTCTTTCTATTCAAGCGCACAACAGGCCATGTTTTAGCAGATAATATAATATAATATAATATAATAACCTTGCTCGACCATAATTCTCTTTGCTCACCGGACATTTCCATGGACAACGACGTAAATTCCTCATTTAACGTAATACTGTCGTGCTCTGGTCTAGATTAGTTGTGAAGCTAACATGTCATCCCAAGCAATTTTTTTATAAGTGTATATATACGATTGTACCAATATATCTAATATAACTGGTAAATAAATTTGTAAGGAAATAAAAATATATAACTCACCGCGAAGATATATGTGGTTTTTCTTTAATAAGTAATTAATTAAGAAAGAATACCTGTTTTATATACATGGTTTCCTTAATATCCTGAATATTGTACTGCGAGACAAAAGCAGCCCCACAAATTAAAAAATTGTTTAGTTCGCCATTTGGAACCAAATTTTATTCTCATAATCGCAGTTTGGAATATAATTTGTTAAAATTCTTCTTGTAGGTATATGTAACAGCAATTAGAAGAAAGATAGCCAAATACAGTCTAAATAAGTGATAATATAAATACCACAAAACGTTTCTGGAAGCAAAGGCTTTTGTCAACTGACTTGTACAGTTGTGTCTCTCTAGGCGATTGTGTTTTTTCTGCACCTTAAGAAACAATAGTTGTGTTGTACTTATATGATCACTTCTTTTGTCTGTATTTGTCTATCTTTCTTTTTTTAATTTTCAATCTGACGTAAATTTTTCATTCTATCAACAATACTCTATTGGTTTCGGGCAGAGAAGGATGTTGGAGACAGACTGCTGTATTTTCAGAATTTTGACGTCTTAAGATCTCACTTAATTTCAGCCACGGAACTAGAAGAAATTGGGTGAATTGACTTCTTTATCGTCGTTATAAACGACGGAAACAGAGACAGTACTGAGTTCATCTTAGTTTAAGGGGCAGGTTATCTCGTAATATTACCGAAAATTTCGGGATTGCGATACGAATATTTTTAAGTATTTTAGAATGTGGGTTACCAGTTTCGTTGAATTATTTCTATTAATTACAACCGGCATTGCACCAAGTTCTCAGGCAGTAGGGATACAACCTCATCAGAATAAAAACTAGTCATAACATTACATTAGGTTTATTTCCTTCTTATTAATTACCATTGTTATTTAACAAAAATAGTTTAAACTAAGAGTATTTATAATATGAAACTTAGAAAAAAGTACATAGTGGATGAAAATTGTGGAAAGAATTACAAATTTAGAACAGATTTAACGATTCATCTTGAATGGAGCTGGAGTTTGTCAAAAGTGAGAGAGCTGCTGATGTAGTCAGCAATTTCGTTCCGTGAGATTATTCGATGGGCTTGATATGTAACTTTGCGGGATAGAGTGGATAATTGTGTTTACCGGAAGTACTTAGGAAATAAGAATAAGGTACGGGTACTGACGATATGCCGTGACTTGGATTAGGAACAAAATGATGTTGATAGGATTAACATGTGTATTGTTGTAGAGGGTCTTTTATTAGGGGAGTACATGTCCTGTGCTCTTTCGATAACCGCAAGTAGTTCTATCTTTGTTTTCATGCGAGCCTCTTCAAAATCTTTCTGATATTCTTTATAAAAGGATAAATAAAAGAATTTGTCCTTATCTTAACAGTTTACTTCTGATTCCCTTTCCTCTCTTAATTGTATACTTCTTGTCAAAATTTCTGAAAAATATTTTCTATAGGATTTAATTAGTTTATTGGACTTTCTCTTTTCGTTGTAAATCCAAATCTGATTCTTCGGTCACTTTCCTGTATGTCTTCGTCAAAATTCCTGATTGTATACTTGTTGCTGACGGATTATTCTAGGAAAATATAGACAGTGCTGTGAGAGGCGTGGTTTCAGGTAAGACTAATGATACGAATAGTGTCATGTGTACAGCTCCATAAAGAGACAATGCGACACTCGTGCAGAACGCCTGAATTCTCGAGTCGAGAGACTCCATGTGTACGCTCTCATTTACCACAATCAACTTCAAGACGCGCGGTTCATGTGTACGGCGCCTAATAAGATGATGAAGTAATGGATTTAATATATTGTAGTATACATTAATGTTGGTAATAAGATAATTTTTAAAATGTTTCAATTATAACATTCATTCCATAAGGCCTGCTGCTCACATATATACATCATCGATCGATTTTGTATCTAGGCAATGTTTATAAACAATTGAGCGACAAATACTTGTATATAGGCACGATTTTAGAAGAAAATCGCAGTACACTGATCTCCCGACGGAAATGGGAGACTTGAGACAATTCTCAGAATTTTTAGACATTGTTGTTCAAAATTTCGTAGTATGGACGCTTTTATAGACATGATCTCCAAGTATCCTCTGTGTGTTCAAGTGAACGCTTCGTTAATTTTTTTTTTGCTTATTATTTTTTTTGCTTTATTATCAAGATGTGGCCGACGAATAAAGTTTAACTTTTAAGATTATCAACTTGTTTGTGGGAAATGACTAATCCAGAATATAAAAATCGCACTTAGAAGATAAAAAATATTAAGTGTTCGTAGGTGACGTAGAAAATATACACAATTTGAAAACAGCTTTTAATAGGGAGCATAAAGAAATTAGGCCGCTCTTCTTGAGAGGCGAATCTCCTATAAAAAATACCATTTCAGACGGGAGACCAATGTTCTGCGATTTTGTTCTGGAAGAAGGTTATATATACAGCAGTTTGTCGCTCGATTATCTACAGTCATTGTCTAGATACAGAATCACCTCGACTTTGTATACAAGTGTGTACTATGCCTAAGATAATGGCCATGTGGTTGCAAAAATGTTTGAAATTTAGCGCGTGTAGGGTGAGAAAAAGTGAATATAGAGAGTTCCCAGAAGGTTTGTTGTATTTATGTATTGGTATGTCAGTATGAAAAGCAATAAGTCAAATGGTGACCGATCGCCGTCGTGTGAGAGAGTTATAGTTTGAAAAGTCGCACATTTGCAACATGCTGGAGGGGGTGAATTTTAGTCAGTCAAAAAGTTCGTGTGTCTTTGGAGGTCGAAGGAGAACATCGCAATTGGGTGAAGTATGCCAAGTAGTGTTGAAGTTAATTTAGAATGTGTGAGGAATAATAGTTTATCTGCAGATCGAGACCTGGAAAGAGGTGTTAGAAGTGAGCGACGAGTTTAGTGGCCGAAAAGCATGGCCAAAAGAGTTGAAAAAGTAGGAGTTATAAAATTTTTAAAGAGTTGATCTGCATTGTTGGACTTAGAAAGAAACAAAATTCGGCGGAGATAGTGAGTTTAGAGATTTTGGCAGCAGAGTTGAATTTTGCTACTTTGTTGGTTTTGTACTTGGAACATTTAATAGACTGATGCTGACTAGCAAAATATCTTGTGATCTGACCATAATTATGATCAATGTAACACTGACCAATTTCTGTGGTAAAAACATGGCGGCTGCGGGTGAAACGTCGTGAGTCCGTAGGCCAAACCCATTTGCATGGTGCTCTAGAAAGGAGTAAATTATGTCTGTGAAAGTGATTGGGCAATTGGATGCACAATATGGTCTATTGTTGAAAGTAAAAAAGTTCCATTCCTTAAAATTTGGTTATTGTAAATTGAGAGATATGAAATTGAGGATCGATCACAAATGGGAATGTAGAGTTTTTTAAAAATGTAGTAAAATTAAAATACATTGTATAATTGTACGGCCAAATTTCATTTCATTTTCTGTTCGTATTTTGGGGATTTTTTAAAATTTAACTTTTCCGTAAATTCAAATAAAAACATTTTCTGTAAATTTTAAATTTCATTTTACATAGTGCAATTCTATACTTTACTGGGGCTCCATAAAGCGCCCTGAGGTAAGGCTTAAAATTTCATGTTAATAGCTGTGGCTAAATTTGATGTAAACTTTATATTAAAAATTTATTATATGTTTGAAATAAATTCTTACAATATATTTGCTAATCAAATTTATGTATTATCATTTCAAACCTATTCCGAAATGTTAAGAATTTCAACTAAAATTTTAATAACTTCAACATTTCATAAAAAAATTAAAAAATTGTTCTAAGTAAATAAAAAAAGAACTGCATCTACGAGCTCGACGAGCCAAGCTGATAAGAAAGACGACAGTAATCCTGAACATAAGACAAGCACTAATCCACCCAAGAAAACAAAGCAAAACATTCAGGATCAAAATATAAGGCGCTTAGTCAATCATTTAGGTCCACTAAAAAATTATATGAAGAAGAAACCAGTGCTCCACCTATCCCTTTCGAACAGTTAAAGACTCTTATACTAAATGCTGTGGACTCAAAGAACCCAAGAACCATTATTAGAGATTACCAAATATCCTCTACATCATTCATAAATGTATTGGACTCTTTGTACTCACACTTAAATGATAAAACGGCAAAAAGTAGAATAAAAAGGGTCATAAATTTAGTCAAGAAGCAAGAGAGTGATACATATTCAGAAGCAGACGCCTCTTCCTAATAAAAACAAACTATGACTACAGTACAGTGGAATTTGCAACAGTCGCAGCATCAAATAAGTTAATATAATTAATTATCCTATTATTATGATAAATAATTAACAAATCCGAATTGTAAAATGTAAATGTAAGAAATCCACATTTGAAATGTATAATTAATTTTTCAAAATGTTCAATTGAATGTATCTTATTGGAATCAATGTGAATCGCAGCATACTTACGTAAACAAGCGCTATTTGTAACTTATTCATGGGTCGCCAATGACCAAGTTGTTAACGCGACCATTATATACTTTTAATAAAAAAAAATAAAAAAAATTTTTTATTAAATCATAAAGAGTAAAGTAAAATTTAAATATGTTACAATATTACTGTATTCAGTATTATATCAAATTGCTTCGCTTGATTTGCTCTTCATAGTAAGTAAATTAAATATCCATAATTTGAATATGCCTTCCAATGAGGACACATTAAATTTATTTAATATCTTCAATTTTAATATTAAGTAGTATGGTTGTGACTACTTGGGGATTGAGTTCAAACAACGAGAATACTTTCATGAAGGAGGAGCAGATAAATAAGGTCACAAGTAGCATCCAGCACTGTGTAACATAGGAGTTTTCAAATAAAATAAACATAATTTGTAAATATATATATAGCATGCCACGCAATGCAAATTATCGTTCCACAAAATCACTCCAAGAAAATGATTTCCGTAGAAATTGTATCTTAAAATTTTAATAAATTTTGATTTGTATAAATTTAAATTTGAAATATATAAAATAAATACTTATAATAACAAAATTAATTGATAAAGATCACAATTTCACATAAAGGCCCAGAAAAGTGACCACGAAAACCTTACATGACCTCATGGATAATCGGGAATGACGTACCAGGTTGTTATGGTATTATAAAGAGAAGTGATTTCTTAAAAATTCTCAAGGAGACAATTTCCTTTTAGTCTAAAAAAAAATTCATTGTTGCAGCTAGTGTATAACAATTATTCGAAATTTATATGAGCAAAATTAATTCTAATAAAAATAATTTTGTTTTTACATGACAAACATATAAATATGTATATATGTATATATTCTAGCAATTTAAAACGGGTTTAAATGGAATTTTGTGAGGAAAAAATTGCCGTAACCGCTACGCAACTCTGTTATAATCTAAGAGACGGGTATTGATGAATGGATTTTATAGATCACTTATAATTCTATCGTTAGTTAATACACGGAAATACCTCACTGCAGCACGCAATATTAATACATTCACACATGAAATCGCAGTGTGTCGTTATCGAACACCACTAATAACTCCTTTATTCAAGGGGATATTTTCTGGATGGGTAATGGAAAGAGCAATTCTTTTTCGCAGCCAGGTGGCGGACCTTTCTGGTGAGGCCCCTTCACTCAGACTAATTGCCGACAACGACATGTGCGCGACAGATGCGCATTGGCCGCCATTGCGCAACCTCGTGGTCCACTATGAGCATTAGGCATATTGCGCTGGGAAGAGGAACAACCCCTCAATTGTGCAATAGCTTCTGAAAGCTCTGTACACAAATTATATGCAATCAGAGGCTCACTCACTCTTAACAACAGAATAGAATTTTCATGGACAATAAAACCACCCAAATAGTAATTATGATATAGTTCATGTGAGATAAATACGGAATACAACAAAACTCAGAAAGTATTGTCAAAATGCTTCTTTCTGTCGATCATGACGATACTTCAATCAGGAAAGTCAGTGAGTCAATTACCTATCCACATCAAATTTATATATATATATATTGTCATAATCACCTGATTATTGATTAATTTGCCTCACGTTGTGGTAGCCATTTATGTAATAATCAAATTGATGGCGATTAAATATTTGCCCCACGTTGTGGTAGCCATTTATGTAATGAACGACATGTTAGGGTTAATTAAAAGAAATGATTAATAAAATTATTAATATTTAATGGTTTTTTTATTTCTTAAAAAAAATGCACATTATTAGCCGGTCTTTGATCAAAATTTACAAAACTTTACTTTAATTATTTACAATTTATGTTGTTCTAGCGAATACACATCAATATTTACAATCTAATATGTTGAAAATTTCTTAATCTCATGGTCACTACTGGGTTTGATAATTAGAACACAATCAATGTATAATCTGACTATTAACAATTCAAAATATAAAAAAAGTTAACCTAAAACAATATGAAATATAAGTAGAAAGAAAGCTGAACGAAATGAACTCTGAACGAAATCTGACTCTATCCTTTTAATTATCGTTTACAAATTTATCAAAGGTTTTTTTGCATACGGACCGTCGGTCTGGTACCAGAACAATCAATTTTACCTCGTTCTGACACTTTTACACACTTTAATCTTTTTTAATATCAGGCCTTGGTTTTCACTGATTCTACACTTCACTTTAAAATTTGGCAAGATTGGCTGTATTTCGTTGTCTGTTCCGCTCCACAATAATTTACCTATGTTCTCCTGGAACAATTCCCCCACGAAGATTTTGGAAAGTTCTATAAACTATGACTAAACTTAATTTAGATGTAAACTTGCCACTTGTATCTGTTGTTGAAACTATAAAATTTCTGTATACTAACTACTAGTCAATTAATAGACAACATTGAGTGATAAATATCACACAGCAACCCCTGTTGCTTTCTTAAGGTGATTAAAAATTCTACAAGAATGACGCCACATGAACTCAAAAGCAAAGTTCTTCTCATGATTTATGCAGTGTGTCGATCTTACGGCTGTTGAATTTCCTCACGAAAACAACGTGGGTTGCAGTGGGATATTTATTTTATCTCTCAATGTTGACTGTTATCTGATTAGTATACTTATTATATCAACACAACACTGATTATTTGTGTCTTGTATGCATCGTAATCTTCATGAGCAGTTCTTACTTCGATTCACGGCGTACATGTAAAAAGAGGACTGAAAGGCAGTATAATTCCATAAAGACACAGGATTATACATATTTACTAGTCTATTCTGCGATTCCAGCAAACTATTAGTATATAAAAGTATTTACTTCTGCTTTTCGACGAACTCTTTAACTGTATGAAAGGCTCCATTAATTAACAAGTGAATGTAATATTTTATGACTTAATTCTGAGTTTTTCTTTATATTTTTCCATGAAAACCTTATTTCAAAGCAGCTTAATATAGCCAAACAACAATATAATACGTTTGAGGACTGAACACATTTTTTATTCTTAAATGTAACACTGAATAGCAAATAAAAGTCAACAGCAACTATATATATATTAACAATAAATAATCAAATATCTAAGAAAAGGGGTGAATAATTTAACCAATACAGTTACTTTTCTGCGATTATTGTTGTAGTCTAAGATATTATATTTCTTATTAATAAATCAGAGTGTCAGTTTGTATGTTTCTTCTCAAATATACCGGTAGAGCAAATTTCACCAAATTTCGTATACGTGTTTTAGCGACCAGGAAACAAACACTGTCGGGGTGAGACGTCTACGGGGGTGGAAGTATTCAAACACACTAAAACAACCGATATTTGAGCCGGAAAAATATTTTTAGGGGTCAAAGAGATTGATAGTGTTTCTACCGATGTTAGCTGAGTATAATTTCAACCTCTTACAACATGGGAACGGAACATCCTTAGGGATGGAGGTGGACGGGCGTTACAAGAAAATAACGGGAATACAACCGAGATTCGAGTCAAATCGAAGGTAATGGATGTTGCTGGGTTCATTTGAAATATTCTCTGTGTATAATTTCAACCTCTATTGGCATAGGATGGAAGCACGCTTAGGGGTGGGGTTTGGTGGAGCGTTACATGAAACTAACGCGAATAGACCGAGATTCGAGTCAATTCTGAGGTTATGGATGTTGCTGAGTTTCATTGTGACAAACTGGGTAACGCTCGGGGTTGGGGGTGGAGGTTTGAAAAGGAATAGAAATCTTCAAGCAATGTAACCGATTTTTGCGTGGAATAAATACTTTTTGTTTAACGCACAGTAGTGCGGGTGGAAATTTTCGAACGTGGTCAATGACTTCAACCCCCTTCGGAATGGGAGGTGAACACATTTATCGATAGGGGTCGAGTTGCGTTACTAAAAATAACGCAAAAGTTTCTAGATTCGAGTCACGTCGGGGGTTATGGATAAATGAAATCTCGGGCAACGCCGGGCAGCCAGTTAAATAAAATAAGACAGATTATATTTCATACTAGCTGGGTGCCCGGCGTTGCTCGTGTACTTATTTATATAAACTCGAAAAAGTATTTAATTGAATACTTAAATATATTCCTTGAGTATTTCAGGATATTATTGTCAATTGTCACTCAGTCTTCATACATTACGAAATATTACATTGATGAAATTGTTAGCTAGACTCACAATTAATATAGCGCTAAAATTAACTTACATTTTCCGCAAGGATGGTAAAGTAATTCGTATTCTTCTTTATTACCATTCGATGGAGTATTGCTGTATAAAATTATACTTTTTATTTAAAGAACATATTTCTGCTTTATTTCATTCCTAATAAAGGAAATATTTCCTTTGTTCGTTGCGTAGTAACGTCTCTCTCGCGTGACGTCATTGTCTCTTGGCGCGCAGTAATTTAATATTTAATGATCACGGTTTTTAATTATAATTCTTTCCACATGTATGCTAGGCGTTTCTCACCCTCACAGTACCGTTTCTCGTATTTTGAAGAATATGTGTACCAATTTTTGTTGCATTCTGTCCACGCGATAAAATTTGTATAAAGAACAACGTAAATACATACATACATACATACATACATACAAATATACATCCTTTTTTATTATATAGATTTTATTTAAAATAGGGCTGTAAACAGAAAAAAGGGAGGAAATTAAAATAAAACGAGAAAAGTTAGTTTAAAAGTATTTTTTAGCTTAAATGTACCACTTTGTTAATTGCAGTGCTGCATTTCCAAAACATTTCTAGAATATTACCAGGTGTCAAAATGTAAAATTTTTGCTTTATGTCAATTGTAAGAATTCTTTGAGTTAATAATGTGTTTAGAGGCGATTGTTTATCACTGGCGAACTAGATATTGGATGTGTTCTTTTTTCTGACCTTAATTTTGGTGAGAAGCAGCGGGAAATTTTGTGCACAAGACAATGTTTATTATAGGTGTCAAGTGGGGCCTTATCATCAAAGAAATCATTCTTAAATGATGGATAGTTGGTTTTTATTGATGCTTTTGACAGCTTTGTAATGAAATAATTTGCAAAGAGGAAAAACAATACTAATTTGGGGCTGAGAAGAATTGGGATGAAGAGCAGACGGGTATTGGAATTTATTCAACTTAAAATATAGTTTTTGGTAATAAAATGTTTGTGTTAATGGAACTTTGAGTTAGACAGTAATATAGCTCTGTCTAAAAGATTGTAGACAAGTATTATTTTGGTTGGGAGCATGATAAAGAAAGTAAAGTACACGTTCTGAGTAAGTAGCTTCTCTAAACCCAATATAAGTGACTCAGTTCAAGTAAATTGTAACTTGGAAAAGTATTGATAACGTGGTTAAATTGTGATGTGTGAAATTTCCGAAAATGTCATCTACGTAACTAATATAGCATAGAGGTTGGACTGGAAGGAAAGTTATCACTTTCATAACAATCTCAACAATGAGAGGACATGTGGGGCCTTCCAGCGGAGAAGCTGTGTCTTGATGATGGTGAACTTGAATGCAATTGAGGGTAAGATGGGTCATATAGTTTTGAAGCTCTTAATAACAAAGTCATTGGGAATGAAGTGCAACCACGTGCTCACTGATTTTGCTACCATTATCACGCCGGAGGTCAACAGCAAGAACTGCAGAAAAGTAACATAGTGTGGTTTGAACTATAATTCTTCTAGAACAATGATTCCCAAACTTTTTTGTCTCGTAGACCACTTGCCAATTTATTCTCTTTTGAGTCGACCCCCACCTTTCTAATAATGAATTGTTACAAATTTATCAACTTCAATTGTGTTGTTGCCAGCATACACAGTGCTACTCACTTTGATAGGTTTAACTGCAGAGTGAAAGAATTAAAAAAAAGGTGATGTTTTATATATTTTTTAATTCAAACGAGACAAAATACAAATCTAGTAAAATAATACAAAATGTTTGTATTCCAGGACTAATCCTGATTTTTAATAGCAAATTTTCAATATTTGGCTTTAATTTAGTTAGGTTTAAACTTAAATCTCCTCGATCGGTGATTTATGATCAATTTCGTAATTTTTTAATAAGATAGGCAACCGCGCTGAAACACCTTTCCAGGCCAGGTATAAAGATGGAAAATCTATCAAAAACATTCGGGCTATACTCCATAATGCAGGATAAGTAATACGTATGTCTGTCTGAAGACAAAATTGGTGATATCACTTTCTGAACTGTACCTTAAGTTCTTCGATCAGTTGTCCTTGGAGTATGACATCCGTCTCTTCAATGTCAACGTATGGATCTATAATCCACTGTGGTAGTCCCATAGTTATAGTCAAAACCTCAAACCCAATTTCAAAATATGCGTGAAACATATGTAAATGTTGAACGTACGTTGAAACGTCATCATTGAGAAATTGGGAAACTGGGAAAATTTGTGCCGTCCAAAATTTAGTTATTTTTAAAGTAAATTTTCGTTTGAAATTGGGTCCTTATCATCCAAAAATTGTAAAAAGTGTCTAAAAAAGTGAAAAGAAAAATCTTGTCAAACATAAGCCTTTTTACGGACAGCTTACTTTAGTGTGAAGGAGTAATTGATGAAACTTCTCGTCATATAATTCACACAGCTGCTCAAATAACCTAGTATTTCACTGGTTACTTCGTAATTTGTTTTAAGTTGCGTTAATGTCAAATTGAAGAGATTGATTCAATCTGCCACTCAGTAATTGAGCAACTAAATGTTTTCGATGGATAGCACAGTTGTGTCTCATTTTACTAAGAAAAATTCTTTTGAATTTATAAAAATTAAGAGTTTGTATTGTACTTCCAGCTATATCGGTCAAACGAAGCGTAAAATTCGAACCAGTGTTAAAGAACATCTTTCAAATTCAAAGAAACTTTTGGATAAACAATGTGTTTTAACAAAACATATAAACATGAATATTCACAGGATTCGTTGGAATAATGTGTAAAGACAGTACGTAGGTATTATATCTGTTATGTGAATTATTCAATTTAAGGAAAGCCGAAATTTCGTTACAACCTGCTTGTCTGGGATCCATTTTCGTGGATCCCCATTTACGTCTCGTGAAACCGCAGTTTTTGTTTTCGCTCACATTGATCTCTTGTAGTTCTGAATGGACCCCTACCGGTCGATATAGACCACTATGGGAACCACTCTTCTATATATATATTTATTCTCCATTAGCCCTCTTATGCGAAAGTAGGATTCGTCACAAATGTTACATAAGTACATAGATAATAAATAAGTTTCTAAGTACAATAGACAAATTACATATAAAATGAAAAAATATTGATATTAATAAGTTACTCAAAAAAGTTCAAATCAATAAGGTACTGTTCACATTCATACACACTTTCTTTCAGATTCACGCACACAACACTTTAACACTTCCTGGTATTCATCTCCTGTCGCTAGATACGGAGGGATGTCGTCATAGATATTTACTAAAACAGTAAGCAGAGGCAGGAAAACAGAACCAGAAGAGGAGAACTGGACGCTGTATTTACATATTTGTTACATATTCGGCAATTTTGTAGGCAAGGCAGTTCAGCGAATATGAGACCGATACAAAAACTCGTGTACGGGGTAATAAGTTCCATTTACAAGAAAAGTTTTACATTCCTTGACTAATGAGTTATAGTTTTTGATGTTCTTTACGTGCTCAGAACGGCTGTTAAATAGTGCGATACCGGAATAATGAACGCTAGACTCGTAGAGACTGAGGCTGTGCTTGTCTGACATAATACCAACACTTTCAAGGAGACGAAAGGGTCGAGAGTATGTATGACAAGAGTTGGTCAGATATGTACAATAGTACATACGATTTGCACGTCTGAATGGTATGTATTCATCAAAGTAAATCTTACGTTGATTCACGTCGTACTGCAAAATTGAAAACTCAAAGGCAGTAATATAATAAACCCATACTTTTCATCATTTACATTAACGATCTACCGAATTTTTAGATCCCTTAAAATGAGTCCTTTACGCTGACGACACAAATTTGGTAATCACTGACAGCGACTAGCGAACGTTGCATGGGAAAGTAGAGGTTGCGATGAGCCGTTTCAATCTGCGGTTCATTGCAAACAAATTTTCTCTTAATCTAGAGAAAACTAAAATCATTACCTTCACTTCGAAGAAAAACAGTTTAATTTCTAATTCTGAGAACATTTCGGAGCACGCACCTTTTATTGGTCTGTTGATTGACAATAAATTGTAACGGAATCACCATATAAATAAAATCTCGGGAAAACTTAGCAAAATTTGCTTCACATTAAGAGTGTTTTCTCGGGAAAGTGATATAGCTACATCTAAAATGGTATATCTTGCATATTTTCATTGTGTCATGTCTTACAGCATAGCAAACTGGGGTCGTTCACATCACGCGTTCAAATTTTTAAACTTCAAAAGCAGTACGAATCATATCGGGTGCGGATTTGAATTCCACCTGCAAACATTTGTTTCGGAATCTTGGGATTTTAACATTGCCTTGTACGTATATTCTAGAAATTTTAAAGTTTGTCTGGAGAAACATCAATTTATATGCCCTAAACTGAGGAAATCATTTATAAAACACTAGAAATCGCTCTCAACTCAACTCATCGCCTAAGCCTTTTTGAATCAAGCATTCGTTATTCCGGGATAAATCTAGTCAATAGTCTTCTGGAAGAAATAAAATTTTTAAGTATACAAATTTATTTTATAAAGTTGTAAATCTCTGTTAATTTATGGAGCATATTACTCGGTGAAAGAGTTCGTAGAAAGGAAGGACAGATTAGTTCATCTGTAATAAAATAGTTACGCTATAATTTTACGATGATAATATTCTACAATTTAACTGCTAACTTATTTTCTTTTTCTTGTTGGACGGGAATTGATGTAAGATTTTCTACTGGAAACTCCGTCGAATGGAAATTTAATATGAAATAAAACACTTATTATTTCTTTAATTACTAGTTACTGTCACATTAATATCTTTAACGTAGTTTAAAGTTTATAATTTTTTGTGAAGTACAATGTTTGTTTTTAAACTGTGTATTTGTAATAATAATTCTTTTCATGTTATATAATATGACGTATCATAATTCCTCGACCGAGGACTAATGGAATGAATAATAAATCTAAATATATTTGAGAAAAATATATTTACTAATATTTACATAAATGAACACTGCCATATTTAAATCGGAAGAACGACTGTTTGTTTAATAAAGACTAGGCGTATTCGGTGTTCCGTACTTGTTACTCGTATTTGTGGCCTTCACTGCTCGTACTCTAATGTTGCGACAAACTATCTACAATATAAATAAACACATTACGTTTTGGAACAAGGGCTCGTAACTGACTGTTGTTAATCTCACAGATCACTTTAGTAGTTTAAATATGTACGACGTGAACGAAAGTATTCTAGTTTGAGAATCCGTAAGACAACTGAATGCAAATGAACGCAATTTGCATTAAATTTAGTAAGGTTTTCATTTATAATTTTTGTTACTTCGGAATAATTTAATTATGTCTGTATCAGGACGGAGTAAAGAATTTCGATTTGACGAATACTGTAGTGATAAGCTATCCTCAGGGCACTTAAGAGAATTTCTTCTCTATTATCTAACCAAAAAGTTCCTCTTGCACCAGTAAACTCCTGCTGATTTGTAAGCTAAACGTGTGTTGATATAGAAAATTTATTTGGAAAATAAGGCTTCGTAAATTAAATGAATAGTTTATTTTGCAAGGTCTTATGAAAGCATCCCTGTTTAACAGACGATTATTATTGGCCGAAGACCCGTATACTTTTACAAGGTCTGTAGACTTTGTATCCTTAGACGTAAATAATAAGGATAATCGAAGCGTGCGGTTGCTAGCAACCACGCTGTAAGATTTATCGACACGTGGCACACGATATCGCTACAATTTAGACATGCCAAAGCATAATAACCCCCTCTCGTGGCCCAATTTCGAAGTACTCGGCGGCTCGTGGATGCTGGCTCCATTGTTCCGCGAGGTATTTTGGCGTAATCCCTC
The DNA here is from genome assembly GCA_037074705.1 of Zhengitettix transpicula. Taxonomy (NCBI): domain Eukaryota; kingdom Metazoa; phylum Arthropoda; class Insecta; order Orthoptera; family Tetrigidae; genus Zhengitettix; species Zhengitettix transpicula. Next base: position 69,767,993 of record CM073590.1, on the reverse strand, counting down.
CGAGGCAAGCAGCGGCTAATTAAAGTGCACATGGTGGCGAGCTTAGCCGCCAGATGCTGATTGCGGAATTCGCAGCGGACATCTGCGAGTCTCGAGCGAGCATCTGTTGTGTGTGCGCACGGACACGTGGCTTCAATACAGAGAATACGCCTACAACCCTTTCAGCAATGCTGATACCAAATTGATTAGAATACGTTAGGCACGTCTACAGTGGTTGGTTGCTGTTAGTTGTTATGGGAATATTTTTTGCTACTTTTGGGAAAAAAAGGAAGGTCGGAGTGACTAAGTTCTCCCTCCTCATCTACTTTGGGCTCAGAAAATCGCATATTTTTTCAACGGTGCAGGCACTGTATAGCCCAGTAGATATGTGTAAAAAAAAAGACCTCCACGAGCAAAAGGTCGTCTATTTTTTTTCCAACTTGTATATGGCCATAAGTGAAAAACAAATTCTTCCAATTCGAAAGGCCTCGGGAAAAGTTTCTCTGGCCTAAAATCCACGAAATTAACCACCTCTTTTCAGTTTTCCGCTAATAGCAAAAGCATGAAGCATTCTATTGAAAATAATGTTGAGTAATAAAATGAAGAGAATAAAATTCTGCATCGAATGGTGTATTCGAGTACGAAATTTGGTCGAACGAAGTGGGGCAAACCGTTCGTCAAATTTGTGACATTTTACGTTATTTTGGAAAATAATGCAGTTTGTCACATTTCTAGTGCAGATATCTCCAAAATGATCAGCTGTAAACTAATTTGTCAAGGAATAAAGATTTTAGAGAATTTAATTCTCTTTCCAACGCAATATCTGGTTTCAAAAATTCCTTTGATTATGGTCGAAAAGACACCCATTTTGTGACGATTACATACGTCAGGCGGAAACCTGTCTTTTGTAGAGAATATTAAAATGTTTAAGAGTATTGTTTTTTTAAGAGGACGAAAGAGTCGAGTGTTTCAAAGAGTATGTTTATTCTTTTGTAAGGAAGAAAGAATAGTATACAGAAATTGGGACACTTATGCTATTTGTTATTTTCCAAAATGACGTAAAATGCCGTAAATTTGACGACCGATTTCTACCATCCGAATTTAGCACTCGAATACACCATTCCACGCAGAATTTTATGCTTTTCAATTTATTACTGAATATTATTTTCAATAGAATGCTTCATGCTTTTGCTATTAGCGGAAAACTAAAAAGAAGTGCAAAAATGTAGTGGTTTTTAGACCACAGAAACTATATGAAGACCTTTCGAATTGGAATCCTTGGTTTCTCACCAATTGCCACAACATATAAAAGTTGGAAAAAAAATACCCGACCTTTTACGCGGTAAGATGTGTGTAGCTACTGCGCTTGCGTATAAAAAGAACTACGAACTACCAACACACTTTTCATTTACTAAATAATATATTACAATTTCAATTACGTTTTTTTATTCTTGTCTGTGGGTTTGGTCAACTGTAATGTTTTACCCACATCTCCTTTGATTATAGTAGAGTTTCACGTGATTCATACTTTCAAGGTTTTTTGCACTGTGCTGAAAAGTTGGTAGTAAGCATATAAAAAACACGAAATATTCATCGATGGGGAAGAGGCTACCTGGTGTAAAAGAAAATACATGTTTCAATTCAGTTAAAAAAGATGTAAATTGATCCTGATATATTCTCAACATAATCCGAATACACTACATAAATCACTGATTTTCCTGCCAAACATTATTGTACCAAAGAATCTATTTATTTTCTTAGAATTAAAAAAAAGTCTTTTTACAAAGATTTTCATCAAATCGCTACATATTAATGCCATACTTTGGTGTATCTCACCCACGTCTATTTTATTGTGATATCAGAATAAAATTTAATAAAAAGTTTTATCACTATGATTCTGCGTGTGAACTTGGTATTTTCTATTACGAATTAAATAAATACATTCAGATGCACTGAACGTCTCGATAAATTACATCCTCAGCTGAAAGCGAAGAGAATCTGTCATGGGACAAGTACCAAGAGCTCAACCTACCTGATTTCAGCCCGGAGTCCGTAGTTATCCGTGGCTCTCCCTTCGATCCCACCTTTCTATCTATTGTTATGCTATTAAAGGGAAGAGGAGTACATGTGGACGACCATCATGTAGCCTATTATTAATAGAATGACAATCTTTCACTTGGTCTTCGAGGCGAATGTCCAGGAATCAGAGATGTTATATTTAGCATAGTTGTCATTCTCTGATGCTAGTTAGTTTGTTTTTGACTCATATATTCGTTCCCGCCCAAACTTGCTTATGGAACTTAATATCAATCACTACATAAACATAAAAACTTTTCATGATACGAAGGTGTTCGTAAGAGTATTTTGTCAGTGAATAGTACTTGGGATTAGATCAGTGACGTAAATACGATTGCGTAGTTTTCCCTGCTTGGAATATGGTTGGAATCTACACAGCACGTCATGGCCCAACATTCAGCATTCAACAGCGCAGTGAGGCTGTGTTTTAATCCGACTAACCTCCATAGAGTCTCTAGCATTATTTTGTATAATTTCTCGACGAATGCTGGGATGGTTTGTTTCAAGATATAATATCTACCTCCAAGATTCCTTTTCTTCTTTCACTCTTCCTCTATCGCCGCTAGAGAACAGCAGACCCCTCTCTCGCCATCGGAAGAGCGTGGGACAAGTACCAAATGCCTGGCCTACCTGATGCAGGTTTTCTAGGGTTTATCCTGCATCACTTTTAGGCGATCCTTAAACCATAGCCTGGTGGCCCTAGTTAACCCTTGTCTATCTTCCTCTACCCTTCCGCATCCTCCCATTCAAATCCTTTCCTATGCTACTAAAGGGGAGTTGCCACCATGTGGATTACCCTCATGTAGCCTGTTAGGTATCTAAGTACACAAATCAATTAAACTGCAGTTATCCTATCAGTCAATTTGATGGTAAATAAATTCCTTCCTTCTAATTGAGCTGTCATTTATGATTCCTTCATGCCATCTTCAAACATCGTGTCGAACATTTTGAGTCGCGTTACAGAGTCTTCTTCGTGTAATAAACAGTTTAAACAATTACCTAAAAAATAATTATTTTCTCTCCGTTTCAGTCTGCAACCGACAGGACGAGTGACCAGTAGCTCAATTACCAGAGGTGCAATCATACGACGAAGAGAAATAATTTTGTTGCCGGTTAAGTTTATGTATTCCCCTTTTGTTATCGTTATTTCTTTCCACTCTTATTTCATTCACAGATGAGGTAAATAAAAACATAATAGCAACAATGCAGTATTTGATAAAGACAACGCATCATCTATGTAAAAGGAAATAAATTTTATTTTACTATTGTGCTTTATTGAAATTTAGTCTAATTCATAATTTCTCTGAATCCTCCTTCAGGACAAATTTTCCTGGTTTGACCGCCACGTAAGTCATGAAGACCTTTATTATTAGGTTCAACGTAACGCACTTTCATTGATGTCTTATTGAATGTGTTTCTCTCTCTGCAACGCGGGAATACTCGTCCTCTGGGCGTTGCTGGAACAACGGAGCTTGATGATACGTGTTTACCATGGATCGTAAGTCTGTCTCACAATGGATTAATATGCCACGTTTCGAGAGTACAGTCTGATATCAAAGTGGGACTGTCTTGGATAAGTGAAGGGGTTGTTGGGAAATGAGAAATTATTACTCACGCATCCTCTCCTTTGTTGGTCCAATGCTTTGATGCAGGCGATCTCACTACATCCTTTCATTTCTACCACATGGAACAATTCTTATGACAATTATTACAGATCTTACGGCTCATGTGTTTTTGAATCACTTGACGAAAACAACAAGGATTGCACAAATGTTGTGTGGTATTTATTTCAAACTTAATTATATCTGTTATTTGGCTTTTTATTTATCTAATTAGTATACTTTTAACAAATAAGTTTTATATTTTATAAATTTTTATACTTACTTAAACATTTAAATATTTTTCTTACTCTAATAAAATCAATACAAAATGCGTATAGTTTGCTTCCCAACAGCTTGTCACTCTCAATAAATATATATTGTAATAATTATAAATGGTTTTTATAAAATATATAGAATATAAAAAATGGTTATAAAACAAAAATAATTAATTTACATTTGTCTGCATATCTGCAAAGATTTGTAATATATTATTATAAATTTACAATATATGATGAATTTACTCCGGCACTAAAAAATATAAATTTAATTTATCAGACCCCTTTTCGCATGGTCATGTGGAGTGGTTTGAGCAGTTATCCAAAAACGGAGATTTCCCGTCTACTGCGTAACTATATGCAGGAATGAAAGCACTGCATTAGGAATTATGGTGATTCTTATCTTACAGTCCTCAGTACAACCGAGAGCACTCGTTGTTAATCCTCTGCAGACAATCCCGTAGTGGATCCCAGGTCTCGAAGCTCCAGACAGCGAAGCAGCAAAGTGATTTGGTGTCATAGGACTGTTTCCTCGTAACTCTGTCGCGATACTCGACCAATTCTAAAACCACTCACTTCTCTGGGGTGTGGAGTATATATCTCTCCTCCACCCCCACACGACACAGAATAAAGGGTACATTGTGCATTTTAGAGCAGTTCCTGGCGCACGTGTACAAATTGTCTCCCGATGCCTTTTCAGCAAGCTATTGTTCACGTCAATTTGTTCCGCAGTGACCCTCTGAGGCCCGCGGACAATGGGTGTTCACGCGCTGTTTTCAGTTTGATCGTTGTTCATTACAATATATATCCAGTCATCTAAAGGTCGTGAGACAAATACAAAGATCCTTAAATTATAGCCAGACTGCTTAGCTCTTCCGTTCCCATTCCACCTTTGAACTCCCTTCATCTTATAAATAAAAAAGAGTGTATGTATGTTTGTATGTTTGTATGTTTGTATGTTTGTTTGTATGTTTGTTTGTATGTTTGTATGTTCGTTATACAAATCTACACCGTTAGAGCAAATTTCACCAAATTTCGTACACGTGTTCTTTACGACCAGGAAACAAACACTGTCGGGGTGGGACATGTCTACCACCCCTGAAGCGGGGGTGCACAGGGGTTGAAATATTTAAACATGCTAAAACAGCCGATATTTTAGTCGGATAATATTTTTTAGGCGTCCAAGATATTGATGGTGTTTCTACCGATGTTTTCTGAATATAATTTTCATCCCTTACACCATGGGAAAAGGGCACCCTTAGGGTTTGGGGTGGAGAATACAAATCTATACCGGTGGATCAAATTTCACCAAATTTCGTACACGTGTTCTTTGCGACCAGGAAAACAACACTGTCGGGGTGAAACGCGCCTACCACTCCCTGAAGCGGGGGTGGACGGTGGTGGAAATATTTGAACATGCTAAAACAGTCGATATTTCAGTCGGATAAATATTTTTAGGGGTCAAAGATATTTATAGTCTTTCCACTGATGATATCTGAATATAATTTTCAACCTCTACACCCTGGGGAAAGAGCACCCCTAGCGTTTGGGGTGGAGAGTACAAATTTACATCACTGGAGCAAATTTTACCTAATTTCGTACACGGGTTCTTTGCGACCAGGAAAACAACACTGTCGTGGTGAGACGCGTCTACCACCCCCAGAAGCGGGGGTGGACGGGGGTGGAAATATTTAAACATGCTAAAACAGTCGATATTTCAGTCGGACAAATATTTTTAGGGGTCTCAGATATTCATAGTGTTTCTACCGACTGTTGGGGTGAGACGCGTCTACCACCCCCAGAAGCGGGTCGGGATTATCAGTAGAGCACTTTTAGGTGTTGGGTGGAGGAACGCTGCAATAAAATAACGCGAATACAACCGAGATTCGAGTCAAATCGAAGGTAATGGATGTCCCTGAATTTATTTATGACAATCTGGACAACGCGCGGGTATCAGCTGGGTTGGGATGAGTTGACCGGCTGTTTTTTGCGTCAATTAAATATATATCGGGATGAATTACATTAATAAAATTTCCCTACATGTTCTCTGTGTATAATTTCAACCCCTTTCAGACTCATAAGGGTGGGCGTGAAGTAGCATTACATAAAAAGAAACCAGAAGCTATCGGGATTGTCACTGAGTTTAATTAATTTCCTTGAAAATAACGGGAAAACAACCGAGATTCGAGTCAAATCGAAGGTAATGGATGTCCCTGAATTTATTTATGACAATCTGGACAACGCGCGGGTATCGGCTGGGTTGGGATGAGTTGACCGGCTGTTTTTTGCGTCAATTAAATATATATCGGGATGAATTACATTAATAAAATTTCCCTACATGTTCTCTGTGTATAATTTCAACCCCTTTCAGAATCATAAGGGTGGGCGTGAAGTAGCATTACATAAAAAGAAACCAGAAGCTATCGGGATTGTCACTGAGTTTAATTAATTTCCTTGAAAATAACGGGAAAACAACCGAGATTCGAGTCAAATCGAAGGTAATGGATGTCGCTGAATTTATTTATGACAATCTGGACAACGCGCGGGTATCGGCTGGGTTGGGATGAGTTGACCGGCTTTTTTTCGTCAATTAAATATATTTCGGGATGAATTAGATTAATAAAATTTCCCTACATGTTCTCTGTGTGTAATTTCAACCCCTTTCGGACTCGGAAGGATGCACCCTTAAGGGTTGGCGTGGAAGTAGCATTAGATAAAAATAAACCAGAAACTATCAGGATTGTCACTGAGTTTAATTATGACATTAAACTTTACCGTTTAAGTCCCCGAAGAGGGAGTGGTCGGGGGTGAAAAAATTCAACCATGTTAAACGGTCGATATTTGCGATAATTATTTCCTGGGGTTAATTACTTTGATAGTATTTATACCGAGTTTGTTTGTGTATAATTTAACCCCTGTGAGGGGAGCAAGCTTAGGGGTGGGGTGGAGGCACGTTAAATGAAATCCCGCAAAAACAACCGAGAATCGAATCAATTCCGAGACTATGAATGTCGCTGAATCTAATTGTGACAACCTTGGTTAAGCGATGGGTTTTGGAGGTGTTGGGCGGGGAATAAATTTTCAGACAATGTAATAGGCCGATTTTTGCGTGGAATTCATTCTGTTTCATTATCGCATATTTGTGGGGGTGGTCAGTTTCTAACATGTAAAAACGGCCGATATATGTAGTCAATGACTTCATCCCCCTTCGGCATGGGAGGTGAGCACATTTAGGGATAGGGTTCGAGGAGCTTTACATAGAAATAGCGCAAAAGTAACCAAAATTGGAGTCTTATGGATGGTTATAGATAAATGACATCTCGGGCAACGCCGGGCACCCAGCTAGTATGCTATAAAAGGCAACCCGAGGCAAGCGTTTCTTCAATTGAGATTTCAAAATATGTTTTTCGTTGAACTTTTCGAGTTTCGCATACCTTTTACATCGGAAAGTCCTGATCGAATACAGTTGGATATAAAGTTTTTCTTTCTTTCTACGGGATTCAGGTCATCATTTCTCTGGTGGGATTTATGAATGGAAATCGGTAGTTTTTGAACGCATATTGAATTCATAAATACAAAAAGTAATGTTTGGCGACGGAAAAAAGTGTTAACGGTAGACAAACAAAAAACTGACCAGTTACTTTAACGGTAAAAAATTATTTGAATTTTGAAATTATTTATACTGTAATGCCAATTAATTAGGACATTAATTGTTTGAACATAAAATTTTAAATTGTTTGAGAAATCCTTTGTAGTGGTGGTCCAGAACATAGCGACAATGGAGACCAGCTCTGTTCCTTTGTCGGAAGGTCCGAAAATGGCGTATGCGCGCTAAAATGCGAGACGAGAGTTCAGTTCGCGGATAAACATTGTGAGGAGGAGTTCGCAGGAAAATATTGTGAGGAGTAGTTCGCGGAAAGACATCGTCAAGGTATAACTGTTAGTTGGAGGAGAATTCAACAGAGTCGGCAATTAAAATTTAACAGAGTTAGTTGGTGCCTGGACATTTCTGAAAACAAAGTAAAACATTCACGAGAGTATAATGTCGAAACTTGCTAAGTAAAAGCAGTTTTGTGTCCATAGCCGGCCAGAAACAGTAAAATTTCAGTTTGAGTTCAATGCAGTAAAGACTGGCAAATCTACCGACCAAGGAATTCGCCTAAGGCAAGCAGAATTCACCTAAGGCAAGCAGAATTCACCTAAGGCAAGCAGTCAACAAGTAGCTGACAACAAAAGGGGAGGATCATTCGAGATCCTGACATCATATAAAATTTTGGCTTAGAATTAGTGTAAAATCTGTGAGTTTAGAATCAGTGTAAAATTCCGCAATAGTTTTTTCGAAAATGAAAGGTATACTGGAATGCTGGACAGATGTGAGTAACAATTTACAAAATGATTAATTATGTAAACGTAATTGAAAGATAGAAGTCAGATTTCGTTCTCCGTTTAAATTGTTAATTCGTTCTAATCTCATTACTTCTTTATTTCGTTCTCATTTTAAATTTCGTTTTAGTTTAATTGTCAAGTAAATTTCTTTTCTTTTAAATGTGATTTCTTTGTTAATAAGATTTTAAAGATAATTGATGTGTCCATTATATATTTTAAATTTGTAATTGTTTGAGTTATTGCCACAAAATAAAAATATTGTTTGTGAATTTTATTAATTTTTTTTATTTTAATTAACGACCTCTAATTGAATATTACAAAATGGGTCCACAACGTGGGCTCGAATTCAAATTCAAATTAAATAATTAACGCCTCATTTTTGTTTATTACATAATGGCACCACAACGTGGGGCAAATTAAAGGCTATTATTGTTGATTATTACAATACATTATGTATAAAATGAAATTATTAATTAATGAAATGAAGAGAAAATATGTCACAACTATTTAAGCCAAAATGTGGAGAAAATATAAGTAGTAATTTGATGCGAAATAAAATTATTTTAATTAAGGAATACGGTTATTTGAAGTTTTAATACGTTGGTGAGGGAGAGATGAAATTGTACATTTACAATACCTCAAATTTTCAACTAAATTGTATATTACTATTTTCATATCTATTTAAAACTTATTTATGAAGTAAATTTTGTACTTGAAGTCATATTATGCAGTTTAAATAAATTACGTTTTGCGACATTCACTATGATCATGTAAAACAGAGCACTGATGAAATCAATAGCGATATTGCTTTCTTCAGCTTATTAAGGGATTAGGGGCTATAGTTATGTTATACAAAATTCATTATTGGTTTTATTTGAAATGAAAACTTGAGCATTATTCATTATGACCATCCTAGAACAGAGTCTACGTCGATTTGTGCTTCAACAGCAGGTTTGCAGTCAGTGCTTTCCAATGTGAATTTATAGCGCAAAACACTGTCCTATTTGATCCAAGTAATAAAATAATTTGATAATAATATCTTCATAAGATTTATAAATAACAGCAAATTAAGATCTAATAAGATTTATCATTTTGTAAATGTATATCATTTGGTAAATGCATATCAGATGCGTGGTCAACTGAAGTTACAAATATCACAAGTAAGAACTTAAGAACTTAATGAGAATACGAGTATATGTAATTCAACTTCAAAATGTTGTAAAAGACTGGACAAAAATAAATTCCTTGCATAACGGATTTTAGCACGTAGGTAATGACGGATAGACACAATCTACCTATTGACAAGCTCTTCTTGGTCGCGAGAATAAATTTGCATGCATTGCAAGGCTCGAGAGGACACGTGCAATATCTTCATCGCCGGTATTGTTAAGCGAGAACCGCAAGCACGTTAATGAACATTCATTACATATGTAATGACATAGGTGTAGCTGGTGATGTCACTGCAAATATGCCAGGTCACGCTGTTACTCCCATCTGGGATCACCTTTCACTACAAGGAATAAATACATAAACATTATCTGAATTATTATTGGGCTCTTGTTCCTTGATCATAACTAATAATCCTGATCGTCCACCATTTATCGTCATCAATAAAATATCGCAATCAGTGTATATCAAAATTTTAAGATATCGAATGTACACAAAAACTTAAAAATCGCGTCAGTGTGTAATATAGCACGTTAAACGCACTGAGTTAGCAACTAAGATACCAATAGTTGAAAAATTCTCCAAAGGAAGGTACAAAGTCACGGAGAAATACTTCAACACAACGAATTTTTCAAAACCTGACTAACTGTACCATCACAGACTGAAAAACGCATCTGCCTGGAAAACTCTCGACAATTAATGATTGACACGGCATGTATTCTACACTCTACCTCTTCGATACTGAACTATTAATTTTGAAGTACCCCCAATAAAGAATTATGACGACTAGAAAATTCGATGATAGTATATTTCAATATAACTTAGAAAAAATCAGTTCACACGCCAATATACAGATGACTTTAGAAATGTAGTGCGATAGTTTTATAGTTGGTAAATATATTGTAATGCCAATTAATTAGGCCATTAATTGGTTTTAATAAAATTTAATTATAGCGGCAGGAGCTTCCAAAGCGACAATAGAGCCGATCTTTGTTACTTTGTCGGAAAGTCAAAATGGCGTGTGCGCGCTAAAACTGGAGAACACTAAGAGTTAGTTGGTGACGGGACATTTCGGAGGACGGAACAAATGAGTCTAGAGCAGAGACTAGCCGTTGTTTAATGTATTATTATTAAACAAAGTTGTGAGTTGAAGACAAAGTAAAAACATTCACGGAAGCATTACATCGAAACTTGCTAAGTAAAAGCAGTGTACGTCTGTAGCCAGCCAGGAATAGTAAAGTTGCAGTTTAAGTCCCAAGCGGTAAAAAGACTAGCAAATATATGAATCACAGGATTCATATAATGCAAGCGGTCACCAGATAGCTGACAAAAAGGAGGATCATCCGAGTTCCTGGGAGCCTATCAAGGTGGACTTCAAGAGTGTAAAATCTGTGAGCCGATATTGGAATCAGTGTAAAATTTTTGCAATAGTGTACTCCCGAAAACAAAAGGAATGCTAGAACCAGCTGGACAGATATAAGTAACAAAATAAAAAATAATGATTTATGTAAACGTAATTAAAGGATAGAAGTCAGATTTCGTTCTATTTTAATTGTCAATCAGAGTTAATTTCTTTTCTTTTAATTTCTTCCTGTTGAAGAATTGTCTGGGTGAATTATAAACTGTGTGTTAATTAGTTTTTTTTAAAACAATCTGTTGTGTCCATTATCAAACTCAGTGAAGGGCCTGAGATCTAAAATTTTAAATAGTAATTGTTTTTGAGTTAAAGCAACAAAGTGGAAATAAATAATTATATGTTTTAAATTCTTGTGGCAAATTTCATTTAATTAACGTCATTGTTGATTATTACATAAATGGCGCTTCAAAGAGAGGTTAATTCTTTAAATTAACTAAAGGCTTTCTTTTAATTATTACATAATGGCTACCACAACGTGGAGCAAATTCATCAAATTCATTAAAAAAATTAAATTAAATAAAGCCTCAATTTTAATTATTACAAAATGGCCCACAACGTGGGGCAAATTTCATTTAATTAATGTCATCTAGTTGATTATTACAATATATATTATTTAATGTAGTCGTGAGATACACACGTAGGGGAGTTACCTGGAGTGTCGCACCCGTAGGAAATTGACGTCTCCAGAAATATCAAAATTGAATGAACACGTGACTACCTGGACCAATCACATTTCCTGGCACAGGAAAGATCGACCTAAAACGGTCAAGGATATCGAGATTTTTACATGCCGCGAAAGAGAGTACGGAAGGTGTCGTCATCGAGCAGTCGCCAGAAATGGTCGGAAAGCCTGAACCAGAGGAGTCTTGAGCGAAGAGTGTGGCGAGAGCGACAGGTCCACAGATGCAACGACGGTCACAGCTGAACGCAGGGTAACTGACAAGTGTCTCAATCGTTGACGAGCCTAGGGCGGTATCCTTGTCCATGGTGAACCTGAGATTTAAGAGATAGTTTCTCCAGGTGGTTAACACGTATAATTTGTATATATTATTCACTTAAATATTTTTATTTAAAATTTCATCGTACTTAATAAATTCCCATAAATGTTTCCTTGATTTTTTTGATCAATTATCAACCACAACCGTTACAGAAACAAAGGTATTATGAGTATATATCGTGTTATAAAGTATTCACATTTCTGGATAACAAGTGAATACAAGAATAATGCAATTAAAGTACTTACTCATAATTTATAAATTAGTAAAATCTATGTAGGATTCTTTACGTCCGGATTGATTATTAGTTATGATCCCCTCTCTAATGTAGCGCCTGTCTGTAATCAACTTAATGAACACTTCAGATCGATTGTTAATGATTCTCCATTTATTGCTGTGAAACTTTCCATGCCCATTAAACTACTTAAGATATTCCTCAGTTTCTTACTTTATTAATATCCATAAACACAATTAATATTTGGTATGTCCTTTCTAATTCCCATTTTGATTAAGTGTAAGTTGTGATGAAGCAGTTCTCGGTTACTTTATACCTTTCTTTCGAGAATTATTCATCCATTGGTATAGTTATGTCCTGATTGGTATGGAATTTATAGAATGTAATCAACGACTCTCCAATTTACTACATTAACATTCGTATAGATAACTAAATGATTTTTGAAGACTACAAAATTAATACGATTTTTAATGGTTTCGAACTATAGTAATGAATTTATATATGCGCACATTATGGCTGAGTTATGTGAATATTTCAAATAATGGGACGTAAAGTATTTTTAAGAATTTCATCCATACTGACGTTGCAAGTATTGCATCCAGTTGACGGCGTAAAAATATACCTATTCATCTTGCTGGATGTTAAGACGTGAATCACGTTTCGTGACATGATCGCCTTAACATGTTCTAAAGCAATTAGCAGAGAAAATTGTTATTTATGTTACGAACATCTAAATTTTAATTGGATGCTATAGATTAATGGCTGCATTCGAGTCACCGTGTCGGAACAGAGCCAGTTACTAGAAAGCTACGAAAAAAAGAGCGTGAATTATAAGATGCTGCTAAAAGCTAAGATCATAAAACAAAGTGACCTGCTAAAATGAATAACGTGAATTTCCTTTAGTTTATACCAATATCACAAATTTTAAACCGTAATTCCTGTCAACAAAGTATTCCATTATGTTAGTTTAAATATTCAGATCAGTTAGAGTTCTGTCACCAAAGTGCAGTAATAGAACAAGAATTTGAGTTTCGTATATTAAGTTTAAACTCCTTCCCACGCTCAGCGTATTAACATTTTCATAGGGCTAACGGCCAGAATAACCAAGCAAGTTTCGTGTCTTAAAAGGCTCATAAAAACGTCGTGTATGATATAAACGCTGACATGTATACTGAAAATTATTTTAAAAAACAAACACATGTGGTGGGTAATGTGCATAAGGCTAGGCTGACTATAAATTTGGCTGCAGAAGTCGGGTTGTTATATTTGAACAAACAACACCAGTGTATGCAAAATATTTCAGAAAAGTGACTGGCGGATTTTATGCACTTAACTTGTAATTATATGCATGTATTGTGAAATTCACTAGATACTATGAAAAATAGCTTCCATTATACAAATATCACAGGAACGGAGTGAATAACAAAACTCAAACACAATTGACTGATGCCATATATCACATACATTATGTCACTGTAGCAAACTATACTGAATATTTTACAGAAATAAAGTTGTTACTGCTATACAACTGTCGGTGCTTCTGATACAGATTCATATCAGTAGATCAAGGAGAATATGACGTCACAAACCAAGCATAAATTACACTGAAAATGCAGGAAAATAAATGATTTACCGATCATACGAAAGTCTCTGTGCTTTGGTGGAAAAAATAATTACGTATACTTTGTAAATCATTCCCAAAGTGCAATTCCAATTATAATAATTAAATACATCAATTTATAATCCAATGTTACGTATACGTATTTAAATCTTTAAAAATTAATACTATCTTATGTTTTGGTGTCCAAATTATTGAAGATCCATGTCGCGTGGAGAAGCTCCGATGAAGACTGCATATTTTTGCCTTTTTTTTAGAGTAACACCCTACATGAGAGTAAACCACGTGCTAGCAACTCCCATTTAATAGCATAAGAAGGAATGTGAAAGGAGGGGTGCTAAAGTGAAGAGGAAGGTAGCCAATGGTTAACTAGGGCTCCCGGGCTATGGTTAAAGCATTTGGTACTTGTCCCACGTCCTTCCGATGGCGGGAAATGGGTTTTCTTAGGGGACGCTGCATTCCCTTTACCGTGCCGCGACCGGTTTAGGAGGCAGTTGGCCGACTATTCCAATTGGAATAGCGGTGAACTCTTACAATATGTCCAACGTCTGTGATCGTGGAACATACACGTCTCAAAACTGACCGAGGTGGGTCGGCTTGTGGGAACCTTAGTTCAAAATACCAGAGAGAGTAGAAAGCAGCACCATAGGTAGTCCCTTCCATTTCTCTTTTTTTCAGATCATCTTTTATAGTTTTTCTGTGATAGTTCCAGAAGCTTGTCTCTGCGCTCGGCAATTAGAATCTACATTCAAGTTCCATCAACTATTGCCTCCCATTATTAGTTTGTTTTTTTATTATATAAACCTTCATCGTATTTTTTTTTAATCAATTTTCAAGTTTCTACAATGAATTTAAATGATTAAATCACTGAATACTATTATAACAGAAAAAATTAACAGATAAATTAATGATTTTAAATCAGACACTACTAAATTACTTAAAATGTTCGAAGGAGTTAAAATGCATTAAAACTGTTCACAATTTCCTAAAAATAACTCAATCAAATAAATCAATAATTAAAACATTTAAAATAAATCTGAACAAGTTTTCATTACAATATATTTATAATAATATATAAATATGACGAATTATAATATAAAATACTATTCATTTCCATACCATCAAATTCTCTGTAGTGATAAATGTGGAAAACATCGGTTTTCTCTCTTTGTATCTGTTCCAGCAGGAAACGTGCCTATCCTACGTATAATCCAGTAGGAATAATTGACTCCGTTCGTATGGCCCAGATACCCAACATTTCTATCTTTTCTCACCTTAGAGCATTGTCTAAAATAACATAAAATTCAGATCGTCCATTTTTTTTTTGGGGGGGGGGGGACTTTGTAGGAGAGATACGAAGGGGCTACCTTTGGGGATGCCTTTTCCTCTCAGTTTTTGAACTAAGGTTCCCACAAGGAGGCACCTCGGCCTGTTCTGAGAGGTGTATGTTCCGGGGTCACAGACCTTGGGCATACGGTAAGAGTTGTCCGCTATTCCCATTGGAATAGTCGGCCAGCTGCCTCGTAAACTGGTCGAGGCACGGAGAAGGGAATGTTGCGTCCCCACAGAAAACTCCTCTCCCAATATCGGAAGGGCGTGGGACAAGTACCCAATGCCCGACCTACCTGATGCAGGTTTTTCTAGGGTTTTCCCTGCATTACTTTTAGGCGAATGCCGGGTAGGATCCTTAAACTATAGCCCGGGGGTCCTAGTTAACCCTTGGCTACCTTCCTCTACCCTTCCGCATCCCCCCTTTCAAATCCCTTCCTATGCTATTAAAGGGGAGATGCCCAACGTGGATTACCCTCATGTAGCCTGTTGACCAAAAAAAAAAATATTTTTTTAAAAATTACACGTCTGAGTACCTTATTACGATATAAAGTTGTACTAGGTGTGTATGGCGATATGTAATTAAAGAATTTTAAACTACGTAAGTATCGAAATTTAAAAATTATGGCGTCCTAAAAATCCTAACCTGTTAATGTTATAGAATTTCCGTATAATGTTCAGATAACCATAAATACAAGTTATGGGCTCATAAGGAACGCTAAGGACATTTGCAGAAGGTGAATCGTCTGTTTAACAACTACGAAATATAAACAACAAATTTAAAGAAAGTGCTTTTATATAACTGTCAAATGACTAATTATTTTTCTATTTGTTGATTTCATTATTTAATACTTCTGTGGAAGGTACAAGAGTATTTACTGTCTGAAATTCTTGCTCAGCATATTTCACAAAACTTGTATTTAATGGTCCACGAAAACAACAGTAAATCAATAGCAAGCTGGATAAGTTGACAAATGATTTCTTTGAAACCAAAAACTGATGGTAATACTCGTAGTTCAACCCATTTATTCATATTATTCGGATGTAAATTTTTACTGACCATTCGTCGAATAAGCCGACAGTTCATAACAACGCCGAGAAGTCGTTTCACGTGACAAGAAATCGCGTCATATGAGACATCTCTTATTAATACTTTCTCAATTTCAATTCGATAAATAACAGCTTCTTCATATTCACTTTAATGTCAAGGATAGACAGATTTTGTCAGTTAGAGGAGCACGACCTCTGGCGCTCATATATTATGCTTGGAAACGTTCTTATGCACAGAAGATTATGACAGGTGTAGTCGTCGAAACGTTGCTAACTAATGAAATTACTCTTTTGGAAACCAGAAAGGTTTATGTTAAAACACAAATTCTTCAACCATCGGACCAAGACTTTACACCAGGGGTACTCAAACGGTTGATCGCGAGGCCTTTAAATATCGATCGTGGAAGTATAGCTACATTTTCCCAAAAAATTAAAAAAATAACAGCCTTCCGTGGGTTCTTCGTACGGCGACTGTGATTATAATAAAAAAGTATTGCCTTACTCTTTCTTTTAAACCTAATTATTGCGCAATTAAAGTTCATGTTGCTATCCTCGAATAGTTTGAAATCGTGTGTATTGAATATTAACTCATAAGTTAATTTAATTAGAGTTTACTTGTCTATTGTGTTTGATTGCACTAAGTTATGAGTGATATATTTGCCTCCTTGTTACTAGAATTGTGTCGGATGTTGTCGCAACTCTAGTAATTGTTACAGGACTATAACATGGGATCATTTGGCTTCAGCGAGACAGTCTGTGGTATTCAATAAAGCTTGGTAGAGTGATCTAGTGTAGAGTGATAGTTTTAAAAGTGTATAATGTCTTAAAACGTATCCCTGATATAAAGAGAATTATATAATGGTATTAATTTCATCGACCCCCCTCCCCTTTTTAGTTATTTTTGCCCATCGCTTTTCGCATACTTTCTTTGCGGTCAATCGCAGATAGTAGCATACATGTCTCAGTTCTTATTTTTATTGTACACTAGCTAGGTGCCCGGCGTTGCCCGTGTACTTATTTATATAAACTCGAAAAAGTATTTAATTGAATACTTAAATATATTCCTTGAGTATTTCAGGATATAATTGTCACTCAGTCTTCATACATTACGAAATATTATATTGATGAAATTGTTAGCTAGACTCACAACTAATACAGCGCGAAAATTAACTTACATTTTCCCCAAGGATGGTAAAGTAATTCGTATTCTTCTTTATTATCATTCGATGGAATTTTGCTGTATAAAATTATACTTTTTATTTAAAGAAAATATTTCTGCTTTATTTAATTCCTAATAATCTCCTTCGTTCGTTGCGTAGTAACGTCTTTCTCTCGCGTGACGTCATTGTCTCTTGGCGCGCAGTAAATTAATATTTAATGATCTCGGTTTTTAATTATAATTCTTTCCACATGTATACTTTATATTAAATAAAAATATTTCTGCTTTATTTCATTACGAAATACAGAACTATATTTAGGATGCGTCAATGTCTTGAAAACTTATGACGTCATCGTCTCGCGCAGTAATTTAACACTAATTCGTAACTTATTTCAATTATAATTATTTCCACGTTTATTCTAGGGGTTTCTCACCCCCACAGTACCGGTTCTCGATTTTGGCAGAATACGTATACCAATTTTTGTTGCATTCTGTCCACGCGATAAAATTTGTATAAAGAACAACGTAAATACAAACATACATACATACAATTATACTCCCTTTTTTATTATATAGATTTGAAACGATTTCCAAGAGTCCTATATATATATATGTATATATATATAAGAAGTATTTTCTAACAGACTACAATCGCGCGACAACTGTTGGTAAAATATTAGTGAAGAAGAATATGCAAAGATAAATGAATCACGTATCAAGAAATATTTTATTTCAAATACAGATATTCATGAAAGCGAAATAATAGAAGTAGCAAATTTGTCAAGATAGTAAAACTTAATTAATGAACAAGCGCAATCTTTGTATTTAGAAAAGTGAAATGGATTGCAAATGCCTAGAACACTTAAAAACACATTTTGTGAAAGTTGACTCGTCAATAAAATTCTATATACCTATATAGGATATAGGAAGGAAAATATGATTTTAATTAGAGCTAGCAATAAAGCCGAAATGAATTATTCTGTAAGGTAAGACTGTGCAAAATCAATATTGACATTATCGCATATTTAGTGTGTAGTGTACAGAAACGGGATAAATTAATTGAGGGTTATTTTATTATTTATTTATTTTACGAAAGAAAATATCGTGAGAAATTAATATTGAGTCTGGCGAGGGTCAGTACTCACTTCCCAGGTACTCAGAAAATAAAATAACCCCACCGCCACATCTCTTTTATAATAGTTCTTTGGTTCGGGCTAGACATTCCACAAGAGGGATACTTTGGCGGACTTGTCTTTTCACGCCCCTGAATTTGGCTATTCGGACACCGTAACTTTTTTTGTGGAAAAGCAATTGTGTTGGGAGGTGCAATGGTGTTCCCACCTTATCGTGGTGCAGGGGTTTGCGTGTGTTGTCGATCCCGAGAGCTATGCCGGCGGTAGCTTAGCTAGACAGGTCGGAGGGGAGACACCAGACCGAGATGAACATCCTGGCCCTCCAGGTTGGGGGTTGTGCGTGGGGCTGACAACCCCACCACGGAAAAAAAGCAATTGTTGCGAAGAAATTAACAATTGAAGCCGGACTGCCCACTCGAAGACAAACACTGCATAGAAATAAGGACATGAATATGATTAAATTCGCAACGTGGAATATACGCACCATGCTACAGGCTGGTGTAATGAATTGCTTAGCTAATGAAATTATGTATTATGGGATGGATGTAGTAGCCCTAAAATAAATAAGATGGAAAGGAAAGGGTGAAATTAAAAAACCAAATTTTACTCTCTATTTCTCAGGGAACGAGGATAAACAATGACACAAAGGAGTGGGATTTATGATATCTAAACAATTCACTAAATCAGTAATAGGCTTTACAGCTGTATCTGATATATTACGTATGCTTAAAGTGAAAGGTAAATTCCACAATATAACTTTCATTAACGTCTATGCTCCAATAGAAGATGCAGAAGATGAAGATGTTGAAGCATTTTATGTAGAACTCCAAATGTTATGTGATAATACCGCTAAACATGATCTTGTAATAATATTAGGAGATTTCAATGCCAAACTCGGAGAAGAGGATGAATATAGTAATACCATCGGAAGAAACAGCCTACATGAAAATACTAATAACAATGGACATAGGCTAGTTCAATTTGCAATTGAAAACAATTTTAAGGTGGTCAGTACCTGGTTCCCTAGGAAAAGAATTCATAAGGGGATATGGAAAATACCGGGAACTGATGACACTAATTAAATAGACCATATATTAGCATCTAAGAGATGGGCTACTGATATAGCGAATGTGAGAACTTTCCGAGGTGCGTGCTCCGATTCAGACCATTATTTGGTAGGAGGACGTCTGAAACAAAAAATCTCCCTGGTGACAAAAAAGAGGAATAAACCCACCACAAGATGGGATGTTGGAAAATTAGACGAAGAAAATATAAAACTAGAGTACCAAAGGGTACTCAGTATGAAATTACATGAGCAAAAATCCACTGAGGATATTGAGACCAATTGGATTAACATTAAAAATGCAGTTATGGAAACATCAGATAGTATTTTAGGCCAATCTGAAAAGCAAAGAAATGAGGATTGGTTTGACGATGACTGTCATAAGGCTGTTGAATTGAAAAAGAAAGCTAGACTGAAATATTTACAGAGGAATACTAGAGCTAATGAGGAAGAATATAACTGTAGAAGAAATCAATCTGCTAAAATATGCAGACAAAAGAAAAGAACAATGGTAAAAAGGAAGGTGGAGGAAATTATAGAAAGTCAAAGTAAAAATGACACTAGGAAACTATTTAGGAAAATGAAATAAATTCCTAAGAATATAGACCAAAATTAAGTGCATGCAAGAATGATCAGGGGAGACTACTAACTGAACATCAAGAAATAATTAATAGATGGATGGAATATTTTAAAAATGTTTTAAATAATGACGATGCAAATATGATAGACTTTTATTACTATCATTCAGCCGAACCTGAAATTGAAAAACCCAAGATGGAATAAATAATGTATGTGATTAACAACCTTAAAAACAACAAGGCCCCAGGTTCTGACCGAATTACAGCAGAAATGTTAAAGAGTGGGGGAAACGTACTATGGGAGAAAATTTATAAATTAATTTTATTAATATGGAAAGAAGAAAGTTTCCCGGAAGAATGGACTGTTGGTATTATACAGCCTATATTTAAAAAGGGGGACAAAATATTATGCTCTAACTATAGACCAATAACCCTGCTAAATGTCACTTATAAAATTCTGTCAGGGGTAATTTTCAATAAGTTGGTGGAATATACCGAATAAATTATAGGTGACTATCAAAGTGCTTTTAGACCCAATCGGTCTACAACTGACCACATTTATACTCTACGACAAATTAATGAAAAGGCTTGTGAATATAATATTGATATACGTAATTTATTTATTGATCTACAACAAGCCTTTGATAGTCTAAACAGATAAAAAATGTTTAAAGATATGTTGCTCCTGGGAATACCATACCAAATTAGTTAGAATTGTCAGAACTACCCTGGAAGGATCCAGAGCAATGGTGAGAGTGGACAGTGAACTAACCAACCGTTTGAAGTAGTAAACGGAGTAAGGCAAGGAGATACCTTTGAACGAGTACAGGATCTCACATATTTAGGCTCAAAACTTAACAGTGAAAATAATGTGGGAAGTGAAATAAAACAACGTATCATCAATGGTAACAGAACTTACTACATGTACGGAAAATTAATGAAATCCAAGATGTTAAATAGGGAATTGAAGTTAAAAATTTACAAAACACTTATAAGACCTGTAGTGATATACGGTTCTGAAACGTGGACCCTTAATAATAATGATAACCACTTACTGAGAATATTTGAACGCAAGATACTGAGAAGGATATACGGACCTGTATGTACGAATGGAGAATGGAGAATTAGAACAAACAGAGAACTAGAGAAGCTCATAAATAACGAGGACATTTGTTAGGTTTATCAAGAGCAGAAGGTTGGTCTGGATGGGACACATACTTCGGATGGATGAAAGCAGAACACCTAGACGGATTATGGAAGCCAATTGGGAGGAGGAAAAGGGGGAGACCACGGACAAGATGACATCGAGAAGGATACACAAACCATGAAAGTAAGAGGATGGCGGAGACTGACACAGGAGAGGGCGGAATGGAACAAAATTGTTAATAAGGCCAAAACTCACATTGGGTTATAGTGCCAATAAAAGAAGAAGAAGAATTGTGTAGGGAAGTTGCAGAGCAAGCGGAAGTTTATCTGTTCATAGATGTCATAAGATACTTCCGAGGTGTTATAAGTCAGTTTTGATAGTTAGCGGAAGTTAGTTCGGAGATGTTTTGAGTTAGTTTTGTGATGTTATGAGGAAGTTTGTTCGGGGATGTTATAAGTAAGTTTTGGAGCAGGAATTAGTGAAATTTGGGGTGGTTATGAATAAGTTAAGATAGATTGGAATGTGGAGGACAGTACGTTTTGTGATGTTATAAGTTACTTTTGGGGTGGTTATGAAGAAGTTGGGATTTGGAAAGGAAGATGTTTTTCTAGATTTCGGTGAAAGATTTTTGGAGTGCAGGACATTGCACTGTCCTGCTGACGAGAGTCTGTAGGCTGGCTGGGAGACCATTTCCAGGAAATACGAGGGATCGCAGCCTAAGAAGTATTGACCTGCCAGACCTGCAAGTGGTAATGAACAGGAAAATAATCCCAACAAATTCGGTTCATAAAGCTACATGACCACTGCATTTTGGCCCACCAACCTCTGGTAGAAATAGTGTCTTTTTGTTTGTTCTGATTTTCTTCATGTTTGTAAAATAGCCATGCGTAAATCAAGATGATAATAAGGACAGGAAATGAATATATTTTTATGTGTGTTAAAAAAATATAAATTATTAATAGTAATTAAATTCATCCCGCAAACATATTTTTTGAGACTTATACAAGTATTTAAAAAATTTAATTATCTTAAAAACAGGTAGTAAAGTTCCATTATCTATATAAAACTTTACAAGTTATAAGAATTCCTAGAGGGCCGAGAAACGTGGATTTCACACAATTTGAGCTCTCTTTGACCACCTGTATGCCCAATCTGTCCCCAAATTTTCCCTGACAATTTCTACTTCACATCGACTATAATACTCGATTTGCTTCCGACAAATTCATTATTTGGGGAATCTCTTAAACCTCCATAGTTTCTAGCTCTAGTTTCATTTTATGCAAAATCAGGCAACTTTTTGTCAAAATGTTTGATTCTTGCCATATTAATTCCATTGAATTTCTTCAGACGTTATTCATTATATTTACATCTGTTATTTCGGATTCCTGTTATATCTATTATCTAGGGACCCATATTGATATATATTGTAGTAATTAGTAATTAAGACATTGTTATAATTGGAAAGTTGGATTGTAGAGGACTCATTATTAGTGGATAAAGCGGACACCGCAACAAGGCGGTGACGCAAAGAATGTATTGTTGTCAATCGGTTGAGGTTCTACGCGCTCAAAATCTACGAGACGAGGAAGTTCAGTTGGGCAGCGGACAGCAAACAGTTCGAAAGCAATCTTTAGTCGGGCAATGAACGGCGAGGCATAAAGACCAGCAAAGTTTTTGTACAAAAGTAATAGAGTTGGGCAGCGGACAGCAAACAGTTCGAAAGCAATCTTGGGTCAGGCAAGGAACGGCGAGGCAGAAGGACCAGCAAAGTTTTGTACAAAAGTAATAGAGTCAGGAATGTGCAGCCGCAAATAGAACAGTTTGATAGCAGTTACAAACATGCTCTAAAATATTGAAAAGGTAAAACAATCTTCAGTAGGGAAGGAGAGATTGAAATTAACGTCGTAATCGGTGGCAGAGCGGAAATTCAACTTGCTGGCCATAGACCAAATCCAACTAAAACTACACGAGATCTGCAAATCCAGGTTGCAGCAAAGCATCGAGAAACTACGCCAATTAGAATTGTTGACATTTAGAGTCTGTGAATACTAGAATCAGTGATATCCCTAAATCTTGTGCACGAAAAACCTAAAACGAGACCTGGGCGGCCGTAAGTAGAAAAACTTTAAAATCATATTGTAAACCACTTTTAAAAGATATGTCAGATCGTTCTTTAATTATTTAGTTCTTTAATTATTTAGTTCTTTAATTTTAATTATTTAATTATTATATTTAAATTCAATCTGTAGTGTTATTTTCTTCCACAACAAAGTTCGTCTATGTTTCAGACGCATTAACTTCCATAAAAGCTAAATGTAATTTGATTGTATAAAATTCACCCATTTATCAAACCCAGATAAAGACCCTGAGATCCCAAATATTATTGTGTATTTAAAATTGTTAATAAAATTGTTTGTATTTTTTTTATTACAATATTTTCAAAATTTATGTTTCTCGAAGTCCTGTCAACTTTGTGATAGTAGTTCCGGAGTACGGACAAATGTTATGAAATAATAAACGATTTAACTAATCTCTTTCAGTTTTTAGTTCCGCTGATTTTTCTTCCCCAAACATTTACTCGAGTTGAGCTGCAGTTATTTTGTTTGTTGCAAAGCAGCTGCTAACACTGTAAAGGGACAAGATTGTTAATCGAAGTCGATGCTCCGTGCATCGTAATTACGGTCTTCCCGAAGTTTATGTGAGCCGCCACTCCACTGTGTAATCTGCGATAACGATGTATCGTGCCCACATATCCGTCTATCGTGACCTTACCAGACAATGAGAGCAAAGATCGCATTCATCTGCGACATCAGTTAACTGCGGTTGGAAACTTGGTCCGACTGGACGTTGTTAATGGCCACGATCCGCGTGTACTTGCGTGGGAATGCAAGGAAGAGAAAAACCTGTTCAATATAGTCTAAGTTCTCGTACATTTATTATAAACTTTTTAAGGTTTTACTGATCAAAGAAAATTTGCAATTGGGCAAGTTATCTACTTTTAGATTTAAATCCGCAGTGGCTTCAATTAAACTTGTTTATGTACAATATAAAACTATTGCCATACATAGGACAATACATTGTTTAACGAGATTGTATGACCTTCTATGAAACAATTATATAATGTTTACAATGTGATGCCGCTGAATATAATTCCTGTGTGGTTGGCATGCCGTATTACAAATCAAATGACCTACTACGAGCATAAATCGAAATGTAAAATTTTTTAAAGATATGATAAGGTGTAAGACCATCCCGGGAAAATTACGACCGGGATTATTAATAATTAATTAATAATCACATCATAATCTAATTTGGATAAAATTCTCTCTGGATTCCTGCCGGGTAAAATCGTCGAATACTCGCGACGTTTCGATAACATACAGCGTTATCATATTCTGATGAAGTTCAGAGTGTGGGTTTGTGCTCCCTCTATGTAGCCTTTCGCCGGGGATACGCTTGTCTCAAATTGGTTATTGGTATATTCGGTGGAGGGACAAATAATCAAATTTACTCGAACATATATAAAATGTATTAATTTAAATTGATGTTGGCGTAACTTTAAATCTTTGATTTGTTTAAATGTTCATAAACAATTCGCTTGTCGATTGCGAGAAGAGAGACGTGACGTCATCTGATGACGTAGTTGCTGTCCACATTTTACCCGTGCCCGTATTGCAGCAAAACGGTACCTGAGTGAACACTTGACTAGCATCCACTCCAAGTAAGAAACTTGAATTGCTTTGATAAGATTCTTATGTGTCATCGTAGGGTTAAGTGAATCAAGTTTATACTCACGGCATTAAGTGAGGCACAATAAACTCATGCTCATAATTTATATTTGGTGTTTAATAAATAAATAGCCAGGTACTTGAAATAATACCCGATGCTAAAAATATATATAGAAGTGTTTTGTTTACGTATTTGAATGCGGAAAAATTGAGAGCTGTTTAATATACATGTAAATAAAATTTTGTTTATAGTCAATGTGTTCCCCATATTTATTTAATTATATTTATATACCATTAAAACACTGAGATAAAGAATTCAATGCTCACTGAATAGAAATTAAAAGCACGGAGAAATATACTACAATATATAATGTGGCTATACATATGTGGCAAATATAACATCTCGGAAAAATTCACAGAGCGAAAAAATCGATTCAGATAAAGAATTAATATTTTTGAAGAGAATAAGCCTATCTGACTGCTAAAATTCGATCTCTCTGACTACGTGGACGGGAAGCAATTCTGAAATTTTAAATATGTACCCCACTATTTTATTGCAGATTCAGAGGATCCGTAAAAATAAATTGGATTAAACCGATTTTTTCATACTTGCCGACATACTTCAAACCAATCTCAGTTTCCAATCAGTTTACTGGTTGGGATTAATTATAAAATATTCAAAATGCTCACGAGATTGGAGTCAGTCGACTGTTTTGGCTGCAACTAAGATTATTGGTGACAGTCATTCAAGTTCAATTTAAGCCCCATTGACTATTGTGGAGGATTTGTGGTCTGAAATGCCCAAAACAACATTTAATGTCGAATCGTTAATATGATTGGTGACGGTCCCGATTACATTATTTAAGTTTCAGTGTAGTCAAAATGAGCTCTGTATAACACTCTAGTTGGCTCTGTGTAACTAACTTAATGAAAAAGGGAGAAGTTGAATTTTTTTGACCCTCTGATACCACTTAATCAGACGGATCTGCATTTTAAATTGTATTACCGATCACAATCAACGGCACAGTGGCAGTCAAGTATTGATTTTACATCTGCCAGTTTCAGTCATAGAAAACATTGTTGTTGATGGGAACAACCCAGTATTTATTCTTGATCCTGGAGTTGAAACTAAAAATAATGTTTATAATAAAGATTCAGACATTTCTACACTGCACAAGGAAGCCTGTGAGAGCATTCTCTCGCGGGTGAACATTCCCAGAGAGCTACCTTTGGGGATACCTTCACTTCTATCCGGGTTTATGAACTAAGGTTCCCACTATTCCTGTTGGAATAGTCGGCCAGCTGCCTCCTAAACTGGTCAAGCACGGCGAGGGGAAAGCTGCGACCCCACAGAAAATCCCTCTCCCGCCATCGGATGGGCGTGGGATAAGTACCAAATGCCCGACCTACCTGATGCAGTTTTTTCTGCATAACTTTTAGGCGAATTGCCGGGTAGGATCCTTAAACCATAACCCGGGGGCGCTAGATAACCCTTGGCTACCTTCCTCTACCGCATCCCCCCTTTCACTCCCTTTTCTATGATATAAGAGGGCAGGTGCCACTATGTGGAATACCCTATACGTAGCCTGACTACACCTTCTTCTACGCTGCAGATAGAATTAGTTTCTGTTCTTGCGTATGCATTGAATGAATTACTCGTTTACTACATTATTAACTCCAATATTATAAGAACGCGTCACGGGTTTTATATAAGTAAATTAAATGAACCCTAAATATAAGTTTTTAATTCCTTGCATGAATTTAACTTGCTTATTAATTAAACACTCTTTCTTCTTCACGTCTTTTAACGGTGACAATTTTGAAGAGAGAAACATTTGAAAAGTCTGCAAGATTTGTTTTAGTTTACGCAAGACTGTTTGTATTCAGAACCTCCATCTAACCGAAACATGAATAATGTACAAATAATAATCAATTATTATCTCAATTAAAATTAAAATTAATAGTGGAATCAAATTCAAATAATGAGTGATTCTTTGAATGAATTTGGGGCGGTAAAGAAAGGATCAACCACCTAAGGGATTATGTTTTAGTGGCTATGACCAGTAATTTCCCGTAAGGAATACCTCTAAACGAGGAATGGATGTTACTTTGACTTTGAAACTTCCCCGCAGTACAGGTAGGTAACAAGAAGTAAATGAATAATATGAAATGTCACTATTTCGGGAAGGAATTCTTGGCAATTGTCTGCCTAATTGCGCGGACACTTCGTAGGAGTCGCGCTTACTTGCTTCTTGCGCATTCCCGTGAGAACAGGTCTGAATACGGGATATTTGCACGTGCTGGACACCTGTTGGACAAGAATCCACCTGTCGGTGACTTGGCCATTCGCATCTGTTTGGGAACAGCTGGCAGATTTGCTTACGTGCCTACATTGACCATTGACAGCCTATAAGTGAGCACCTGATGAATTTATTCTTCACGTTGACGGGCTCCACTCACCCACCATCAGTATTATAATGCGACGAACGGCAGTGGAAGCTCTGTGGAGCCTTACCTTCACGTTTGATGCCCATCAAAATGCAATAGACACAAGGGGATGTTAATCTGCATAGTATTAAATAGGTGTTCCGATTAGTCGCGATTGCCACTGGGTTGAATCCTCGTGTCCCCAACGAATCTTTTTTTTTTTAGGGTAACAGGCTACATGAGGGTAATCCACGTTGGGCAACTCCCCTTTAATAGCATAGGAAGGGATTTGAATGGGGGGATGCGGAAGGATAGAGGAAGGTAACCAAGGGTTAACTAGGGCCTCCGGGCTATATTTTAAGGATCCTACCCGGCATTCGCCTAAAGAAATACAGGGTTAAAAATCGAGTAGCCTTGCAAAAGGTCAAATCTAATGAAAATGTAAAAGTTGATGTTAAAAATTGTTTTTATTCCTATGTCTATATTTTTCATTCGTTTTTGACTTCTTATTCTAATTAATATATAATTAATGTTAAAAATTTGTTGATTTTATTTTCTTATGTAATATAAATTAAAAATCAAGTAGAAGCAACATGGCACCAAATTATCAAAAAAGAACAAACAAAGTAATCTAATATTGTTCACTATCCCGGTCTGACTTGCAAAAAATCTGGCAACCCTACAGACTATAATATTGAACCAAGTGACTTATATAATTTGTGACTTCTTCACTGGT